>CM067216.1:200406485-201660442 GCA_034190945.1 Octodonta nipae | reverse complement strand
AATATTCTCCAAAAATTACGTAATTGGTGCGATTCGATTCGTAATTTTATGTAGAAAGTTTAAGGAAAAATCCGAAAAGGCGCTGAAAAAAATTGGAAAAGTTATAAACAATTAGGAGAATAAAAAAGTAGGGGTTCAGCTTTTTGGAATATATAAAAAAATATTTAAAATTTTCAAAATATGAAAAAAGATCCAAAAAGATCAAGAAATTTACTAAAAAAAAGTTCCCACTGCCGGAATTGTACCTCCAGTGTTTATAATTTTTAAAGAGCCCTGAAAATAGAGCTAAATACTGTCTGGCTTCCGTGCGGGTTCCGTCACTTAGACCTAGCAAGAAAAAAAATTATTTAAATATATAAAATATGAATATTAAGAAATACAAAAATTTATGTATTTTCAGGATAAATGAATAAACAATAATCGGCTGTTTAAAAATGTGTATCCCATTTTTTCCATTAAATATGCAATTATTAACTAACAATTTTTTCTACACTGAATGTTAACATAAAATCTCCGATAATTATTTAATTAAAACCACATAATTTTTTTCACTCTGTGAAGCAATTCATAATAGCCTTACAAATAGATTACCTTTTTAAAATTTTTAAATTTTGATTAATATTGGAAAATTAACAAATGAAAAAAGTAATGAACAAAAATTTTTTGTTTTTAATTTCTGGATTGTTTTTCAAATGTTAATAACAAAGTAAAAAATCCAAATTTAAAATTTAAAAAAACGGTAATCTATTTGTAAGGCTATTAAGAATAGCTTCAGTGAGTGAAAAAAGTCCTGGGGATTTAGTTAAATAATTGTCGGATATTTTATGTTAATATTCAGTGTAGAAAAAATTTTTAGTTAATAATTGCATAACTAATGGCAAAATTGGGATAAAAATTTTTAAACCGCTGATTATTGTTTACTCATTTATCCTAAAAGTATATACATTTTTGTATTTCTTAATATTCATATTTTATATGTTTAAATAATTTTTTGTCGATAGGTCTAAGTGAAGGAACGTGCGCGGAAGCTCTATTTTCAGGGCTCTGTAAAAATTATAAACATTGGAGGTACAATTACGGCAGTCGGCATTTTTTTTAGTAAATTTACTGATCTTTTTGGATCTTTTTTCATATTTTAAAAATTTTCAATATTTTTTGAGATATTCAAAAAAAGCCGAATCCCTACTTTTTTATTCACTTAATTGTTTATAACTTTTGCAATTTTTTTCCGCGCCTTTTCGGATTTTCCTTAAACTTTCTACATACAATTTGGAATCGAATGGCACCAATTACGTAATTTTCGGAGAATATTTGAAAGATTTTAGAAAAAATCGTACGTGTGAACCAGACTATACGAAAATCATCGGTATCAGTTATGATTCAACAAATCCAGTAGTTCTAAAATTGAAGTAAGGACACCTTAAACAATTTTGAAGAATTATATCAAATCCGTTACAATACTACTAAACGTTGTATGTAATATGACATAACTGTTTCTTATATTATGTACATATCCATAGCTATTCTTCGCCATTATATGTTATCATTATTGTTACTCTAGTGTTTAATTATAAACATTTAAAAAATATAATTTCAGGTCTCCAACAGAACAATATTTTTTATTTCGTTTTTAAATACATCCTTATCCCATTACAACTTCTCATTATCTACCTCTCTCTCTCACTCAAATTGATCTCATTTATAACTTTCTGCTTAATTACAGTTACTTCCGCTAGATCTCAAAAAATTAAACCAGTATTACCGCTTCTATACTCAAACGACAAGATTTAAATTGCAAACAGCTTTCACACAAGCCAGATAAGTATCGCAGAATCTACCTTGGCGAATGTAACGCCGAGTTAAAGTTCAGGTATAGTTAAGTTGTACCGAAATATGTTTTATTGCACAAAATAAAAGTTTGTGCTTGTTCCTAGCATGTTAAGTTTTTATCTAAGCAGTAATGTGATTATAATAATCAAGGTGGGTACATCATTTGCGTTTTGATTTATAGATGTTGATGAAGTTTAACGAAATTTAAATAGCATTATCCTTTCTAATGGCTGTAGTCGAGTGGTCATATGCATAAATGTGTTAGTTTAAAGTTAAAATGTACAAAAACACTTACAATTGATACATAAGTTAGTATTAGACATGTTCATAACGTATATAATATTAATCAATGGACATAGAATAATCAACTCTTATGTGTTATTTCTTGAACGTGACTGTTTTTTCTTGGATCCCCAAGATCTGTCGAATACTAACGTTACTTATATTAATGAAACTTGTGGTTAGTTGCTCTGTTATGGATTAGTCACCTTTGTATACAAGTTATTCAGGATGTCGGCATATAACAGTGTGAAAAACAAATTGATAGCTTTTATGAGATCCATTTATAAAAAGGAAATCGCCTGTGCTCGAATGACTAAAGAGGGCTAAGTATCACTAGAAGCAGTAATCCTCTCTTCGGGATATTCCACAAAACATTATTGGGAAATAACACCCATAAACTTGAGAGTCTGTATATTTCAAAAAGTCCAAACGTTGCAAGATCTAAATCAGATCCCGTTTTCAGAAATTAAAGAATTAAAAGGATTCGTAATGACAAATTTCGTAAATCACAATTTGACATTAATGTTTGACAATCAGATTGATGTAACAAAGGGAATTTACTGCGAATTTGATATATACAGGTTAGCACTAAAAATTCTAAAGATCATGCGAAATAACACACCTTCTTTCAAATTGGCAGAATTTGAAAGAGTTATCTTTAGAATTTCATGTGGCGTTCCTAGGGACGACTTTGTTATAAAATTCGCCAAAAATGAGACCAAAGAAATTCTGATGTTCCAGAGATCTCTTTAAAGTCATAAGGGAAAACCTATAAAGAACCTTATGAACTATCCCGTATTTTTTTTTACCGTATTTCGTTGATTAGGTTTAATTATTGAGATATCTGTTAGAGTAAGTTGGCTTTTTGTAGACTTGTGTATCAAATGACAATTGTGTTTTTCGTATTAAGATGTCTAAGAAAGGTAGTGTGTTATTTTGTTGTGTATAGTTGGTTCTTTGTTATTGATGTCGTTTAATAATTCATGTAAGTCTTCAAGAAAGTGTTGTTGGTTAATTCTTTTGTAAAAAGTATTTGTTCTTCAAATTTTTCTATGAAAATGTTACACAAAGCAGGGAGCAGGCAAGAACCCATGGCCATGCCAAAATCTTGTTGGTAGAAGTCACTGTTGAGTTGGGAATATGTTGTTTTCGTACAAAATGTTAGTAATTCAAAAAACAACTAGAAAAAAAACTCATACAACTCAACTCATACCAGAGTGGTTTTTGTATTCGGGAAAACATATAGATGATACTTAAACACGATCCATATGATCTAGAACTTATGAAAAATATTATTCACAATAGAAGTGGTAATTTCAGATAAATTTAAAGAAAAGGGAGTATCTGTTGATAAACTGTGAAACAAAATTTAAAGTATAAATTAATGAGAACCCTAAATGAGGTACCAATCCTAGACCAGATGAATTTTTAATATACTGATGGCTGCCCAATAGTCTATGGATTAATCTGGGCGCTTTTTACGAAAATGTATGTACTGGATAGGGGAGTGATAAATGTAGGTCTTCCAAGATCACCCGATTTATCTATATTGAAATAGACTTTTTTGTAGGGTTATTTGAGTGCCAGCTAATAAAAAATTAAGAGGTCCGCCATTACATGCATGGCCAAGAGAATAAAAGAATAATCGATGGCCTAAGCAATTATTTGAAATGACATCTTTAAGAAAAAAGAGAAAATGCTACCAAGAAAATCTTGGAATGAAATTTTATGAAGGGATGTCAACGAGATAACTGGCTTAACAGAATAGAAAAGGGAATTGGGAATTGAAAAGTACCATAACATAAACTCTTAAATTTTGGCATAAACTTGTATTATCCATGGAAATATACCACTAGTGAAATAGTTTTTTTTATTTGAATCACATTTAATGCAATTTATGGACCTGAGAACAACGGAAAACAATCAAATGACCTTTAGAGAATCTCTTGCGTATTTGGCATGTCATATATTGGTCAGACGAGACAGATAATAAAGAATAAGGTAAATCAACACAAATAAAACGCCAAACTAATAAACGTCGCCCAGGAAAAGGAAATGGCGCTAGTTTCTCAGTTTTACTAAAGGATACTATTTCATAATTGTCAACATCTAAATTCTGATGGGGTGAGACACTGTTTAAAATAAAATTTGAACATAATCAAAGAGTTTCTCCATGACCCCCTATTTCTTACAACAATTTCTATAAGTACTTAAAATACCAGTAAAATAACAGTATTTTTTTAAATGGGCTACTAAGATTTTATATTACATGTACAACTTCTTGAGAAACAACTGAATGCAACAATGTGCAAAATAATTTCTGTTTTAACAAAAGGTCGAGATAGATGAAGTCAAGATCACTGGTGTCCCTCATTTTGTTCACAGGCGTGAAATCTAGAAATTCTCTGGAGTCTCATTTGATAATGGCTATCCAGCAAGTTTAGAGAACACTATTATAGGCCTTCACCAAGTAACTGGAGTATAATTGTCAAGCATTTGGTTGCTCGAGAAAGATAGCAAATTTTAATTAAATGGTGGTTTCTGATTTCTTCTTATAAACACTCACTGTATACATTACACCTAGTATGTACATCTAATTCTGAATATCTCTAGTAACAGGTTCGACTTCTGGTTAAGATATCGTGACAGCCACGTTTGAATAGTTACTCTTAGGGATAATACAATAATTTGTAAGATCAGGAATAAATAATAATAGGAAAGTTTATTTAAGGATTGATAAAAACATTACGTGACACCGATTTGGTTTCTAACTTTTCTATAGACACCTTTTGAAGAGTGATTAATGTTTAAAGCCATAATCAAAGAATAAGAAGAATTCACAAATTTCGTGTGAAAATTAGAAGGTTACGAATTTTTAGTTTTCTCCGGATTTGTGAAAAACCGTATGTTTTCCTCATAGAAAATTACAAAGGACCAGGTTGGTATCAAATAGAACATAGTTGGAACTACATAAATCAGTTTAGCAATTTCTTAAAAAATCACTAAATATTGACAGAATGTGAATCTTAAAAACATGTTTATCCGATTTTTCAATAGAATACAGTTCAAAAACTCAAAATCTGCTAACATACTCATAAAATGTAAGTGTCGAATCACGGCTACACTAATAAGCAAATGGCCCTGATACAGGGTGTACCACGTGACAATCGTAGACTTGTTTTGTTTCTAACCTATAAAGTGTAGAGTACCGTTCGTTTTTAGTTTTTAAGGTTTAATGTGTTACTTTTAAATATAGAAAAGTTGTATATCTTGATAGAATATGCATATTATAGACCTAAAACAACAGTGGCTTCGAAGTATCCCTACTGCATGGGTTTTATTAAAGAATCTAAGAATTTGCATAAAACATGTTAAAGAAAAGTTCATTCATTCATTCATTCCTTTTATGGCCTCAACACTTATCGGTTATTTAGCCAGTCTACTCGTTGAATATATTATTTGTCTTTATTTCTGTGAATTTTCCAACCTCCCTTTTGGGGAGATCAAATTTATCCACTAGAAACTCGCATACGCTCGTAATCGCACAACATTTACAAACATCCATAGGCATCGGAGGGTTTCGAACCCTCGGCCAAAGTGTAGTCAGTTTATGAGAGGTGCCCCTCAACCGCTGAGCTACCGGACCCCTTAAAGAAAAGTGTATCGTACAATAACCGAATTAATTCAACTCCACAAGAAGATGCCATGTCAACAATTTTTGAAGGCCTGCCAAGTTATTTGTCTAAGAAAACGACTACTGTAAAAAGACTAGCTACTGTTGAAGAAATTAACACTGGATTTTGTATCAAGAAAGTGACTACAATTGTTTTTGTCATTTAAATATTTCCAAAATTGAAGTTTCGCACTTTATAGTGCGAAAAAAAGGACATGTTCCAGACACAAAAATTCCCAAGAAGTTTTGGATAATGATGTATTTCCATTCTAAAGGAAGTTTTAAAGTTAGCAAGCTATTAACTGTTGGCGCCTTCTACGGTCACGTGACGTTGAAAATCCCTTGATGCGCCAGGGCCATTCGTTTATTAGTGGGCCGTGGTGTCGAATGTAGAAGTTGAATCTGTTTTGAATAATGTTAAAATGAAGAGTTTTCCCAAAATCATCCCTATAGGATATTTTTTTCCTGCGGCATAGGCACCTTTCTTTTTGATTATAGACCAAGATTGAAATATCGATTTTTTTACATGATTTCACTACATATGCTGTTAAAATCAAAACCTTTGCACCTAATATTTCTCTCCGTAATCAGCTCGAAGTGATCTTCCGTTGCAGTTGCGTCACACAGCGCATTTGCGAGAACGCACGTATGGATTCCAATTCAAAACGCGACGTTCATTATCTTACCTTAGATTGCAATTCTGCTGTAACACGTGAGCCGAAGAAAAGGATACTAAATCCTGCTAAAGTATCGATACAAGCGTATCGTCTCTATCTTGATAGAGACCGAACAAATTTATGTAACAAGGACGTAATATATGTTGCAGCAGTTATCCAAATAGGTATCAATCAGACGTTTTTAAAAAAATATAAGGGATTATGCATTCCGCTGCACCTCAACGCTGGTTAATCTTCTTGGCAATGTAATTATGTTATCATATGAATTAATTTATGCTCCCACTCGTGCTGGGTCGCACTTTTTGTTTGTGTTTGTTTTCAACGTGTTTTAACGTTTTATCTGGAATGTATCTGGTTATAAATTCATGTTTTTGTTTAACTAAGGTCTCTCACACTTTATTGATGAATTTAATTAGAACCTGAAATCCGTTATTTGAAAATTACGCGATAGGTCGTCGACAGGGAATAATCTTTATCACGTTAATGAGAGAAAAAATGTATATAAAAGCAGTATAAGTGCATTTTTTTAAGTATAATAGTTGTTAAAAAAGGTCCAACACCGAGAAATAGTTGACGTATATGGCAAAAACTTCAACGTTCATCAATGTAGTAATATATTAATTAAATCAGATAAAAACTGTTTTTTTTTCAATTAACAATGAACCATGTATAAAGTTATCAAGGTTTTTATGAACTATATGGAGTTTTTGGTATGTTTCAAGGAGCTTTCCTCAGAGGTTTCATTTAATTTAGGAAAGTTAGATAAGAAAAGTCATCAAAGATTATTTATTGAATAATTTTACTGAACTGCTTCTCATGCGAGGGCTGCCTTTTATATTTCGGGATTAGAGAACAAAAACAAATATTAATCATCGAAAATCGCTTTATTGTCTTTCAAAATATTTTCCATGAAGATCTATACACTTTTGCATGCGTTTGAACCAATTGTCAAACCACTTTTTCCACTCTGATTGAGGTATCTCCAAAACATGCATTCTAAACGCAGCAACCGCTTCTTCAGGTGTCGAAAAACGTTGACCTCTCAGTTTGTTTTTTTACGTACGGGAATAAAAAGAAGTCATTTGGTGACAAGTCAGGACTATATGGCGGATATCAAATCGATGTTTTGAGTGGTCAAAAATGCAGTTGTTTGAGCCGATGTGTGAGAGCTCGCATTGTCGTGGTGAAGAGTGATCCGTCTTCGGCAGTTGGTTTTCCTCATTTCTTGGAAGACAACTGGCAAACAAATGGTTGTGTATTGACTGTTCTGCGTTGTTCTAGTGGAACGGTTGCGGCATGTCCAGTTGTTCCGAAAAAACAGGCGATCATTTGCTTGGAAGTGCTTCGTGCGCGAACAACTTTTGTTGGATTCGGCTCATCTTGAAAAACCCATACAGCCGCCTGCTGTTTATTTTCCGACTCATACGCGTAAATCCACGATGTCATAAACGTGTTTTGAAGCACCGCGATCGTATTTTTTGAGCTTTTCTTTCGACCAATCGACACGAGCCTTTTTTTGAACGATTGACAAATTGTGTGGGATCCAACGCGAACAATTTTTTTACATTCAAATGTTTATGCAATATTGAATGTATGCTGGTTCCAATAATGTGTAAGGTTGAGTCAATCTCGCGATAGGTCACATGACGATCTTGCAATATCAGTTCGCGCACAGCATCAATGGTTTCCGGAACAACAACTGTTTTTGGACGACCTTCACGAAATTCGTCTTGGAGTGAACTACGACCTGGATTAAATTCACCATACCATCGATAAACAGTGGTCCTTGATGGAGTTTCATTGCCAAAAATTAAATTAAGTTCATCCATGCACTCTTGCTGACTTAATCCACGTCAAAAGTTGTAAAAAATAATCGCACGAAAATGTTCACGATTTAATTCCATTTTTTGGCCGAGATGAATCCTTTAAGTTACTGTAAACAACACATAGCGCTCGTATGTCAAAACGTTCTGAGTACGTATAACCTCAAAAATGTCAAACTTTACGATAGAGCTGTCAGTTGTCAGATTGTAACACTAGGGTTGTCCAATCCCGAAATATAAAAGGCAGCCCCCGTAGTGCGTCTAACTTTTGTTTTCCACAACAAATTCTTGCCATTTTGGCTCCTGATTTGGGCCATTCTAAAAAGACAAAGTATTAAAAAAAGAGGAGCAGTCAATTGAGAGAGAAAGTAAGTATTATTGTTTATTAATTATAATTAATTAATTATAATTAAAGGAGGAGACCCTTAATGTATAAACTAGTACCTGTTTGTTTCACACAAAATTAAGTTGTATGTGTATATCAAGATGAAGAAAGTGTTGTTTCGGTCGGAATGAAGTGTCGAAACAAATGCAATTTTACACTATCATACGGGTCTATTTTAAATGTGTAAGTCTGGGCCCCATTGAAAGCATTCGCTTAAAACATACTTATTTAGAGAGTCGGGATTGAGACCGGGGTGTCAATCTCCATACTTCTCAAGTCTCACTAAACGATTGACAAATTTTTTATGCAAACACTTGGTCGTTTAATATGAAAGGAAAGCCTACTAGACTGAATTGATTATATGACTGATAATCTGTATAAAGCATTGTATTCTCAGTATTTTTTTAATAATATATATAATGTATTTGAAACAATACAAATCTAAGAATCATATCAGTTAGTTTTTACGTGTCGGTGTATAAATTAGCCATCACTAGAACAATTTATAAGTAGTTAACAACCATTTATTTTATCATGACTGATTATAATTCCAATTCAAAAATATGTCTAAAACACTTAATCACAATTATCAAATATTTTATACATACTGTTTTAATTTTTCAGCCATATTTGCAAATTTATAGTGGTCAACATTCTAATGAAGACAATAAATAGTATGTATTCGGATTTGCGAAATTATGCCTGCAAGAGTTTTTGCTGCACCTCAACTTGTAAAATAACATTTGTTTTTTGATAAATGCATATTTAATTTAAATACATACTTATGTTTTTAAGGAAGGACATACATACTCAGTAAATGTTATATTTTGTGCTGGGATACTTGAACATGCAATGATTGGATAATTGTTTATTAAAGAAATTTAAATGGTGAAATCTATGTTGAAAACAACTGGAGAGCAACTGCTAATAAATGACTCTTGGAATCAAACTGGTATAGAATGATATACAGCTTTACACAAGGACCTAGTACATTTCAGCAGGATGAAGCAGTGTTGCACTAGATATTTGTGGTGTGATTATTCTTAGAAATCCAAATCACAATCACAGCCCAATGGATTGGTGGAAGTGGTCTCATTAAATATCATCACAGATCAGTCAGATTATTCTTGATTATTTCTTATGGGTTTAGTTGAAATTTTTGTGGGAAAAAATTGAAGAGTTGAAGCAAGAGTCAGAAAATATGTATTAAGAGAATCATTTGAAAAAATTCGTTAAGAATTTCATAACAGACACTTTTAAATAAAAAACCGATTTTTATTTTCTTTTTTTCTGTGGTAACCTGCTCTTATTAATACAGTTCCAAACTGGTATCTTGATTAACATTTTCAAACAGCTTTCTAAGGGGTCGTTGGACTTTAGGAAGAAGACTATATGCCTCGCGACTACATTCTAGACGATCCAAAACTGCCTTTGGTGGAAGAATATACAGTCATGGACAAACGTACAACATTGAGGGAGACACCAAAAAGACAACTAAATAATCTACTTTTAGTATCTAGACAGTATGGCAAATGACTTTCTGGATACCGATAAAGAGACACTCTTGAGACTAGGTAATTGCTAATTTGACTTTTCGAGATCTAAATCAATAGCACACTGCTTTACTCAAAGTTAGCTCCATGAAACGAATAGAAGGTTTTGAAATGTGAATATTTCCGGTATTCCATGGACGGACAAAATTCGTACGGAAGACGTTTTGCGACAAATGCAGAGTGATGGGGAGCTAATAACTACCATACAGGTATGTAAAACAGCCTGTCTAGAGCAGATTCCACTAAGTGATAAATAAGGATAACTGTGGCACATAATGAAGGTAAAATAAATCGAAGGTACTCAGCTGGGTTGAAGACAAATTTCTACTTTTACTTCTATCCAGTCATTTCATTTGTTCCTTAATTTTTTTCTTAATATTGAATACTTCTAATTTGCTTCTAATTTCTTCATTTCTTCAATTGCTTTTACTGTTTCATGTAATCTTTCGCGACTATCGTTTCCCATGATTAAGTTTTGAATCGTTATTTCTAAATATATGAACGCTAAACGGTTTCATTCTGCAACTGCTTATGTTTTTCGGGGACTTTTTATATCGTAAGAAGTATTCTATCTTATATTTCATTATCTGTTCATTTATCAGATTTGCTCTCATGCTATCCTAGTACTGAACATATTCTGTTCTTTCTAACAGATGCTATAAAGTGAAAATAGCTTTAAAGAGACTAGTGTTCGCTCAATGGTCGAAATTTTAATGTTGGTAGTTTGAACGTTCTTGAAATCCTTTTTAATAGAGTATATGGAGCAATGGTGTCCGGTAGGAATAGGAAGTTCAACAGAAGTTATTGAAAAGATGATGATCATCAACATCGGATACCATAAGTTCTTAATATTATAATCACTCTTTTCAATAAATAAATAAAAACAAAAGAAATTCAGCTGACAAACACAGGAGAAAAAGTTGCTGGACTGTTTTAGCTTGCCTATTATATATATTATTATATATTACTTCTACAAAGCCGAAAAGCTCCCAAATAATCTTCAGAGTTTACATAATGGTGCACCCACGGGCTTGTTAAGCTGATTAATCTCGCTTCAACTACATTTTTGTCCAGCATTATGACAATTTTCAAAATGCCTCAAAGGTTATTACTTTGCAATCACAACTTTTACTTAACCCTTATACGTTTATAGCACAAATCAAATAGAAACGAAACCTTCTTTTTGTTAATGTTCTCGTCGGTTATTGACATTCTATTTCAAGTTTCATGTCAAGAGAATGTAAAATAATAATTGATATTCCTTTACTTACCGTCACATGCAGCCATGCTATCCAAACGACTAGCGGCAGAATTATTTTCATCTTTGCTGAAATAAAAATAGTTATGAGCATAAAAAGTCAGTACGTATATAATTTACAAACGCAATATTGCAAGACTGGTTTGATGTGTCAACGTAAAATTTCTCTCTTAGTTTATTGATCACGTCAGGTTGAATATGTAACAGTAGGATACGTTAATGTGATAAAAAATAATATTAGTATTATCATTACCAAGGAACCGGTTTACTTTCATATGGAATCATCTGTCTTTAGGAATTTTTATGATGTAACTAGTTTTTCTTAACAGAACTAATCATCATGTATCATATTTTACAGTCGATTTCCTTGATTTTGCAATATGCACCATACTAATTCAAAAAATAAACCCTAGATACATATTCTTCGATAATATAAATTTATTTACCTCATACCACCCCATTGGAACAGTTTCATTATTCCTCTTATCAGGGTCATTACTTGCCAGAATTCGAGAAAGATTGGTAGTTGATTGGCGCCAAAGCAGTTAACGTTCAAATAGAGTTAGCTTAATGCATGTATAAATATAGTCCAAATTCTACATTAAATGTTCAAATAAAAGTCTATTTTAACGCGAAATGAATATGTACACCTAGAAGTATCACTTGTATGTATGAAATAATTAAACAAACATTCGGGACTTTAATCAGTTGAGGGAAGCGCAACTGATGAAAGTTCTCGACCAGAAATAATATAATGTCTTGCGTTCAATGGGTTGTAAATTTCAAAAAGGGAGTACCAAATAAAGGTTTTTGTTATTTTTTGAATAAACTAAGGTGCACCTTTGAAGAACAATGAACGTAAATACATTACATTTGGTAAAAGAACGAGAATATTAACAGTGAGTGTATTCGATTGGACGAGGACATTTTGAAAAATAAGGCTAAGTATTAGATAAAAAAAATTACCGAGAGACTATACCAGAGGCTGTAGAAAACTGTGGAAAGAAGGGACAAATCGAAACGCAATAAGGCAAAAAATCAAGATAGGTTAATAAAATAATTGGGTTACAAAATCTTAATCACATCAATAGACAAAAAACAACAATCCGAACAGGATTCTTTAAAGGTATCTTCAAACTAGGGTGTACAGGACATCCAAAATATTTTATTTTCTCTCCCGTACACAAAATTATAACTGAAAATAACCAAAAATTCTGAAAACAGTATGAAACATCCTTAATAATTCTTAATATAAAATCAAAATCAATGTAACTGTTTGGCGCACTGTCCTAGGGAAAGTACAATAATGAAATACTTATATTTGACACTTAACATTAAATTGCAAGGTACGGCAGATAAGAAATTTGAATTAATCTGTGGCTAATAAGGAATACCATCACTTCTCAATAGATGGCAAGGAGGTGAGATTGAAAAAAATACGCTTAAAATTCGACAAGCTTGAAGCCTATACAAGTACTAGTCAAATTTTTGATTTATTGTCTTTTACTCTCTTTGGTGATTCACATACTAAAACTGTAAAATAGAGCATGACCTAAACAGAAAGTGACTCCCAAAATTAATCAAGGCCATTCCGTTTTACAAGAAACATATCTGACGCAGAATTGTGGACAAAATGTGTTGAATAGTTGTATTATGACTATGAGTTTTAGAAGAAAAAAGTCAACTTTGATCAGTTTGTCTCGAATCTGGATTTTTGCTTCAGATTTGCATTATTATGTTGTAATAAATGATTATTGTAAAAAAATAAGAATTCGTTAGTATCTGCTAACAAGGAATATCGAAGAACTTTTAGATAAATAATTTTTTTCTTAAAAGGATTCGACTCGAAATAAATAAAAATGATAACAGTGCAAACCCTTTACAATGAATAATTATTTTTTAATATATACTGTTGTTTAAATCTGAATATTTGAGAATTTAAAAATATGTGACACTTTGCTGAAATTTATAATTTATTACATTTAATATTCCGATTTTCGGAAAAGCAGTAAGTCTCACATTATACAAATGTATGTTATCTCTTCCGGTTAGTCCTTTATAGAAAATAGTTTAAATGATAAAAATCGTTTCAAAGTAATCGTTGAATATATACAAAAATTATAAATTCGGAATAACTGAAAACCTTTAGTAGTAATTTATTGAAAAAAGTTAATTTTGCTTGTATTTTCCATTATCACAATAATACATAGACTTCTCTATAATAAAACAATCGATACCAGTCTCTACTATCGTCTATTTTTATTACAGCTATTTAGGTTCTTTCCATTTTCAAACGTACAGTTATTTCCATATTTGTAGGAGTATAAAATAAAAATTATTAAATTCCTGTTACCTGTTTATAATATAGTTCATGGTAAATTAGTTCCTAAGATGAAATAAAGTCTATTTTAGTAAGTTTAAGAATGTCTCGTTGTTAAAATTTTGTGAAGCTTTGTTTTTTATGCTCATCGGCGTTTCAACAGCTAGTTTGTCATCTTCACGGTGTAACCCAAACAATTTTAGTTGTCGTTCACTCTATCGGAAAGATATAAAAAATTATATCAATTATCAACAACATAGATAATTGAAACCAATTAGATGCGCCAACAAAACAGTTAAAAAAGGAAAAATAGAAGTGTCAGCAGATCAGGAAAAACTAAGTATTACAAAAATGAAAATATAGGGCATCGTTCAAAATTTATACGAAAAATAATATTGGAAAGCAAATAAGAAAATGAAATGCATTCACTATGTATCAGATCAAATGAAAACACTCGCTATAAGGAGAAAACTATATATTTTTTATAATTCTAAAACCCATAGTTTAAAAAATATTATAGTAAATGTAATTGAATTTTTAAGGCAAACTAGAATATTAAATACATATACAGTGAGGTCCTAAACTAAGGTATAAATTCATTCTCTGCGTAATTATGAATGTAAATATCCCGAATTACGTCTGTTTTTATATATGACATCTGTCTGAGGATTTTGATTTACATTCATGATTACATAGAAAATAAATTTAAACGCTACTTGAGGATCTTATTCTATAATGATTTTCCAAGGATATAACAAATCTCAAAGATGGTATGAAACCCTTAGCATGCGAGTCAAACTCGCACTTGATATATCTCTAATATAATCAAATCATCTACATTGTTCTATGACCCTCTATAAATTAGTAATGTTAACATTCTGTATATGTGGTGTATATGTTCATTGAATGAAAATTTCATGTTTGGGTCTCAACATACTAATACATACCAATCGCTATATACTGTTTTGCCAGCAATGCTGGAGGTTTTTAATTGTCGAAAAAGAAAATTGTTATTGCCATTATTTCTTACAAAATTTTAAGGAACGAATTTTTATCTAGTGTCTTGAACAAACAAGTTCTGAGCAAGGAATATTTGAGACGATATGAAATGTTGCTTTTCCATTATTCTAATGGGATTTACGTAACGAAATTTACTGGTTACGCCTTCGCGAACTTAGATTTCAGATGTAGCACACTTGAGTAATACCAGTTGTTCTCGATCGTGAAAGGATATCACAATGAATTCGCCAATGCTTCTCAAGATATCAATGACGGTTAATTTCTTGAGTTACTGTCTTAACAGTTAAAACCCTTAATAGTTATAAAGAGTTGAATCAGGTATATGAATATATATAAAATTAAATGCCTATAGCCACCATTTACTCAGCATTCCTATAAAAAATCAGTAATGATAAATGTCCCTATATGAAAGCTATAAAAATCCTGAAACACTATTAAATAAATTGGATAACTAATCATTAATTAACTAAACGACTACTTTAAGTAATATTTATGCATAAGGAAACCTTATTTAATTACCCCCTAGGAGACTGCACATATGGATATCTCCAGCAGATATCCCCCATAAAACTCTATGAAATCAAAAATATTTATAACTATATATAGATGACACTATAACACCACCATGGTAACAAGAACACATCCAGGGGAAGACCGTCCGCTCACAATGTCGTGTCGGTCACTATTAAATTTTGCATGAAGAAAATGTGCAAAGTCGTCAAAGATCACTGAAACAAAGTAACATACAACAGTAAATAAAAGAGGAAATTAACAGCGAGTTTAATATAACAAATGAAATTGAGGGAACATACAAAAGTAGAGATGCTATCAAAGAATCTATAGTTTTTGTTAGACACATTATCCAAAAAAAAAATAACGGAAGAGATTCTGAACTTGATAAGTGGTTTGAAGACGCGAGATGTAAGACCGACATCTAGGATTTTCGAGAGAATTAGCACACAAGAGAGTATTCAATATCTCTGACAGGTGGAGTAACCTGAAAATTTTATCCTGACATTCTGTCCTAGGAGTTAAGAGAGAACAGCAATTACACGGAACAACTCCAGATTCGGAACCTCTGTGTGCTAATTCTCGAAAATCCTAGATGTCGGTATTACATCTCGCGTCTTCAAATTTAACGAAATGTATCAAATACATAAAGAAGTGTTCCAGAGGGCATTCAGTTGTGGGAAGCGCAACTGATGATGGTTCCCTGACCAGAAACAATGTATGTTATATATAATATCTATTGTCTTGCGTACAAAGGAATGATACGTGTAAGAGAGTATTGAATATCTCTGACAGGTGAAGTATCCTAAAAATTTTATCGTGACATCCTGTCCTAAGAGTTAAGAGAGAACAGCAATTACACGGAACGGTTCCAGATTCGGAACCTCTGTGTGCTAATTCTCTCGAAAATCCTAGATGTCGGTCTTTCATCTCGCGTCTTCAAATTTAGCGAAATGTATCAAATACATAAAGAAGTGTTCGAGAGGACATTCAATTGTGGGAAGCACAACTGATGAAAGTTCCCTTACTAGAAACAATGTATATTATATTTATATATAATATTTTGTCTTGCGTACAAAGGAATGACACCTCGAAGAGAGTATTGATAAGAGGTGTTCTTCAGTAAATCAAAGAAACAAAACAAGCGTCTCTACAAGAAACATCCCTCCAAATTGAAATTCTGCTGAGAAAAATGATATATTGCAATTGCATTATAAAAAGGAAATCTTAGTAATCATAAAACTCTATCAATAGGCGTATGGCAGAAACTGATATGAAAATCGAAGTATGACCTTGGTTTTGTGACAAATTACTTCAATAAAATTTAGAATTGTAGACACAAACTGAAAGACTGCCTAGTATTCACTATCACATTTTTGCTGAACGCCACCATAGAATCATAAGTTTGATGCCCCATTTCCTCAAAGTCTTCGTAAGCATATCCAGGACTCCAAACATGCGAGAGATTATTTAGTATTCAAGTGCTGATGCAGAGGACAAGTGATGTCAACTGTGATATTTACACCTGCTTTATAGACTGCCTTTTATAAGGTACGACATAAAAAAGTTCTCGAAGTTCTACAGGACAGTGGCATAGATAGCAATGATCTGGAGTGTAATATCAAAGGTACGAGGGCTGCGTTTTAATTTCGGGAGGACAATCCTAGTGTTGCAATATAAGCTCTAGTAAAGTTTGACATTTTTGTAATCCCGTTTTGAATAGAGCGCTAAGTGTTGTTTACAGTAATTTAAAGGATTCAGAAAAAAAATATTAAATCAACATTTTCGATTATTTTTTACAACTTTCGACGTGGATATCCGTAGATATTAATTTAATTTTTGCATACTCCATTAAGGACCACTGTTTATCTGGTATGGTGAATTCATATGTTATTCCAAGACGAATTTCGTATTCCAAAAACAGTAGAAACCATTGGCTGTGGGCTTACATAATATTGAAGAGTCAACCTTACACATTAGGGGACCAGCATTTTATTATTTGAATGTCAACGCGTTGGAACACAATTTTTCAATCGAAAAAAGGCTCGTGTCGACTGGTCGAAAGAAAAGCTATCATCGCGGTGCTTCAAAACACGTTTATGACTAAAGTAAGTGGATTTACAGACCCGAAAGTAAACAGACAATGGGTGTTTCTGAGCCGAATCCAACAAGAATTGTTCGGGCGCGAGATAGCGCTGTTTTTTCGGAAAAACTGAGCGCAACCGTAATTCAATTCTGAGTGGTACCAACCATTTGTTGTTGTCTTCCAAAAATATACCAACCGGCGAAGACGGATCACTCTTCACCACGCAATGCTCTCACACATCGGAAACAACTGATTTTTGAATCAAAACATCATCCGAACTGCGAAAAACTTCTTTTTATTCTATGTAAAAAACAGAGAGGTCATCTCACCTGGAAGCGGTTGCTGCTTTTAATTAGTGAAACCTCAATCAGTGAAAAGTGTTTCAGTTCAAACGCCAAGTGTAATCTTCATGGGGACCAATAAAGCGATTTTCAGGCTTTTGAGATATAAAAGTAGTATAAAGATTCGGATATCAGATGAATATCAGATACTACTGTTTCATATATTATTTATTCCTAGAGGCCTTAAACATGAAGGGGGTTTTATTATAAACACATTATATATACAGACTACAGCAATAGTGTAAAAACTACATCTGGTAATTAGGAAAGTGACATAAATAACCAATTCAGGAAGAACGATAAAAACTGAAGTGTATTGAACAAATTTGACAGTTTGATCGATTGGGCTCGTTTAAAAGAAATTAGATGCCTTATAGAAAAAATCAAAATGGAAGGCAATATGGGACTTTGGTCGTCGTATGCTGTATAATCAATTTTGAGGAGTTTCCTCTGGTTTGGATGGGAAATGTATCAGCTATTAGTGATTCGGCCAATACTCATTATATATACTAGTCAGGGCCCAATAAACTTTGGGCCTATCCTCAATTCATTATCCAGGGCCCAATAAAGGGCCGGCGAGGTCTCGGGGGAAGAAACATAAAGAATTTATACCATTTTCGACAGACTCATTACTTTCTTTACAATTTTGAGAATAGAATGAATGGAGAAGGGCGGGGACTATAAACAAAATTATTGTTTCCAAAAAAATATTGAGAAAATGCCGCAAATTGAGAAATAAGGAACAACAAAAATTTCCGAAATATAAAAAATTGTCAAGTATTTCAAACAGGTCAATAATGTCATAAAGTCACTCAAATGAACAAAGTAAATATTTTTTTTATTTTTCTAGACTGTTAGAAACTGTCCCACCCAAGAAGTTGCTATAGTTAGTTACTTAATGTTTAGCTCATAAAAGAAGAAATTCAAACGGTTTTCAAGGCCGTAAAAAAATTTGCTAAATATGAAAGATTGTTCAAGATAAATAATGTCAAAATTGGCTAAATATAAAAATATTTCCAAACTTACGAATATCACAAATACCATAAAGAAGAATTAGTAATTTCTAAAAGTAAAATTAATGTCAAATACCTGTTTCTGTAGAATAAATAGTACAATATGGTATGGATAAATTAGATGAAATTAGGAAATTGCTTTGATAGGACTTGGAAATATACTTTCATGAATATAAAATTTTAGACATATGAAATATATTTAGAACAATACGACAGCATACGTTTTTGAATGTAATACAATTATTTATGGAATTTCTGGGTAAATAGACATGCATAGTTCAGAGAAACAGTATTTACAAATTCCAGGAAGACGAAGTAGCAGCAAATTTGCCTTAAATGTAAAAAGTGTGGATCGTCGCTAAAACAAACCGCGCTTAAAAATAAATACAATGTTCCATTTCAGTGTGCAATTGGGTAAACAATTCGTAAGTAAATGTATGTTCTTAACAAAATGAATGCTTTCGGTACTAATCCATCAAATCTGATTCTACCGAATAACCTTTCGAATATTACTGTTATAAATATACCATCGTTTTTACATACGTTACAATTTAACGATGACTTAACTAAGTTTCTATAATTAATTTCACAGTATTAAACACTTTGTTTAGCCATATGGAAAAATACACGTTTTAGTAGAATTTAATTTCTGTTGAAATTATTATTTCTTTTTTCCATTCGGTTTAAGGTATTACGAGGTGAAATTAATGTGAATTGTTAATTAGCAATTAAAGTCTGTGAGGAAAAATGCAAAATTTATTATTTAATAACATTCGTTATTTTTCACTTTCCGTGTTTTTATTAAATGTGCTGCATGGAAAACTACAAGTGGAAAATTATCTATTATGAAATAATATTATAATTAATTTTACGATTGAAATTAAATAATAACAAAATGATTGAATGTTAAATATTAACTCCAACAAAACAAATAAAAATGTATAAATATAAATTTAAATTGTCATTCAACATTTTATTTACAAGAGTATCAGAAAACAAGAACAATTAGATGTATTAATTAATAAGAAGCCAAATTTTTTGAGCAGTGTCCTTCCCTCTGAGAAAATTCAGAAGTACCTTGAAATAAAACATAGATTTATAACACTTTTCAACAAAAAAATATTTTCAATTTTTCCTCTGGTGATAAGGCAATTTTTAACTAATGAGCATGCGCTGATAATAAGCTCAGGCTGTTTTATTCGTAACAGCTGTTCTTGGCGACTACAGACACTACAGTGAAAAGCATAGCGAAATATTTCACCTTGATATTCGGATAATGAAGGAAAAAAGAATGCTATCAAGGATCGTGGGACTGTCATATTGTGAAGGGTATTCATCCGATATCTGGTGCAAACGGCGTTCTTCCGATACTCCTGGGAATCCGAAATGTTTTGTCTCTCAACCCGAGGCTGGTAGCTCCTGTTAATGGGAATTCGTCGAATTCCCTTGAAGTTTCGACACATGAAATAAGTTTCCCGATGTCTCGTTGACCTTCTAGACAACTCCGAGAATAATATATAAATACGGAGAGCTATTAGTCTAGTAAAGTTAAATTGTAAATAGTTCTGTGAATATAAATTGTGTTAAAGTAGTGGAAATAAATTAGAGTGAGTTGGACTGTGTTTTTAAATAAATCTAAGAACTGAACTGAACCCAAGTGTGAAAATAAAAACCTTAAAATATGATAGCTGAATACTGTTGGGGTTTACAAAGGGACCAGTCTGCTGTCAAACATTCAAGAAAGTCATATAAAATTACACTTTTATGGGCGTTAATAACAAATAAGTATATTAGCAAAATTATAGGTATGTAAAAAATATATATTTAAAAAAAATGCTGATTCAAATAAACTAAAATTTTTTCGTTATTATCACCTTAAATATTCTCCAGAACACATGTTTAAATTTAGGAAAAAATTTAGTGTTGGCCAGTGTTATTTAAGCGATATTCAGAAATATTTCTAATTTTGTACATAAATTAACATTATCAAATTAATGATATTCCGTTTAATTATAATTATATAAGTTTTAATTTAATTTAATTTAAAGTTGTCGTTAATTCTAGAATCTTCATGCACTTTTGTTGTGCCATTATTATTTTATGTTATGTATTTAACTAAATAAACAAAAATGTTGCATTGTACTTAATTATAATCTTATTTTTGTATTACGGTTATATATTAAATTTGATAAATATCATAATTCAATGAAAAAATTTTGAGAAACGAGAAAATTTAATAAAGAATGTTTTTTTACTGAGCTAAAAAGAGAGATATAATTGTGTTGAGTAATTGCTAAATACTCTATAAGTAAGAAAAACATGTTGGTTGTTTTTAAATGAATTTCTTTCGGTTTCATCACGACCACTAGTAAAATTGATTTATAATTATGGTCGTACTTAAATGAAATTAATATTAGAAGTATGGTAAAATAAATACTTTATTTCTTCAATTTCCACTTTATTTATTATTACCCTTAAAACTATTAATAAGTAATACATTTTTATTATAAAATATAATATATAATAAATAATGTGTAAATTTAAGAAAGAAAGTTTTCTCTTAATTTACTTTCAAAATATGTTTATTATCTAAAAGTGTTACATATACTTGTGAAAAAATATATTGATTTCAATTGATAAATAATTTATTTAATAAAACATAATCTGATTTTTTTTAAATAACAATTTAAACGGCTAGTTTTATAAATATTTCCCTATACCTACAGAGAAGATGGGTATTAATTACTTCGGCAGATTTAAAGATTTAATGTTTTCTATTAATTTATCATTGACATTTATTTGTTACTGTTTTTTAAAACGCTGTAATGGACATGCCCTCGTATAGTTTGTAACTTCTGTACAATATTCAGAAATATTTTGTATAATAAAATATCGAGTTGTATAGACATTGTTATGACAAATTTCGAAATATATTTTTTAATTATACATTCTAAATAGGAAATGACATTTTTAAGAATTTATTCATATATTATTTAACGAAAACAATTTTTTCATAACAGTTACCACAATTTTGAGTTTTAGACTTTAGAGCGGAAGTATTTTTCAAAATTATCTTTAAATTAATTTTCGTAATTTTGAACGATTTGTGAATTTGTACGATTTGGGGGCACCATGACCTCGGACCGACACTGTCTAGGGCAGAGCTGCCACCAGTTGCTATTCTAAACTGATACACATTTCCACAAATTATTAGTAGTAGATTTCCCTTAGAGGTCTAAAAACAGGTCATCTGAACTAAATTTCTGATAGGTACATAATATCTATAATTGATTTCTTTTTGTTAATTTTAATATTAAATAAAAATCAACTATATACTATATTCAATTCATTTGTCATAGGTGACCACTAAGCAATTTAAGTAATGAGTTCATACTTATTCTTAAATACCAATAATGAAAAAGTTGCTAGATTATCGAGTAGGTTTCGTTTTTATTAGAAAATTAAAATTGGTAGCCCCAACTGATAAACTATGGTTCCAGCTTACTAAATTATTTGATGTGGAAGGGTTAGTATGTAAGAATAGGTAAAATGTCCAGCTCAAAGCATTTAAAAATGAAAATCATTCTGGCACTTCAGGTGTTTATTTTTGGTTGAAAGCAGAGGTGATCGAAATGGCTCTTAACTATAATTTAGAAAGATTTGTTATGCCCTTTGAAGCTTAAAGCTTGTCATCAGATCATTTCCTACTTGAGAAAAGGGTCCCACTTATTTTTTTTTTTAAATTGTTCCTAAATGACCGGATAGTTTTTGATGAAACTTTTTGTGTATTTGCGTGGGTCTCTGGAAGGATTAGGTTCACAATTGGACAAGGTAGATGGCGCAGCAATCGTTTTTATTTTGAACTCCTAGATTGATGGCCCTATTTTAATGATTTTTTTTTGTTTGTTTGAATGGCCCTGGATGGTTGGGATTGACAATTATATCCGGTAGATGGCGCTAGAGTCAGATTCTAGGAATATATATTTAACTGGCCAGGTACGCATATATGAGTACTAGTTTTAGGCATGAGATTCCAAACGTAACAAGTCCGAAATATGGGTGTTTTTTACTTTTAAGAGCTGTCGAGGGTTATTAAAATTTTTATTTGATTTTGTAAAACCAATACTTAAAGACGAGTATATTATTTAAAATAAGTTTAAAAAAATTATTCCAAATGAAGTCACCGTGAGACTGTATATATCATTGCACTTGTGGTGTTTATCTTTCCGATTTAAAACAAATACTTAAAGAGGCGATATTACCTAAACTAAGTTTTTACAAAATTATTTCAGAGGAAGTTTCGACAGACTATATAAGAAACAAAAATATACATAATATAAATCCGCAATAGCATGTAAAAGTTTTGTGTTTACATATACATCAAATTGATTTGTTCACAAGGCTATAAAATACCGGAAATTTATTTATGCTTATTTAAGTTTCATATGTATAATATTAGATCTCAGTGAGAGATAAGCGGTCAACTACATGTAAAGATTTTCTACTCTTCTGCTTATTTGAATAATATACTCATTGACTAGAAATAGTTGTATTTTTATATAAGGTTAGTCGCTAAAAATTATGTACGGAATATCGGTATATTTTTTGAATTAGGCATAAAATTTACATGGATTTTTATGAAGGGCCCCTTATGTAACTGTAACGCTTTCAGAAATATTTTGAAATTTTATTAAATAATTCATTGTGTATAAAAATTTCCAGGACTTAAAAAAAGTTCTACGCCATACATAAGAACAATAAATTAAATATATGGAAAAGTAGAATACTTTGCTAACAATATGAAATTTTCTTGCAAAAATTAACAATCTTTAATACTTAATACAAGCTAGTTGTACAAGTATTATAACATGTCTACTCATGAAATCCTTTATGGAACCCTTAATGTAGTCATGAATAGACTGGATCTAAAACCATTAATAAAAAAACTATTGCAACCAACATTAGGTAATTTTCACATGGGAAAGCTAGTTTATACTTCTGGAGGTAGTCTGCAATAGAGAGAGAGCAATAAGCTATTTCACTCTATTGGGTGCTGCTTCCAATGAACTACTTCCAGTATGTAGTTCATTCATTGGCTGTCCTCACCCACCAAATGTCTTGTAACGATATTTGTGCGTTGCAGGCTACCTCCATAAGTATATGCTCTGAGATTATTAAATTCGTCAAGTGATAAGAACTTTTCTTTAGAAATCGCTGTTTAGAGTAAAAAATATGATGGCATATAAAAGGTTAAATATAATGATAAATATATTAATATTTCAGAAGATGGCCCTACTATGAGCCGATGTAGAGAAAGGTTTTAAAAGGGTGTGCATGGTAGTCCCACACCCATGGGGGAAACTTCAACATAACGAACATCGTGATTCTCAATTTGCCATCTATAAGAATGGACCCATCTCACTGATCACATCTGAATTATTATAAATAAGTAACACTGATATTCTATAACAGATTTTGAATACAACAGAAAGTGATTATTAACCAAATATCCATACAGGATAATTTGCAGAATGAGCTATCAAGTGAGTAAGATCTTTGTTGTACTCTCTAGATTTTATTGGTTTATATGCTGAAATAAAATCCTGTCCTGTTTTCAATTGCTTCTTCTTACAGTTCTTGTTTTGTATCTACTTGAGTTAGCTTGTGGTCTGTAGCTGTCAAAGTGATTTTTTCATGCCTTTGTAACTAGTGATATAGAGCAGATGTCGTTTGTTTGTCTTTTAGTGTAGAAAAGAGTATACTATTCATTTGGACACCTTTTTTTGTCACGGGTTCCATTATCTAGTTCTTCTCATAGTTTGTTCAGGTGGTTTTTGTTTTAATAGTAATTTCTTTTCTTTGTTTCAGTTCTGCGCCCTATTTAGGCTCTATTATTTTTTGATTACTTGGTGTTTGTATTTATGTTGTTGTAGGGCAACAGTAATTTGGTGTGTTCTACTTGTCTCCAAATTATTGTGTTGGCAACTCACTGGATTAGTAAAGCAAAATTGAGTTGTACCTTCAAATGAAATTTGGTGTGGATATAATTTAAGATTTAGGAATTTGAGTAGTATATAATGCAGGCTAGAAGTTCTTCTAATGTTTGCGTTATCGTGAGTTCAAAGCACTATTATAGGTCAAAGAGGAATGTGGCCTATGCGGATATATTGAAGTCCGTAGACCGTGGACACCGAGTTTTTTCTTAGAGATTAGCTTTTTCTTGAACTTCTGTTCTAAAGGTAAATGTTTAATTTTGGATTGCGTTGTTTTCCTTAGATACGATCCTAGAGGAAGGTTCGCAGTTAGAGTCATTGTCGAGGAGTTCAATTTTGCCCGGTGTTCTATGGAATTTATACCGATGGTGCCGTATTCTTTGTCAACTGGCGTAATCAAAGTAATCGTGATGTTTTATGATTAGTTAAGGATTTTAGGAGTTGTTATCTCTTGTTGGGTTAGGTTGGTTATGACGGTTTTGCAAACCAACTGACTGCTTCCCACATCTGCTCTGTCGTTTGTCCATCTAAGAGGGGAGGCTTGTTTCGACATGGCAGACATTTTCTTCGGCAATAATTCGCTTTTAAGCTATACTGAAGTTAAGATGTCTGCTAACTAGAGATTTTGTTTGTATAAAATTGATAACAAGAATTGTGTGTGGACAGTGTGGCTGGTATTTTAGGCTATACATTTGTACTGTTTTCAAGGCTTTGGCTTTTGACTCTCTAATTTTTTCATGATTTGTTTGACACTGTTTTTAAGTAGATTTTAGTGGTTGTCTTCTAAACGTTGTTTGTGGCATATTCTTGATTATTTTTACTAAGAAGTTGGAAACTATCCCACAATATTCTATATAATTGGACGCTCAGCTTCAGGTGAAGGTTGTAGAGCTGCTTTCCACGCATAGACTTTTTATTTTATTTGCTTCAGGTTTCGCTTGATTTTTATAAAAATACATATGTATTTAATTTTCTAGTTTGGCCCCCAAAAATTAACATTAGAGTTTTATTTTACTAATAAACATTCAAGGAAGCCTTTTATAATCTAGTGTCTGAATTTTGAGGCTGTGTAGATTGGAAGATAATGGGCAAAATAGGTCAAGTTTTAAATTATAAATTATTAAATCTGTTATTCAAATCATTTAAAAATACAAATAAAATAAATTTTTCAAAATTTCAAGTGTAGTTTCTAAAGTGGAAATTAAACAAATGATTTAAAAATATGATATATTTGTAATTCACATAATGAGCATTTTATCTGATATATTACATGATGGGTTTGAAAATTGAATTTTTATTTTCCATTTAATTGTATAATTTGTCCCTAAAATCATTATGGAGGTTTTCTAATAATTTTTCTTATAAATTTCAAAAGAGCCCCAGTACCCCTAATAATTTTCAAAATTTTTAGGTAATATGGTTTCGGAAATATTTTAAAAATATGAAAAATATATATTTGTATTCCTCATAATGAGCTTTTGCATTTGATGTATTGCATAATACGTTAAAAAAATATTTTTTTATTTTCCGTTTAATTCTATAATTTGGCCCCGATATTAATATTAGGGATTTCTTCGTATTTTTTCTGTAAACAAAATAATTGTCTTATGGTTTAGCGAATAAAGGGGGAATGGGTATATTTTTTAAATATATTTTAAAATATTCATTAAAAAAAAATAAAAATATATATTTGTCTTCGTCATAATGAGCCCTTTGATTTGATATATTACATGATCCTTTAGAAACAAGTTTATTTTTTTATTTTTTATTTAATTCTATAATTTGCCCCCCAAAATGAATATTAGGGGTTTCTCCTTATTTTTCCAGTAAAGTTCAGGTGAGGCGCTATACCTCTATTTTTTTCAAAATTTTACAGCTTATGGTTTCGGAGTTAAGGTGGGGGGATGGGTAAAATTTTTTATATTTATGTTAATATATTTTCATTAATTTAAAAATATGAAAAAAATATATTTGTTTTCGTCATAATGAGCTCTTTCATTTCATATATAACATGATGCGTTAGAAATAATTTTAATTTCCTATTTAATTCTGTAATTTGCCCCCAAAATTAAGAGAGAAGGTTTCTCCATATTTTTCTAATACACTTCAGACCCTATACCTCTAATTTTTTTCAAAACTTTACGTTTTATAGTTTCGGAGATAAGGGCCTTTCCCTTATCTCCGAAATGGGAAAGGGTAAATTTTGGTATATTTTCGTTAATATCTTTCTAACTAATTTTTTTTTAAATATGAAAAAAATATATTTGTGTTCCTCAGAATGGGACCTTTTGATTTGATGTATTACATAATGCGTTTGAAAATATTCTTAATTTTAAATTTTCATTTAATTCTATAATTTGCCCTCTAAAATTAATATTAATGGTTTCTCCTTATTTTTCCTGTAAAGTTCGGGCAACCTTATATATTTCCTATTTTTATTTCAAAATTTTAGGCTCAGTAGTTTCGAAGATCAGTTTAGGAGAAAATTGCTGTGATGTGACAGAGGCAGAAATCTGGAGTGATATTATAAGGGTATCCGTATATTGTATATAAGCAACCCTAACAAGACAGTTTATTTGACGTTTGTCGCGTTATAGCTATTGGATTTTCGAAATTGAACGATTTATTTTTAGAAATTCAAATGAAATAGCTTTCGGCCCATTTTCATGTGATAACTGTAATATGTAACGAAAGAAAAAATGAAAATTGCTGAAATCATAAGTGTATAATCTGCCCAGATCATTATACGGCCTTGATGTGTTCCTAACAACTTGTATGGAGGTGCGGTACTTTTAGTAAATTAGTGGTCACGGCAGGTGGTTAATGTGTAAGGACCGTCGCTTATGCAGCTAGTCGAAATGACTTGTGTGAAACATAGTACAACGCTAGCTTTGAACTACAAATAAAAAAGTTTAGTGAATAATCTGCATGAACGCTCATGAATTGTGAACAATTAGAATTTCAATTAAAACTTAAATTGTACGCAACTCAGTCCTAATAATTGCCATATACGCTGAAACTCACATAATTGGATATTAAAATTTATTTACTGTTTTTTTTAGTATAAAGTCATTGCTCTTAGCAGAATAGCAGATTCTAAGTCTAAGAAACAAAAAAAAAACAGTATTTATACAACAATTCATGATGGAATGAAGAATAACAAGATGGAGTTTTTTCGTTCATTTCGATCCGTGATCACAGACCATGCAGCTGCTCTTAGTCGTCTGAACGTGCAGCGAATTCCATTTTTTTATGTTAAATCGTGACTTATTTTCAATAAAGTAACGATATAATCAAACAGAATTTGCTGACACTTATGTTCGCTAAATTTGACCGGCAAATTCGTGTTATTAATGTCGAATTTCTGGAAATTTTTTAAACAACCTGTTCATTCTCTCGTTCGGGACTTTCACAATAAATATTCACCAACATCTAAAATGGATAACTAGTCAGGTCTGACAGGAAAATATTAAGTTTTTAGAACGACTGTTAATCAAATGTGGTCCTTATTAATTGGTGACTTGGCTGTTCTTTAGGGGTAGGTGGAAATAACATAGAGAAAAAATACCGCCCAAATTTTAATAATAAATTTAAAATATAAAATTAAAAAAATCTACATAAATTTCACTATTCAAATTTTCTGGCAAGTTAACTATTGGCAGCCAGATGATCCCTATTTGAATTATGGCAGACTCTTTTATTTTTTCTAAGAGAAGAAATTATTTCCAAAAAGACTTTTGAGTGTTCAATATATGGAGAATTAATATAATTGGCGTTTACTTCTTTAAGGGAAGGAATAAATTCTAGTCTAGTGATCTTTCTTTTCAAAATTATTTTCTTCTTCGAAGAAATTCTAATAGTCATCAAAAAACATGTGATCAGTTTATAAACTTGGGCTTTTTGAAATTTACGCGTCTCCATTAATCTAATTACTATATAGAATATATATCTAATTAAAATATTGAATATATTTTACAATGTAACTATTTTAATAAATAACTGAAACTCTAGAGGTCACTATGCATTTTTTCTCTCGTAAATAGAATGGAGTGTTGAGTAAAAGGAGGACACACTCTGTGTATCAAAAAGTGTCCACAAAAGGGACGGGACGGGGTAATTTGTTCGTAAAATAACATTTAAAATACAATTGAAAATTCTAACCTATACATTTTACAAATTACAACAGCAGATTATAATGTTTTTTTTATAATGAAAAGTAAGTATTTCTAAAAAATAAATGCTGTAAAGTTTTTATTTACTTGTTATAAATGTAGTATTATTGACATGATTAAATTGAAAATTATTTTCAGTTAGTTATATTCCCACAAAATATTTTCTCCATATGATCTGCGAAATAAACCAACAAAAAATTTGTGGGTAAATAAGAAAAGATGGTTTTGTTACATGCCTGAGAGTTAACATTAAAACCAAAAACTGACGCTCAAGATTGGTTAATTATTAATAGGAAAGAAGAGTTTATGCAGTTAGAACAGAACCTATCAAGAATTTTTTTTGGAAAATGTGTTGTAAAGTAAGTACACGTCCAAAAATTGCAAATTTAAACATCATAGTTAAACAACCAGATTTAAAATGATTGGTAAAATTTGTATTTAATATTAATAAATGTATTCAGTCAATGAAATACATTGTACATAGATAAAAATGACTTGCAAGCAAAATTTTATTTGTACATTTTTTTAGGTGTCAAGATAAATATCCTACACAAATTAAACTCTGAAGAACCCATTATTATATAATTACTAAACTGATTATGGCATTGTCCATCGAGAACTTCAACAAACTTCTGAAGATATTTTTCCAGGGCCATTCACCAGGCGTACCTTTGGAAATATTTAAAATAGACCTAGAGACAAGAAAAAATATATGGAAAACCAGTATGTGAAATGTTAGAATCATTGAAAAAGAAACTATTCTAGCATAAAATGCAAGTGAAATTTGTTCCATAATGATAACAGAAGAGATAACTTAATTATAGCAGTTTATTCAGTGATGAAAAGAATTGTTAATTACCTTTTATCCAGAGAAAGGTGAACAAGGAACTAGAAACACCAACTTTTCAAAATAAATATCTAATATGAACACAAGAATGTAAAAATAAATAATTTTTATTTACATCTAATTCACCAACATCTATTTGTTAATAAGTATAAAAATATTACAAATATACAAATTTTTCCCAATGTTTAACTGTTCCAAAAAGTTTTATAAGAAAATAACAATTATAAAATCACTCCGTTTTATAAAAAGTCAAAACTGGGGTACACGCTTATTAATTTATATCACAATTAACACAGTATAAACTCATATCACTTGCAGAGATTACAACAAACGGAGACAACCATTTACAAAGAGAAGTTCACATAACAGATTTTCTACGTTTTATTTACGATTTTTACTAATAATTTTACATCATTCTCAGTTTTTCAGCCCCTTCACTTCTAAATGTAGGATTTGTGTATTTCAATCCGTTGACAATTAACTTCATAACATACCCTGTGGTCACACTTGCGCCATTCTGGTCATTTCTTGAACTTCTTATTTGAAACTGTCCGCTGGACACTTTTTCAGTTTTATTCCCATATAAGTTTGTCCTCCTTTCACTCTACACTCCATAGTAAATAGTAAATCCAAACATGTCAGTTTTGAGATAGTGATAAGAAAAAAGAATAAATTATCAATAGTCCAGTGAAAACCGGGTTCGATATCGCTGTTCAATCACTTAATATTTGCTGAAAATTTTCTTTTATAAATCGGCTGTTCCTGTCTCCCCCAATGTAAATGAATGAATTATTTTCAGATAGTTACTTACATTTTTCCTTTTTCGACAAATATACTAAAATCGTTATGAGTTAGAAAAAGTTGCTTAAAAGCCTGATGAATTCACATTGACAGAGTCTTGTGATCTAAATCCTTAATTTACCAGAGTTAATGATATCATGTGACAATAAGTTGCATAAAGACTGACAAAGATCTGTAATGGACAATTATTTTAAAATTAAATATAAAGATTTCTAATTTTATTAGGGTGGCTAAAACAGTAATTTTGTAAGAGTGAAGTCTCCTAAATATTAAAATGACAGTAAAACATATAGGAATTGTGCCAAACTAAAATTGGGGAGTAGGAAAGAGGCACCAAGGGCAACAAGTGTGGAAAAGTAATTGCATAAAGTGGCAGAAATGTTTGTAATATAATTTCATGATGAAATACTAGAAAACCTAGCAGTTAGACCTAATAGTTCCAAGAGTCTAGAGTTGACCACTGACTTAAATTAGGAGTAATATTTGGTCCGTTGGGGGTAACGCCTAGAGACGATTTATTTTGCGTTTAAAAGTCAATGAAGCCTGGGGGATAATTGTATTTTTTGAATTTAAATAAACAAAAAAGAGCGTAACGTCTATTAAATATGGATACAAAATCGATTAATCGAAATTAAGTAAAAATCACACATTTCTTTGACTAGTTAAGTTCTGAATTCATATATTACTGTAATATCACATTTAATGATGATACTTTCTCTAAAACATAAGAATACATAATTTATACATAATTCTTGAAATGTAAATCAGTTACGTGACTTTCCCTAATCTATAAAAGAGAGAATCGTAACAATTTGTACATCGGAGCTTCTTTTTATTTATAAGGTTGACAGGACCTGGTATTTCAAAATAAATTTTAATAGCTTAGAAGGCCTTTAGACTGGTCATTAAATTTTTAAACTGTCTTATTTAAATAATACATTGATGCTACTTGGAAAGCAGTTAGATGGGTAGAGAAACTTTATTGACGTACTCAATGGGGTTTTATTCGTGGCAATATTGCTAAAAAGATATTTGATGAGAACCGATTGTTATGTCAATATGTGATATAACTATCGATATTATTGGCAACGAGTTCTTTTCGAAACTTTAGACTTTGGACAGAGAAAATTGAAGCCAATAATGATTGACAAATCTGTAAAGCTTCGTTGCTTTCAGACTGTTTTTGAAGGTAATGGATTACATATTTTTTTAACAAATTGCTTAGTTAAGTAGGTATAAAAATTGTTGTTGCAAAAAGGAAACATTCATTACAGCATACAATGACATTCAATTGTTCGTCATAAAGATCAACATCACAAATTCAGTAGTTAGATCAAAGGATAATAATATTAAAACATTTTGCCAAAAAAGAAATTGTTAAAAAGTGATAATTTATTTGGAGCAAAACACCATTTCTACTATTAATATCTGACAAGAAATGAGAATTGCAGACATAGCCTTTTAAAACTCCTGAGCCAAAATTATTTTTTTTTAATATCAATTATAGGTCAATTTTCTTTACTATAATAATATAAACATTGTAAATAAGAGTTTAGGTCATCACTGAAATTAATTTGTGTTGTTATTTTATCATCGGTTGTCATATTGTTCAGATATCTCTTATGAATTTAATTTTCTATTATCTCGTACAGCTCCTCTAAGACATGTATGTCTCCTACCTAACTAGACATTGCTTCAATAATTGTCTCTCCATTATGGTGCTTAGGCCCCTGTGAGTTAATATACTAGAAAACCTTGCTGAGTAGTATTTTTCTTTTCTGTACAGTTTGTGTTTAGTTGACAAGTTTTTAGAAGGACGAGGCATTGTGTTTAATCTTAGATCTACTGATCGTACAGCCGAAAGATTAGCCTAGACATTCCTGTTGACTTTTAATTTTTATGCTCTTAATCTGAAAGAATTCTATCTCAGCTAATGTCAACATTAATTTAATTTCAAATTTACTGCAGGAATCATTGACTAGTCAATGCTATAGGAGTTGTGTATCTTCAGGAACTTCAGGAATTATTTCTCGAATTTTTATTTAATTTTCGAACCTTCATTAGAAAAGCTAGTTGGTACTCCATAAGAATTCAGGTAAGGTGGTTGAGTTGGACTCATCCGTACAATGGAACCCAGAAATATTTACAATTTTTTGTTACTTGTACACACATTTTTGTTAGCTTTAATTACTTTTTTATTGTATAATGCCATTTGGTTTATTTTATTTAATAATTATTCATATAATTCTGATTTAAACTATTAACACGTCCCTAATATATACTCACTGACAAAGAAATCGCAGGAGATGTTTAAATTTCATAATGTTTTGGTAAAACATAGATGCTGTAGTGAGGAGTAAATGATTAAAATTTGAATAAAAAATACCAAGGATTTTATTTTTTTTAAATTAAGTTTGTTAATAATGTGTTTGTCCACCGCGGTTATGTATAGACGCTGTCTGAAAGGGACTTACTTCCATGTGCAATAGCACCCCATACCATAATGCCTACTGTTTGTTGTAGCTTGTAGCTCAACATCAAATTAAGGTTGACGTCTTTCTCCTCGACGTCGCGTCGATTGGCCCCTATACTTAATAGCAATATACTGCTAGCGGAGCATAGAGAAAGATGCAAACAAATATATGAATAAATAAATAAAAAGGTAGAGAAGTATGCTTTCTCGCTGGAACTACACCAGTTAAGAGGAACATACAAGTGCCTATCACCATCTCCACTTGGTCTCTCCTGAGTACTGGTCACCGTCTAGAGAGCAATCTTATGAACGGTGAACTGCTAAATGTGAGGGCTAAATGTAACAGCGAGGACCGTCGTTTGGGATGTCGGGTTATCGCCCTGTATGGGGCGCGATCTAGTATTCGAGACTCTAGCCCACCATGCGCCTGTTACCTGTAAAACTAGCTCTGTGATCCACTTAGTGGAAATACCAGTGTAGTAAAGTAAGCACGGGAGAGAAGGTATAGCCTTCTCAGGCGGCACCCATCTACGCTAGGTAAACCTTATAGGGACGAAGTACGATCGGAGGGGTCGTCCTCCAGGCTTTGACTTCTGCAATGTCTGTAAGGACCAAATGGTACTACGGGGGGGAGGAAGCCCACCGTGCTGTGCTAGCGGTGCCTCTCCGTCTGGCGTTGGCCTCGCAAGGGCAAATGGTTAAGCTAAGTAGACCCCTGGGCGGACATGTGTGAACTCCGAGTCTCATTCATGTGCATGACCTTGAGAGCGGGGGATAGACGACGGCCGTTTGAGGTGTCGGAAAGGGAGTGTACTTGTCTAGTATCCGAGAAATCCTATTCCTATCCGCGCCTGGACACCTATAAATAAAGCCCCGACCGCTGTATGGTGCTCTGGGTGCTCTCATGGACCGGTAACATCGTCCATACATAGGGTTCATAGACTTTGAGTTGACTCGGATCTCCTGTCCAGAAATACGCTATAACGGACGCCTGTAATCTTCGGGTGTGGAATTAAAAGCTGAAACGGAGGAACTCCGCGATGCTTATATCGACACCGAAGACTAAACACAAAGGCTAGCTCGCTCCAATACAGCGGTGTATCCAGACAGAGGCCGTTGTTTGAGGTGTCGGACTAACATACTAACCCCTTTTTGCTGGCACTAGAATCCGAGTTGATGGCGACTCGTTGGGTTCATGTTTTCTCTCTGTTTAATCTGAGGTTAGTGGTTTCTCATAATATTTACATACTCCTCAACAGAATCGCAACGCTTGCGCACAAAGAGTCACGTACAGTAAAACGATATAATCTACTTTCTCCTTAGTCGGTGACTTTTTTCCACTTATAAGCGATAGCAGTATATTAGGATTAAGTATATGGTCATCATGTACACCCAAGCAGAATGGAAAATAATCAGAAAAGTTGACCTGATGCCATTCCAATGTTGACGTTCACTGTACCACTGTAGTCGTTGCCGTGGGTGCTCAGTTGTTAGAGGTGGTACAAGATGGGGTCTATAATGCTGCAGACAAAAGACCTTATCCGGCGCTAAGCCGTTCGGATACATACAAGATGACCTTTTTCTCCTAAACACTCATCAGCCAAATTTTGAGTTGTAGAGAATCGGTGTCGAAAGGCCATAAGTCTTAGACGTCCGATGCCTACTCATCTCCGATTTTGGGTATTATTATCAAACCAGCGCCTGACAACATCTGATAAAAGTAGTTCGACCTCTTTAACATTTCTAAACATCTATTTTGAATCTCATCGAACAGTTTGTTTTTTTTGGAAATTAAAAAAATGCAAAAAACTACAATATTAATTGATACAAAAAGTTTACATATAAAACATTCACCACACTGTACCAAATTTTAATCATTAACGCCTTACTATAGGATCTATGTTTTACCAAAAGAATATTAGATTTAAACATCTTCTGGGTGTTGTGATTTCTCTGTCAGTGAGTATATGTTAAATTGTTGTACAAGCTGAATTTTATTCGCACTCTCTGTAAATTAATATTATGTGCACTAGTCCATTGTTTTCATAAACGTATTTATTTTTTTATTGCATAAGTTATAATTAATTTAAATCATTTGGGACAACTGATAAATTTACTTTCACTTAAAACGTATCTTTACTTACAAGCCATACCGTCAAATTTATTTATGTTTTAGTACAAAAAAGTTGTTATAAATAAATAATGTGGTTTTTAATTTACAGTAAGAGACAAATAAAGATTTGAAAATTTCATCTGTAGTAACCATAAAAAATATATAAATGGTTGTTTCTTGAAACCTAGCATTTCCGGCCATATGTTTTCATAGTTGTTTTACTGATATTGGAGACCAATCTTCAATCGAGCGTTGGTACATATTAATTACAACACCTTGTATAGATGAAGCAGTAATGTATTTATTTATTTTTTTATTTATTTTTATTTACTAGTACACCATCCAACAGCCATAGGCCAAATCAAGAATGGCCATTTAAGTTAGTGTACATGGAAAATTATAAAGTTACATACATATAACATAAAAATTAAATACTATGTACAACAACTTACTATATACACTGCTAAAAATACGAGAGAGGGCATTACAAGAAAAATGAAATTTCTCCTTAATACATTGAAATCATCAAGAAACAAGGCCCTGGAGCATTTGCTTCTTAATCGTTCCAATATTCCCATTAAACAAATCAATATCTGACGGTAATTCATTATAATTGTAAAACATATTGAAAAGCGGAGAATTTTGTAGTAGATTTGTTCTGGGCGTTACCATGTAAAACAGTGAGGGAAAGCGAGTTCTGATGTTAGGAACATTAAACGAGATTTGACTTAAAAAACTTGGACAGTCCAACTTGTTGTTTAATAACTTATGCAAAGTAACTAATGAGTAGTATTTCCTACGTGTTGCTAAATCCATTAACTGAAATCGTTGCAGTAACGTATCATTAGATATACCACGATGTGGATACACCCCGTCAGTTCTAAACCACAAGATATTTAACGTTCCTATTGATGTTTTCAACAGCATTAGTGTATTTCATATCCAGGATTCCAAATAATGGAGGCAAACTCGAGTTTAGAACGTACAAAAGCATTGAATAGAGTAGTTACGGTGCTAGTTCTGGAGAACTGACGCCCATTCCGTATTACAAACCCCAAATTTCGATACGCCTCCTTCTGAATAATGTTGATATGCTGAACAAAATTTAGTTTTCAATCAAAAGTGATTCCTAAATCCTTATATGTAACACACTTGTTAATGAGGTTCCCATTGATATTATACCGATATTCAATTGAAACTGATTTCCTCGTGAAGGTCAGGTGATTACACTTGGAAATATTCAACGGTAGCCTATTTTCTATACACCAATGTGAAAGACTATTAATATCTTCTTCTAATACTTTACATGCCTCTTTATCACAAAATTGAATTATATATTTTTAGATCATCTGCATATAGTAATGATTTACAATTTAAAATATCAACAATGTCATTAATAAATATATCAAATAACAACAGACCAAGAACAGAATCCTGTGGTACACCAGATGTAGGTTGAAAATTGAATGAGTGGAAACCATAATAATCAACTCTTAAATTGCGATTAGTGAGATAAGATTGTAAAAAAATAAGAAATGATGAAGTGAAACCAAGCTTCGATAATTTGCTCAATAAGATACCATGGTCCAGTCGATCAAAAGCTTTAGAAAAATCTGTATATATTACTTCCACTTGGCCACCAGCATCTAGTATATAAGCAGTATATTGCGTTAAACATAATAGATTTGTAGTTGTAGATCTACCTGGATAGAATCCATGTTGTTCTACGCTGATACACGGCTTTACATGTGCAAATATGAATTCATACAATACATTTTCAAAGAACTTGCTAAAATTGTTAAGAATTGTAATGGGCCTATAATTTTCAATATATGTTTTATCTCCTTTCTTCCATATTGGACAAACGTTAGAATATTTCCACAGAGCCGGAAACGTTCTACTACTTAAAGATAAGTTAAATAAAAATGCAAGCTGTTTGACTAATACGGACGCACAGTCTTTTAACGGTTTTAACAGTTTTTTAAAAGCAGGTATGCCGTCTGGACCCCTAGTGGTTTTTGGTTTTAATCGGCGGAGGGCTTGTAATACATGGTTATCAGAAACGGATGGTATCGTGCAACTATTATAATTAGTACAAGGCAGAAGGTCTACATCTGTATAAGAAGATCTAATAAATGCCTACTAAAAAAAGTTAGCAAATGAATTTACTATATTCTGTGGATTATCTAATGAAGTAGTTCCATAATTCATTGAATTTGATATACTGGGGTTATTTTTCCGCTAGTCAATGTAGCTCCAAAAATATTTAGGATTACTAGATAATTTTTGTTCAATGTTTCGCATGTAGTTTTGATAACTAATTGCAATATCTTTTTTAATTTCAGCACGCAAAATACCAAATGTATGTAGCATCTCTCTGCAATACATTGTATACAGATATTTCAATCAAATGAAGAATAATTAAAAGTACTTTTCCCTATAAGCCACACCTAGAAAGCATCATAACTTTCAAATGTATCGTGTCGGTATTTTACATATCTCAAATAATCTCCAGAGTAAAAGTAAACATCGATTCCCAGCACTCAAATTACTGTTTAAACACCAAAGCGGCCTTATCTGAGAACGTATATATGTGCAGGTAGATTACCGCCAACAAAAATGTTACAACAAGTCAATGATTATGGCGTAACAGGTTTTCGTATAGACGAACCAAACGCATATGCTTTCGAACATGTCAGATTTAACAATCGGGCATAAATCTTAGAATAATTCATAAAATCCTATCGACGTAAAGCGTGCGATACATTCGAGGTTTGGCGGAGTGTATTTCTTTCTTTCGTTTTTTCAAATAATACTGTCTAGACTCCGCGGATGGATTGTCTAAAAGTTCATTTTAAAAAACCTTACGAAGGAATTTATGTCCTGCCATATGTCAAGTGGTCAACAGCATTTATCCTGGTTGGCCTTGAAACTAAACTGGTTACATTTGATTAAGGTTTTCAGGCCATTTCGGAGGGTGTACTGTACGCAATTTACGGTTTGTATGGAAAACGATATATATAGAATCCCAAATTACTATTATTAGGTTACAAATTTTCGTCGACGTTTTGAATTATACGGTTATCACGCAAAACTTTCTGGTAGAGCTTTCGAAGGAATTAGGTTTACGCATTATTAAAAAACTAGAACAAGAAGTTAATTAAGTTTATGTGTAAATCATAATATTAGTAAATAATAAACGTTAGCTTAGGTAAAGTAAATAAATGACAGGACCTGGGAATTATAATATTGTTATATATTATGATATATTTATTGGCTACAAGTCTTAGGAGTTAAGAAAATTTATGGGCAAACAATATCTAAGAGTAGCGTGGGAGGTATGTATGGTTTTACTTTAAAGATTATTCAGAATTATATTCTTCACTAATTGATCTCATGAAAATATTAGATATTCTTCAGTGTTAGTATAGAAAGTTAAGTTACATCAATTGATTAAAATAAAAGTTACATAGCTAGACTTCAAATTAAGTCCATAGTGAGATTACTTAAAAACACCAAACACGGTTAAATTCTCACTATTTATTTATTTTTATTTGACATATGTTTCGCCAAGTCTGGCTTCTTCAGAAATTGTAAATACAACTGTATTTACAATTTCAGAAGGAGTCAGACTTAGCGAAACAAGTGTTTGGTGTTTTTAAGTAATCTTAAAAATGAATTTTCATCAAGGGTGACTGAAACAAAAATCCATAATTTTCATTTTTTTGATGCTAAGGCTTTAATCATATTAACTGGTATGTAATTTACATTTTCTATGCAACCCCAAAAGCTGTCTTTACAGGTATTAGTTTATGTGACCTTATTATAGGGACTACGTAAATCTATTTCTATAGGTCACACCAAATAACATCATTGTTACCTAGCTCTTTTAAATACACTCTAGGTCTGAATCAACTTAGGTGTCCCTACAAGACAAATATACTGTACATAAATGAAAAGAAATGCTCTAATAGTAATCAGAAGAAAAGAACAGAAAACTGTTGGCCCAGAGAAATAAGACTAAGTATAAGACAAGAGAGGAAGCATCTTTATACAAATGAGACTTGCAACAAGAAATTAGCATAGAGAATGCAGATTTATCAGACAATTTGAAATAAAGTTAAGTTTATAATTACTAGTATTACTAATTTATTATGAATTTCAACGGTTATCAGTACTCGAACAACTTCCATTAATACTAAACCATAAAATACTTAATAAAGCGAATATCCTGAACTCCCAGAGAAAAGCAATAATTCTATGTCTGTTTGATAACAGACGAAATTAATCTAAAAAAATCACCTACCCCTTAATCTAGTGTGAGAAATTATTATACTGATATTATTTTTTCAAGTAAATGAATAAACATTAATAAATAAAAAAGTAAGCTCTATCAAAAAGTAGTAAGGAGCTAAAAAGAACCATATATACAGGTAGTGAAAATGAAACTACTAAAAAAATACGACAAAAGTTTATTGTAAAATAAAAACAGGAGTAAGAAGAATCACGTGTATAAGACTTTTACAAAAGGTACTAAGTACATCCCTTGTTGTTTTAAAGGGATCATCGTCTTTGAATTTCTCAACGTCGTGCTGATTTTTCTGTCTGTTTTGAAAACATTAGTGTGCCCACGTAGAATTTTCGCAATACTATCCTTGCTGCCTTGGTCTCGGAGTAAGAGATTCCAAGTGTAGACTGCCACAAAACCTATGTGGACCAAACTAACAGAAGAATTCAAGCAAGACGTGATAAACACTATAAGAAAGAAACAAAAAACAACAACGATTACGGAACACAGTAAAACGTCTTCACATCGAATAGATTTTGAGAATACGAAAGTAATGGCCAATATAGAATACCCGAAATCATAGAGGCGATTGAGATCGTGAAAAGGCCTTACAGTCTAAATGCAGCAATGAAATCCAAAACTTATCGAATTGATGGAAAACTCTATTAAACACCGTATCGGCCTGGGACCACCCTGTAATAACTCAACCGGAAATAATCAATAGCAAACGGGGGCGTTTCCAATGAGAACCAAAGGTCAATCAAAGGCAGCCGTTTACGGGACCAACCGATAATCGCCGAACTGAGAGTATATAACAGAGCTCCGGGCAAAAGATTATTAAGTAGTAGGAGCCTTCGGCTACTTAATAATCTTAGAAATAAGGACAAGACAACCAGGAGACTAACGGTAGGAGGAACACCCATCAACTGCCAGGAAAAAGTAAAATACCTAGGGATCCATATCGACATGAAGTTAATCTGGAGGAAACACAGAGGAAACAGCGAAGAGTGCCAAACAGCGCAATAGCATGATCAACGCATTAATAGGGCGGAGAAACAAACTACACCTGAGGACAAAGAAGACGATCTACGAAGCAGCAGTAAAAAATAGGGATACGCACTATAAAAGGAGAAATGATACGAAGGACAAAGAAGGTGATAGCTAGAATGGGAAATCAAAGGAAGCTACTACTACGATAGCCAATTACGACGAAAATTAGAAAAATAGGACCAAGAGACCCAGGATGGCGCTACTGCAGACAGAAGAGGACTTAACGTAACATAATATCTTAGGAAATGAAATATCTGAGTGAATGTTTCTCAAGGAATAGCGTAGGGAACATTATTGCAACACCTCAGGGAAAAATTGAATGTAACATAGAAAGCAAATTAGGGAAATAATTATCAAACTCTGACGGACTAGGAGTAAGAAATTTGTAAAAATTTAACTTTGATCAAAAAGATATGACTAACTAATTAACTTAATAAACCTAATATCTTAAAATTTGAGTAACTAGAAGCGTGAGCAGACGGATAAAGACATTTCATCATCCTGCAAGAGTTGATTTATCAACTACGCGGACAAATTTCCGGAAACCCCCAGTACCTGCGAAATTTTAATAACTAGTATATGTGGTTGATTGCTCATTCTGGTGTGTATCCGTTAGTCTGTTGTATTCATTGAAAAAAAAATATATTGACGTTTCGCCAAAATCACATTCGGCATTTTCAAAAGATATTTAGATATTTAGGTTACTAAGGTACTTCAATATTTGCTTATTACTTATGAAAATAGTTCTAAAACGTATCACCTTCGACATTTTAAATCTTGTTCCGATAAATATATAAGAAGTCTAAGGAGTAAATCATCTTTAACTTTTGTTTTACGTAATAATTAAAACAAAAGAATAATTTAAGGCTTACTTATGTATAAACAGAATGCTAAAATGATGCAAACCGTCCAATTTTTGTTCATTTTGCAATAAAATTACAAATAAACAAAACGAAAAAACCGATTTTAATTTTCTCCACTTTCAAATGTCAATTTATATTCAACTTTTTAAACACAAACATATTAAATATTCGTTAATTATCTTGAATAGCGTATGTCCCTATTAAACCGTGCCTAATGAATCAATTTGTATTATTAACAACTGAACGAATGCATTTGCGGTTTTTATTCTTGGAATAGAATAAAAGTTCAAGCGAAAAATACTAAACTTTACAATATTAGTACCAGTTTATTAATAATTTTCAAACAAAGTATTGCCTAAAAAACCGGTTACGTGAATAAACAAATAAAATACCGTTGACATTTTCAAGAGGTAATAAATGGAAACATAAATAACTGAAGCTGCGCTGTAAATGTTTTTTTACAGTTAGTCTACAAGGTTATCTCCTCAGATAAATCTGACATTATACGGCGCGGAGCCGTATCACGGGTGGACGTATGGGCATGTTTCATTGTTTTGATATAATTATTTTCGAAACATATGTTTGTCGACCTTCCTGAATAAATTAGTAATTAATTTATGTGAAAATGCGTTTAGAGGTATTGTAATTAAATCGTCAGATACAATATCTTGATTGTCCGTGCAGGATGGCTTGTATACGGGCTGATATAAAATAAGTGTTGACGATTGGCAGCTTAATTGTTGCTGAAGCTTTTGTTCCAAAGTAAAAATAGCATGGGTCTATCTATGCCCCTAATACTGAAATCAATCTATATGCACTTTATCTAATACATCAGCTGGTAAAAGCACGTAACTTATGTTTAGATTAAATTTTGGACTGTTCATTTTTTCGCTTAAATAGGTCTCATAAGAAATTGATAAATCATCAAAAGTCACAAACTGATACAATTTCTAAAATTCCTCAACAGATTGCCAACCATAATTCCAAATGCTAGAAAGATACTTTGATTGACGTATGAAATGGAATGAGATTTATCGAGAATATACCAGAACAGCTTACAATTGCAAAATTATTATTTTGTTTCAGATTTTAATGCCATTGACAAAGCAGTTAGGTTAAGATTTTGAAACGTTGAATTTTTTGGAACATACTGCATTTTTTCTCAAGTGTAGTTTATTTACCAGTCAAATCATAAAAACAATGCAAGTTTACGTGCTCAAATTGAAGTTAGAGTGTGACTAGGCAAAAAATACCATTTTGTTGGCAATTATATATTTGTAAGCATCGTTAATAAAAGTTGCTATTTGCTTAAAGACAAGTTTGTTCACTATTCCGGGATCAAGGCCAATTATGTGAGAATATTGGGATAACAAATACAGATGTAGACAACATCATCAGAATAAAATTGACAAACTAGGACATAATACCTTGAATAAGGTTAAAATCGAACTAGAAGAGTCAATGAAACACAAGGAATAGTTAATACAATAAAAAAAAAAGATATTGAAGGAAATTTACAAATGAATTTATCCAACAATTGATGGGACATTAAAAAACTATAATGAAGTAGACGACAGTAAACTATTAGAAACAAAATCTAACGTAAAAGGGAATCAAAAAATAAAAATGGGGTCAAAAATGTTGAATTATAAATTAGCTACAATCAAGATATAAATAAACTCTCAAAGTACCAAAAATAGTTAAAAATAAAGTACAAAATGAACTTAAGGAGTTTGAAGAAGAATGTGGGTCAACTCGAGTTTCTATGAAAGTTCTTGAACTTTATATAAAAGATAGTGTCATATACTTGCAATAATTATTCCGTGGGGCAATCTTAAAAAGGTATTTTTCATTTCTAGAGTATAGCGCATAACTGCGAGTTACAACGACTGCAGAATACACAATATTCAACAAACATATTTGTACCGATGAAGACTTATTGATAATTTTGCAGATATCTTTCTCTCAGATCATCCATCTGTGGGGAATGCTTTTTGTAAAGGACTACCAGTAATCCGTTGAAATTATTCTACCGCACTTTGTCTCCATTACAAATTTCAAATACTTGTCTACTACAGAGTAGTAGTGACAAGAGAAAATCCCATAACTATCTAGAGATACCTGAGAAATTATTTAGCACCTCAAGTTTTACTGAAGACAGTAGAGATGGGAAGAAAAGTATGTGACTTAGTTATAACAAAAAGTGAAAAAGAAGCCTTTCTTCGCGCTTTAGTAATTGAAGATGTCAGAAATAGGTTTGGGCCTTAAGTGACAGCTAGAAGAATAAGACGGTACCAAGTTACTATCTCAGAGGAAGAAGGTACTAGACAATCTCATACGGGAAAAACGATATCAAGCCCCGTACATGGACGGTGTGAAATGAATTATATAATTAGACTATCACCACGACCACCAATGACAAGATATATAGAATAGAATTTATTTTAAGGGGAATTGTGTAGGTGAGAAGCTACAATAGGTACTCGCCATTAAGATACAACCAACCAAGTAATACTACCAATTCGGTAAAACTCTACTACTAAGTCAAAATTTACAGGTGAGCTGAAATCCATACAAGCCGAAGTCGAGAATTTGGCAGGGTGTATTTGCAGCAGAAGATGATGTTATCTTGTGTAGGGGTCTCACTAAACAGGATGGATTTAGGTTCGTAAGGAGATATGATGTCTTCAGACTTCTGAATCAGGAATGTGTATTGACATGGTTAATCAGTACATAATTATAGGCTTTCCTAAAATATTAGCTAATGCCCAAACAAGGGTTTCTAAAAGAACACAGCCATAGTTCTATATTAGCTAGAGAGAAATCCTCGAAGTACATTATATTATTAGAAGTGGGACATGATATATTCGCATGATTGTTGAACGTGTCAAAGAATGACATTAAGATAATTAGAAAAGGATACATCATTTGTTTCGAATAAATAGACATCAAGGTTGGGCCAAATAAAGAATTTTTTGGATCTAAACCACTCAGGCTATTTGATAATAGAAATGCTAATCAATTTCTTGTAGATCACATCCAAAAAGTAACTAAAACTAATATATATTTATTGAATTTACTGCACCCAAATAATATGCTATCAATTTAAAATTACACCAATTAATGAAATTAGTTATAAATTCCGTGAAATCGCTCCACTAAATGTTTTTAATTTGGTATTGAAAATTTTCCCGCGGCCAACCAGCTTTGCGACGTTGTCACATTATTGATAGTGTCACATTTTCGAAAACAGCTTTATCTCAAATCCATGATATTTCCTTACATAAAATTACTAATTAAACGACAATTTTGACTTAAATAAATTAATTTATTTTAAAATGATAGTGACAATATTTAAGTAACACTGCAGTTCGGTCAGACTAAGTGGCTCCTAGCTTTCACTTATGTTTTTGTATTATTAAAATCATATTAACTACATTACTGTTAAAAGAATGTTGTTGAAATGATTGCCTTAATGGTCTTTTCTAGTGCTTTAATTACAGTGAATGAAATTTGGAACTTATCTAACAGGTTAAATAGTTATTTTGGCTGTTCATTTGGATTTTGCTCTCCTCACAATGGTTTCTGAAAAATACAGATAAGTTGAGTGATTGAAAATCAAGGTGCAGTATCTAAGTGCAGTTTGTGGAGACTGCCCGGAACACTAGTTGCCTTCTTATAGAAAAAATTCTGGACTGGATTAACTGTGAACATTCAGGTCTACGGATTTATCAACTAGTTTTCTTGTATAATATGTTAGGATCTATTTTGTGTGATACTTATATGTTTGATGTGACGTTTCAATCCCTTACCAGGAATCGTTCTCAAAGGCTTGACTTTTCTGGCAATGCCAATTGACATGATAAGTAATCGAAACATCACATCAAACAGATCACACAAAATACAACATATTATACGGGAAAACTAGTTGACAAATCCGTAGACCTACTTTCTCACAGTTAATCCTGCGAGGGAGTTTTTATATAAGAAGGCAATTAGTGTTCTAGGAAGCTCTTGATTTTCAATTACTTAACCCATCTGTATTTTTTATAAACCATTGTGAGGGTTATTTCTTGCTTTTTATTATTCAAGGTTAAAAAACTAACACATTGGACAATATATATTTGCAATAGTTTTGATCAACATCTAAAGCACCTATATGGAAAGTAATGAACAAAATAACTACTGGAAACATCTATTTTGGTTTGTAGTTCCTAATTAAGCAGCAATTTTGGTTAATTATTAAATCGAATACATCTGAATAAAAGTGTCGGTTTGTATTTTCGAAATAAATGTTTTTTTTTCTAATATGAGAGGTCATCAGTTTGTCGGAATCTTTTTTATATATATTACTTTAAAACGAGTTACTCCATTTTGATAACTTCAATTGTAGTACAACCCAAAACAAAATATCTGCGATTTGTGGTTGACGTAATTTTGGATTCTTGGTCGAAGTCAGGTATGATAGCTAAGACTAAACGAAATGTATAAAAATATAAGGTTTGTTATACTTATTGTTGAGATTTTAATCGACACAACTGATGATTGGGTTCATAATACGGAAACCAATTCTGCGTAATAATTGCCTGTCATGGTGGTTCCTTGTGGTAGAAAATATTGAACCAAAATCCCACTCTTCGAATCCCAAAAAACTTTCCAACTGATAAAACCACCGTGAATTTACATGATGGTGAAGAGACTTCATGTTTCCACCCTTTGGTATGTACCTACTTTGCTTTTAGTTTCACAATTCATTTATAACAACAATTACGTTAACAAATTTCATCGTTTTCCTTTGATGCATTGCCAGGTTCGCTAATACTAATACATTAGTACACTTTGTTGTATGTGATGGGAAGGAAAGTTACTATATCTATTTGTCTTGCTATATGAAACGCTAGGGTTGTCAACTATTTGTTTAATATGCCATCTTCGATCTCTAAACACTAAACCATGTTTCTTGTTAAAGTTTGCATTTATTGTCCACACTTAAATCCATGGTATCAGAGTTTCATATGTTATTGAATATAAACCTAACCAAATTTTCACCATAGGTCTTCAGTAGTCTGAGAAAACGATTTCTACCATTAAACGCAGTAATAATTTCTGTACAACAAAAATACTAGCTTCACATAACCTATACTGTCGGTGTCACAAATGTAAATCTGACTGCAGGCCGATCCCGTAAGAAATTTAGCTAATTTGGGGGGCTGGGGTAATTTCTCTACGGATTATGACAATTTTCGGTTTAAACTCACAAAAATTGTTTTATTTTAAGTTCTTGCACACCTCACTGAAGTTGAGTCACATTTGTCTGACCATAAGCTATAAATAAGTGGGGGGCTTAACATATTGATGAACGTTGGTGGCTGAATATCATTATCACGTTATATTGAAGTATTGAGCTTGTGGTTATACTCTTGAGATTTTAATCTTTTTAAAAGAGCGTCTCAAAAGTCGACCGTTTATTTATTCCAGTTACTGTACACCTACAAAGTTGCAAAAATTGGCAAATAGTCTCGCCTATTATTCAGTATCTGGGTCTTATCCATTCACAACGACTCAAAAACAATTATATAAAAAAGTAAATATGCAAATCTAATGACAAGCATAAAATTCACAGTTGCCTTTTATATTGTTGTCTAGCTAAAAATTGTGCAAAAAGAGAAAGTTTTTAAAACTCATTACAACGTCTATCAGAGTCACGTTGAAAGAATAAACATGTACATTGATAAATTGAATTATTCGACTGATTAGTGGAAATTTTTCACATACTTAACTAACTTATTCCCTATTATTATTATTAGTTAATGAAAACTTCTCAACCGAAATAAATATTTTAATCTATTTACTTGCTATAAATTACAATTGCAAACTTATTTATTATAATTGAATAATTTCTATGGTAATATGGGTATGGCAGATAGAAAGTAAATATTGGCTTCCAGTGGATTTTTTCGTTAGTTCTACACCAATTATCTTTAGCTTTTACGCTCGAGGGTGTCTAAACAGTTTTTTTCCTCAATTAAGCAAATATTTTTTGGAACTGAATTCCTTCATCAGTAAAATGAAAGAAAACTAATAGCACTTTTTTTATTTACTCATAGAGAAAACATTTTTGTCCTTTGTCGCACTAAAGCCTTTCTCACATTTTGCCATCTGGTAGGAGGATTTGTGTAATTGTTTCATTCTATCGAATATGTGTTAAGGTAACCACGTCACCAGTTCAATTCTATTTTAAAAGTAGTTTCGCGTCCATACTACTGCAATTGACTATTAAGGATATTGTCTCGAATGGGGATTTCGAATTATGATCTTATTTTCAATACTTCTGTGCTTTATGTTAATCTTTTTTACAGTGAAGATATTGTTAATGAAATAATTTACTATGTATTCCTTCTTTTTGGGAGAAGCTGCTTTCTTTGCCTTAGGGGATGCAGCAGATTTTGCTGTTTTCGGTTTAGGAACTTTCGGTTTTTTGGTAGGGGCTCCCTTACTGTTTTTTTGTTTTAGGGGGAGATTTCGCTTTAGATGCACGTGAAACAAATGATGACGACGACAATGTTGTTGTCTATGGTGTGGTTTTCGGAGTTGAAATATTCTTTTCAGTTGCGGCAACTTTCTTAGGTTTGCTTGCAGCTGTGGTCTTTTTGGCCGGTTTTGTTTGTGCTCCCGCACCCAACGCCTTCTTTGTCGTCTTAGGTTTATCGCTGGAAGCTGCACGTTTTGCAGGCTACTTCTTTGCTCTACTTCCAGTCCCTAATTTTTTTTTCGCCGCTGGCCCGTTCTGTCGCTGACGCACCTGAAGTGGACGAAGCTGCAATTTTAAAGAGCCAGATGCACCTTTTCCTTTAGTTTACATGAAAACTCCTAAAGCGACGGCCGACCTCAAATATGTCGTGATGAAAAGTGCTTCTTTCTCGGCATCGACCTTGTAGTTAACAGTAATATATTTTTTGATAGCTTGCAAAGACAATCCGCCACTTTCCTTTAAACCTCTGATAGCATTGTTGGCCATCTCAGATGTCGGTGGGTGAGATGGTTTAGCTTTGGGTTCTTGGCTTTTTTTTCGTCACGGTCTGGGTCTGAGGTCTGAGGTGACACTAAGACTCCCCCGTGTGTTTTTAGGCATCTAAAACTAACTTCAAACTTACGACAGACTCTTCATGTTTCATTTAAATCTTTCTTTTATTATGTCCATTCTAGGTCTTTGTATTTGTTATATGGGTTTTACAATATTCTGTGATTCTATTTCCTTACCATGGCATATTCAGTATCTCACTTTTCTTAATAGAAATATGCTAGAAACGCGCTTATTAAGGCAATATGGGTAACCGAAAAGATGCCTAAGGATTGGACAAAAGCAATCATATGCCTCCTATTCACAAGCAAGGAGACAAACTGGAATCATCACAAGCAGACTAGTAGAGTACACAGAAGGAGAAATAGGGGAGTAGCAGGCGGGCTTTAGACACAATAGATCGGTAACAGACCACATTTTTACACTGAAAGAAATATCAAAATAGCTGCTGATTACCAAAATGGGTTGTACATCCTATTTGTGGATTTTAGACAGGTTTACGACCAAATCAGAGAAAACAGATTTATAACGCGATGAGAGAGCTGGGAGTGCCAAGCAAGATAATCAACCTCACACAAATGACGCTAGAACAGACTATAAACGAGGTAGCATGGAAGAGCCAAAAGTCAGATACGTTTGAAGTGGAGCAGGGAAGTAAAGTTAAAACAGAAGAAACAATATTCAAGAACGACCATCAATGCCTAGCCTCTGCGGATGACGTAACAATAATTGCGAAAAAATGAGAGCGAATTAATTAATTAAGTTTGGTTTAGAAATAAATCAAGAGAAAACAACATATATGGTAATTGGAGCTATGGAAAGTAATACTGAGTCGGAATTAAGGGTAGATATAGGAGATGGACAAACATACAGATTTAAGTGGATGAGGGATTTTACATATTTGGGGATCAAATTCGAAGAAAATGGAAGAGAGAATGCGGAGATTAGATCAAGTATAGCAAAAGGAAGCAGGAAGTATGGCTTGTTGAGGGTTTTGATGAAATCTAAATTTGTATACAGAAAAACAAAAGAATGTACAACAGTAATTCGACCGCCAGTTACTATACAACAGTAATTCGAGCGACAGTTACATACGGAAGCGAAGCATGGGTTCTTAACAAAACAGACGAAGAGAGGATCGAACGATGGGAAAGGAATATCTTAAGGATCATTTACGAAGGTATAAGAACGAAAAGTGGGTGGAGGGGAAGATAAAATGAAGAACTAGAGAACATAGATGGTGTTCCCAAAATATCTACTTTTGTAAAAGCTCAGAAGCTCGGATGGCTAGGGCACGTAGAGCGAATGTCGAGAGAAAGGATGACAGATGTTATTATAAACAGAAAGCCTGTAGGAGTGAAAAGAAAAGGACGACCTCGGAGAAGATAGCTGGACAATGTAACAGAAGATCTGCGGAGAATGGGCATAGAGCAATGGAAACCCAAGGCTGCCAATAGAAATGAATGGAGACATGTAGTTAAGGAATCCCTGTATATATTGTAATTATATATTGTAATTGTTACATAAAATGCAATTTAGGCTCTAAATAAATAAATTTCTTACTTTGAGTTGTTCGGAAAAAAAATCTGTTTCAAGTGGAGTTTTCAAGTCATGCATAAAGCTTTGTAAGTAAGCCATGACTATCTTGGCATTAAGAAACTATCAGACAATCATTTGTTCCAAACAGCTAACAAAGAGAAATATGCTGTCAAATGAATTATAAATGTGTAGCCGAGTCAACAACAGTAATACAAATAAATTTACAAGTACCTATACTTGACTTGTTAAATACTTCTTCGTCATTGCAAGAGCATAAGAAGTCACATAACATAACAGGACAAAAATTTTCAGCGTGCAATTGAAATATTAAAGCATGACATAAATAATAATGTGCATCCGTTAGTTTGAAAGCTGCAAAGTTGTAGGAAGTTATTTAGCAAACGCGGCGGAAAGAATGCTTTGAAATTCACGATTGATAGAACCAATTATTGAAGCAGAAAACAAACGGAATAATGCTCATCAGTCAACCATATGTCATTTTCATTAAAGCCGTGCTTACTTGCAGAGTCCACTACGTCATTATTTATCTATTATTCATTGTATTGAGTAACGTAGACGTAATCTTTTTCAATTGTGGTATTTGTTTAATGAGTTTCGATATTGTTATGGAATGCCGTATGAATAATAAATTGTGGGTTCAGTATATTTCGGTAGGTAACCCCGAACCAGTTTATTAATTCTTTAATAATGGCGCCTAAACCACTGGTAAGGTTCATCCCAGTATAGTCTAACATAAGAACATCATTATTTGTAAATCTCGTGAAGGTCTTAATTTGTGTTGTTGAAAATTAATTATGAAAACTAATTAACGCTAACCTCAAAATCACGGAATATCCAGCTTCGAAATTTTGGAGTCATGCCTAAATGTTTTTGGTTTTATTGAAACGAATATCCCGAAAACAGAAAGCGATAGAGGTGTGTGAAAAGGTATACAAACTATTTTTAACTGACTTAAAAAAGAGTGAGATTCTCAATTCGTCTGTATATGTTTTTTGTGTGTGCAGGAATTACTCGAAACCGGTTCAAGAAATTTAGATCGTCTAAACTGGATTCTGTAAAGGGGGATCCCAAAGTGATGCCATATTTTTTTCAAGGACATAGCTGATACAGTTTTTTAGAAAATTGGCAAGCACTTTTGAATCGACTTTCTTATATTCGTGGAGGCGATAGTGAAAAATGGAAATGTCTGTGTTCAGAACCTGGGGTCTAATAAATTGAAAATATATTGGAATTAAATCAAAATAAATGTCAGTTAATCAACTTCATGATGAAGGTTATCTATTGGTTTCTATATACAGTATGTCATCATAATTTGGAATCAAAAGTATAATTTTATTATGAATAAAATTTAGACAAAAAGTTATTCTTCGTAAAAAGTTTTGCATGGTCTGAAACGTATATTGTAGTCATTACATGTCACTTTTTCAACTATATACGAGGTGTCAACAAATTTGAGTTTTGCTTAAAATTGAAGTACCCATATTTTTGATATTATTCAAATTGTGATCAAACAGAAGTAATTAGAATTAAAAACCGCATTCAATTTTTCTATATCACCATAAAGTGGAAAATCAATATTCGTTTTTTTAAGGAAAAAAACTGATTCATTAAGAAATTTTGAGGAGGGGAGATTATTAAATGAATGTAATTGGGATTAAATCAAAATTTCTGTTAATTAAAAGACCTAAAAAAGTAGAAAACTCCCAAATTGTCTACAATACAGTCAGTTGTAATTTGCAACTTTGCTGTTCAACTCCAGAAAAAGTATTTAATTGTTACAGGAAAAATATTTTTTGCTTTTTCGATAAGTTTTTTTGAAGTCGGTTTTTGGTTTTTAAAAAGGGAATTTATTTCCTAAATATATACTAGACTTTTAGTCAAGTTATTAATAAATTCTATATTTAGAAACTGAACGAATACATAATTACACAATGTGTTTGTGTGTTATATACAGTGTGTTACCAATGGGACCTATACGAGTTATGATGTTGGTGAAATTATGAGAAAGTCGTATAATTTCAATACCTTTTAGGTAAACTATTTTTAACCTATTGCTGTATTCTGATTTTTTTGCTCATTTTTTTTTATTTAATTGTGTCATTATGTTAACATATACTTTTTCTAACTCTAAAATAGGTAAGATGTCGTTTGTAGTAGTTTAAATATTACATTATCATACTAATTTGTTGAATATTTGAGCTTTGCAATATCTCATCATCTTATTTATTTTTTATTTATCAAATAATAGCACTTTATAAAACTGTAGGTACTTTGTTATTCATTAAACTTACAATATTACTTATCGTTGTTGATGTAAATAAGTCGAATGTATAGTGATTTATTTCGACTGAATAAAGACGTTTACATTCTGTGTAAAAATTGTAGTTAAACCCAAGGAAAAATTTATAATAGTATTTTATTTTTAATGAATATCCATAATTTTTCTCAACCTCGTTTCTTATTGAATGGAGTTGAAGTGCTTATTTGGCATTCATTTTGATTTAATTCCAATCTATTTTAAATTTATAACCCCCGGTTTTGAACAGCAACAATTGTATTCGCCAAAGGTTACAATATAAAAAGTTTTTAGCATATTTCTAAAAAAAACGGTAAACGCCATGTTATTAAAAAATATATAGGACCAGTTCGGATTCCTCCTTAAGAGAATACAGTTTCAACGGTCGAAATTCCTTGAACCCGTTTCGAGTGATCGCTGAACACATATAAAAAACATGTATATAGACGAATTCAGAACCTCTTTTAAAGTCGGTTAATCTAAATAATCACTATTTGTAACCATATTTACTCACTTAAATTTAATTTTTAGTCCATCTTCAAAGGCTACAAATGTTTTCAGCAAGTTTATCTTTCACACCCATTGTCGTATCTCATTGTAATAATTTTCATTAAAAATCTAGGTATTTAATCATTTATTATTGTCCAGTACAAAATTATCAACGAAATCTACTTTTAAGCTTTAGTTAATATAATTTTGTTCAGAAATTATGTAATTATCCTTGCACAGAGTTAGTTCAATTATGTTTACCGCCTACTGCACATTAATTTAATTTTTCTTGCCAAAATAATTTACTGAAGAAAGCTAAGATTCGGCACCCCATGTTTATAAGGATATAAAAATATATGTTAATGTTTTTAGCAGCATATTGCACATAAGACAGTTTAAGCAAACAGCGTGGTCGTTATAAAATTAATTACTAACAAATTTCAAGTCAAAAAATAACGAATAGCTGTTGGTTGATTTGCATAATTTCAAAAGAAACCAATGAGTTTCACTTTACACCCACAAAAATGATGAAAACGTGTTTCCCTTTCATAATACCAACCAACAAAGAATAACTGCTAAATAAAACATGTATGTGACCTTCTGCAATACGCGCCATATAAAGAAACAGCGATTTTTCTCTAATTAATGCTTGAAAATTCCACAAAAAATAGGGGTAGACTGATAACTACTATCATATGTTTATGTCTGGTTCAACGAAAACGCAGTTCGAGAGAGTTTAAAAAGTAAATGGATCGATTTTCCGAACATGTGGTCGGTTACGGAACTATCAGGTCTCCGCTGGAGAAAGTGATTGCGTCAAGTGTCGCAAATTACGGATTGTTGTGGACTGAATTAGATGAAGGCGAATTCCTACAGATGTTTTAAATACCAAAGGTTATTATTATTATTTATAGTTTTTAAACAATGGATGTCGTTAATATTTGCTGAACACTTATGAATTATGTAAATTCGTAACATCTATTTCAATTCTTTAATGAACAGAATATCCTTGCTAACACAAAGCTTAACATCGAAATGTGAGTACATTACAAGAATTGTGTCGCATTGTAAACAATTTTTTAATGATAAAGTTTTTTAAGTAAATAATTTGAACTAGCTGTCGCCCAGTGGTCGAAATTCGACCAATTGTGTCAATATCTCTGGCAGGTGAAGTACACTGAGAATTTTATCGTGACATTCTATCCTAGGACTTAACGGAGAACAGCAATTACACGGAACGGATCCAGATTCGGAACCTCTGTGTGATAGTTTTCTCGAAAATCCTAGATGTCGGTCTTACATCTCGCTTTCACAAATAAGTAACGAAATTCATATACTTTTTTCAAATATAATTAATAGGACTTTATTTGTTCAAATTCGTAATTTTTAATTTAATAAGACAACAATTCAACCGCTAATGGGCTATCCTACATAATTGTTTTTTCTAACCACCCTGTATAACTATAATTGCACTCAATTTATATATAAATACTCACTATAATAATTCCATCTCTTTATATTTTTCCACCAGCCTGTATATGTAACTGCTCATGGACATAACATTTTTTAACATTTTTGAACCACCCGGTAAACCATTCTCTATATGCGACTGCCCATAAGTCACCGTATTTACTCTTGTTGTTTATGAAAACTATCTTCTGTAACTATAATTCTACTCCGATCTATATTTCAATCATCATATATATGGAACTCATCGTGGGCTACTCTATAAATCATTTCCTTTACTAACATTTTTTATAATCATCCTGTATATCTATAATTCCTATATTTCATCTACCCTATATATACTACTGTTTATGGGTTACGAAATGTTGCATTTCCATTTCCGCCACCCTGTATATGCATTGCAACACCCTGTAGAACTGTAATTCTATTGAGCCCTCTATTGTAAGAACCCTGTAAATTAAACAGCTAGTGGGCTTCCCTATATAATATTCTATATTTTAAACACCCTATATATGCAACTGTTTGTGTGCCACCCAAGAAAAAAATGATTTCTAACATATCTGGAATCGCTCTGTGTAATTATAATATACAACGCCTTATATCTCAGTTAATGTAGAACATGAGAACACATAACTTTATACCCATCCAAAAATCGCCTAAGCAGCAATTTTTACTTTAAAAAATATTAAATAGCTATAAAATTATTCTACACATCAATTTGTATTGGAAACTTTTTTCAAGTATGTTACCAAATCATCCTGTATTGAAACTTTTGGAATTTCAAAACTCAGCTATCACAATTATTGTCACAATTTCGTTCTTTCTCGGTAATATGATTTTTTCCGAGCAATCAATTTGTAGACGCCAAAACCCCGAAATGAAATTTGGACAGTCATAGTGCAGTTTGCGAGAATTACGTATAATATATAATATATGTAAATAAAATAATATATAATATATTTAAATAAACAAAACATTATATGTATTACATTGTTTTTATAAATAAGTAAAAATATATTTGCATCATATCACATCTCGTTAAAAGAACATATAACAATTTTTGACTGACTGCTAATATTTTAGACATGCTAAAATTAATTTAAAATATTATCTTATATCGAATAAAACAGCAATATATTACTAATACTTATTCAATTTTCATTTGCACATGGCATAAAATAAAAAAAAAACATTCAACTTGAGTGAATCTGACATTAAATGTATCAATTAGCTTTATAATCTCTCAGTAGTAAGTTTACTTACGTAAAAGTTTTCATCAGGGTTTTATATCAAAACATTAAGAAATACAATGCACCACCTGTTAATTTATGTTAAATAATACCTTTATATGTTCACAATTTTTGTAAGTTCATTGAAATTGAAATTTTGAAAATTATACATTAATAATAATAATATAATATAATAATTTTCTGACTGCATTAAGAAGGTAGCTTAACCTAGCGGTTAACTTTGTTAAGAAATGTCAAATTGAAATTCAATCTGCTACAATGTGGTTGGCCATGAACTGGTCTAGAAATTAGAACCATTGCCATGATGTCAGATCTAACTATTTATCTTCAATTTCACTATTTGTATTTATATCATAGGCTTTGTAATCTTAGTTAAATTGTATGAAACTATTAGCCTTTAAAATAGAAACAATATAAATTAATAGTATAATGTTAAAATAATAAAATATTATCGTAAAAACATTGTTCAGTTGCCACGCAATACAAATTTCTGATTTTAGTTGACAAACTATATTTAGAAAAACTTGCGAGTACCCAATAAATTGCCATTATCATATAATATACATTTTTGTGGGTGAGTTCTCAATAGCATGATAATGTAGATTAACTTTCAGAACCAAACAAAATTTGTTAGTTTTTCGTTTAATTTAGTTTGTTTTTCTTACGATTTTCTCTCCACGCAATCTGGCGGTAATGTGGACATAAATTATGAATTTTTTATTTTACTTTATTTAATGAATGAACCAATATTATAAATTAATATTAGCATTCTGCACTGAAGGTCGTCAATAGCTACTAAAAAAATGAAGAAAATCGATTGAGAGACAGAGGAGAAAATTGTACCTAATCGTTTTGTCTTTGCCGGTATGTACAAAACCTCTTTTACCAAAAAGAAACTACGTATCTAAGGGAGCTAGAACAATATTTTTAAATTATCTCAAAAGATATCACTTAAAAAATGTAAACACAATAAATAATATTAAATCTCCCACTTTAAACATGATTTCTTCATTGACATATCGAGGGGCCCACTTGGGCAGCCAGTGGACATTATTGATTGAAAATTACTTATTTTCCATTTTTATGTCTTTAAAAATTGGTAATTTCCTGGTACAAAATCTCGTTTGATTACTGAATTGTCTTTACAGTATTAAGATGGCCTTTGACGAATTAAAACGATTGTATTTCCAATGGAGAGTATGTTGACATGGGAAAGAACAGTGTAACTTTTGAAAAGCTGTTCAAAGATATGTGGAAAATGTAGAAACGGAGGACCTTCTCACTGCTCAGCAGTTACAGCCTTACATCATAGCTTAAGTTAAACTGACTCAATTGTCCCTAAAAGTTCTGCAACTTGTAGACACACTGATGTTATAGAAGACTACCAATAAATATTTTGATCGAAATTTAACAGAATTTTGAGATATGCTTCAGCAGATTCTCTACTATGTAATTATGACGATTGAAGACCTTTAATTTGGAGTAGTATTCATAAAGAAAACCAATGTCTTTATTATTTGCAATGATGTGATGTTGGAAAGTGATTTTCGAGCCGGCGTAGTTTTCTATAACTAGGTGTGGAAAATACAAACAGAAGCCTATTTTTTCTAATATAACTTTATAAGAGATGTAATAATTAATTTAAATAATCAGTATGCTTACATAGGTGAACATCCCTATGAAATAAAAGAGGATTTTCCACTATTTTTGAGCAGCTCATTTTACTAGGGAGGTTCGCAACTTTTTATAAAACCTACGGACACCAATCAACTGGACGCGGTTGTTCAGTCCTTTAGGCTCTAAGATCCCCATTGTTAAAAACGTGGAGTTGTGTACTTGACGCTACCCAGAGAGTTAAAACACTGCAGTTTTATATTTAGTGCTATCCAAAGTCAGTAGTTTAGACTGTGTTGATGGAAATACATAATCAGCTGTGGAAAAGCATTGATGCTGTAGAAAAATAATTAGACCATCTTTAGAGAAAAGAGTATATTTATGCATTGACACAAATGGTGGTTATGTAATATATTATACAACAATTAGTGGGTTCATGTTTGTTAATTGCAGAATTTTGTCATTTTAAAAATCCGTATCGCCAAATATTTAATAAATAATTATAAAAAGACAGCTTGGTTTTGTAAGTTATCAATTGTAATTTTGTGTCCGAAACGTCTAAGTTGAACTTGATTTTTCACAAGAGAATGGTTTTTAATAGAACACACATTTTTTGCATAAATCTTAAACTTTTGTCAAAATAGTAAAACAATTGAAAATAAACAACTTTCAAAAAAAATATTCTACGGATAAAAATCTAATTCACATTGAATGATTAGTTATTAGCAGTTCATACATTGTACTAAGTTTGAACTTTATAGGTAGTGAGTTTTGTGATATTTAAAACAATGATTTGACAGTGTCATCTTTAAAGAGAAAACAATATTGGACTACGGTAATTTATGTTAAATCGACATAAAATTACATCTAGTATATGTAACTTGCATTTGGCAGGAAAATTTGCACACACCCGGTATATTATAGTCTAAAACCAACCATGCAACTGGAAGAAAAGAATTTGTTGACAGACCTCAGACGCAAGACAAGACAAAATAAATAAAAGTGTATTAGGATAACGCAAATGTGGGTAAAAACCAAGACTTTAATTTAATTAATTAAGTTCTGAGAATAAAGTTTTGCCTAGCAAACGGCTCAAGGGACGAACCACTTATGGAAATAAATCAAAATAAGTACAGGAATCAGTTCTAAACAAGAAATAATAATAAACCTTGTAGTACTGTTTATAAAAATTCAAATTTTCAAAAAAAATAAATATATCAATCAGAGCTAATACTAGAAGTTAGTAGTCTAGAAAATAGAGAGAAGTCGTAGGAAGGTTATAATAAACTCGCCCTTGAAGAAAAGACAATTGTGAAAAAGTATAATAACAATGACTAATTGATCGTATAAAGTATTAAAAGAAAAAAAATGTTATAATAAAGTTGAATGTGTAGTTAAGATACTTATTAATAGTAATATAATTTAATTTACAACAGGAATGAAAGTGAATGCCGAAGTAAGACTTACTATTTTTCGATAATTGGATATTTTTTGTGTCAATGCCAGAGATCTTATTTATCCTTACGGTAGGTAGAAAAATATGTACTGTGTACTTCTATCCTGTCTTAAAAAGTGTGTTATTCAAATGTTTACGTACGTACAAACTTAAATGTTGCCAAGGGAGAACTGGAAAATGTATTTCAAGGGGTAATAATTAAAAGTAGGCAAAGAAAGAAATTCTACACTGGAGATCATAGAGTTACAAAAAAAAGTGGTGAGCCTTAGATATGAGTGCCGTCATTCCCTCTCCTCATAATTATCGGATTATTCTTGTAAAGTTACCGAAGGAGTATTATGTCACAATTTATTGGAGATAAGCAACAAGAAATATACAAACAAAATTAGAAAAGTTTGACAAGATTCGTGGCCTTTATATATAATTTGTCATCTCTACGGATACAGAATCGATTTAGAGATTCATTGTTCTTCCTTCTTTTTCAAACGATCCCGTTTTTTAGGGCATCTTATGGTCCTGGTCTCTGTTTCTCTGTCTTTGTGTCATTCTTAGTAACGTTTCGGGGTCTAGGTTAGACCCGTTGTCTATGGATAAGAAACTATGAAAAGAGGCACAATTCTAATATGTAAAATTAAAATGTAGACCCTAGACATAGACCCCGAAACGTTTGGAAATATACAGCAATTTTCGTGACTTATTTATGTTATTTCCCAAAAAGTGCTTAAACATTGAAAATATGCCACAAATATCCTTCAGAAAACAAATAGTTTAATCTAAATCCAGATTAAAACAAGTATCTGTTTTAGAACAAATTAAATAATGAAAAGTACCTGGCCGACCAAGTGTCACTCTGAAATTAGCAAGTTAACCTCCTGCCTTGCATAAGAGAAAATAATTTATTTCCTAAGAAATATTTATTATAATTATGGTAATAAGTGCGTAAATTCTCAAGATATTCATGATAACATGATTTCATAAATAAATAATTCAAACAAGCAGACAAATCTTCAAAAGAACTAACTTTTCGTTTAATTTGAAATTTTTTGACAATACCTAATACCACAAAACGATAATTTCTTGTTTATGCTCTTAAAGTCATACGTAGTTTATGCCCTAAGGTCCATTAATAATATGAATCGCACGCTAGCTCCAGAATTATATGTTCATTAAAGTCCGATGTTATTCCAAAGTGTTACTGAAATAGATGTTAACTTCATAATATGAGCTTGGTCTGGACACAAATGTAATAGCAACTTGGTGAGTGGTAAGGAAAAGCAACTATTGTGTTGGTATTGTATGTTAATTCCATGTTATATTTGTTTATTCGCTACAATTTATTGGTTTTCTATAAGCGAAGAGTCTAACAATATATAGCCTAGTCTCCATTTCTTAAACAGCTTTTCCTTTAAAAATGTGATATTCTTGTCAATATTAGTGGCTAACCCAGTATTACCGCTTGGTTTTTCAAATTCACCTAACATAATTAATAATCCCGTGAAATCTGAGTGACTGAACTAATAAGCGTTAAAAATTGAAAACAGTAAAACTTCAAGTTACAAGTTTGATATGCTTCGGCGACCTGGCACGTATTTATTAAACATTTTTTAATAACCGAAACCCTTAATACAGTTAAACATAATAATGAGGTCTACGACCATCAAAGGAGATTTATAATTCACCTTTTAAACGCTAACAGGTTGAACATTCTTCTGTTATCTTTAAGATTCTTGTGTACGGTAACCGTATGTTTTTATAGTCTTAATAATACGAAGTTGAATACAAATATTCGTCCTCACACAGTAAACGCAAGAAAATTCTACTTCTTTCTTTATTACCGCAATGACTCTTATTATTACTGGTAAGCTTAATTATTATTATGAGGAAATTAATTTTTATTTCGTAACTTGTGCTACCAGTTCTCTAATTCTAGAACCTTGACAGGTCGAATGGGGTTAAGAACAGCGCGCAAGGCTGCTGAAGAACAATACCGTATTGACTGTTCCAATATTATTAGATACGCCTATAATTACAGGAATTAGACTCCAAGAGAATTGAATTGTTAAAACTGGATTTCGAGAAAATTATACAATTAAGTGGAAACCGTTTATGAGGTAAACAGGATTTAGTCAAGAAAATTACTTTAGCAAATAAATGTTTTAAATCTAAGGATAAATTAATGTAATAAAGGATTGTATCAAAGTTCAAATGAATTTATTTGTTTCACCGGTATAGGAGGGCGCTTAATATAAGACAATACTCCAAAATTCCAGAAGTGTTGAATTATTTGAATACAGCATTTGTTGTTAATATTTGAATAGTATTTTTATGAATTTTGTAATGTTTGTCATTTTTATTATTGGGTTTAGATACTGATACAATTGCAAGAATTAAACTCTAAGAAAATTGAATTTTTAAATTTGGTTTTCGAGAAAATTATACAATCAAGTCGGAACACTTTATTAGTTATTTAGGTATGCAGGGTTTAGTCAAGAAAATTACTTTTGCAAATAAATGTTTTAAATCAATAGCTAAATTATCATAACTAGTGGTCGCCCAGTGGTCGAAATTCGACCCTATATCACGAAACTGTAAAAAGTATATTTTAATAAGAAACAGAGTTGTGGAGAAATCGGAGAAGTAGATGTAATGACCGAAATTGTTCACTCATATTGACAAATCTATAAAAATAAAAAGAAAATAAAAATGTAATCAAATATCGGTAATCGAAATATTTTTGACAAATGAATGACCCCCCAAATTTTGGGATGGAAACCCCTCCTGGCAAAATATTCGATATAATACTGGAAGATTGTTCTTTGCAACCTAACAGTTTTCGTCATTTGCGGTGTCAATCAAATTCAGGAATATTAAAAAAAAGAGAGGACCAAGAACCCTAGGAAAACTTAAATATTTAATACATTCTCTACTGTCCCGTGTCTGACAATTTTTTACACAACACCTTCGGGAAAGTTGTGATAATAATATATTAATCAAATAATTAAATTCACATTAAAAAAAAGAATATTTAATATGAAAGTTATTGCAACGCGTCCGAAAAATCAATAGTGATCTACTACCTTGACTATTTTACCACTAAACAATAACAACGCTTGCATGCCACTTCCAGAAGTACATGCTCTAAGAATTTAACAGCATCTAACGATCGCTCCCTCCATATATAATTATTCAATGCGGCAACACTGTCAGTTGTTTGGCGTTGACAGTATGGACGTAAATAATGAATTTTTATTATATTTTATTTAACGAATGAACCAATATTATAAATTAATATTAGCATTCTGCACTGAAGGTCTTCAGTGGCTAATAAACAAAGAGAGACAGAGGAAAAAATGGTACCTAATCGTTTTGTCTTTGCCTATTTATATATAGATAAGTGATTGCATCAAATTTGTCTGAAATCTTTGAATATATGGCATAAGTACCTATAATATTCCAGAATTGTTGAATAATTTGAATATTAGAATAATATATATTTTTTTAAATTGTGTTAATATTCCATATTTAGGTTTGGATACTCTTACGCAAGATTTTCCCAGAAAATTGAATGTTTTAACTGAATTTTGAGAAAATTATACAATCAGGTGGAAACAGTTTATAAGGTAAACAAGATTTAGTCAACAAAATAACAAGCACATAAATGTTTTAAATTTATTTCAATTACGGATTGTATCAAAATTAAAACGATATTATTTTTTTCACGTTTGTTGGTACTCAATTTTCTGAAGAAGCTAAGAATATAAGGGCATTAGTCTAAAATGTCCAGAATTCTTGAATAATTTAAAAAGAGTATATTTTGTGAATATTTAATATTATTTTTAGTAATTTAAGTAATGTTCCACAGTTTTATTGTTGGAGTTCTAGTATGTCTGTTTTTAGAGAAATTAAACTCCCAGAAAATCGAAATGTTAAAACTGGATTTCAAAAAAAATAATGTAATCAACTGGAAACAATTTATGAGTATTAAAATTTGAGTAGTATTTTTTCCTACCATTTACAATAATTCCAAAATGTTTGAATAATGTGAATAGAATATCTTTACAGATATTTGACTTATAGTTATGAATCTGTTTCACATTTTTATTATTTGGTTCAAATACGTCTATAGTTGTAGGAATAATTAGAAGCTAAAAAAATGAATTGCTAAAATTGGATTTCAAGAAAATGATACAATGAAATGGGAACAGTTTATAGGCTAAACAGCATTTAGTCACGAAAATTACTTTGAAAAGAATATTTTTATAGATATTTGAATTGTAGTTCGTATGAATTTTTATTAAGTTTCACATTATTATTATTTTGTTTACATACGTCTATAGATGCAGGAATAATTAGAATCTAAGAAAAATGATTTGTTGAAATTGGATTTTACGAAAATGATACAATGAAATGGAAACAGTGTATTTAATCAACAAAATGAGACTTTAACGAATAAATATTTTAAAACTATAACCAAATTACAATATAAAACCGTTTCAAAAATTATATGGTATTTTTTCCTTCCCATTTATAAATATTCCAAAATTGTTGAATAATTTGAGTATAATATTTTTTATAGATATTTCAACAGTAGTTTTTATGAACTTGTATTAACTTTCACTTTTATTATTTGCTCTAAATACGTCAATAATTACAGGAATTAGACTCTAAGAAAAGTGAATTCTTGAAATTGGATTTCAAGAAAATAATACAAAGAAATGGAAACAGTTTATGAGGTAAACATGATTAAAGAAAACTGACATCAGTAGTTAAATATTTTAAATCTTGTCGCCAATTGGTCATAATAAACTATTGTATCAAAAAATATATATACTTAGTATTATTTTCTTCACATTTATTGTTACTCAATTTTCTTAAGTTGCTGAATGTAATGAATGAATGAATAATTTGAATAGAGTGTAGTTTATATATAAACAAAAATACAGTTTCCAGAGGATGAAAGATTTTACATATTTGGGTGTCAAAGTTGAAGAAAATGGAAGACAGGACGGGGATAGTAAAGTAAGGATAACAAAGGAAGCAGGGAGGATGGACTGCTGTGGGTTTTGATGAAATTCCATTTTGTATAAAAAAAACACAGAAAGAGAATACAAAACAACAGTTAGAGCAACAGTAACATAAATAAGAACGCAAAAGTGGATGAAGAAGTAAAACATGAATATCTACTTTTGTTAGAGTTGTTTGTAGAGCGGATCAATTTAGACAAAATGTCAAAAATAAAGATTAACAGGAAAACCGGTAGGGGTGAATAGAAGAGGACGACCTGTGACAAGATAGTTGGGTAATGCATGAGGAGATCTGCGGAAAATGGGTATACAGAAGTGGATGTTCAAGGCTTCCAATAGACATGAATGAATGCGTTGTAGATATTGCAAATAAAATAAAATGAGAAATAATGTTACAGAGTTAGTATACAAATATAAAATGTATTATGATTTTAAATAGTAGTTTTAATGAGTTTGTATTAGTTTTTCAATTTAAGAGCTTGTTCAAAGAAAATATAATTTTCATAACTGGATTTCGGGAAAATAACACAAAAGTGCAAACAATTCCTCAAGTTTGAGATCAGATATCAATCTCATTATCTCACACATGTTTATCTCGAAAATTAACTACATTAGACCAGTGGAACAAAATTTATTTTTTCTCAGTGAAAGAAGATGTTAATCATTAATGTCCTATCTTCTGTGAGGAATTTATAAGTGAAAGAAGATGTTAATCCAACATTAATCATCTTCTATGAGGAATTACTTAAAGAATTACATAGAAATCTTATAGTAAAGTTGACACTGATACAACATATGTACCATCACTTTTGCTTACAGAACTAAATACATATGGGGGTCATGTTAGCCGACTTAACAAATGTCGAATTAAAAATAATGATGAGCTCAAAATTGAACTATGCCTGCGGTGCTTATTCAGACTGAAGCATTTGGGAAGGTTATATAACAATATGCTTACAAAGATAAATTGAGTTGATATGTGTCCTTGATTTAAAGTTAATACTAAAAATTGTAAGTCCATCTGGCGAGTTTTATTCTTATTCTCGATAACAATAAAAAACTAGAAGAGGTGACAGTATCTACCAGTTACGCCCGAACAAAAAATTGGTATGAAAAAATTCAGTCAGCCAGCTGAATACCTATCTGAAACTGCAGAGGCTACAATAAAAAATAAAAAAAATACATTAAACATGATATAGTTCAAATATACATACATATATTCTATAATTTCATAAACATTCTATATAAGAAGTAGTCTATGTATATACAGAGTGTAAACGGTTTGAGTGCAAAGATTTTGAGGATCAATACTTCAGGTCAAAACAAATCAAAAAGCTTTATAACATTTTCAGAAATAAACTATAGTTTTGCCAAAAAAAAAAAATGAAAAAGTTAGAAGTTCTGTAGCCTTTACAGTGAATAATAGATTATTTCCGGCTTCAAAATGATTGTAAAGCTAAATATGTAAATCATTAATAGCGTATACACCTTTAATAATTGTATTAACAAAGAAAATTATTATTTAAACTCTAAATATTCTGTTATAATTTGCCCTACGTTTCTCCGATCAGATGTGGCAACATAGCATATACTCAGTACTACAGCTGGCCGCTGCCATGAATGCTTTTTTGCTGCCCGGTTCTTTTAAGAAAGTGAAAGTGAGTTTTGCGTGACATTCGACATAGCGTTATTTGATTTTCATTTTAAAATATAAACTGGAAAAATAAATAAAATCTGTTGTGAATTGTGAGTTCGAGTGTATTATTTTGTGACAAACAGTGACAATCATACAATAAGGTAAAGACCTGACATGCTATTAATTTGTGGGGAAAGCAAATGTAATAACAATAATTTTGAATTTTGAATATTTACTATAAATAATCCGTTTGCTCGCCAGAGCTCTATCATAATGACATCCTGCAGGTCAAAGGTTTTTATTTGTCTAAGATAAGTAATATTAATTTCTTTGTAACAATTATTTCTCGAAGAATTTAACACATAAAAGAACTACATATAAGAAATGTTTTGTTTAATATAGTTTGTATCGCATTATTTTTGTATCATAATGTAAACAACTTTGTATCCTCCCTTCTTCAACTTGATATATAAAATAAATCGCCAAATATAAATATTCATTTCAATACATAGATATTAAAAGGGTACATTTTTGAAAATAATATTTCCTAAAATTTTATGTACCTAAATAAATCTACCGGCACTCGAAACTATGAAATTATTTAATACAAAAAAATAACAGGTGTTCATTTTTTTGTGGTGACTCATTCCTTTATTATTCACGCTACAAGCAAATCTCATTTTTAGCGCGACGTTGCCACATTGGCAATAATTTACTTAACATGTATTTCAAATTTTCTTGCTTATTAAGGCCTTTAGGCCATAGTATTATAAGAGTTTTTTGTTTTGTTTGGTGGGTACTATCTGCACCTAAAATATATGCAGTCAAACTATTTACACCCTGTATAATACACTCATTCTACCTTCCGGTTAAGATCTTTATTCAACATGGTACAATTACCTACTCATAGGTAATTAATTAAGACACGAGCACTCTTGATCGAATATTGTTCTTGCTCAATAAAAATATTGAAAGGCGTGTTTTTGTAATCCACCTATTTTTCGAACTACTTAGCAATTGTAAGTAAATATGTGGGTACCAAGACCTTCAAAGCATAAAACGGTTCGTTAATATTTGAATTACAAGCGAGTTTAGAAATGAAGGTTGAAATGTTGAAGTGAATTTAATGAAACGCATACTTTTAATGTAATAACCGGGGCTTTGTGTTAATTGTTAGTTATTCTAAAGGTTCTTGCTGTTAATGCAGTTGTCATAATTCTAAAAGAAAATACTGAATCATCTTGAAACTTTATGCAATATCTGTATGCTTGTTCTGGAGGTTAAATTATTTCTTCTGGTTATTACTAGAAACTTTTTTTAACCAAATGGCGTACGTCATAGTGAATATTAATTGCTATTTCTTGGTTATTTTTATATGAAAATTTCTTTTACTACACAAAAACTTAAGTTTACCAAAATTATCACTATATTTGAAAATACTAAAAATCTGGGTATGTGGAGTAGTAGTGTAGTAAAGAAAACTACTTATACGTTTCTACGACTTGAGATTACTCTATATGTTGATGTACTCGTTAGAGACAATACGAACTATAGTCACAATGAAACAAAACAGGACATGGAAGGAAACAAAGAGACAGAACTAGCAATACGAAGCAGAAAAAGACTTTTGACCAAATGGTCAGACGGCCTAAAAATCATCTGGATAAACTGGATACAGGCACTAGACATAAAGACTCATGATGAAATATACATGTTGAGTAGTGGGCCAAACTGACTGATAATGATGCTAATGATGTTAACTCTAAAGCCAAATTTATATTTACTTTGTAGTCCACGATATAAACATTGAAAAATCAAACTCTTCGTCTGCATTGCACCATAACATATTCCTATGAATGAATGAACTTCGTTTCTAAGAAGGTTTGAAAATCCACAGGGATTCAAAACAGTTCAAGAGAAAAATGATTAACGGGAATTCAGTTCTCTTTAAGTTACAGGAGAAGGAAATTTCAACAAATGGCAATACAAAATGACACAAATTGTGTTCATTCTATATATTATAATGAAAATTGAAAATTCATATTTTTGCTCAATTAACTATAACAACATAGTGTTGTTTAGTGCGATACACTTGATACCGTATTCCTTTCTTTTTTTCTTTGGACATAAGTTTACCTACAGCTTACACCCAAGGAATTTATTGTACCTTTAAAATTTACTAAGGAGAAATCACGGCATACAACGATCGACTAACAATTTAATTGAATTTTTAACATTTTGCGCAGACAGTATACCAACATGATCTCTACCAGAGATTTCAGTTTGGTAACGTGATCTGGTTACTTCTGGTCTAAGTAAATTTTCATAGAGGAAGTTGAAAAACAGATATTTTTGCAAATCCAATGACATTGTTATTACGTGAGGACATAGGTAACACAATAGATGATGTCAAATGTCTCGCACAGATAAAGGATTTGTTCAAGCTGTCTAGAATTTAGGGAAATAAAACGAAACTAAAGATCCTGCTTAGAAAAACAATATATTGTCTTGAGTTGAAAGACAGTTGAAGTCTTGAAAACTTGCATTAAGTGAATAGAATAAGTAATTCAATAGCTTCGATTTTTCGATGCTACATGTAGGTACATAAAATTGCAAACAGATAACAACCAGCCCGAAAATTTAAAAAATTTGCAGACATGCATAAGTTAAAAATTGTTACTAACCGACTTCCAAACAGGAAGTGGTTCTCAATTCGACCGGAATCTTTTTGTGTTTGTGTAAAACAAATTAAACGATTTGGATAATTTAAACTGTATTCTGTTAAAGATTATCCGGAAGGGATCGCATATAATTTTCTACAAAGTGAAACATACCATTTTAAACACAGTCGGTAATTTAAATATAATAAACCATAAATCCCAACGACCTGTCACATACATTTTTTTCTCGATTATTCAAATTTAGATGTAAAGATATACCAGGAAATAATTATTTAATTGAAGTTGGTTCATTTTTAACATATTCAAATTAAATCAATTTTAAATATGAATTTAACCAGATAAGTTTCTTAAGTACAAAGATATTTTAGTTTTTGAGTTCATGCCAATATAATTGCATCAATTTAAAAAAAACATTAATTTATTGGTCGTACAGTCAGGTTCATATACCTAGGTCAACTATTTTAAGATATGCATACTATTTTGTCAAGAAAACATTTACAAAAACATAGTGCATATTAATAAACAGAAGAATGCAGGAACTTATTCCAATGGCAGTAGTCCAAAAAATGCAAAACCGATCAATATTTATTAGTCATTCTACATTAATCGGAATTGTCTCTAGGTATCGTTCTGATTTTGTTTGTTGAGGACTTTTAGGGTTATTTTTCACCAAAGCAGTTGTGGGGTGGTAGCTTTTCTATTTACATTGATTAGAGGGCATAACATGTAAACATATATGGTACCTATGTTATACTAATTAGGACTTAAACGGTACCTATAAAGTATTATTTATAACAGAAGGAGTTAATATAGGTACATGAAGTCTGCTGTAGTGATCGTCTTCATCTGAGCTATCAGACAGCTAAAGAAATAGATTGGAACCTTAAAATTTATATTATTTTTATGTATTTCTAGTAGGTATATCATAAAATATATAAAATAATAAACTAATTTCGATATAATTACATTTAAAACATACATCAAGTTCATCTATGGCTCAAATCATTCTTTCATTTGGGAAAAAATAACAGAGAAGTCAAAACTTCAAACTCAACTTAGAGGGAGCTCACAGGTTGGCATTGGGTAGTAGTGAACAACAACTAAGTAGACCCAAAAACTCTCATTGATAAATGGATTTTCAAGCATGTTAATAAAGTTATGAAAAATACCACCCAAGAACAATGAAATGCAGGAAAATAAAATGACTGTACCTATGTAGTTGAACTACCTAAATATATAAACAATCTACTGACAAATTGGCATTATATGGATCACATATCTGCAGCATATTAAAAGGTAAGGCGGTAAGTAACAAGAAGAAAATTGAATGACCTTTACAGAATCTCAAGCATATGTTGATCCTTATTTCCCTATTGATCAGACCAGATCGTTATTGCAAAATGGGATAAATCAGTACACATGTGATCATAGCATGCCCATCAATTCAATACTGGAACACAATTTCATGTTCAAAAATGGCCAAATTCGAGATAAAGAAAGACATTGCTTAAAAAGAAATATGTGTTGAAATAGTACACAGATTTTGCTCTTTGGCGCAATTGATCTCAGGTCTCATACTTAAGGCTTGAGTGTGTGATACACTAACATATCAGAATGTCTGTATTTTTTCTTTTTTCTGAGTTCTTTGGGAATAACACCACATAAACATAGATATAATAAATGACCAAACGTTTCATGCTCTTATTAAGACCTCGTTTTCAAAGGTATAACTTAACCCAAATGAATAAGAAAATTAATTTACTGCCAATTTGATATATGCACTAACAATTCTAAAGATCATGTGAAATAACAAATCTTCTTTCAAATTGGATGAATTTGGAAGAGTTTTCTTCGGAATTTATAAGATAGTGCATTCGCCAAAAATGAGAACAAAGAAATTCTGATGCTCCAGAGACCCCATTAAAGTCACAAGGGAAAACCTAGGAAAAACCTTACGAACTATCCAGATACAGGGTTGTTTGGAGTAGCTTGGTGTTGAATGTTACTGATTATTTTGTGTTCAATTTTTTCTAACTCTTTATTGATGAACTTTTTAGAATAATTTATCCATATAAGAACAGTTGGTATTTGCTCTATTATTCAGATTTAATTATGCCTTTTTACTATATTTGGATGATGAGTTAAAATTGAGATATCTGTTGTATGTGTGTGTGTGTGTGTGGGTGTGAGTGATCTGTGTAAGTCGGCTTTCTGTAGACTTGCGTTATTTTGCTCAATTTCTAATGTGAATTGTAGGTATAGTTGGTTCTTTGTTATTGATGTCGTTTAATAATTCATGTAGGTAAGTCTTCAAGAAAGTGTTCTCAACTAGTGAATATATCGCCCACATAACGCCACCAAACTAAAGGTTTATTCTCTTTTGTAAAAATTTTCCCATGAACATGTTACCTACTTAAGGCAGAGGACAAGCAAGAACCCATGGCCATGCCAAAATCTTGTTGGTAGAAGTTATCGTTGAGTTGAAAATATGGTGTTTATGAACAAAATGTTAGTAATTCCATTATTGTGTTAATGGATAATTGTGTACGTTCGTTTAGTAACAATTCATCTTCTAATCGTTCTTTTACAACATGAAGTGTTTTGGCGACAGTTACATTATGTATTGTAGGTAGGATATGGGATAATTTGTCTAAAAAATGTGCACTGTTTTAGATAAGATTTGGAATTACTTGTAAGTGGAGAAATGATCTTTAGACGAAATTTTGAAAGTTCATTGCAAGGAGAATTTATGCAACTGACATTGGTCTTAAATGGATGTCTCTAATGATACCCATTAATTAACTAACATGCAGATAATTGCATCAAATGTTTCGAAATGTCCAAGGTTGACATTTGGGTAATCACATCTGTTTTGTTATGGTTTGTTATGCCACTTTTATGTAGGTATTTTAAACAATTTATTGTATGTTATAGCAATAACTATCAATTCATGTTGGTATTCTAAGGTAAAGAAAGTTGGGTTATATAATGATGTAGGTACAAATACCTACCTACATTAACCAAGTAAGTGGTTAAATGCCAAATAGCCTGAGGTGGTGTCAAACATTTGAAGAAACGTCGTAATTAAAGAAATAACAAATTGGTGCTACCAATACTTATGACTTTGAATCTCGATTTGAACCATTATTACACAATGAATAAGACATAGCATGTGGGAAGCTAAAAGATTTGCCTAAATTTTGATTTAGAATTAAAATTATTAGGTATATATTATGTACCTACATCTGTTCATTTTAGTTGCTTTCCGTAAATTATAGCTGACTAAAAACAAAATTACGTAATATCTGTTTCATTTTACTCTGCTACTCTTCTGTAGGTACATATAAAACAACAGCTATTTTAGTTCAAAATATTAGCTACTAATTTTAAAAAAAAATATTGCGAAACAAGTGATTTAAATGAAATACCGCGTTCTTCAATTTATTTGTTAGTTATATTTATTTTCAAAATGTATTCTGAAAAACGTAATTTTAAAACTTACTAGATAGGTAGGTATGCAGAGTGAGTGGTTAAGTAGTTAAAATGGAAAAAATGAAACATATATCTATTTAAAACATAACCCTGCTTTTTGTTGTTTAACAAGCGGTTCATTATTCATTATAATACTGTTAGTTTACATTATGCAGCTATAAATAAATAGCATTGTTTTTAATCAATCAGTTTGTCCATAAACTTGTTGATGACATAATACGATACAACATATAAATCTGTTATGTAACAAAAAATATTCCAAAGAATACTTCTTGGAATACCTACATTTTCTCATTTTTCAAATACCGAAAACATAATTACAACCACTTTTTATTTTCAACAGCATAAAGGTTTTCAAGTGTGACCTCTGCCAATCTTAAAAGTTACCCGCCTGACCGCTTGTTGAAATCGTACAAAACCAGTCTGCAGTATTGAGCAATGTCTTAAAATAATTTGTTAGTAACCATATGTTTGTTCGAGATGGAAATATGGCACAAGGAATAAGGAAAATTTTGCTACCAGTCTTATAGTCTTCCACCACTCCCGAAAAGAATGTGAACGTTTGTGTTATTTTTTTTAATATAGGTCGCCAGATTTCACCTCAAATGTGCAAGATGATAAGATGCAGCATTGATGACCAAAGGGAAACCGTTTTACAGGGGAAAATTGTCACAAAAACACTTCACGGCATTTGGCGAAGCACTATTAGGTCCTTTTGGCACGATCCTTGCAGTTCAAAAAGCACTTTCACTTATTAGTTCTTTAGCAAAACTGAGGTAGAACGGGATAGGGTTCGCTGGGAATGTTAGTATTCCTCAATAAACACTTACCAGTCGCCATGGCCGGTTCTGCCAGGGCATAAGTAGCCCTATCACTCCACGGTTATAAAGTTAGGGCACTGCTACTCACTTTGAAGTCTTAAGATAGACTAACTAGCTTAGGTAGCATCGAGCATCGCCGTCTTAACTTCTCGGCGGCCATGAGAAGTCGTCGGTGATTGGTTATCTCGAAGTGTATGTGAAAACCCGCCGAAGTCACTCACTTCACAGCACGGAACACTAAGGCGGTTTCTGCAATGGTCTCTGCCGGCCGAAGACTTCGAAGGTGCACTATTTAATGAACTAGGATAACTAAGTAACATTTTTTTTAATTCGCGGAATAATGCATAGGTAAATAATTGTAATGTTATAAAATAATTTTATTTCGTTGTTGTTGGATGCAATTATGTGCATTCGGGAAGGATAATGCATAATGATAGGTACATGCATGAAATTATGTAAACAGCATTGAAATAATTAGGTACAATACGTGTTTGTTTTTTAGATAGTGTATTATTTGAATTTGAAATTGATATTGGTTTTAATAACATTTTTAAATAAATATTAGTCATTGCAGAAGATTTAACACTGCTTATTTTCGGAGTAGGTAATTTCGCATCTATACGAGGTCAGATCAAAACGTTTTTGGATTCTATATTGGATAAACCTAAATATTCGAATAAACGAACACAAAAAATACATTAAAAAACGACAATTTGAGATATCCACAATTTGTCAACATGCTTGGTCATAAAATACAATTACAAACTTCAATTATATTACACAAAGAAGAACACGAAACGAAAACTGAGGGACTCTGCTTTAATTTTGTTAATTTTAAACGATTTTATCGCTATTACCTCTGTAAAATTTAATCTTTTCTGGTTACCCGTGATTAAAAAAAAAACCTACTAATGAGCATGTTCTTGTGAACAACACAAAATTGGGATACTTCATAACCTTTTTGCTAGGTTTTCCCTTATGATTTTAATGGGATCACTGAATCAACAGGATTCTTTGATGGCGTTTTTGGGGTATGCATCTTATAACTAAGTCGCACCTAGGAACGCCACATTAAATTCTAAAGATCACCCTGTAAAATTCTTTCAATTTGATTTTTAGAAGTTTCTTTGCTGCCCTGTGATTTATCAAACTAAATTCTGTTACTTACTGTCTTCTAAACGTTGTTTGTGGAATATTCTTGATTACTTTTATGTTTTTTTTTTGGAAAATAACACCACAATCGAAATAAAACGAGGTATATTGAAGGAAAACCAAACGTTTCAAAGTCTATTCTGACTTCGTTGTCAATGGCTTTATATTTATTGATGTAAATTGCAAAACTAAAATTATTATGAAATTTAAATTGACATTAGAACTTCGTTGTTTTTAGATACACAGGTAGCACAAAAAAATTCTAAAGATCATGTATTACAGTTAAACAACTTTCAAGTTGGAAGAATTTGAAAGAGTTGTCTTTAGAATTTATAAGTGGCGTTCCTAGGTACGACTTTGTTATAAGATAGCGCATTCGCCAAAAATGCGATCAAAGAATTCTATTGTTTCAGTGATCCCATTAACGTCATAAGGGAAAAACCTAGGAAAAACCTTATGAACTATCCCAATTTTACCATTAATAATTTCTTCCTTAATTGTCGGTAACCAGATACGATTAAATTCTACAGAAGTAGAAGCGAAACAATCGTCTTCATTCAAAAGAATTAAGCCAGACTCTTTTATTTTTCGTTTTGTGTTATGTTGTTCTTTGTGAAGTATAGTTGAATTGTCAAAATTTGTTACCATGGTTGGGACCTAGGCCATAAAATACAATTTGACATTTCAACTATACTTCACAAAGAACAACACAACACAAAACGAAAAATAAAAAAGTCTGCCTTAATTCTTTTGAATGAAGACGATTTTATGGCTTCTATTTCTGTAGAATTTAATCGTATCTGGTTACCGACAATTAAGAAAGAAATTATTAATGGTAACCTCCTTTTGAACAACCCAGTATCGGGATTGTTCATAAGGTTTTTCCTAGGCATTATATTATTATTAGTCGTACCTAAGAACGCCACTTATAAATTCTAAAGACAACTCTTTGAAATTCTTCTAATTTGAAAGCTGTTTAACAATAATACATGATCTTTAGAATTTTTTGTGCTACCTGTATATTTAAAAACAACGAATTTCTAATGTCAATTTAAATGTCATAATAATTTTCGTTTTGCAATTTACATCAATAAATATAAAGCCATTGACAACGAAGTCAGAATAGACTTTGAAACGTTTGGTTTTCCTTCAATATACCTCGTTTTATTTCGATTGTGGTGTTATTGCCCAAACAACATAAAAGTAATCTGTTACTTACGTCATACGTGACGTAATATTGTCAAACATTTTAATTTTACATTTTAGTATTGTGCCTTTTCTTCCATAGTTTCTTTACAATTGATAACGGGGACTGACCTAATCCCCGAAATCTTGGTAGAGATCACTTGATCCTGGATTGCCAGTAAAAAGCCCTCCGTTTCTGGAAACTTATAACCAGATATCAACAAGTGGTCTACATATTCTTGGTTGAAGTGAATCCCATCACTGGCGGATCCTAGGAGGGGGGGCAAGGGGCTGAAGCGCGCCCAAAATTATTTCAGTGGTTATACTTTTTTTCCATTTTAATGTTTATTGCTCTAAAACTAACCTTCAGTGACGAAAAGTCCCCCTCCCAAAAAAAGACAATCCTCGATCCGGCACTGTCTCCCCTAAAGTGGCTTTTGTTTCCATGTGAGCAGCTTCTGCTCATTTGACTGGGGTGTAATCAGGGTGGTGTAATTGGACTTGTGTTCATCGCAGAGGTCAATCAGGCATGTGATAAATAGAGGAATTTCTAATGGACTGAAAATGTACATTTCTATTGGAAACCATTTTACTCCAATTTCAGAAAAATCTACGACTTACTGGAAATGTTTAGGTAATTTAGAAATTTATTGATCTAATTGCTTACCTATATCTGCCAATCCCCTTCCTCTTTCACACCGTAGTAATGTTTGTCTTTAAACAGAATGGTGATTTTGAGTTTTTGTTAAGACAAATTGAGCTTTCAGTTGTGGCTGTATAATGCTAGAATTATACCTTTCTTGATAGTTTCTTGGCCATTGACAATGGGGTCTGAACTACACCCCGAAACGTTTGGAAATCTACATTAATTTCCAGTATTGTAGTCTTATTTCCCAAAAGTGCTAAACTAAACTAAATATATTGAGAGTTATTTAGGTTCTTTATTTATATATGCTGTATGATCAGAAACTTCTTTTTATCTAAAAAATTCTAACAAAAGATATCTATTTCTCAACGCAGATTTTAAAAAAATCAACTTCTGGTCTGTTTAAGCAACTTCCGGTTTAAACCAGCATGTTATTTCGCCTCCAATGGATAAAGCATATCCCTCTTATCCATGTAAACGTTTTCAGTTAGTTGTACGGGTGTACGGGTGGTCTTGAACACCCTATGTATTGAAATTTATATGATGTAATGTGTGATGATACGTTCTATCCTCTATCAAGCTTCTTACAGTTCAGGAATTAGAGGACCAAATAGATTTAGACGGAAATGAATCCTCAGATTTTTCACATTTCTGTTAAGATGGCTCACCTTCGCCTTATGTAGTCCCGATTATGCAATGATTAGATGAGCAAAGAGGATACTGATAGAAGAGGATCAGTTGAATATCCATCTAGATCACCAGGCCTAACGTCACTTGATTTGTATGCTGAAAATCCGTTGTATTAAAAATCAACCTGAGTCAAAAGAAGAACTGCAGGTTGTTTTCTGAATGTTATTTGTGGCATCTTCTAGTTTATTTTAGATTTTCTTGGGAATAATACCACATCAGAGTTCAAACTCGTGTATATTTTAAAACCAAACGTTTCAAAATCCTGTCGGATTTCGTTTTCAATGGATATAGATTTATAAAGTAAAATTGAAATATATGATAATTATTTTGACAAATATGTTTACGTTACTATGGAAAAATTTCTTTGATTTTAAATATACAGGGTGCACAAGAAATTCCAAAGATCATTATAAATCAAAAAAAATTTTTTTTTTCAAGTTGGAAGAACTTGAAAAAATTGTCTTCAGAATTTATTTGTGGCGTTCCTAGGGACGACTTTCTTTTTAAGATAGTGCATTTGCCAAAAAATGCGATCAAAGAATTCTGATAATTCAGTGATCCCATTAAAGTCATAAGGGAAAACCTAGGAAAAACCTCATGAACTATCCCGATATAGGGTTGTTCAAAAGGATATGCCCATTGTTAATTTCATCTTTAATTATCGGCAACCAGACATGACTGAAATCTACGGAAGTAGAAGCGATGCAGTCGTTTTTATTTAACAGAATTAAGGCAGATTCTTTTAATTTTCGTTTTGTGCAGTGTTCTTCTTTGTGTAATATTGTTGTGTTTTGAAATTGTATTTTATGGCCTTGGTCCCAAGCATGTTCACAAATTTTTGATTTTTCGAACTGACGTTTCTTTATGTAATTTTGATGTTCATTTATTCGAACATTAAGAGGTCTAGAGGTTTCTCCAATATAAAACTTATTACATTCACAAGGAATCTTATAAATGCAATTTTTTGAATTTTGCGTAGCGTTTTTTGGTTTTGTTTTTGTTATAATAGATTTAAGCGTATTTGTTGTTTTAAATGTAGTTTTGATGTTAAATTTGTTGTTTGAAGATGGCCCAATTAACGAATTGACGACGTAAACCAAAGACTTTATTTCTTGCGTTATGTAAATCTTGTAAGCCTTTAAATGAAGATCTTTGTGCAAAATTTTGAACAAAGTGGTTTTTGGAATGTTCAATTGCTATGCACGATGAGGAATTGATGTTTTTGGTTGTTCAACAACACTAGCAGTAACAGCTGCGATATTTTCTTCTGAACGTCCAGTACGATGATATGTTTTGCTTTTTTTCATCTTTTACTGAACCAGTTTCCGCAAATTTTTGAACAATTTTTTCAAGGGTGACATTTGGCGGACAATTTTCTCTTCCATATTCTGTACGAAATTTTCTTCCAACTTCTGCACAACTTTCCCCAAATTTAAAATAATTTTTAATAATAAACACGCGTTGCTCAATCGTATATCTCTCCATTTTTAATAACCGGAATATTCCTACTTGTCATCTGTCAAATAACATATGATATTCTAGTACCAAAAATATAAATGGCGGCAAATTTAAAAATTAACCTCAAAGTGGAACACCCTTTATTTACATGCTAGTTCACACCACCACTCTGCATAGATCCAAGGATCCAAGGATCAATCTCTCTGACAGGCCCTGTATATATGGTATTGTTGTTGTTAGAATGTGGTTTTCCTGGTTGTCAGTATTAATTAGGTGAAGTCTGGTGTTGGTTGTCAGTTGTTTTGTGCTCAATTTTATTTAACTCTTTGTTAATAAATTTTTGAGGGTAATTGTTTGCAGTTAGAACATTTTGTATAAATGATTTTTCTTTGTTGAATTTAGTAGTATCTGAGCAGTTAGTCTTTGCTCTGTCATATAAAGATTTAATAACACCTCTTTTTACCGTATTTACTGCAGGAACTGATAAATCAAGAAAGTCCAGAAACATTTGCAAAGGTGCGTAACAATTTCAAGATAAGTTGTATTATTGTGTCTAAGTACTTCTTGGGAAATAACACCACAGTTAAGAAAATCGCTGTATATTCCAAACGTTTCGGGGTCTAGGTCAGACCCCGTTGTCAATGGTTAAAAAACTGGGATAAAAAAGGCACAATTCTAAGATGTAAATTAAAATATTTTAATTTACATCTTAGAATTATGCCTAACCATTGACAACGGGGTCTGACCTACACTCCAAAACATTTGGAATATACAGCAATTTTCTTTAAACTGTGGGGTTATTTCCCAAGAAGTACTTAGACATTGAAAAATATGCCACAAATATCATTCAGGAAACAACTTATATTATTGTCTCCAAAATAACGGAAATTTTTTTTAGCATTAATTACAATAATAAATTAATTGATAATAAAACAATAAATTATGTATAATTTAATTTACCTTAATTTGTCGAAAAAATGGAAAAGTTTTTTTGCAGGTTTTATGATAAGGTATTACAAGTAGATGCTTACTATTTAACATTACTAGTTTAGGGTGGTAGGGGGTGTAGAGAATAGTTTGAGGTATTTTTTATTTCTTTTTTAACAGATAATGGTTATATCTAATATATAGCCATTGTACGTTTTCAAATTGTCACCCAGTATTTTATAGGGCGGGTCGGAAATCCCTAGGTAGTTGTGTTTCTGCGGTATCATAGATGGTTGTGATTGAGAAAATCTATTGACCACCCTCTATAGTACGAAAAGTAAGAATGACAATGATTGTGCCACTTCAATTTTTGGAAATTTGAACCATGCAAAACGCTTTAAAAATTCATTATTGGCAAGTAACATAAAAAGCAAGCCTCAAGGGAAGAAACAAAGAACTGATAAAATTAGTGATAACGAAAAATGACGAATTCAGTATTCAGGCTACTTTAGCAGAAAATTTCTATCTGAGTACCCGGCAGTTTGAGAGGAGTTTTGACATAAGTAGAAACTTTGACGTGAGATGTCATATTAGACATCTACGGATTTTCAGGGAAAACCTGCACTGGATGTTCCGACTCCGTAGTTGGTCTCAGGGGGTGGTAAGTCAGATAGGCAATGTTGGTCCAGCTGTCGGTGAACTGTAAACGTAGCCCCCTTCAGAACTCCTTCAAGTACTATTTCTTGACAGCTAATCGAATATATCCAGGTGACACAATGTGATCTTCTTTATCGACTAAGCTGCAATGCAAGATGCAAGGAATCAAGCTCGATTAGTTGTTTTTGTCGGCCATTACCGCCATTACTAATGTGATTTTTGTCTGTGAAAGGTAAAGCCATTAACCGCTCTGTAATTTTTCTTATTTCGAGTGGAATTTTGTATTAAATCCCATTCTTGGACTATTTGTAAATTGTTTTAAGGTATTGAATAATTTGTAGCAGTAATAGAATATCTTTGGTAAGAAACAAGTACACAAGGGTAAGCATTTTTTTAGTGATTGTTTAATAATTTATAACTTTTGATGTATTTGACAGGACGCCAACTAAGTGGATGATAAGAAAGAAGTCTTCAACTGCAAATAGCCACAATGCCCAGAACCTTAGAAAACAACTATTGAAGTGGAAGAGAATAGCAAGAAGAGCTACTAAAGTGAACACCAAAAATCGTTTACAGCTATTACATCAGAAGAAATGTGAAATAAGGTATTTGAATAATGCTAATAGCACAACTACAAATTTCTTTTTGAGTCAAATAAGGAATTAATAATTAAAACCAAAAGGAAGACGTTTTTCATTAGATGATAAAATATTTGCAATATCTCTGTATAAACAAAGTGCCAAATGTTATAGATTTCTATCAAAGTTTTTAGTTTGCCATCTCCTAAGAATCTTAGTAATCTTGTAAGTACTGTTCCTTTTAATTGCAGCTATAATGAACATATCTTCCAAAATTTAAATAGAATTGTTGATAAACTAACAGAAAAAGAGAAATATTGTATTCTAATGTTTGATGAAGTGTCTTTAAGTTGTGGCCTTACTTATAATTTTTCAAAAGATCATATGGTTGGAACTGTAGATTTTGGTAATGGTGATCGGCACATGCACTTTGCAGTCCATGCATTAGTTTTTATGTTGAAAGTGTCTTTATGGAAGTATATATGAAAATTTGTAATTGTGTTAAGTAATAATGGTATGATTAGTTTTTCTGTAACGGTCACAACACAAGTAATTTTAAAAATTGAAAACTCCAACCTTTTGTGCATTTTTTTATAAAATGATGTAATTTTTTCTACCAACACATTCCTCACTGTACATATAATATTGATATTTATAGTGTTTTGGTTAGTTTTAACTATGAATCATTTTATTACATAAATAGTGCCATTTTCAACTGTATTTGTTAATTTATCTTTTGTAAATAAATAAATTTAATTTCAATATTAGTTTAATTTATTTTGATGGTATGTTGTCTTCTAAATGTTATTTGTGGCATATTCTTGATTATTTTTATGTGTTCTTAGGAAATAACGTCACAATCGAAACAAACATCTGTATTCAAGGAAAAATCAAACGTTTCCAGGTCTATTCTGACCTCGTTTTCAATGGCTTTAAAATTTATTGAAAATATAACATGCAAAATGAAAGTTTGATATATGACATTTAATCAAACTTTCATTTTGCATTTTATATTTTCAATACATGCTGTAAAGCCATTAAAAACGAAGTCAGAATAGACCTGGAAACGTTTGGTTTTTCCTTGAATATACAGATTTTTGTTTCGATTGTGGTGTTATTTCCGAAAAACGCATAAAAATAATTCGATGGTACAGCCCTCTATTGGTGACATTTGGGACCAGAAACTGCAGATTCCTTCTTTTTAGTTGGTGACGATCTGTCAAATTCAACAAACGTCAAATTTAGTACTTGAAGGAGTTCTGAAGATGCTTTTTGTGCATATTCTAACCTTGCATGGGACAAAATGTGAACACATTTTATAACATTGAGTTACCCATCTATCTTTATTGTATGATCTGTGGTTGGTCTATACCATTATCATCAGTCCGTATATCCTAGGTAAGAACAAGATGAAAACCCTCTTACAATTCCAGAAACCTTTAAGAATATTTATCAAACATATTTCCTGAATGATCGATACAGATTTAGCTGTTTCCTCATTTGCACGAATCCAGGATGTTTCTCTTGTAGAAAACTCGAACATTAACATACTTTTGAAAATGAGGAAAGAGAATTTGGTACCTTTTGTCATTATTAGGTCCGTAAATACTTGAATTAATAACATTAATAAGTTTGCAATTTCAAATTATGTTTATACATGTTCTTCTGTATTCAATGTAGAATTTGGGGATTTTTTATCTTAATGATAGCTAAAAAGCTGAAATCATCAATTTAAAAAATAAATTAACATGAAAATGTAAGTCAACTACACAATCCTAAAAACATATTCGTCAAATTGCTCTTCATAATTAAACATACCAGCGGCAGTTTCAATGAATTATTTCCAGTTATTTGGTATTTCCTACGAACAATTTTTCGTTAATTATGTTCAAGGTGCAATAGATTATCAGAGAAACTATCAAAATATTTTATTACTTCGTTACTTAACAAACCAAACAAGATATTTCATTTCTTTGAAAGACATATTCCAAGAGTGTTTCCGGTAAGATCAATATTTAACATGATTCATCAAGAGTGAAATCTTCTCGAGCGCATCTATTTTGCAACGCCAACTACAACTGACCTCAATAAAAAAATTTAGATGTCTGCTTAAGACCTTCAAATATATTTTAGTGATGTGGGACTTATATTGATTTATGGATATGATATATCTCAAAAGAAATTATTGTTAAAACAAATGCCTTAGATATTAATAAGTTCGTCTGTATTATTTTTCAAATCATTACGTATTCGTTGTTATTTTTAAGTTTTAAGGGAAAAGAGTATGAGTTTAGATTAATTCTTTCTGATATTTTACTTCTGGGTTCACTGGGTTTTTGATGGACTAGCTCAATTCATCTGATTTTCTCGCGCGGCTCCATTGCCTCACTTAAGTGCAGACAGAGAATATTAAATATTTAGTTTAGACAGCTAATAGTAATTATTCATCTATGTTGTATGCATATCGTGTTTTCACATCTAAAAGAATTTCTTTGATGTTTACAAACAAACAAAATTTTTAAATCGATTCTTATTTTTAATCGATTTGAAAAAACTAGCAGGTTTCCAATTCGGTTAATTAATTTAATGGTAGTTTTTCTCAGAACTACGTCAATCATGAATTAATTTGGATGATACTTTTTCTATTTGAGAGAATATAGTTCCAGATTGGTCTATATTTTTTTCCAGGACGAGAGCGGTACCCTCATATTAAATCTTATCAGGAAATCGGAAAAAACTTATTTAACAATCATATTTGGCGAAGGAGCAAATAGTAATTCACCTTATTTAACGCTTTTTGAAAACTAATTGAAAATTAAATGAAAGTAAATGAGAATAAATGTTGACTGTCACATCAAAAGGTAAGGGTTCTCCATCCGTCTATCTATATAGTGAGTCTAATTAAGTTGTGCATGGTCTTAAACCCAAAACGAAGTCCTTCGTTCATTTGCATATGAGGTTTGTTAGAAAATAGTAATTTTGCTTAGCAGCAAAATTTTTTACGGTAAAATATAGCAGAGGAGAAAATATTAAATGTAAATAATTATGGTTATGCGAAACCTAGTATTAAATTAATTGAAAATTTATTGCAATTGTTTTAAAGTAAACGTAAATTAACCAACTTCAAAAATATATCGAAGTTCCCAACTCATATACTTATATACTGTGTGTTAACTCAAGTTGGTATCATATGAAAAATCTTATTAGGGTTCCGTATATACAATATACGGATACCCTTATAATATCACTTCGGATTTTTGCGTCTGTCACATAAGAGCAATTTTCTCCTAAACTACTGGACGGAAGAGGTTGAAATTTGGTATCAATGTATAGTTTGGTGACCCGATCAGGAGTATATATCGTAAAAGGAGAAATTTTGATTTTAGGGGTACTTATGGGGGGAAAAACTAAAAAAATCGACCGTCCCCCCCCTTGATCTCCGAAACTACTGAACCTAAAATTTTGAAAAAATAGGAAATATAGAAACGTTGCCCGAACTTTACAGAAAAAATAAGGAGAAAACATTAATATTAATTTTGGGGTGCAAATTATATAATTAAATGAAAATTTAAAAATATTTTTTTTTCAAACGCATCATGTACTACATCAAATGAAAGGTCCCATTCTGAGGAACACAAATATATTTTTTCATATTTAAAAAAAATAATCAAAAATATATTAACGAAAATATACCAAAATTTACCCAGTCCCTCCCCTCTTATCTCCGAAACTATAAAAAGTAAAGTTTTGAACAAAATTACAGGTATAGGGTCTGACCTGAAGTTTACTGGAAAAATAAGGAGAAACAAACCTCTACTTTTAATTTTGGGGGGCCAAATTACAGAATTCAATGGAAAATATAAAATTAAAATTGTTTCTAAGGCATCATGTCATATATCAAATGAAAGGGCTCATTATGACGAAAACAACCATATTTTTTTCATATTTTTAAAATAAATTAATTAAAAGATATTAACAAAAATATAAAAAAATTACCCATCCCCCCCTTATCTCCGAAACCATAAGCTGTAAAATTTTGAAAAAATATAGAAGTGTAGCGCCTCACCTGAACTTTACTGGAAAAATAAGGAGAACCCCCTGATATTCATTTTGGGGGCCAAATTATAGAAATAAATGGAAAACAAAAAATTATAATTGTTTTTAATGGATCAAGTAATATATCAAATCAAAGGGCTCATTATGACGAATACAAATATATTTTTTTATTTTTTTTTAATAAATCTTTTAAAATATATTAAAAAAAATATTTAAAAAAATTACCCATTCCCCCTTTATTATTAACTATAAGACCTAATTTTTTTTGTTTATAGGAAAAATAAGAAAAAACCCTAATATTAATATTGTGGGCCAAATTATGGAATTAAACGGAAAAAAAAATATTTTTTTAACGCATCATGTATTATATATACAGATATATATCCACATATTTAGAACTATATCATTCAACGTATAACAGCCGTTTCGAACCAGGAGTTCTCGTCAGATACGCTTCCTTGAATGACAAGTTCTAAAGTGAAATACTTAGATGTAATACATAAAACACTCGAACCATCTGTCAAGAGTATATCACACAGTAGATTATAAAAGGCTTCCCTGAAAGTATATTCGTAAAATAAAACTCTAATGTTAATTTTTGGGGGGCCAAATTAGAAAATTATGCATATTTAGTCTTATAAAAATCAAGCAAATCCTAAAGCAGATAAAATAAAAAGTCTATGTGTGGAAAATCAAAGTGTATATTTTTTATAAATTTAAAACGCTTCCTTTAAAAGATATTAGGGTAAATGTCTTCTAAACGTTGTTTGTGGCATGTTCTTGATTATTTTTATGTTTCTTTGGGGAATAACACCACAATAGAAATAAAACTACGTATATTGCAGGAATACCAAACGTTTCAAAGTCTATTCTGAGTTCGTTGTCAATGGCTTTATATTTATAATATCAATAAATATAAAGCCATTGACAACGAAGTCAGAATAGACTTTGAAACGTTTGGTATTCCTGCAATATACGTAGTTTTATTTCTATTGTGGTGTTATTCCCCAAAGAAACATAAAAATAATTAGGGTAAATATAAGAAAATGCACTCATTCCCTGCTTGTCTGTAACTGAAATATTAGAATCTTGAAGGTGGTACGGAACCCTTAGTATGCGAGTCCAAATTGTACTTGACCAAATTATTTAATTACATATAAGTTCAGACTTTTGTTTTGTATTTCATTTTTAAGTAGGTTATTGTTAATGTATGTTTTTATTATTTAGCTCAGTTTTTGTTTTGACACTGTGTATTTAGTTTTCAAGGCGCTGCATATTAATAACGCAGAAAGGATGCAATAAAACATATGGATAATTGAAATGCTGTTTTGTTTATAGCAGCTAACTGAAGAATAATAAGATTTTATTATCTGGTTTTCGACGAAGACCTATAACAGTGTAATTGTATTATTACTACTGGAACTAAGAAGATTCTTCAACGTGATTGGCACGACAATATGTACACGCTCTGCCGATGGAATCATTAAATATGTTAATATACGTGCCTCACTTCGAGTTATTTATAGCTGGTACCATGCAGTTTAAAGGGTTGTAAAGAAGAATATTTGCTATTGGTTCCTAAGGCAATCGAGATGTATCGAGTTATGTAAATCGTTAAATATTTCTATATGCATTCTTTATGAACGAAACGACTTTCAAAGTAGTTTGCGTTAGTACCATCGATGAAGGTAACAATATAGAATAAAATGCAAACAGTACCAAGATGTCAGTTGGTCGTTACTGGAGTTGTCGAGAACTCTTTTTGCGATACTTCTTTGTTATTTGATAATTGAAGGCTTTACTTCGTGATAAGTCGATTTGCAGCGGTTATATCTTTGGTTTTGCCCGTGGTTGACAGTGGTTGTACTTTGACATTTTCCTTTTGATTACTGAAAGTAGATCCAAAACTGAACCGTTGTTCAGGTGAAAACGGGAAAATTATTATCTATATATAAATAGGCAAAAACAAAACGATTAGGTACCATTGTCTCCTCTGACTCTCAACCGATTTTCTTCATTTTTGTTTCGTTTAGTAGCTACTGATGATCTTCACTGCAGAATGCTATTAATTAATTTATAATATTGGTTCAGTCATTAAATAAATGATAATAAAAATTAATTATTTAAGTCCATACTGTCAGCGCCAAACAACAGACAGTGCCCCCACCACCAGACGGTCAAAACATTGAGTATATATGAAGAGGACGATTGTTATATTCTTAGAGCATGTACTTCTGAAAGTGCATGCAAGCGTTATTATTGTTTAGTGGTAAAATAGTCAATGTAGTCGATAAGTATTGATTTTTGGGACGCGTTGCAGTAACTTTCATATTAAATATTCTGTTTTTAATGTGAATTTAATTAGTTGATTAATATATTATTATCACAACCTTTCCGAAGGTGTTGTGTAAAAAATTTTCAGACAGCTGACAATAGAGAATGTATTAAATATTTAAGTTCTCTTAGGGTTGTTGTTCATCTCTTTTCATTAATATTCCTGAACGTGATTGAAACCGCAAATGACGAAAACTTTTAGGTTGCAAAGAATGTTCCATTTATTATATCGAATATTTTGCCAGGAGCGGTTCCAGCCAAAAATTTGGGGGGGTCATTCATTTGTCAAAAATATTTCGAATACAGATATTTGATTACATTTTTATTTTCTTTTTATTTCAATAGATTTGTCAATATGAGTGAACAATTTTGACTATTACATCTACTCCGATTTCTCCACAACTGTGTTTCTTACAAAAATATACTTTTTACAATTTCATGAAATAGGGTCGAATTTCGACCACTGGGTGACCACTAATTAAAATAAAGTAATCAAAATTTGTTACTATATGTTTGTGTAACTCTTTTAATGTAAACACGACTGTGTTCCAAGGTGTTAACTTAGAAAATAAGAGTAAATACATAACCTAAAATATCACTTTAGAGAACGATAGACAAAAACAATTACTGTTTTGGATTTTATTACCGGTTACAATTATTTCAAACAACCATGTAACATGGTCTTCTTTTATGAAGTTTTCGTGATGTCATGACTAGAGAGAGAGGGGGGGGCAATATAGAGACCAAGAGGCTATTTCATTCGACTTGGAGCTGCTTCCAATGAATTACGTCCAATATGTAGTTCATTGGCTTCTTCCACCTACCAAGTGAGATAGCATGATGATCTTTTTATTGTATATTATATAGGAATTACGGGTAACAGCAATTACATGGAACGGCTCCAGATTCGGAACCTCTATGTGCTAGTTTCCCCGAAAATCCTAGATGTCCGTGTAGATATTGCAGAATTGCAACTTCAACATGCAAAATATATTTTGAAAACTAAGATTGTTACCGTGGCCAAAAATATATTAATTATGCTTGTGAATTTTCGCTTAAACAACAGACCCTCAAATTTTTTGACAGTGGCGGATCCAGAGAGTGGAAAAATAGTAATTTAATTAAAAAGTGTAAACAGCATACAAGTGATCATTAAACTAATTAACCAATGGACAAATAGATCAATATGCGCAGATAATAGTTATTTAAACAAAAACTTAATAAACTGCTGAAAAAACATAAACTAATACAACTTGTTAACATGCTTTGGACCTAAATTATAAAATTTAATTTGACACCATTGCACTAAAAAGTATCCAACACGAAAATTAACATATTCTGCATTGATTGTAGAAAATTAAAGTGTGCCCGAAATTTAAGATTAGAGTTGGTCTCAGATTTAAAAACCATACAAATATTAGAGGCAAAATGCTGAATCCATTTCGACAAATCCTATAAAAACAAAACTGTTATTGAAAGACACTCTAGTTTTGAGTGAATTTAACTACTGTGACTGTTTGTTAAGTGAACTCTGAGCAAATTAGGATTCAAAAGATTCATAATTCATGTATAAGATATGTTTACTATCTTTATGACATTAGGAAATATGTTGAAGTTTCCAACATGTTAAAAAAGGCAAACTGGCTTCAGATGGTAAGTAGGCGTGAACTGCATTCGGTGACATTATTTCACAAAGTTATTACTCGACAATCACCACCATACCTCTTAATGAAATTACTTTCAGAACTGACATTCATAACATTAATGTATTACATCGTGGTCTAATATTTCCACCAATTGATCGCACCTCAACCTTCAAGTGATCTTTCTTATTTCAGATTTATAAATTATACAACGGTCTTCATAAATCTATTAAGGATCTTAAATTAAAATCATTAATTTTTTTTGTACCTAACTATTTATAATAGACGTTTTTGTGGCAGCAATTGTTAGCGAGGTATTTATTAATTAATAATATTTTGTATTTGTTTTTTTTGTTTGTTTATATGTACGTCTTGTAATCTATTGGGCATCTGTAATGACAATGAGTGATAGGAAGTAAGTCCAATTTGTATCAGTTTTACATTATTGCACTTATATTATTATTATACTAAACACATTGTATTTAACAAGTTTTAATTGTGCAAAATAATAATTGTAAATTCATCTGCTTTACTTCCTTGGAATTAATTGTGCCTGGTTGCCGACAATTTAGGATGAGATTGGTCTTCTCCTTTTCAACTGCCTTGTATCGTTATAGTTGATAAGGTTTTTCCCATGCTTTTCCCTATGACTTAAATAGGATCACTCAAATAGCAGAATTATTTTACTGCATTTTTGTCAAATGCACTAATGAAAAAGTCATTCTTAGGAGCCATAAATTCAGAAGAATAAATTTTCTTTAGTGACGTTATTGCAATACTGTCAAATATTAAATTTCAAATTTACATAATATGATTAAATGAAACTAAATGCTCAGTTTGCTGTAACTAACACTTTATTTACATGTGACTAGTATCGGTGCTTTCTGCGCCGTTTTCAATAAGTAAACAATAAAAAACAACAAACTACAAAACACAAAATATTATGTCTATGTCTATGCATACGAGGGCTGCCTTTTATATTTCGGGATTGGACAACCCTAGTGTTGCAACTGACAGCTCTATCGTAAAGTTTGACATTCTTGAGGTTATACGTACTCAGAATGTTTTGACATACGAGCGCTATGTGTTGTTTACAGTAACTTAAAGCATTCATCTCGACCAAAAAATGGAATTAAATCGTGAACATTTTCGTGCGATTATTTTTTACAATTTTCGACGTGGATTAAGTCAGCAAGAGTGCATGGATGAACTGAATTTAATTTTTGGCGATGAAACTCCATCAAGGACCACTGTTTATCAATAGTATGGTGAATTCAATCGAGGTCGTAGTTCACTCCAAGACGAATTTCATGAAGGTCGTCCAAAAACAGTTGTTGTTCCGGAAATCATTGATGCTGTGCGCGAACTGATATTGCAAGATCGTCATGTGACCCATCGTGAGATTGAGTCAACCTTACACATTAGTGGGACCAGCATACATTCAATCTTACATAAACATTTGAATGTCAAAAAAATTTGTTCGCGTTGGATCCCACACAATTTGTCAATCGTTCAAAAAAAGGCTTGTGTCGATTGGTCGAAAGAAAAGCTCAAAAAATACGATCGCGGTGCTTCAAAACACGTTTATGACATAGTGACAGGTGATGAATTGTGGATTAACGCGTATGAGCCCGAAAGTAAACAGAAGTCGACTGTATGGGTGTTTCCACATGAGCCGAATCCAATAAAAGTTGTTCGCGCACGAAGCACTTCCAAGCAAATGATCGCCTGTTTTTTCGGAAAAACGCGACATGTCGCAACCGTACCACTAGAACAACGCAGAACAGTCAATTCTGAGTGGTACACAACCATTTGTTTGTCAGTTGTCTTCCAAGAAATGAGGAAAACCAACCCCCGAAGACGGATCACTCTTCACTACGACAATGCGAGCTCTCACACATCGGCTCAAACAACTGCATTTTTGACCACTCAAAACATCGATTTGATGAGTCATCCGCCGTATAGTCCTGACTTGTCACCAAATGACTTCTTTTTATTCACGTACGTAAAAAACAAACTGAGAGGTCAACGTTTTTCGACACCTGAAGAAGTGGTTGCTGCGTTCAGAATGCATGTTTTGGAGATACCTCAATCAGAGTGGAAGAAGTGCTTCGACAATTGGTTCAAACGCATGCAAAAGTGTATAGATCTTCATGGGGAATATTTTGAAAAACAATAAAGCGATTTTTGATGATTAATATTTCTTTTTGTTCTCTAATCCCGAAATATAAAAGGCAGCCCTCGTACTGTTACTATATATTTTGTTTCTAGTAACTTCGCTGTAAGTGTCAACAGTTTGTTTTGTATATATATATATATATATATATATATATATATATATATATATATATATATATATATATTATAACAAACTGTAATATATGAATTTTCAAATTTATGATTATCTCAGGGTCCTTTTCGCTTGGGTTCAAATTACAGATATTAAATAAATAAATGAATTCTTTACTTATCTTAAAAGTCTCTCTTTCTTCTTCGTTACACTACAACTTTTTAAAATTTTGAAATTATATTTTTCACTTTATTTTTCTTTTTAAGATTTTTAAATGACTAATAAATAATTTTCAAATTCTCAATCAAATTACAATTTATTTATAATGATTGTCCACAATACAATTCTGATATAATATTGTCTTTACAACAAAATAAATTTTCTGGGTACTTAAATATTATTAAATTTCTATCAATTTGTTACAAAAATATTTCAATCCTCTAAACACAAATATTCATTATACTAAATTTTAAAAACCTTTATTTCTATCACTGATTGATTTTAGATTTCAATAATCTGTTTATTAAATAATGTTTCAAAAACTCACAGTTGCCTGGCTTGAATTCCCTTTTCCTTACTTTTGGTTTTGGAATACTACTTTCTGATTTCTGTTTTTTTTATAAACTAAATTCTGCTGCTTATTTGATTTGTTTACTGCTGTACCAATACTTCTATTCTTCCAACAAAAATTGATTTTATCTCTCCATCCAATGGATTTCAAATAATTCCTTTTATGGAATATTTATGTTTTTTTAATTTCAAATTGTTGATCCAAAAACTTTAAAAATTTTAACTTCAAATTAATTTCTTGTCAGAACTGACATGGAACACTTATTTCAATGATATCACAGATCATTTATTTGGTTGTCATGGAAACGTATTTTTACAAGAATGAAATTTTGAACTGCTCTGGTCGACGATCGGGAAACAAAGAGGACCTTTCAATATCAGATTTTCTATTTATGTAATATATTTTGCCACCTGCTATTTCCATTTCCGCTTTTATTTATTTTATTACTTTCCAAATGTGTTCCTTCCAAATCATATGCAAAAATCTAATCAAATTTTAATTTGAATTTCAATACCGTTTACTCTCATAAATTTTATCTAAATCACTTAATTCATGTTTTCAAAAATTTTGATTTGACACTTGTAACCTGTTGGTCACCAGTCATTTAACAGGTACTTTAAAAAAAATTGGTTTTTACTGAAATTAAGACTTAATATCTATTGAACTATTGAATTTTCATAAACTATGCTCTAAGCTCTTTCTAACGGTATAAATCTCTTTACTGTTCCATCATTCCTTCAAATTTTTAACGGTTTTTGCAATTCTGACGTTTCAATTCTCTACTTTATTTAAAAAATGTATATATTTAAAACTTAATTTTGATCTAAATGTGTTATATTCAGTGTTCTCATTGCCTAATATGTGATCTATACTTGTTTTACAAACTCTACGGTGATTTTCATAAGTGAATTTAACCTTTTTTTCTGTTTGACCTAAATGTGACTCTCTGCCTAGATTTTTTATGTAAGTATCAAAATTCTACTACAATCTGCATGATAGATTATCTAACTTTATGTGCCACCTTTTATCCTTTCAACAATTTGCTTTTGAAACATTCTTTTTACATAGTTTTATCTGTTATGATTTTTGCAATTCCTTTTTTTATTAGATATGTATGAATTTTATTTACATTTCCCAATCATTTAATTATTCAAATTGCAAAACTTTTGTATTATCTCATGTCTGTTTAAATCCATTACAATATATATATATATATTTATATATATTGTCTTGCGTACAAAGGAATGACAAGAGAGTATAAAATTACTGGAGTCCTAAAATTACTTAGATAAATACCATTACACAAAGGAATTACAGGAAAAAATCGCACCTTGATATTTGTTAGAGATCTACACCCAAAGTACGTACGTATCTAGAACAATGAGCATGTTACTCAAGAAATATGACCTGTCAATAATTATTTTTTCACACACACTGGCATTTAAAATTGAATATTTGTGTAGAAAATATATAATTTTCTGAAAAAATTATAGAAAAATATACAGAACCAACAACATTTCCTTACTAGAATACAGTTTGAACTATTCAGATCGGTGAAATCGTGTTTGAAATATTTGTTCATTCAAACAAAAAGGTTTATACTACCAGTATTATAGCAAATTGACTGACATGTACTACCTTAGATCATGTACCCTCTAGATATAGCCTGTCATGCAAAAAATCGTGGCATCGCTAGAAAGAGAGGGCAATAGAGACAGTAAGAGACTATTTCACTTAGTGGGTGGAAGCATGAACAACATACTGAAAGTATTTCATTGGAAGCAGCTCCCAACCGAGTGAAATAGCCTCTTGTCCTCTCTATTGCCCTAACTCTCATTAGTCTTATTACTCGTGTACTGCAGAAGGTATAAGCTCTAAGTGTACTACTACCACAAAGCAAATACAATACTGTCAAAGATCCTTCCAATAAATGTCAAAATGTGAGCATAATCTCGAAAGTTGAAGAAAACTAATAAAATAATAAACAAATAAATAGTAGACAGCTTTGAAATGAAAAATAGTATTTTCGTGTCAAATGGTATTTAGACCGCAAAAATGTGGCTCAAACATGTGATTTTTTTACAAAGTTGTACATTTAATTAATATTTTTGGTGTTCGAAAATAGTGTTTTTAAATTAAATTAAATAAATAATTTGGCATGCTTTCATTTTTCGGTATCGTTACTGGGGAGCAAGTCAACTTTCACTAAGAAATAAATTTAGATTTTTAGTTTCATATTTTAATGAAAAGTATTCTAGACGACCAAAATAACATTAAAACCAAGCCAGCATCAATAGTATGTTGTTTTTAAACAATTGTATAAGTTAACCTCGATTTTGGAGATTTGACCTCTAAATGTAGGTTTGACACGACTTTTTCAATGAGAATAGGCATTATTATCTTATTTCTATACCACTTAGCCCTATCTATATTTTAGGAAACAATTACAGGAAATGAGTTCATGATCTCGTAATTTGTTAACATTTGAAAAAATACATGGTATGTTTCATTTTAAAGAAAACTCGAATACAACTTCTCATTTCCTTAGAGCATTTACTTTCTAGAGAAAGCCTGCAGTGCACAAATGTCGTGGTAAGACTAAGGAGAGAGAGGGCAATAGAGGCTATTTCACTCGGTTGGGAGCTGCTTCTAATGAAATACGTTCAGCATGTTGTTCATTGGCTTCTTCCACTAACTAAGTGAAATAGCCTCTTACTGCCTCTATTGCCCTCTCTTTCTAGCGTTGTCACGATTTTATGCTTGACAGGCTATATCTAGATGGTAAATGATCTAAGCTCATTTCTTTCCCAACCTGTCCTCAGACTGCAAACCTTACAGAACAGAAAGTATGAAGTAGACGAGGGATAGTGCACCTACTACTACTACCAGGTAGTCACAGATATCGTTACAATAGTAGAAAGAGAGGTCAATAGAGAGTAACAGGAGATTTCATTTACCTGTTACTGACTCTATTGCCCTCCTTTCTAGTCTTGTCACGATATTTGTGCATTGCAAGCTACCTCCAGAATTATATGCTCTAAGATTTCTATCAAGAATTTTATCACTAAACCAGTCGAAATCTTAGAGCATATAATTCTGGAGGTAGCTTGTAATGCACAAATATCGTGACAAGACTAGAAAGGAGGGCAATATCGTCAGTAACAGGTAAATGAAATCTCCTGTTACGCTCTATTGACCTCTCTTTCTACTATTGTAACGATATCTGTGACTACCTAGTAGTAGTAGTAGTAGGTGCACTATCCCTCGTCTACTTCATACTTTCTGTTCTGTAAGGTTTGCAGTCTGAGGACAGGTTGGGAAAGAAATGAGCTTAGATCATTTACCATCTAGATATAGCCTGTCAAGCATAAAATCGTGACAACGCTAGAAAGAGAGGGCAATAGAGGCAGTAAGAGGCTATTTCACTTAGTTGGTGGAAGCAGCCAATGAACAACATGCTGAACGTATTTCATTGGAAGAAGCTCCCAACCGAGTGAAATAGCCTCTTGCCCTCTCTATTGCCCTCTCTCTCTCCTAGTCTTACCACGACATTTGTGCATTGCAGCCTATCTCTAGAAAGTAAATGCTCTAAGGAAATGAGAAGTTGTATTCGAGTTTCCTTTAAAATGAAACATACCATGTATTGTTTTAAATGTTAACAAATTACGAGATCATGAACTCATTTGCTGTAATTGTTTCCTAATATATAGATAGGGCCAAGTGGTATACCGTATTTATTAATTCGTTGACACAATCAAATAATTTTAAGTATAGGTGTACCAAAAATTGTTTATTTAAAGCGTCACCAAAGAACTGACCCTGACATTTTCGTTAGCGTTAATATCAAATTGTGTAGGTGTGTTTATTCATACATACTAAAAGAATGAATCTTTTATGCATTCAATAATAATTTACCTAGTTACAAAAGTAATATCACATGTACGTTTAATATTATGTGTACTTTAAATACTTTTGCAAGGATTTTGTGTATCATTTTCCTGAAAAAGTCAATCGATCTCAGTAGGTGTATTTTATAATTCTAGTAATATGTTTGTTTTTAGTTGGCGCCCCTATTTCACTAAACTTTATTTTAAGTGTTATGTAATGGTCTTTTATTTGAATTAAAATCTCCTTAACTCTAATTGCTTGTCTTCGACTGACTAAAGCTAAAAAAGTTTTAATTTTAATTTTATATTTACACTTCTTATATTTTAATTGGACTTTCTACTTTTGTTTTCTTATAAATTTTGAGTTCAACTGTTGTTATTTTATTGATTTTTCTAAAAAAAAACAGTATAAGCAATGTCTTTAAAAATATATGGACCACTTAGGGTTTGCCCGTAACATAATTCAGTCTAAATGATGCAAATCCCTTGAGCCGTTTTCGAGTAATCGCTGAATACACACAAGAAACATAGATAAAGTAATAACCTTCTACTTTTTGAAGTCGGTTAAAAAAGAGTTAACCCAATAGGTCCAGCTTTTCTAAAATGATGCGTTCACATAGAGCACTTAATTTTTATTTTTATTGTGTTTTTACCCTGAATGTAGTGAAGACGCAAAAGCAAACATGTTATATTGAAACCTGAAACTTTTATCAGATTGTATAAAAACTTGACTCCACCCCCCAAAGTCGAGTTTTATTTCAGAAAAACAAGTGAATTTCACTTTTCACATTTATTCACAATTATTTTCAACACAAATTTAGAAACCTAGTGAATAGAATGTTTTCTATTTGAGTTTGGACTGATCAGCATTGGCTGAATATAAAAATTTGTCATTTTGCCGTGAATCATTGACTGTATTGAAACTGGCTTTTATTATTAATCACTTTCCTTACCTTTTCACTACCAACTCCGAACTAAACCTCATTGGTGTCACCACTACCACCAGTCACAAATCTGTTGATGACATATTTTTAAGCAACAACTTCTACAGGAACTTTGTTTTTCATATCGAAATAAAAAAAACTGATTTTTTCTAATACACCAGTCTATCGATTTTCTATACATAATATAACAGCAACTTACTTATGACATCACTTCAGAAGAGATAACTACATGTCGTTGACGATTTTTTCTATGACTTTTCGTAGGATTTATTTACAAAGGAAGGATAGTCTTTTTATTTGTATCTTAGGTCTTCTGCTCTAGCGTCTACTTGTGAATAATCCTCGTTGGATATCGGATCTGATTCAGCTGGCAACTTATATTGTAGCGGTTTCTTCAAGGCGTTTTTCAATTTCTTCTTCTTTTTTCTCCTTTTAGTTTCCTTTATTTCATCATAAGAGTTTCTGTAGTTGCCTTGAGAACTTCCTTCGTCTACAGAACTGCTATCAGATGCCTCACCATACATACCCACCCCGAGCTTCTTACTTAAGTTGGCACCTCGAATTGCCTTTATATGTCAATTGGTTGTTGTTAACAGAATCTCAGTTATTGTTTGAAGTACTTTCATTATCAATTCATTTGGAGTTAAATGTGCAGGTTCTAGGCTTGGAGCTGTTTGGTTCTTCACCAGATTTTTTTTGCCTATCCTTTAATGTATCTTTAAGTATTTTCACTGTTTATCATTCTTGTCGTTATTTTTGAAATACTCTTCTCTGTTTTCCTGCTTCTGTTTTTCGCGCTGTTTCAAAATTTATCTTTCTCTATTTTTTCCAGACCTTATCCTATCCATTCTGGTAATTGTTTTATTATATCAGCATCTAAAGTTGCTGTTAGAGATCAACTGGAGCTGGTGGCAGCATTGAAGCATCTTCAAATGGTGTCCAGTAACCTTCAGTGGATGTTGGGAACTCACTGTTTGAAAATTTACAAAAATTATCTGCTTTTGTTTTTGGAGTAATGCCAACACCATTGCCAGGTGTAGGTAACAAGGGAAGTTTCAGCTGTGACCAATATTAGATTGATTGATGATTTTAAGAGTAAATTCGTAGAAATATATTATTGATAAAATAAAAATTAGCAAAATCTCGATTTTTTGCCACCTTCTCACTTTTCATGTTATGTATATCATAATACCGACAATTGAAAATTTGTAGATATCAGAAAACTTTCAAAACGAGTTTTATAAGTCTTGACCAGAGCATTTTTTGCCAAGGTAAATCGGAAAAAACTAAAAACCATTTTGAGACGTTAGCTTAAATTGGGTTCAAGATTGATACTGTGGGATGAGCCATTTTTGAAAAATTACCAATTAAATAATGTAGAAAGATATTTTAAAATGGTAGTGAATACTGCAGTAAAACCTTTTTTAGAGACAAATGCTGCCAGCATTATTTATAAACCCACTTTTTCAAGATTTTCTGAGCCTTTACAACTTTTTCAAAACGTGCTTTCATAATCTATATATAAATAGGCAAAAACAAAACGGTTAGGTACCATTTGCTCCTCTGTTTCTCTAACGATTTTGTGTGTTTTTGATTTGTTTAGTAGCTATTGAAGACCTTCAGTGCACAATATATAAAGAATCTTTATTTATATCTTTAAAAATAAGTAATTTAGAGATAAATTATTAATAAAATTCAAGCGAGTGGCGCCCACTATGAACAAGTGGGTTAAGCTAATGTTAATTTGACAGTAGTCAACAGTAAAAATCCAATTATCGACAATCGTAGCGAGTTATAAAAAATATTACTAAAATAATCGACTTCTACTTATAAAGATGTAAGATATAAAAGCCTTCTTTTCTATTCATGTATGACGTTAATTTTTTACAATAACGATGACGACAGCAATTACTGAAGTGACCAAATATAATGTGTTTATACGAAGTTTGCGCATTTACAGAAGAATTCAGATCAAAAGTAGTTTTATGTAAGAACACAATTTAGCGATTCTAAACTTAATTGATACATTTGGTTTCCGAACGTCAAGAGTTAAGTATGTACCTTCTTTCAGTCATGAATATCTCACAGATCTAATATCAATTTGCATATGCATCCATTATCAAAAGATACCAAAACACTCAGAAGATGTGATATGCAAATATATTTTTAATTATTTACATTTATGCCATGTGTAAATAAAACTTGAATAAGTATTTCAATTTGATATGCTGCAAATACATTTTTTCTTATTTATCTAATAATAGAATACCTATGTTAATTTATTTACATACATCTTATTTATATGTAATTCTCGCAATTGGCACTTAGATTTTGTCGTAATTCCATTTCGGGGTTTTGGCATGTACAAATCAGGATCAATCGTATTATCGAGAAAGAACGAGATTGTGGCAATTACGTTTCATTCAATACAGGGTGATGTTTTCACCTACTTGAGAATAAAACTGCTCTAGAAAAATGCATTCAATACAAATTGATGTGTAGGATCTGATAAGAATTTTATCACTACTTGATATTTTTCTAGCATTACATTTTTAGAGTTGAACCTTTCAAGATTTTTAAGTAAAAATTGCTGGTTAGACCATTTTTGGATGGTTAAAAAGGTATGTGTTCTTACGTTAATTTGAGGTATTCAATGAAGTTGCATTGAGCAGTTACATATGCATATATAAATTGACTGGGATATTAGGCGCTGTGGGTTATAATTATACAGGGTGATTCCAGAAATGTTAGAAACCAAATGTTTTATTGGGTGGCCCGTAAACAGTTGCATACACACGGTGTATTATATATATATATATATATATATATATATATATATATATATATATATGTCTAGTCGTAGGCTTTCACGGATGGAACAACGTGAAGAAATATTTATCCGGGAATACATCCGTTCGTTATATTGGTTCATCTTTGAATCCTGCAGACTGCCAAGTGAGACCTTGGCGAAACGTCTGCAGGATTCAAAGATGAACCAATATAACGAACGGATGTATTATTATAATGAGTATTTTAATAAGTGTTAGAGCGTTGAAATTAAACTGAATCACTTCATCTTGAGAAAAATTAGACCAAATATCCGATTATATGTATATATGTAGGTATCTACATACCAACATTCTTGATGAACCTTTGAATTTACGAGTAAAGCTCGGTCCATGTACTATTAATTAAACATACAAATGGAAATTGAATAAGTATTAGTAGTAAAATGAAATAATTTCTGTTCAAATAGGATTGTGATTTACTTTTATTTGTTATATTATCCTACTGGTTAACAGCTGAATTATTTAAATTTAAGAAATTTCATGTTCATTAAATTTTTGTGTTTAATTTCCATTGCCTCTTTGCCATACCTTATATCATTAAGCTAAACATTAAGAATGTGCTCACAAATAATTAATTCAATATGAAAAACAAGTTGAGTTTTGTTAGGAATTGACACAACTGGTCGAATTTCGACCATTCGGTGATCGCTATTATTACCAAAAAGACAAAAGAAATGCTCGTTTTTACTGCTTCAAACATTTTCTTATACGACTTGTTTGTTGAAATCACCTCAAATGTCGCCAAAAAATATCTACGGACTTTGTTAAAAAGTATCTTCTATTGAATAAAATTCAGTTCCTTTGTGAATTATTCAAACTCATGTTAATATTCTAATTACAAAATGTAGAAATCAAATAAGAATCTAATACACAAGTTACACATGACTGACGTATAAAAAAAACTTTCACGGAGCTTCTGTTTAAAAAAATAAAGTGAGCCAGTGACAAAATAAATTTATAATTGCAATTGTATATTTGTAAATCTTGTTTGTTTCTAGTTATTCTCAACAGAATCTGATAGCTTTATTCGTAAACTGAAAATACCATTAAAAGTACTCACTAGTCTCTAATCGCCGGATAGCCTCTAATTTAAATTCCATTCTAGGTGGTCGGCGAGAACATGATTTTTTCTTTTTGCCATTCGAAGAAACCCATTGTCCGGCGTTGAAGACAAAAATGCACAATGCTGATAATCTGACGCTGCTTTGAAGAGGAGTATACATAACATAAGCCCAAAACGATTTCGTGACAATCTAGCGAACAGGAAAACGTTAAATATATTTACAGTATTTTGAAAAACAGGGAGGTCATAAGGCATTTATTACAGTGAAATTTCACAGATTACTTTTAAATTGTTTTCTACATGATGACTGTGTTATCTTCACGTTGTACTTATTTTTCTTGGGAATACCACCACTCACGAGGGAAAGTGTGTATGTAGACCTTATAGCTTCCAATCCGTCCTCAATGGCAGTTACAAAACAATAAAAAATTAAAATATTATAATGTTGGAAATTGTAAAAAAAAAGAAATTATACTATCAAAAAATAATTTGGTCAAGTGCGAGTTGGACTCGCACACTTAGGGTCCATACCACCTTCAATATTCTAATATTCCAGTTTCAGACAAGCAGGGAATGAGTGCATTTTCTTATATTTACCCTTGTATCTTTTAAAGGAAGCGTTTTAAATATATAAAAAATATACACTTTGATTTGCCACGCATAAACTTTTTATTTTATCTGCTTCAGTATTCGCTTGATTTTTATCAGAATACATATGTATTTAATTTTCTAATTTGGCCCCCAAAAATTAACATTAGAGTTTTATTTTACTAATCAACTTTCAGATAAGTCTTTTATAATCTACTATGTGAGTTTTGAGGCTCTGTAGATTGGAAGATAAAGGGCAAAATAGGTCAAGTTTTAAATTATAAATTATCAAATCTGTTATTAAAATTATTAAAAAATACAAATAAAATATATTTTTCAAAATTTAAATAGTGTAGTTTCTAAAGTGGGAATTAAGCCGATGTTTAATATTTTTGTTAATATCTTTTAAACAAATGATTTAAAAATATGATATATTTGTAATTCACATAATGAGCCTTTTATCTGATATATTACATGATGCTTTTGAAAATTGAATCTTTATTTTCCATTGAATTGTATAATTTGTCCCTAAAATTACTATGGGAGTTTTCTAATAATTTATTTTCTGTCTGTAGAATTAGGGATTTTTTCATATTTTTCCAAAAAACAAAGAAATTTAGGTCTTATTGTTTTGGGAATAACGGGGGGAATAAGTAATTTTTTTAAATATTTTTTAATATATTTTAAAATATTCATTTAAAAAAATTAAAAATACATATTTGTATTCGTCATAATGAGCGCTGTGATTTGATATATTACACGACCCGTTAGAAACAATTATATTTTTTTATTTTCCATTTAATTCTATAATTTGCCCGCTCCCAATGAATATTAGGGGTTTCGCCTTATTTTTCCAGTAAAGTTCAGGTGAGAGGCTATACTTTCATTTTTTTCAAAATTTTTCAGCTTAGATAAAGGGGGGAGGGATGGGTAAATTTTTTTATATTTTTGTTAATATCTTTTAATTAATTGATTTTAAAAATATGACAAAAATATGTTTATTTTCGTCATAATGAGCCCTTTTATTTGATATATTACATGATGGGTTAGAAACAATTTTAATTTTACATTTTCCATTTAATTTTATAATTTGCCCCCCAAAATAAATATTAGGGGTTTCTCCTTATTTTTTCAGTAAAGTTCAGGTGAGGGGCTATACCTCAATTTTTTTTCAAAATTTTCCAGCTTATGGTTTCGGAAATAAGGGGGGGGATAGGTAATTTTTTAAATATTTTTGTTAATATTTTTTAATTAATTTATTTTAAAAATATGAAAACAAAATTTTTGTTTTCGTCGTAATGAACCCTTTCATTTGATATATAACATGACGGGTTAGAAACAATTTTAATTTTATATTTTCCATTTAATTCTGTTATTTGTCCCCACAATTAAAAGTATAGGTTTCTCCTTATTTTTTCCAGTAAACTTCAGGTCAGAACCTATACCTCTAATTTTTTTCAAAACTTTACATTTCATAGTTTCTGAGGTTAAGGGGGGTAATGGTATATTTTGGTATATTTTCGTTAATATCTTTTTAAATATATTTTTTTAATATTAAAAAAATATATTTGTGTTCCTCAGAATGAGACCTTTCATTTGATATATTACATGATGCGTTTGAAATTTTTTTTATTTTTAAATTTTTATTTAATTCTATAATTTGCCCCCAAAAATTAATATTATTTTTTCTCCTTATTTTTCCTGTAAATTTCGGGCAATGTTCTATATTTCCTATTTTTTCAAAATTTTAGGCTCAGTAGTTTCGGTGATCAGGGGGGGAACGGTCAATTTTTTTAGTTCCCCCCCCCAGAAGTACTCATAAAATCAATTTTTTTTCTTTTACGATATGTACTCCTGATCGGGTCACCAAACTATACATTGATATCAAATTTCAACCTCTTCAGTCCAGTAGTTTAGGAGAAAATTACAGGCAGAAATCCTTATAATATAAGGGTATCCGTATATTGTATATACGGAATCCTAAAAACAATAAACTTGTACTTCTGTTACTTGCTAAAATTACAACATTTATTCAGGGTCTTTCTAAAAAGAAGTTTGAAACTTCTGCTGTGTATATTATTCATTAAAATAAGCCAAAAGGTCCCTATTAACATGTGCCCTAAAATGCAGCATTAGGAAGTTATTGACAATGCGCTCGAAAATAAATAGAAAAAAATGTATGGGTCTTACATAACTTTTTACGTTAAATAACATATTCTACTCCGTTTTTCGACATGCAAATCATAAGCGTCCTATTTACTTTGGTGAGGGAGTTTTCAGCCGCATGTTTTTAAAATCTTAAAAATTTTACGTAAAAAATATTATATTTGTCCAAATCGATATTTCCAATGGTATTCGAGTATATTGAGTTTGAAAATTAATCTGCTCTGCTCTGCTCGAAAATTCCCTTCACGAACCCAAATAGGCCGCTTATGATTTCCATGTCGAATAATAGAGTAGCACATGTTATTTAATGTTAGAAGTTATATAAGACCCATACATTTTTCTCTATTTATGTTCTACCGTCTTGTAAAAACCAAAAAAAAAAAAACAGTTTTGTTTTAGCCCTTTTAAGGGCGTATAACTGTTTAAAGGTGCGTTTTAGAGCACGTTTTAATAGGGACTTTTTAGCTTATTTTAATGAGTTCTATTCACAGCAGAAGTTTGGAACCCTATTTTTGGAAACACCCTATATAAAGGGTTTTCATTTCAAAACTAGCCACCTAAAATAGCTTTTATAATATATTTAAAAAAAAAGTCAAAAAAAAACGATAATTGATATTTTACATATATCGGTCACCCTGCAGTTTCAACCCATAAGCGGGGGTGAATATCATTTCTAAAATTTTAAATACAAAGTATCATGTGATACTATTTTTTGTCAATCTTTTCACACATATTTTTTTAAAGAAACCGTAAAAAATTAATAATAATTGCCATTTAAACACAATTGGTTTAGGGTGGTTTTTAGGGTCTCTGATCTCTGATCACGAATCGGAGGTCAGATTTACAAAATTCAAAAAGGCGGATGATATTTTCGTCTCGTGGGTTATTATCATGGTCCATATTGGGATCCCATTTTGAATTTTGTCTATCAGATTGGTGATTAGCAAATTCCAAAACACCCTTATAAGAACTTTGGTGCAAAACGGCCCATTTTTCAAAAAAACCAACTTTGTTTAATGTATGACAAGCCATATTCAAAAACGGCTTGAGCCATTTTGATGATTTAAACGGCATTATATTAAAGTTCCTATATAATTGTTTATAACATTAGGTTTATGGTTTTCCAGGAAATTAGAAAAAAAAAGTAAATAAGGAATTGTTTTCAGTGAATTTCAATGAATCTTCACTCTTTTTTCTAAAACCGCTCAAGAAATTTTAATATTATAAATTGTATTCTACAAAGACAGGTTCCAGCTTGATTCCGTAAATTTTTCAGTAACGTAAAACTTAACATTTTTCTGAAAATCGGAAAAATATATGCAAAAAACCTGTAAACATCATCGTAAATGTCAAATTTTTATAATAATAAAACATTTTAAAAAAAATATATAACCGACTTCTACCTACAACTAAAAAGCTAAAAATAATTATAACAAAATACAACTCTAGCAAATAAATAACACATTCAATGTTGTTAGGTACCTACCCAGGAAGTAACAAATGTAAACATTAAAAGGTGCTCATTCTGTACAAATTAATTACCTACCAATCTAGTATATTTTTGAAGTCGGTGCCAAGCAACAATCAAGTTTGATGAATTAGTAGATAAGTACGCAATGAAGCATTTTAGATTTGTTTGGCACAGACTTCAAAAATATACTAGATTGGTAGGTAATTAATTTGTACAGAATGAGCACCTTTTAATGTTTACATTTGTTACCTGCTGGGTAGGTACCTTACAACATTGAATGTGTTATTTATTTGCTAGAGTTGTATTTTGATATAATTATTTTTAGCTTTTTAGTTATAGGTAGAAGTCGGTTATATTTTTTTTTTAAAATGTTTTATTTTCAACTTTTTAGTTTTTTTGAACTCAGGTAGTTTTCATTCTTTATTTTGTATGTATAACCTTAATAGACAGAACCAGGTAACATCGAAAGCCTCAACATTACACAATGATAATTTATCATTTAAATTGACAGGTAAATCTTTACGAACAAAATGTACCAGTACGCGTTGACTTAATAAGCCCAAAATATATTTATGCCTTATGGACTACGCCATGTAACTTTTCTTCAACTTTTTTGACAACCCTGTATAACTATAGATAATTCCACTCCAACCTATGTACCAACCATCCTGTACATACGACTGCCCACGGACAAGCATAAATTTGTTAGCTGTCTTCTGTAAAGTATAGGACAGAGTAGTCAAATCCGTCCTATATTTCAACCATAGTATATTATTCCTTGTGGGCTACACCATAAATTATTTAATTTTAACATTTTATGTTATCGCCCTGTGTAATATTAATTCCTCTCCACACTTTATGCAATTTCTTATAGGCTATAAAAGAAATAATTTTTTAATCACACTTTATAAATATAATTCAACTCCAGCATATATTTCAACCATCCTGTATATGATTTGCTTATGTCCACATCATGTAACAGTTTTTTAATCACCCTATATAATTTTAATTTCACATTTTTTTCAACATTTTTATACCACCAAACGTCCAGTCCACCCTATATTCCAACCATCCTGTATATACGGCTGCCTACGGACCACTATCATTCTAGTCCGTCCTATATTTCAATTTTCATATAAATGCAACTCCTTCTGCCACTTTACTTTGTGATTTTGTTTGCTACAACTAAACACCCTGTCTATAGGCCACCAAGTACCAGTTTAAAGTTTGACATGTGTTGTCACTGAATTTTCTATTAGGCCGGGAGAATGAGACAACAAAAAGTACCGTCTTCGCAAAATGGAAAAATTTGCATTTAAATAGGTATTTACCTGGTATACAAACAAAACGAGCTTGGTACTCATTGATTTAAGGAGCCGAAAATACTATGCTTTACTACCTATATGGTTGAGATGTACATAGAAAATTTTCAAATTCGCAATTAAAACTTTCAGTGCCTAAAATTACCGCGCTATTACGTTGGAATTAAAATATTTATGAGGAAATGTCTGTTATGTCATTTCGATGAAATTTTTGATAAGAATTTTGGAATTTTCGGCCATTATCTGCAAAACTGCAAGTTGCACGTCGCAGAAAAGTATATGAGATCACCTAAGGATCTTCCTTAATAGATTAAACGTTAAAAAACTATACACATCCATAAGGAGTTATCGAAAAATCGACTAAAATATTAGGGATATTGGTCGATTTCCATGCGCGCATGTGTTCATTCACAAATTTGATCACTTTACCAATAGAATTCTTTTCTAAAATTTGAAGTTTCACCAATTCGGATATATACTCTATTAAACAAGACCATATTCATTCAAAACGGTGCACCACAGGAGAAGAAATCAGGTAACATACATACAAAAAAAAAAGCGAAAAAATACACGACGAATTGATAACCTCCTCCTTTTTGGAAGTCGGTTAAATATCTAGTTTAAATGTCAAGATATGTCATGAAAGTATATCGCACAGGGCATTTGTAATGATTTTCATTTTAGTTCGTTTGAAGTAAGTTTTTTTTAGAGACGAAGATAAGTTAGAAGAAGAAGATTAGTTGCGTGAAATGGCAGAAAATATTCCGTTAGTTTATCGAAAAGAAAATTTGTTATGTTGGCGAACTCTTCTATGTGGTATACGGTTGTAGGTGAGTGTGTACGTGCATATAATATTAGGCAGTGCATTTGATATTAGGTGGTACATAAGGAGTTATATATATAGGATGGTTGAAATATAAGGTAAAATTAAATTAGTTATACAGGGTGGTACTAAAAATATTGTATTGGGAGGTATATAAGTAGTTGCCTATACAAAGTGGTTGAAATAAGAGTGGAGCAAAACTATAGTTATACAGAGTGGACATTTACGTTATAAGACGGAGAATAATTAATTAGTTATACAAAATGCTTTAAAAATTGTCAGAAGCAGTTGAATATACAGGATGGTTGAAATATAAGGTGGAGTATAATTACAGTTATACAGGGCGGTTTAAAAAAGTTATATAGTTTGGAACATAAGTACTTTGTTGCTTAGACAAGTTGTTTGAAGTAAAAGTGGGGTAAAACTATTGTTATTCAGGGTGTATCAAAAATGTGTTATATAAGCATAAGCAGTTAGGAATTATTTGAATTATAGGTCATAGGATAGGTTATAATTATAGACATGTGTTCAAAAAATTTTAGAAGCAGTCGCATATACGGGTGCAGGGTGAACGGTATGTGTTAAATCTGCCCGCCCGTAAATATAAATTTAAGGATTTTTTATCTTTTTCTTTTAAAGATATTTTAAAACTTATTTTGGGTGGCTAATTTTGAAATGAAAGCCCTGTATATATATATATATATATATATATATATATATATATATACACTTTCGTCAAGTGAGGTCTTATTTCCAAGAAATCTATATATACAATAGTTTGGTTACAACAAAAAATACTCTTTGTTTACTTCCGAATATGGTTTGACAAAAAACAGAAAATTGTTATTTAAAGTATTTACCTACAGTTCAAAAAGGTGAAACTGATTTTTTTACAAAGCATTCTTGGAATATATTCACAAATTAACTTTCAATACCTACAGCGTCGATGAGGTTACTATTAAAATGTTACATTACACCAAGCTATTCTATTTAATAGCTTTTATATGGTAATCATGCACAAAAAAATACTTAATTTGTTTTCTAACACTGACTAGATCATATCGCGTGCCCACGTTTGGACTTGACTGAAGATGAAAAATCTTTAGTATTAATTTTAAGACGAAAAACTATTTTTCATTAGATATTTTAGTATCTGAGATTACTAGTTATAATTCATAATTCATATATAGAGGGTGTTGATTTATTAAGAAAACATGAAAGTGTTTCAAGAACAATTTAAATAACCGTATGACGGAAGGAACCAATCTATCAAGTTTATACCTGCAAATTACATTACATTACAAGTATAAGCAAACCAACAAACCAACATATTTTACCTCTTAATACATATATTAAATATTAATATAGATTTGTCTTCTCCATTTTTAATTGTAGTCTGTCCTCTATATTCCATTTCCAACTACTGTCAACATCAATAAAAAAAGTATGCTCAAACTCACATTCTTACCTTACAATTTTATCCAAACGTAACAGCGTGTTTCATTTTCATTTATTCATTTTGAACTTCACATTAACAGTACAGGGTGTAAATGAATAAGTGTGAAAAATTCCAAGATTTGCTTCCTCGATTTCTTTTATGACGAAAAGTTGCTATAAACATATTTCAGCAAAAACTTAGTTACCAACGTACAAGGTGTTGAAATCCTCAGATTTTTGCAGTTTTTTTTCTGACTACTAAAGGTTTCGAGTTATTTAGTTAAATTTTGGAGCATAAATGCCTCTATTAAGTCCTCATAATAAGATCACAGAGACGGTCATGAACACCTACAGGGTGGTACTTTTTCTAGGGTCATGTGTTCTTTCTGCCAGTTTCTGCGGCCTCTGCCGCAAGCATCACCGGCAACCAACCTCCAGGTAAAACTACGCTGATTGGACCATGACCGGCGGCGCATGACCGGTTAAGGGTATAATATAAATATGACTGATACTCTGAATTTCCTATCATTCACTTGATGACGATAGCAGATACAAAGCTATTGAAACGTTGTGAGATGAACTACTTCAAGACGATGGAGGTTCAAGGAAACTGCGAGAAGTGTCCAGGCACTGTTGTCTCGTGATTTTCCTAATCGTCTCATATTTTCGTTTTGGATATGATTTGACAACACCCAGAATTTCATAAGCATATTTTATTCACGGAGCCATTATTAATAACCACCTCAATCAAATATGGGCGAGGGAAAATCCTCATACAATTGTTGAAGCTCATTACCGGGAACGATTTTCCTTAAATGGGTGGATTGGAACTATTGGAGGTCACCAAGTTGGCCCACATTTCCTTCTAACTACATTAAATGGAGATACATACAGTTTCTAAGCGAAGAGCTGCCAGTTCTGCTTGATCCGATTCCTTTAGGCGTCAAAGCGGGAATGTGGTTTATTCACGATGGTGCTCCTGCCCAATTTAGTATGAGAGCATGTCAATATTTATACAAAACCAGGTTGCTGAATAGGTCGAGGTGGACCTCAATTTTAGCCAGCTCATTCACCTGATTTAAATCCGATAGACTTTTGAACTTAAGAAGGACATTTAAACACGTTGGTTTATAGTGAAACTCCTGTTCAAGACAATGAAGACTTAAGAAACCGCATTATTTTTTCTTCTAGATTTATTCAAGATTCTCCTGGGATTTTCAATTGAATACGAAAATCTGTGTCGACGGCTATACTTCTTGTAATGAAGTTGGCCATTTTGAACGCCTAATTTGATCTCTTTGTTTTCAATGTTAGGTACTTATTTTGTTTTAATGATTTTGAAATAAAAATGGCATATTGCATCACAGAAGGATTCTTTTTTTTAAGGTACATTCGAAATTGAACAATTTTTTACATAAGAAGAGTGGCAGATACAAAAAAAACCCAACAAATTACAAAATTGGAGCTTTATAAGAGATCTATCTCCAATTTTTGTCAATTGCCAGGGACGTACTGAAAAATTTGCTGGGGCAGAAAGAACACGAGACCCCAGAAAAAGTACCAACTTGTAGATTTTCATGACAGTTTCTGTGATCTTATTATGAAGATTTCATAAAAATATTAATGCTCCAAAATTACACTAAATATCTCGAAAATTTTAGTTTGTCAGAAGAAAAAAAGCTGAAAAAATGTGAAGATTTCAACACCTTCTGCATCGGTATCGAAGCGTTTGTATATTCCACAGACCGATTAAAGACAAATAAGTATTGTATTGTATTGCGTTTATACGAAAATTGTCATTTATATGTTTTTTTTTTGGAATTGCGTCTAGTGTATTGTAAGGCTACGGCCAGACTCGCGGGATTTCACGCTGCGTTTTCTAGGTTTTTTTTTCGAGCTCTCACATAGTATGCTACACCAGCAGTTTTTCACGAGCTTGTAATCCAGCTCTACCCTGACCACACACGCCGGTTGCAGTCATTCACGTACCTTTAGTTTGGTCGAGCTCCATGACGAAATGAATACCGCGTTTTTTCCTGCCAGTCTGGCCACTCAACACAGGGTGAAATAACGCACCAACTGGATCCCATCCTATCTTTCGGCGGCTAACCTTGAAGATGCGCCCGACACCGAGCCGTTGGGTGGAAATTCACGCCCCGTCTGGCCTCTCCCATTTGCAATTCCTTATCATTTACAAAATGCGTCTCATCTATTGACTTAACCCGTTCTTTTTCAGCAATATACTACCACACTCAAACTATTGTTTCAAATCCATCTGAAAACTAAAAACTCCTGGCGCATTAGAGTAGCAGAGAACGATATTCTATTCCATAATCCTAGACTGCTACTACTGAACATAGCCGAATGTACAAAGAATACATTTCTTATTGTAATGTACACCATCCCACGTCAAAATAAGGAAAATATAAAAGGTATAGTGGGCCCAAATGGAAAGGTTTGACAACAAACCCCAATCCTTCAGGAGGTAGAATAAAACTAACGGAAATGGTACGAGCTTGAACTATAACAAATGAATAGAAAGTAGAGATCTCAAGATTAAACGATGTAAACAAGCAAGATCAAATACATAACATAACAGACATTTAGAGTGTGGTATTGGTTTGATGCAAATCCACATTTTATTTCCGGTAGAGTTACACTCAAAAAGTTAACATATAGGCTAGCCTATCCTAACGTGCCTTAAAATCAAAATCACCAAGATGGAGCTCTAACGTATCAGTTTAGACCAGTTCCCCTAGATCTGGAAATATTTAAAATTAAAGGTTTGATTTGGTGTTCGGAATTATTAAACCATCTGAAAAACAGAATAAGCAACATTTGTGCTAAAATTTCACCCAAAAAACAGTACAAAGGATATTTGCACATTAAAGAATCGCTACTCTTCGACATATAAAAAAAGGGGATTGTGCCCCCATTTAACACCAGGTGTGACACAGGTCAGTTTTACGTCAAAACATAATTCGAGAGCGATATCTTGTTTTATTCAAAAGTTAATAGGGGCGTCGGATAAGAAAAATCCTTTTTGTATATTGGTTCAAAAAACCTCCCAAACAATGAATTATTGTGATTCTCTTACACTACTTCTGGCTTCCGATATTCCTATTATTATTATTACTGTGTAAAAAATAATCTGATTTAAAAAAAATGATGTGTCAAAACACTGGTAAAAAAGAGTCCTTTAAAAAGAGGTATGAAATAATTATCCTTTGTATTTAAACTTTAGGGGTTGAAACTGCAGGGCGTCCGATACGTGTAAAAATAAATATGAATTAATGTTTTTTTTTCTCTTTTAAATATATTTTATAAGTTATTTTGGGCGACTAATTTTGAATTGTATATTATTATGAATATATTGAAAGTGTAGTTTTATTTCAGAGTATATAATAATTGTTGGCTACTTGTGATTTTTATTTAATTGGCTGATAAACAACAAAATGACTTTTGTAACTTCAAAACCCGTTGAATAAACTCTGATTGTATACTTTGAGAGCGCCAATACCTGTTGAAATTTAAATAATAAATCACAAATTAGAATTCGAATGCTTCCAAATTATATATTGGAAAATCAAACAAGCCCCGGAAGCGTGATAATTAAAGGTTGCATTTGGTATTTAAAAGTAGTTTAGAGAATTTATTATAAAAATGATTTCAAACAAACAGATTTAGACAGCAACTCAAGTAGATATGTTTCACGGAAAAGGTTCTGTAAATACAAATAAGAAAACTTTTGCAATATAGGGCAGACAAAAAGCCAAAACAATCTTGAAGATTTTGGTCACCATATGTTCAAGGGCGTACCTAGCTTTTGGATTAAGGTGGGGTGAAATTAAAAAAAAATGTCTTGGAGAAGGGCAAATCAGAAACAAATTGTCCTAGAGAGATGGGCAAATCAGAAATTTTTTGGTCTGTAATTTTATGGAAAGTTTTAATGGCTCATGGTCAGGTGGGGCGTAACTCCTCCTCAGTACGCCTATGTATATGCTGGTAGATTTGTTCAAATAACGTCGAGATAATGAATAAGAGCAATGGATCGAAGTAGTGGAAATTTGTGTTTTTACTTAAGCCCAAGATACAGAAAATAAGATTCCTTATAAATTGATTAATTGTGGCAAAGCTGTAGATTGTATTGTATTGTTTGTCATCCTTCTCTGTACCATCTATAAACTTGGTAACGTTGTCCTCTTAGTGGTTTTCTGACTTCTGACCTATGTCAAATCTCTAAGTTAAAATATAGCAAAACAGAAAATTGGAATGTTTATTAGAACGAGAAGCAAATTTTTATACTGGTATTGTCTATTAATTAGATGTTAAATTAGATTATTTACTCTAATTTATTCGTTTTCTATAAACAAAAAGACTCCTGATATATAACCTGATCTCTGTTTCTTTTACAAAGAACTGAGATGTATGGGTATTTCAAGGTCAAGGATGTGTCGTGCATAGACCGATAACAATAGAAAAGTATTTTTCTTAGAAAATTTAGGCCAGTTTTTTTATATAGTTGATATAGTTACCTAAATCCGACCCTGATAATCAACATAAAAAGTCTCAATACAAACAAACAATAACATAAGATTAGCTTTGTTCGTTGATTTGCTTTCGGAATTTAATTACTTATTCTTGTAGAACTGCCTCATTACGTTCAAAAGTACAATAAAATGAGCCAGCCACCGGATGTCTCATTTTTGTGTTAATTAGCATATCTCTAAAATATTGATGGGAAACAAAACCAGAATAGAAATCATTTTGTGGATACGGAGAATTCAAAAAGCCTACTCACAATAAAAGATCACCAACGTCTTTTCTATATTTGTACAATAAAACGTAATGTAGAATTACAACTTTTAAATAATGAGATTTTTCTGGCATTTATTTAACACTTGTTTCAAAGTCGGCATAATAATAAAGTGGTTTGGTGACACATAAACAGTTACAAACCGAATGAAATACGAAATTCGATTGAAAATTTTAGCTTATATTTTATATAAATATTTTTAAAATGTCGCAATCATTGAAACAAAAGCGGAAAATCAATTTGGCTCACAGCAATTAGTGATTCAGATAGACAAAAATTGGGTACCAGTTATCTGAAAATCATAGTATACTAATAAATACATTAAAAATAACAAAAACCGACTTCAAAAGAAAGGTACTAAACTAAAAAGTAAATATAATTTTTTCTACAATATTTAAATATTTTTTCTGAAGTTGCTGCCAAGTTGAACAGCACAGTTGCTAAGTACAACTCATAAATGTACTTCCCAAATTATTTTCATTTTAAATTGGAACCGACTTCAAAAAAGTATTTAATTGTTGGAAAAAATGCATAAATAGATGCAGTTTTTATACATCTGTTTGTTAACAATTTTAGATATTGTCAAAAATAAACATACTTCACTTTTAATCAAATAATGAACCTCGTTTACAGTTGAAAAAGTGACTTGTAAGAATAATCGTATACCTTTCACATCACGCAAATCTTGTTACAAACAATAAATTTTTCTCTAAAAATTATTATTCATAAGAGACCTTTCCGTTTGATTCCAACTTATGAAGACACACTGTACGTAGAAAAACAAATTGAGAACCTACATCTTGACTGACATTTATTTATTTAATTCAAATTTATTTCCCTTTTGTAATACTAACGCCTCTACCAACGAATACTAGATAAGAAAGCCGGTTAACTTGTTTGCCGATTTTCTCAGAAACGATATAAGCTATTTTCTTTGAAAAAATATCCGACCACTTCTGGGTGCCCCTTGACAGAATCAGTTTTCCAAATTCCTTGAGCCGGTTTCGAATAATCGCTAAAAAACATACAGTAGAATAATAATGAGTTAAAATATTACTGATTCTGCACAATTGGCCATGGGGGTTATACAGACGTCTTCTTCAATAAAACATTTTAAAAATTTATATATAACCGACTTCCACCTATAACTAAAAAGCTAAAAATAATTATAACAAAATACAACTCTAGCAAATAAATAACACATTCAATGTTGTAAGGTACCTACCCAGGAGGTAACAAATGTAAACATTAAAAGGTGCTCATTCTGTACAAATTAATTACCTATCAACCTACCAATCTAGTATATTTTTGAAGTCGATGCCAAGCAACAATCAAGTTTGATGAATTAGTAGATAAGTACGCAATGAAGGATTTTAGATTTGCTTGGCACCGCCTTCAAAATATACTAGATTGGTAGGTAATCAATTTGTACAGAATGAGTATCTTTTAATGTTAACATTTAACATAATTATTTTTAGCTTTTTAGTTATAGGTGGAAGTCGGTTATATTTTTTTTAAAAATGTTTTATTTTCAACTTTTTAGTTTTTTTGAACTCATTAGTTTTCATTCTTTATTTTTTATTTTATATGTATAACCTTAATAGACAGGACCAGGTCTCATTTAAATTGACAGGTAAATGTTTATGAACAAAATGTACTAGAACGCGTTGACTTAATAAGCCCAAAATATATTTATGCCTTATGGACCACGCCATGTAACCTTTTTTTCAACTTTTTTGACAACTCTGTATGACAATAGATAATTCCACTCCATCCTATGTATCAACCATCCTGTACATACGACTGTCCAAGGACAAGCATAAATTTGTTAGCAACCTTCTGTAAACAATAGGACGGAGTAGAATCCATCCCATATTTACGCAGTCAAATCCGTCCTATATTTCAACCATAATATATAACTCCTTGTGGGCTACCCCATAAATTATTTCTTTTTAACATTTTATATTATCGCCCTGTGTAACATTAATTCCTCTCCACACTCTATGCAACTTCTTATGGGCTATAAAATAAATGTTTTTTTTAATCACACTGTATAAATGTAACTCCAGCATAAATTTCAACCATCCTGTATATGATTTTTTTACGTCCACATCATATAACAGTTTTTTAATCACCCTATATAATTTTAATGTCACATTTTTTCCAACATTTTTATACCACCAAACATCCACTCCACCCTACATTCCAACCATGCTGTATATACTGCTCCCTATGGACCAAGATCAATCAATCATCATATAAATGCAACTCCTTCTATCACTTTACTTTATGATTTTGTTTGCTATAACTAAACACCCTGTGTATAAACGCACCAAATAGCAGTTTAGAGTTTAACATGTGTTGTCACTCAATTTTATATTAGGCCGGGAAAATGTGACAACCAAAATGGAAAAAAAATCATTTAAATAGGTATTTGCCTGGTATGCAAACAAAACGAGCTTGGTACTCATTGATTTAAGGAGCCGAAAATACAATGCTTTATTACCTATATGCTTGAGATGTACATAGAACATTTTCAAATTCGCAATTAAAACTTCTAGTGTCTAAAATTCCCGCACTATTACGTTGGAATTAAAATATTTATGAAGAAATGTCCGTTATGTCATTTCGATTAAATTTTTGATAAGAATTTTGGAATTTTCGGAGATTTCCTGCAAACCTGTAAGTCGCACGTCGCAGAAAAGTATACGAGATCACCTAGGGATCTTCCTTAATATAATAAATGTTAAAAAACTATACACATTCATAAGGAGTTTTCGAAAAATCGACCAATATGTTAGGGATGTTGGTCAATTTCCATGCACGTATGTGTTTATTCACAAATTTCATCACTTTACCAATAGAATTCTTTTCCCAAATTTGAAGTTTCACCAATCCGGATATATACTCTGTTAAACAAGACCATATTCATTCAAAACGGTTCACCACAGAAGAAGAAATCAGGTGACATACATACAAAAAAAAAACGCGACGAATTGGTAACCTCCTCCTTCTTGGAAGTCGGTTAAGGGCAGAACTTCAAAGGCCACCACTATACTGGCATTTTTAATAAAACCCTACACCAATTTAGATGCGAACTTTGATAGCATTATGCCAATTATTACTCCCATTTGTCCTCTGATTTGCAAGTTTCTCACTTTGTGTATTGTTTCAGGCTACAGTTGTATCTCCAAAAATCAGTTTTTACAGTTCTCAATTGCTTGCAAGTCGTTGCTTCTACTATGTAAGTGTAAAATTTTCATCATGAATATCTGGCTTAAATGTCAAGATATGCCATGAAAGTATCGTATAGGGTGTTTGTAACGGTTTACAATGCAGTCGAGTGAAATGGCACAAAATATTCCATTGGCCTATCGAAAAGAAAAATTGTTAGGTGAGCGATCTTTCCTTTTCTGTACAGTATACGGTGGTAGGTGTGTGTGTGTGTGTGTGTGTGTGTGTGTGCATCGACATTTAAGCAGCAAGCAATGTAAGCAATTGAAATATAAGGCGAGATTAAATTACAGTTAGACAGGGGGGATCAAAAAATAATAGAAACGTCAATAGGCTGGAGAGGATTAATACTTATACAGGGCTGTTGCAACATCATGGTACAGTTGAATTATAGTTGTACAGGGTGATTCAGAAAATAAATAAATAATTTATATCAGGTGACCAATACACAGAAACATATACAGGGTGGTTGCAATATAGGGTGAATTAGAATTCCACTTATAGAAAGTGGTCCAATAATAAAACATATAAAAAAGTTAAAAAATATGTGGTAATATAGAAAAAAATACAAAGAGAGAGAGAGAAAAGGAGAGATACGAATGCACTAAAATAATCAATAGAATTGTATCTTAAATCAGATAAAAAATAATATATGTCAGGAAATAGAGATTGATTCCACGCGGTTTCTAAACGGTTTTTATTTTAAGCCAGTTGAAGTCGCTTCTTTTTTAAATATGAATTATTTTAGTTTTTAAGTTTTATCGAGTGAACTATCAATGATAGAACAAAAATTTTACGACATATTTATTGGTCGATTATATTCTCTACTAAGCAGTAATAATTTGTATTATCAATACTTAAAAGTTACAGGCTTACCAACTCATCTCATCAGCTATTTAACAAGTTTTTGCCCGACAATTATGTAGCTTTGCCTTAAGTGTTTTTTAGATCATAATTTTAGTGGGCGCTGAAAAAATGTCTTGTGATTACTCAAGCATCAATTCAACTTCTTTTTTTTTTGTTGTTTAAATAGAAGAATCACAAGTCGCAGGTGTAAAAATATAGCTCATATATATTCAAATGGGGTTATTAAGTTCGATCAGAGATGCGTGTCGAACTGTTACACATGAGAAGTTCTTTGCTGCACTCAGGGTCTTTATTTTGTTCGTTTTAACAAACATTGAATTGTTATGAGATGAGGGCACCGGTTTGGCTAGTGACTAAGGTTTTTTTTACTAGATGCGTAAGTTTGGCGTAAAAATTTAATGATTCGAGATGGCAAAGCTAAAAAATGTGAAAACTAGCAATTATTAAAAGTAACACTTTAGTAATAAATTTAATTATAATACAGGGTGTTTCTAAAATAGAGTTCCAAACTTCTGCTGTGTATAGAACTCATTAAAATAAGCCAAAAAGTCCCTAGTAACGCTCCCTTAGGAAGTCATATGCCCTTGAAAGGGCCCAAATAAGACTTTTTTTTTCTGTTATTGACAAAACGGTAGAAAATAAATAAAAAAGATGTATGGGTTTTACACAACTTTTTACTTCAATAACATGTGCTACTCCATTTTTCGAAATGCAAATCATAAGCGTCCTATTTATGTTGGTGAAGGGGATTTTCGGCTCGTATATTTTCTTTACAGATTAATCTTAACAATTATACGTAAAAAAATATCTTTGTCCAAATCGATATTTTCAACATTATTAGAGTAATACTCTCTTCGAGGTGTCATTCTTTTCCACAATTGAATGTCCTCTCGAACACTTCTTTATGTATTGGATACATATCGTTAAATTTGAAGAGGCGAGATGTAAAGACCGACATCTAGGATTTTCGGGGAAACTAGCACATAGAGGTTCAGAATCTGGAGCCGTTCCATGTTATTGCTGTTACCCGTAATCCTAGTTTAGAATGTTACGATGACATTTTCAGGTTAATTTCACCTGTCGGAGATATTGAATACTCTTTTCGAGGTGTCCTTACATGGAACAGCTCCAGATTCGAAACCTCTATGTGCTAGTTTCCCCGAAAATCTTAGATGTCTGTCTTTACATCTCGCGTCTTCAAATTATTAGAGTATATTGAGTTTGAAAATTAAGTAACATTATTTAACTAAATTTTAATTATGAAAGATCCGATCATTTAATAAATAATTTAGGACATATGCAAAGACTATTTAAATTTAAAGTTATATTCACTAATTAAAGAACTAATTACTGATTCAGACATAGCTAAATGCGAAACAGAAAATAATAGCATTAAAATTAGTAACAAAAACTTAAATTACAAGAACTGCTCGAAGTGAGCATCTCAACGCTTCAATGACTTGCGAACTCTTTGGACAATTCTAGGTGTTTGCCTTGTTTCCATGCACGCGGTTTCAATTTGCTCCCGTAGTTGCTGGTCTCAATTTGAATTTTGTTAACCTTTGCCTTAAGTCTTCCTGCCTAGGTGGTTTGACTCTTTCTTCAAACGCGTTGTTAATGATGGTTTCCGGATATCCATTCGCCGAAAGGTCTTTTCTAAATTTCACTTGTTCTTCTTTGAGGACTTTTGGTGTGCTGCAGATATATATTTTTTAGCTCTATGGATTAGGGTTTTGATGATGCCAGTATTCGTTGCTGATAGGTGGTTAGAATTGTAGACTGTTGTTTGGTTTCCGGTCTTAGTCCTTTGACACTTTACATCAATGGTAGGTACCCACTCTCTTCCTTCTCCATGGTGAATCTAATGGATCGCTGGGATCGGTTTAGGTGCTCCAGGAATGCCTGTAGTTGTCTCTCTCCATGTTGCCAAATGCTGTAGAACCATTATATGTAGATATTGGCGATGGTTGGCGATAATGGGGAGCCCATAGGTAATCCATCTTCTTGCATGAAGAACCAGTCTTTCTCCTGAAAATAGCAGTTCTTGAGACAACATTGAAGTAAATCCACCATTGAATTTAATGGTACCTCAGTCCTTTACTAAATGTAGGTTAGTAAAGAGGCTTTCAACGTCGAAACTTACTAAGCGTTCCATAGATGCGATGATTTCAACAAAATGCTTTGAATCCTTGACCTGCGATCACGTTTTGTCCTCCAAAGGTTGGAAGATTGGTCTGAGAGGTACTCCAGCATCTTGGGTAGTCCATAAAGATGTGGTGGTTTGAAGTGATGTCCCGTCATTTTTTTCCTTGTCTCCGGTGGTCGGCATCGAAAAATGGAGTCATCAAAACGCTGGTCCATAGAGCTCTAAAAAAATCTGCAGAACACCAGAAACCCTCAAGGAAGAACAAGTGAAATTAAAAAAAAAACCTTTTGGCGAATGGATATCCGGAAACCGTTATTAACAAGGCGTTTGAAGAATGGGACAACCCACCTAGGTAGAAATAGGAAACTACAATAGCAACTCTATTATTACCGTATACTAAAGGCTTGTCGGAGAAACTTAGATGAATTGCACACAGATATGGAATCAAAATGTTTTTCAAGAGAGAATATAATTACCGAGCCCAGCGTCCAAATTAAAAACATTTGGAGACCCCTCCTTCAGCCAATGCCACTACGCATCAACTACAACCAACCGCCAGGTACGACGAGACAGATTGGACCGGATAAGACCCAATGATCATGACCAGCGACGCTTGACGGGTTAGGGGTATAAATACGACGGATATACTGAATTTCCGATGATTCATCTGAAGACGATAGCAGATACAAAGCTATCGAAACGTTGTGAGATCAACCATTTCAACACGATGGAAATTCATGGAAACTTTAAGAGCGGTAACCATCTTTTGATATGAATTGCCAAAGAACTACGACCGGAATCTACACAACAGTTTACAAAAAACTACATAGTTCAAACTAGCTCCATACACCAAATCTGTTGTTCATTTAGTTGAAATTTAATTGGCTACAAAATAAATAAGAAACGGTCATAATCCAAGCGATAATTTATTCAAACAATATCTCCAGAAAGAAGCCTTGCTAGGACAATCTTCTGTAGACGACAACCATCTAATGATCGACTGGTTCTAGATTATGCTGAAGATGTGTTCAACCGGGATGATCAGAACCAAAGGAAGGACACTGTTGCTGCAAAGTATATCTCTGGTAAGGTTCGATTTTTTTTTATGTACACTTAATGTCATGTATAAAATAAGTTGAACCCTGTAGTATAATAGTAGGTAGTCGAATCAAACTTTAAGAGATAATAGTAATGTATTTTGACGAACTGTGTTTCGAAAGAGGTGAAGCGTGTTTTGATTAAAAGTCAATAGAGTGTATTTAATTGCGTAAAATTTGCATGATTCGTTTCATCCGACAAGAAAGAAAATAACAATACATTTTTATTCAGTTGTCATAAAAGTTCATAACAACGTGAAAAAGTGACTAACGTTGTTAGTACAAATTATGTACGTTTGTGTAAACCCGGATTCTTCGATAGATAAACCGATGGATGCTCGGCGTTATATTCATTCAATCACAATTAAATTTAATTGCGACAATAAAAAACTACATAAAAACAAACATTCCTTATCTATAAAATAAAGTGAATTTTATACTTGTTTTCATTTCAATTATCAATCTGTGCAGAATATCGTTTCTAACCATCAGCAGCCTTGGCGGTTTCCTTTGGAAACATTTTTTGTAACCTTTTTGTTCGAGGAACATCTTCAAAAATGAAATGACCGTGAAGTCTAGTCATTTTCATGACATTGCCTTTATGAGATACAAGACAATTGAATTCGTTTTGTTCGTCATAATAACGCCTATAAAGCCATTAAGAGCTATTATGTGCAAATATCGAGCTTAGTGCAATTTGAAGTTGGAATGACAATTTGTTGTTTGGTGTCATTTAAAAGTCCACACGCTTGTCTGTTAGGTTTAAAAAAACATTATCTGTATACTGCTGTCTCATAGGTGATAAATTTTCAAAATTGCGATCAGAAATCGGCATATAAACACCATTTACTTGTTATGCGCAATAAATTTTGTAATGTTCACAAAAATTTATAACGTAACAATTATTCTGCATATCTAGATTGAGGTACATTAAAAATACACTTATGAATGATTGACTGACTTTATTTGCTTCAAAATGTATGCGTTTAAATACAAATCTCGCCCATATTTACAAAGAACTTAAAGGATTTTCTTGATCGTTTTGGAAGCTAGCTAATCCAAGGGAGTAGAAGTGTTTGAATTTATTTCGGTGATATTCTCGACATTTACTTCATACCAAATCCTCTTTGTCTTCCTCTCTTTTCGACTGGGAACACTCGCCGAATATTTGGCCGAAAGTCTCACAGACGCCTTAAGTTTGTAGGCAGGTGGGGTCAATATATGTTCCTAATCAAAAATTTTTGGAAATTTTAGCTAGTATGAGACATGAATCCGTGCCTTCTAATGAGTTCTATGACGAAGTCTCGAGGGATATTACTAAAATAAGGTTCCCATGATGTTTTAAAATAGACAGCTATATATTTTTACTTAGTGTTATACATCAATTTAAAGCTTAAAACTTACGCTATTTTCCACATAATCGCCGTTTTTGTCTAAACACTTTTGCAGACGATGCTCCAACTTTTCTATCCCCATGTTGTAGGATTCTGCCGCCAATACTTTGGGGAATCGAATAACCTCTTCTTTGACTTCATCATCGATACTGACGCGTAGGCCACCCAAGTGTTCCTTTAATTTTGGGAATAAGTGATGATGACTTGGGACTAGGTCTGGGCTGTAGAGGGGATGGCGCACAATAGTCCAGCCAAAATTTGTCAGCAGTTCTTGAGTTTGACGTGAGACATGAGGTCGAGCGTTGTCATGGAGAAGCCTCACACCACTGGACAATTTTCCTCTCCGGCGGTTCTGGATCGCGCGTCTCAGTTTTCTTAATGTGTCGAAATATCTGTCAGAGTTTATTGTTGTTCCATGAGGCAAAAAGTCGATAAAAATCAGGCCTTTCTGTCCCAAAAAAGAATTGGGCATCTAGCGGTAACAGCGATAGGGAGCTCCATCTTCGAAGACACTGTTGGATATAGAGAGTGGCAGCTGATGAGTAAAACAGTGTTGCCAGATTTCTCCCATCACATCGCATACTGTCTTGACGGCATATGGAACCTTATTTTACTAATATCCCTTATAATATCTGTCTCCTTACGTAAATGGAATAAATTCGATAACAAATAAAGGAGGGCGTGTTGGGAATTTGTATTTTTAAATAAGCATTTTTTCAACAATAAAAATGTGTATAGGGTGTGTCTTGTGACAGAGGTCAATACCAACTTTCTTATTTTAAACGTAAGCCCCTGTATATTATTTATTTTTTGGATTCTCCAGAAAATTCTAGACATAATTTATGTACAATGTCCTACACCTATCCTCAACTGTTTCGTAAAGTAAGTGTTTTCAGACTTATCACAAAAATTAACAATAAAAAAATATTTATTTCACAAATGTAGCGAATTTGTGAAAAACGTAATAAGTTATACTTATTATGTCATAATAATATAAAAAACAAAAAAACATTAATGTCAATGTAGGAAATGCTCCAAATGCTCCCAAAGAACGTCTTGGCAACATGCTAATCTGGTATAGAAATGTCTTCTAACGTTACTCATCATCTCAGGCGTGAATAATCTAATTGTTTGACCTATCCCCATAAAAAGTAGTCTAATCGCGTCAAATCAGGAGATCGTGCTGGCCATTCTATCGATCCGCGCCACCCAATCCACCAATTTGGAAAAATTTGGTTGAGGTACTGCCTGATATTGATTTCGTAATGAAGCGGTGCTCTAAATTGTATTGGCAGTAACTTGTGGGTTTACTGGATCAGGATATAAGTTTGTCAAAGTTGGCACGACTTTATTTTGGAGCGGTTCCAACAATTCCTGTTCAAACATGAACTTTTTCAGCATATTGCGTATGTTTCTCTGTCATACTGTGAGGATTCTCATTTGACCAATAGCGGCTATTTTGACGCTTAACATGATCGTCCAGTGTAAAGGTGTTTTCATCAGAAAACAAAATATCTTCTCATTGGATCACATTGTTATCTAGCCTTACCATCATTTGTTCACAGAAATACGTTCTCCTATAGGAATCGTCTTCCATGAGCTCCTGAGTCAGCATCATTTTATAAGGATGCATTTTAATTTCCTTTAATACTCGAGAAATGGATGTGTGGCTAACGTCGTACAGTGGGGCTGCTTTGAAACTCAAGCATAATATCCAATTTCGTATTGTCACTCAGAGCATTGGCAGCTACATTTTTTGTCTGTCTTACATGACAAAGTTCGCGAAACTACTTTTCTATTTTGCTAATTGTTCCTTGGGATACAATCGACAAATTTGGAAAATTTTCGTGAAATAAGCGAGAAACTTTTATTTGTGTCAGTGTGTTATGTTCATAACCAATCATTTGTAGAATGTTTTTTTGTACCATTTCTGTTAAATGAACCATTTTTCTGATAATTACATATAATTAACGAAATTTAGATGACAATAGTTCCGACAAAGATCACCACTGTCATGCAGGCAGAAAAAAAGATGCTAATCCTATGAGTTCTGACGAAAATAAATAGCAATGTTTTTTAAGTCAGTAAAAAGGAACGCAGGAATGGTTTTGGCTTACTATCTCAACATCAACAGCTAAATAGGAATTAAGTATTAAGTATGTAATAGCGAAATTATGAAATAAAATATTATTTTTTAATATTATTTTTTTAATAAAACTGAAAACAATTAATATTTCCGAAACAGTTGAAGATAGATGTAGGACATTATACAAGAATTAATAATATACAGGGGCTTGCAATTAAAACAATTAGGTAAGTTAGGTATGGCCACTGGCACATGGCAAACACTATATATTATATTATATTACTAATCGACGTGTCCAAGCGTTTTTCTCAACACGCCCTCCTTTATTCGTTATCGAGTTTATTCCATTTGACTGTTTCACACTGTATTTGTTTCCTGTTTTTCTCGACTTTTAGTAATGTTTACTCAAGGACCATGTTTCGTCGGATGTCAGATGGTCTCAAATGTCTAATACAACAGCGCCTGAAATGTAGGCCCGGAAGACTAAAGTGCCAAATCTTCTGCTGTTCATTAATATGTGGGCTGGAGGATGATTAGCTTTAAATTAGCTGGCTCCGTATGAAGAACTCTTGTACATCCACTGAAGAAATATTTAACTCAACTGTTATTAGATTAGCTGTCTCAGGTTAGAGATGTTTCTAGCACGCTAACTTTGCAATCACTCGTGGCTCTGTACTTCTGTAGAGTAAATATTCTGCTCTGTTCACGGGTCGGAGATCATTAAACCTAATAGGTTGGTTGTCTCTTGGACCCTTTCTGATGTTATTGAGAAAACCTTAGAGGACAAACTGCTATCTGAATTTCTCGAATGCATCTTGGTAGGTTAGTTGTATTAACCGGTCAATTTCATTCAGAAGTTTTTCCCAGATTTTTGTGTTCATCTACCTAGAGCTTCCTGTTACCACCAAGGAACACCAAGTCCCAGAACTAGCGGTATAGGATTTCTAAATTATAAAAAAACTATTTTCGGTGTGGAACAGAGGACAGAGTTGCTAGTTGGAAATTGTCATTCTCTTGTGCAAAAGAGTAGAACATTTCGCCCCAAAAATTTGTGATTTTTAGAAAAAATCGAATAATTACAGAACAAAATTGAAGTGAGAAAAAGACACAAATAAGAAGAATCAATGGAATACTTGGGTTTAGTGAATGTGTCAAAGGAGGAGAATACAGTTCCGACACTATCAAAAAATAAATATGTGTCATACTCTTTTCTTAGAAAACACTCCAATAGAAAATAGACTAGGAAAGATGCATATGAATTAGTCCAGAATAAGATTTATTCTGCCCACACAAACAAGATCAGTTCTATCGAAGATGTAAGTATGCTATATAAATTCAAGCCAACAAGCGATCCTAGGCTTGACAGTGAAAGCATTATCAGAGTAGACAACAAACACAGAACAAATTCTGATCAATGTCAGGAATAATGAGAGGAGAAGCTTTAAGAGCAATAAACAACACAATCAACTAAGTTCCCCAGCAACTTGCAGAACATTCGATACTGTGCAAGAATTAAAAATGTCAACGAGAAACTTGAAATTTGAAAAAGTTATAATAATATTAATAAAGCACTAATAATGGAAAAAGGACATTGACAGACGAACACGTCCGAATATCAAAAAGAAAGAAAATAATGAAGCATGTCAACACGTGAAACAGTGAGGTCAGAGGTCAAGAAACATATTCGCATTTCTGAGAACTAGACACGTACTCTGTTAGTGTTAATAAAGTAAAATGGTATTAAAGAAGACATCCGGCCTTATAGACCGAAAAGCCTCCTGTTAGTTTAGCAATTATTAACTAAGATTATTATCATCATAATCAACGTTCTGAGTCAGCAAGGTGTAGGTAAGACATACATAGGAAGGTTGTCCAATATATAGAGGCACCTTATTGTGTAATTTATGTATGGTTGATGATTTATTCCGGTGTACATCCGTGCATCGGTTGTATTCGGTTGAAAAATCACTTGACGTTTCGCCAAAATCATTTTTGGCTTTCTCAAAAGATACAGTTACTTAGTATCTTTTTGTGAATTTTTGATTCTGAAAGTTGGGTGACAAATATTGATAATTCTGCTTTTCGTGGTATTAGCAAGGTTAATTTTCATTTGAATTGGATGATATGAATGGAAATTAATGTATCTTCTAGAGCTAGGGGTTTTATGTACCAATCGAATTTAAGATAGTCGTCCAGATATCTAACTAGTCTTGTATCCAGGAGAGGAAGGCTAAAATGTTCGTCTTCTCCTTCTATGGTAAATTGTATAAATTTATTCTGACTGTTAAAGACATGAAAAAGTTCAGTTTCACCTGAGAAAAGGAATATTATTACTTAATTCTGACAGAGGTTGGTGGACAAGGTCGTCCATTATATATTCTGAGATAATGGGTGACAATTATGATCCCTTAGGAGAACCAAAAATTTGTTTATAGTAAACGCCGTTTTAATAAAATACTATTGAATTAAAAACAAATTTGATTAGTTTGTTAAAGTTGTTTTTACTAATTTTGGTATGAGATGAAATTGTGTCCCAACGTCTGCCAATACTTTGTATAAAGATCAATTGGAATATTTGTGAACAAAGATCTAACATCAAGATTGACAATCACATAATTAGGTGGTAATTTGAAATTATTATATAATTTAGGGAATGTGGTTGAATTCTCTATGTAATAATCATTATTGTTGTCATATGATAAAGGTAAAACATCAACTAGTAAGTTGGCAATAAATATATATCTCAAAACATGTGATAGTTGATCAGAATCAAAGTGTACCACAGCCTAGAAAAAAATACTACAAAAACTGGTGTTAGTTTCTTTTTCCAATTGACGTTGTACTTTAACCCCAATTAAGGTAATTTCGGAAAAAATGTTGAGGAATTCTTTGATTATTTTGCCTGTTCATAAGGGTTTCCTTTCAGAATGTTTTTCCTGTAACATAGAAGTATTTAAATTGTAAATGGGGATAAAACTAAAAAAATAGCTTGTACCTATAATTCTTTCCTACAAATATTCCAAGACAAATATAGTATATCCTGTCATACTATCTGTGTTTAAAGATGTTTCAACATTAACAGTTGCTGTGTTTCAGCTGAAAGTTTATTCTTAAATTCTTGCTTTGAAACAAATTATCTTGTTAGTCAAAAAAATTTCATTGACAATTTGGCTGGTAGTGATCACTTGATACTGAGGGTACCGTTTTTTTGCTTTTTTGGCAATAGATTTTTTCCTACCCAATGGTGCTCCGATTTAGAAAACAGTTGGCTTCCTTAAATTTAGTTTTTGCATTTTTTTTCTTTCAAGACCTGTGTTTGATCCCGGTTTATCCTAGGGCTGCAGGTGATGATGGTTAATACATGATTGGCAATCCCAATGATCTGAAAAAGTAAAGGAAAAAAAATATCCTCAGTGTTTACAATTTCAAATACTTTTTATTCTATGAAAAAAATGGAGACGACAAAATAACAGAATTAAGAAGTTCCGACACATTTGCCCAACCCTGTATAAGAAGATGAAAGGATTAGCTTTTGGATCAATCATTGTGTGACATTTACTGTCTTCTTCGGAAATTGGTTACCATTCATCTATTTTTGTCGGTCAATTATGTGATAATATTGGAAACACGTACTGTGGTCAGGCATCTACTAGAACTCGTTATTCTTTTTATATTCTAACAATAGAAGGCACTTCGATTTTGTTCGTAACAATAAGGTGCTATTTTGAAATCTTCTCACGAACCTACACAAGATCAATATTGTTTCGAAAGTACTGGTATATGGCTGACGTAACTACCAAATTAAACATTAGTCACCCTGAAGAACATAATGAAAACAAACTGAATTCGTCTATCTTCTTTAGCATATTTTAGAATATATTATTTCCTTCGGAATCATTTATCAACCAATCACAATTTAAGTTATGCATAATTACCCCCGAATCGTCAAAGGAAACGTAAATTGCCTTTAGACTATTATCAAAAACAACTAGTAATCATTGTATTATATATGACTCATAAGTTCTCAGAATAGCTACTTAATGGATCAAATCGTTAACAAAATTGTTAATTAGCAGAGATCATTTGATTTTTTGCAGAAATCTCGAATGCAGATAAATGAGTTAGTTATAATTGGAAACATCCATCGTAGAATTCTAAAATTTTTATTTGAAATATCTTATAGATACTATATTTAGGGTTCCGTATATACAATATACGGATACCCTTATAATATCACTCAGGATTTCTGCCTGTCACATCACAGCCATTTTCTCCTAAACTACGGGACGGAAGAGGTTGAAATTTGGTATCAATCTATAGTTTGGTGACCCGATCAGAAGTACATATCGTAAAAAAAATTGATTTTAGGGGTACTTCTGGGGGGAAAAACTAAAAAAATCGACCGTCCCCCCCCCTGATCTCCGAAACTACTGAGCCTAAAATTTTGAAAGAAATAGGAAATATAGAGCGTTGCCCGAACTTTACAGGAAAATTAAGGAGAAACTATTAATGTTAATTTTGGGGGCAAATTATAGAATTAAATAAAAATTTAAAAATAAAAAATTTTTCAAACGCATCATGTAATATATCAAATGAAAGGTCTCATTCTGAGGAACACAAATATATTTTTTTCATATTTAAAAAAATATTTAAAAAGATATTAACAAAAATATACCAAAATTTACCCATGACCCCCCCCTGATCTCCGAAACTACTGAACCTAAAATTTTGAAAAAAATAGGAAATATAGAGCGTTGCCCGAACTTTACAGGAAAATTAAGGAGAAATCATTAATGTTAATTTTGGGGGCAAATTATAGAATTAAATAAAAATTTAAAAATAAAAAAATTTTCAAACGCATCATGTAATATATCAAATGAAAGGTCTCATTCTGACGAACACAAATATATTTTTTTCATATTTAAATAAAATTATTTAAAAAGATATTAACGAAAATATACCAACATTTACCAATCCGTCCCCCACCGAAACTATAAAACGTAAAGTTTTGAAAAAAAATAGATTTATAGGTTCTGACCTGAAGTTTACTGGAAAAATAAGGAGAAACCTCTACTTTTAATTTTGGGGGGCAAATTATAGAATTAAATAGAAAATATAAAATTAAAATTGTTTCTAACCCAGCATGTTACATATCAAATAAAAGGGCTCATGATGAAGAAAACAAATATATTTTTTTCATATTTTTAAAATAAATTAATTAAAAAATATTAACAAAATATGCAAAAAATTACCCATCCCCCCCATCTCCGAAACCATAAGCTGGAAAATTTTGAAAAAACAATGGAGGTATAGCCCCTCACCTGAACTTTACTGGAAAAATAAGAAAAAACCCCTAATATTTTTTTAGGGGGCAAATTATAGAATTAAATAGAAAATATAAAATTAAAATTGTTTCTAACCCAGCATGTTACATATCAAATAAAAGGGCTCATGATGAAGAAAACAAATATATTTTTTCCATATTTATAAAATAAATTAATTAAAAGGTATTAACAAAAAATAAAATAATAAAAAATTTTATCCATTCCCCCCCTTATCTCCGAAACCATAAGCTGAAAAATTTTGAAAAACTGGAAGTATAGCCCCTCACCTGAACTATACTGGAAAAATAAGAAAAAACCCCTAATATTCATTTTGGGGGGCAAATTATAGAATTAAATGGAAAATAAAAAATTATAATTGTCAAATCCCAGGGTTCATTATGAGGAATAGGTACAAATATTTTAAATTTTTTTAAAATGAATATTTTAAAAAAATTACCCATTCTACCCGTTATTTCCCAATCTCTAAGACCTCTTTTTTTTTTGTTTATAGGAAAAATATGAAAAAATACCTAATTCTATTATTAGGCCTCCAAATAATAGAATTAAACGGAAAATAAATTACTAGAAAACCCCCATAGTAATTTTAGGGACAAATTATACAATTAAATGGAAAATAAAGATTCAATTTTCAAACGTATCATGTAATATATCAGATAAAAGGCTCATTATGCGAATTACAAATATATCATATTTTTAAATTATTTGTTTAAAAGATATTAAAAATATTAAAATCGACTTAATAGCCACTTTACAAACTACACTATTTAAAATTTGAAAAATATATTTTATTTATATTTTTAAATAATTTGAATAACAGATTTAATAATTTATAATTTAAACTTTGACCTATTTTGCCGTTTTTCTTCCAATCTACAGAGCCTCAAAACTCAGACAGTAGATTATATAAAAGGCATTTCTGAAAGTTTATTATTAAAATAAAATTCTAATGTCTAAATACGTATATTTTTTGATAAACAAATGTCATTACATATCTAACTTTAAATTATAGTATTTCATACTATATCCAAGTTAGCAAATAGTATTTAGGGGGCGTTAAAATGTATTTTTAAAATTAATTTTATTCATTTAGAACCGGTATTTATTTATTTTAAATATCTAGTTGTGATGTATCACATAATCAGGTAACAAAAATTAACGAAAAACTTAGCAAGTACGCATTTATTTGTGGAAAAATATTTCTAGAACACTCAAACATCAAACCAGGACGATGGCTGTACCAATCTTGACTTAGGGCATCGAGACCTGTACAATGACCAAGAAAGATGAAACCATGAGACAAAGTCAAGAAATGAAATTCTTAAGAAAGGTTAAATGGTAACACAAATGGATAGAAAAAGAAATTCTAGTGTAAGATTTGAACTGAACATTTTTAGCATAAACGAAAAATATACAGAAAATAGAAGAAATGTAAGTACAGTGTGGAACAGCTAAATGGAATAAATTCGATAACGTTCGATTTTTAGATGCCTATTTTTTCAACAAAAAATAATATAGGGTGTGTCATGTGACAGTGGCCAATACCAACTTTCTTATTTTAAATGCAAGCTCCTGTATATTTTTATTTTTGGATTCTCCAGAAAATTCTAGACATAATTCATATACAATGTTCTACACCTATCTTCAACTGTTTCGGAAATATTAAGTATTTTCAGACTTATTATTAAAATTGGCATTAAAAAAGAAAATTATTTTATTTCATAAATTCCATACATTACACTCAATACTTAATTCCACGTTAGCCATTTCTGCGTTCCTTTTTACTGATTTGAAAAAAAAAACAGTTTTGTTTATTTTCGTCAAAACTTATAACCTTATAGCATCTTGTTGTCTGCCTGCATGACAGTGGTGATCAGTGTCAGTGCTATTGTCGTTTGACTTTCGTTAACTGTACGTAATAATATCAGAAAAATGGTTCATTTAACATAAATGCACAAAATAACTATTCTACAAATGATTGGTTATGGAGATAACACACGGACACGAATGGAAGTTTCTCGCTTATTTCACGAAAATTTTCCAAATTTGCAGTCTGAATCCCAAGGAACAATTACTAAAATAGAAACGCAGTTTCACGAGCTTGGTCATGTAAGACAAACAAGAAAAGTAGCTGCCAATGCTCTAAGTAATAATTCGAAATTGGATATTATGCTTGAGTTTCAAGAAAACCCGTATAATTCTGGTCGAAAAGCAGCCCCACTGTTCAACGTTAGCCACCCATCAATTTTTCGAGTATTAAAGGAATGTAAAACGCATCCCTATAAAATGATGCCCACTCAGGAGCTCATCCAAGATGATTGCGATAGAAGATCGTATTTCTGTGAACAAATGATGGTAATTAATGATAAATTACCAGCTCTTGGGCTTCTTCGCCCAACTGATGAGACCCAGAAAGGTCGAAAGCTATAATGGGATTCTTTACCAAAAACACAAGGTTAAGGTGAATCCAGTTGACCCAGTTTACTCGCTTAGTGTTACGTTTGACAAAGCAAAGTGTGAAATTCCTTTGGGATTCGCAAATCTCCGCAAACTTCGCGGCGCGTTGACCCTTTGGACACACAAAGCAAAGTCGTTGCGAACTGCAACTTTTCCGAAATCTCGAGGTTTTCACAAATATCTGAGTTTTGGACGCAAGTCCTTTCTCAAACAACTTTTCTGTGAATTTACTTCTCAGAAGAAAATCTACTAATTCTACTTATCTCAGGGTACTTTCCCTGACTGAAGATGACGAACAGAAGTCGAAATAAGCTAAACAAAACAGGTTTTCGGACCAAAGAATACCTTTGCTTTCTTTGTGTACGAAAGACTTTGCTTTGTGTGTCCAAAGGGTCAAGGCGCCGCGAAGTTTGCGGAGATTTGCGAATCCCAAAGGAGTTTCACACTTTGCTTTGTCAAACGTAACACTAAGCGAGTAAACTGGGTCAACTGGTAATTTATCATTAATTTGATATTTTAGTAGTTCAAGAAGTGATTCCTCAAAGAGAGACAACAGAATTTGTTCAAACGGATGAACTTGTTGCGAACTGCAACTTTTCCGAAATCTCGAGGTTTTCACAAATATCTGAGTTTTGGACGCAAGTCCTCTCTCAAACAACTTTTCTGTGAAATGATGGTAAGTTTAGATAACAATGTCATCCAATTAGATGTTTTGTTTTCTGATGAGAGCACATTTACACTTCACGGTCATGTTAATTGTCAAAATTGTCACTATTAGTCTAATGAGAATCCTTACTGGATGACAGTCATGGATTAGGAGGCGCGGATGGATAGAATAGACAGCATGGTCTCCTGGTTTGACCCATTGGACTACTTGTTGTGGGGATATGTCAAAAGTACGGTATAATTTTATACAAAACTAAACCCCTCAACTTAGATGGCCTAAAAAGACGAATCACCCTTGTGAACAGTCACGCCTGTTATGTTGAGTAACGTCAGAAGACATTTCTATACCAGATTAGCATGTTGCCAAGACGTTCGCGGCGAGCATTTTGAACATTTCCTACACTGACATTAATGATTTTTGTTTGTTTTAGATTATTAAGAAATAATTAGTAGTACTGATTAGGTTTTTAGTGTAATGTAGGAAATTTGGGAAATAAAATAGTTTTCTTTTTTAATGTTAATTTTTGAAATAAATCTGAAAACACATAATATTTCCGAAACAGTTGAAGATAGGTATACATGAATTTCGTCTAGAATTTTCTGGAGAATCCAAAAAATAATTATATACAGGGGCTTGAATTTAAAATAAGAAAGCTGGTATTGGTAATTGTCACATGACACACTCTATATAATTTTTTTTTGTTGAAAAAATGCGCATTTAAAAATACAAATCGACGTACCCAAGCATTTTTCCCAACATGCCCCTTTATTCGTTATCGAATTTATTCCATTTAGCTGTTCCACACTGTAGAATGCAAGATGGTAGACTGTCTAAGATACTATTTAATTGTAAATGTAGAGGCAGAACAAGTATAGGTAACACCAAAAAATGATGGAAGCCCTAACAGGCAAAATCCTAATACCTGAAATGGAGAAGAGCAAGAAGAAGATTGGGTAATCTAAATTTTTTTTGTGGTTTAATGGGCGTGTGCGAAATCATTAATACTGGACTCGAATGTACCATTTTTTGTTCTCAGTATTGGACCTGGGATACTATTTATTCTGCTCTTTCTCAAATGAGCGGCCAAATGTAAAATCTATATATAAATAGGCAAACATAATACGGTTAGGTACCATTTTCTCCTCTGTCACTCAACCGATTTGCTTTATTTTTGTTTTGATTAGTAGCTTCAATAATTAAATAATAAAAAAAATCACTATTTACATGCATACTGTCAATGTCAAACAGTGCCGCCAGATTGCTTCTAGAGAAAAAAAGGTAGGTTGACTCCAATGTGAAAGACAAACAAAATTAAATGTAAAACTAAAAGTTTTGGCCCTTCGCTAAAGTTAGCCTACATGTCATGCTACTGAAATAGAACCAACGAAAAATTATATTACATATTAATCGCCGTTTATTGGGCGCTCGCAAGTTTGCAGTTTGCCACTTTCTTTGCATTGTAAATATGGTTTGTCAACTAAAATCAGAATTATGTTGCACGTCATCAATTTATTTCGGATATCTTCTTTATTTTAACCTTATACTTTTAATTTAGAGTCCTTTTATTTTTGTCGGGTAACTTTCATATAAGTTTAACTAAGATTACAGAAAATTGTGAAATTATGCACAAATTCACGATAAATAGGTAGATCTGACAACACTGAATGCTTAGCCATCTGCAGGAAATTTGATTTAAATTTTGACATTTCATTATTTTTGTAGCCATTAGGTTGAAAGTTTTCAATTTAGTGAGACAAGATTTCAAATCATTTTCAAGGTTTCAATTTCAATTCAGAGAAAAAAATTCTCAAAAAATATGTGTATTTAACTTATTAATTAAGAGTATGTGATTCCTATTTCTTTATATTTTCTAAATAAAACAGAAATCGTCATGGATTCGGTACTACGTTGGTAAGTAAATTTTTTATATTGAAAATCATACTGAAAATTAATGTTTTCTGACAATGTGGGTATCTTATAGTTAATTAATTTTATATTACATGGTCCCAGTACTGCGAAGTTCTGAATGTTAAAAACATTTTAAAAATTTGTTTGAATATATTAGGTTATTATTTATTCTAGAGTAAAATATATATTTTTTACATACGTTTTTCCTTTGAAATCGTACACTGCAGTCTTTAAAATTTACACCCTAAATGTTCAAAAAAATTAAAAACCAAAACGCTTTACACGACAACAGAAACCACTGCGTAATTATACAGGGTGTAAATAGTTTGACTGCATATATTTTAGGTGCAGGTGCTACCCACCAAACAAAACAAAAAACTCTTATAACACTATGGTCTAAAGACTTTAATAAGCAAGAAAATTTGAAATACATGTTAAGTAAATTATTGTCAATGTGGCAACGTCGCGCTAAAAATGAGATTTGTCTGTAGCGTGAATAATAAAGGAATGAGTCACCACAAAAAAATGAACACCTGTTATTTTTTTGTATTAAATAATTTCATAGTTTCGAGTGCGGGTAGATTTATTTAGGTACATAAAATTTTATGAAATATTATTTTCAAAAATGTACCCTTTTAATATCTATGTATTGAAATGAATATTTATATTTGGCGATTTATTTTATGCATCAAGTTGAAGAAGGGAGGATACAAAGTTGTTTACATTATGATACAAAAATAATGCGATACAAACTATATTAAACAAAACATTTATTATATGTAGTTCTTTTATGTGTTAAATTTTTCGAGAAATAATTGTTACTAAGAAATTAATATTACTTATCTTAGACAAATAAAAACCTTTGACCTGCAGGATGTCAATATGATAGAGCTCTGGCGAGCAAACGGATTATTTATAGTAAATATTCAAAATTCAAAATTCTTGTTATTACATTTGCTTTCCCCACAAATTAATAGCATGTCAGGTCTTTACCTAATTCTATGATTGTCACTGTTTGTCACAAAATAGTACACTCGAACTCACAACTCACAACAGATTTTATTTATTTTTCCAATTTATATTTTAAAATGAAAATCAAATAACTTACGCTATGTCGAATGTCACGCAAAAATCACTTTCACTTTCTTAAAACAACCGGGCAGCAAAAAAGCATTCATGGCAGCGGCCAGCTGTAGTACTGAATATATGCCACATCTGATCGGAGAAACGTAGGGCAAATTATAACAGAATATTTAGAGTTTAAATAATAATTTTCTTTGTTAATACAGTTATTAAAGGTGTATACGCTATTGAGTATTTAGATATTTAGCATTACAATCATTTTGAAGCCGGAAATAATCTATTATTCACTGTAATAAAGGCTACAGAACTTCTAACTTTTTCAGTTTTTTTGGCAAAACTATAGTTTATTTCTGAAAATGTTATAAAGCTTTTTGATTTGTTTTGACCTGAAGTATTGATCCTCAAAATCTTTGCACTCAAACCGTTTGCACCCTGTATATGCGAGGTTGGTTTTCAAATGATAAACACGGCAGTGGCTGGGTAACGCTCTTTCAGACCAAGTGATAACCATCTTTTACTATCTTTGGAGTTGCCTATAGTTCAATAGGAAATATTTCGTGTTATAAATTATAGATCAGTATTGATTTTTCGGCAAGTAGTACTAACTTTCGTAGAAAATAATAGTTGTAATTTTTTGTTAATATAATATAATTTTCACAATATTCCGAATTTGTTGTGCAACAAATCATCAATCAGCGGATAATGGAAATGTCATTAAATATTAGAGGTTTCATTGTGTTGTTTATCATCTTTATTTTTAAAATCCGAAACGAGCTTAGAAAAAGAATCCGCCGATAATTAGATCGAACATGTTGTGTAGACATATTGATGTACAAATAATCCTACAATTATATACATAAATAAAAAAATATTTCTTGAATTATTTCTATAAATGTAATCCAAAAATAGGGATAGCAAAGGCCTGGCCTACTTTTCTAATTTCGCCTCATCTCTATATCTTATACCGACGTCAATAATGTTCAACTCATAATTTTAATGAATTAGGGTCGACTGACTGCTAGTATATTTAAATACATAATTTCAACTTTTGTATTCTCACAATTATTTTGCAGAAAAAATAAGCCAATTATTAGAAAAACTACGTTGCTTTGTTTAAACTTCAACTGCCTGAATAAATAAAGGATATGCGTCATGTTGCATCTTTTATTGTGATAATTATCGAAAAAAATTAATCAGCAATAATTGATCGGCTATTCAGCATGCTTGAGCCGCTACTGACCACTTGAGATCATCAACCTGCGTAGTAGTACGTACCTATATTATTTGAGTTTGCAGAGAAATCCCATGGTCATCGTTATTTTAAGCAGAAATTCGTTCTACGTATTCAGGCAGTTATTTTAAAATACGATATTTTATCCGTTACCATATAAAGCAATTATTTGCTCTTATATCCTGTGAAAACAACTAACCTCTTGATACTGGTATTATCTTATTTGCTCAAACACTTGATATAAAAACCATCGAAGAAGGCTACTTGGAAATTAGCAGCATCATAAGATGTGAATTTGATATGAGGTTGATTTTAGAATCGATTTTAAGTTTTTAGCAAATAACCGAGTCACTACAGATTTTGAAGTGACATAATAGGAAGCCGCATATGCTATCATTTAACTAATATTTTGTAGGGTTTAACTTACATCATTTTAGGAGCAAATTCGTGGAAGTAAATTATATAAGCAATAAAACCCCCAAAAATTTGTATTTTTTGTCTTTTTGCTTATATTATTGTTATAAATTCTCTTTTGTAGTGCACCCAATGACCATTTTCACGGGTAATTTGTCCAAGCAGCACCGATTTTCCTAAAAATGAGGATGATACCCTTTCTCGGTGGTGAAAAATATTATATGAACAAAAGTGCGGGAGTCAATAAATTACCTAATTTTAAGCAACTTGTTTTTATAAGATTTTTCGTAAATAACTTTAAAAATATGCACTTAAAGACTAAATGTAGCTAAAAATACAAAAATGTTGGGTTTGTGGTGTCTGTAGAATCAATACAAACGGAGTTATAACTTGCTGAAATTTTGTTTTTATTTGTCAAAACAAAAAATGAAAGGTTTCTCGTAAAATAACTGAAAAACAATGTATTTTTCGGGAAAAGTTTGTAAATACTCTTTTAAAGCGCCTAAAAGATCCTTTAATTTGGTCTTTTATAAAAGTCTCTAGCATAAAAAATAAGCGATTAACGACATAAATATGGTTGTTTTTTTTTTTGTTTTTTGACAAAAAAATTTACAAATTACCCCCTAAATAGTACCCAAGTTGAAATTAATTGCTACCACTTCACAAATCACTTGACTTACTTATTTCAAATAGGCTCAGAAACTTTGACCTGTTTAAAGTAAGAAGTTTTGATAAATAGTCGAGCTTCAACAGAATATTGTTTTTTTTTTTGTAATTTTGCAAAAACTGTTTTTTTTTCCAAAATAACTTTAAAATTATGAGAGACAGTCAAAATTTTATAGAGTACAAAATTGTAGTAGTTTTTTTATTTAATTTTCTTGTAGGATAAAAATTAAGTTAGTTATGACCGTTTAAAGTTTGCACATGTTCGTAAATAGTACTATTAGGCCACCCTTCCAGTTAAAGCCTTTTCAAAAATAAGGGTGAAATACATTTTAAATTTACATGAGCTTTTAGCTTATAAAAAGCCTACAAATTGATTTGTGAAGTGGTAGCAATTAATTTCAACTGGATGGTATTTAATGGGTAATTTGTCAAAAACAAAAAAAAACAATCTTATTTATGTCATAACTCGCTTATTTTTCATGCTAGAGACATTTATAAAAAAAACTCAATCAAATCAGATTTAAAAAAGTATATTTCACGAAAATTGCATTGTTTTTCAATTATTTTACGATAAACCTTTCAATTTTTATTTTGACAAATAAAAACAAAATTTCAACAAGCTATAACTCGGTTTAAATTGGTTCAGAAAACATAAACTCAACTTTTTATTTGTTTTTTTTTATAAGCTAGAATTTTGATCCAAATGTTTTTTTCTTAAAGTGCATATTTTTAAAGTTATTTACAAAAAACCGTATGAAAAAGTGTTTTTTTGTTGAAAAATCGATACTTTATCGATACACTTGCGATTAACTCGAAACGAATAGAGTTTCAGAAAAAACTTTATGGAACAAAATTTGCTTAAAATTTGTTAGTTTATTCATTCTCGGTAAGTAGAAATTAAATTCAATTTTAGTAAAATCACAATACGTTCGACTTCCAAATATTAACAATAACAAATACCAATTCAACTTTTTCTCTGCTTTCTGTTAATCGGATCTTATACCCTCATACCCATCTAGAGGTTTCTGTCTTTTCTGATATGTATAGTTCCTAATTCAGGAATGGTTTCGAAAGTCTTTTTACCAACAATCTTATTTTCGGGAATCCCTTTTTTCTTCAGCATTCTTTATTTGAATGGATTTAGTAGTTTATTTATTCTTCTTTGGCGTTTATTTAAGATTAATTTCTCGAAGGCAGCATATAATATAATGCTATACATTAAAAAAGGGGAAACCGTTAATCTAAAAGTTGTAAAAACTCATTATAATTTGATAATGAGAATTTATAACTATTCCTAGGAGCATCTTTACTCATGAAAGGCCACAAAAACTGTTTTTTAATTTCAAAAACTTATATAACGTTAAGATAGATTGGGCTAAAGAGCGATATTGTCGGCTCAGTAGTTTTACACAACTGTAATTTAAATAATCTAGAGAGACATTCTGCAAAATGCACCGTATTAAGCATAATAGGTCCATCGAGATCTTGGAATTTCGTTACAATGCTAGAATTTTTTTAAACGGTTTTTTATATTGCTTTAAACGAGCAATCTTTACTTTGCCTCAGGTGTCTTGACGCCACTTATTGATCCGTCAGCTGTCTGTGGGGTTTATTGAAATCTCTACCATTTTGAACTAATTTCATGGGAATTTCATGAAAATCAAGATAGATAAATTGAAGGGCGGATCTGCATGCCATAATTTGTAAAGTAGGCACTTATGGTGAAAGTATATAGAACCGAATTTAATACATTATCCGATAATAAGATTCATATTTATGCAGAACCAACAATATGGAAAGCACATAAAAAGAAAAATGGAGGTACCTCAGATAAGATCCCTGCGTTGTTGAGACCTACCTGGCTAGTACATTTTTTAATTACAGCCAAATTAAACCTAGAATCCTGCATCCTTGCTTGGCACCTTAAAAATATTTCTTTTTATTTTCTAATGCTTATATATTACATCTAAAACTCATGTTCTTCATTGTTACATATTGAAAAATTCCCTTAAAACTGTCGATTGGATTTATTTTTCTTGAAATGATTTTAAGATCCTTTATTGTTAGAAAGTAATTAAATCAATCACATTTGTGAGTATAAGCAATTTGCACACGGTATTCTGAAAATTATTAAAACCTTCTACAACATGATTTTCATCACAAATAAAACAGACATTTTTTCGTTATGTATTATACATTTGATTACAGTATACCCATATTTAGCACGTTTTATGTACATATTCAAATTAAAATTATCATATACTTTATAAAACATAAATCAAAATGTAATATCATTTCTTTTTCAGAATGGGTTTTTAATTTCTTCATGGGTATCGACAAATTTGATATTGCATATTGGTGGTAGAGTCTTGTTTTTACATTTATCTATTGTCTTCAATTATAAATAATTATTCATAATGATTATTTATAACATGTAATTAAATTAACTTGTTTTTATATTCCTAAATTTATTCTATGAACATCCATTTATATCAAATAATTGGCAGGGGCATAGCTGAACATAGAACCAGTCAATTTTAATAAAATAACTTTCTGCCATTACAAAAATACCATTTTCTTAGGGGGTATGAGACGCTGTTTAAATATGAAAACGGAATTAAAATATATTTCTTATTTATGATTGTTTATTTGAAAAATGATGCATTATTTGGCTACCTAGTTATACAGTGTAGGACAATAAGTTGTCCTATGTATTGAATAATTAAAAAATAAAAGATACAGCTACATATAAATTCACAATTAAAATGGTGCCAACATCAAATTTCAGATTTGCAAGAGTAGATAACTTCGCAAATTATTTGAATATTTTGTTTTTCAAATAAATAATTTCTGGAACGTACTCGATAGTCCGCATTCTCTGTCTTAAATGACTATTTATTTATTTAAATAAATAAATAGTCACTTAACAGAGAAAAAAAAGGTGTCGAGTTCGTGGTGTCATTTGCCGAAAAAATCCATTTAATAAGCTTTTGCTAAAAAGGATTATAATAGATTCATAACCCACTGTTAGACTGATATTTGCAAGAAATTTAGTATTCCATAACAATAAATCAAAACTTCACTAACCAGCTTCCCTTCGAGTGGAAGAGCCTCAACAGGAAAACGTTAATAAAAATCAAATAAATATTTTTTCCTATTTCAGGAAACAAGCACCAACAGTAAGTGGAAGTTGAGCAATCAAGAATCTAATATAAATAACATTTTTGGTTTAGATTCTCAATTATAATCAGCATTCTATGAATGTAGTCTAAGTAAGCCTAAAAGAAGGAAAAGGGAGCTCCTTTAATTTCTTTTCCATAAAAATTAAAAAAGCGCTATATAATAGTGGTAACCATAATTCCCGAAATTGGAAGAATTTAACTCAAGACACATTAGCATTTTAAGAACTTCTTGGGAATACAATATAAAATATTCCTAACATTTCAAGATCTAAATGTTCTCTATAATATAAAATTAACATAAGGGAGTTAAAGAACTTAAAAAATTAAAGAGTTTGCAATAACAATCATAGAATAAATAATTTAACATTAAAATATTTGACAATATGATTTGTTTGATATATATATATATAGAGTAGCACAAAAAAGATCATATGAAAATCCCAAAGATTCTTTCAAATGTGAAGAATTTTACACAGTTGTTTTCTGAATTTAATGCAGCGCTCTTAGGTGCGAGTTTGTTATAAGATTCCCAAAAAATAAGATCAAGGAACTCTGAGAGATCCAAAGATCCCATTACAATCATAAGGGCAAACCTAGGAAAAACCTTATGAACTACTTCGTTATATGGTTGTTCCAAAGAACATCACTATTATTAATTTGATCCTTGACTATTGGTAAACAGGAACGGTTGAATTCTATGGAAGTACTAGCGATACAACAAAGTAGACTTTTTAGCTTTCATTTAGTTTTGCTGTCTTCATTGTGCTCCCTGTGTAATATGTTTAAATTTTGAAACTGGATTTTATGACTAAAGTTCCAGGCATATATTTTTCGGAATTTCCTTAATTTCTTTGTGTAAATTTTGTATTGCAATTTAGAACAGGGTCTACTTTATACCGTGAACTGTTTGGAGTTATTCAGACATATAGACATTCCCGTAAATATCGTATTATTCCCAAAAAATCTAACAGCACATACTAGAAGAACTGCAACTAGCACTATTATATTCAACATTTGTAGTCCAAGAAGAATAATAACATGATATTCATATAACACCAACTATTATAACATAGTTGGTACAAAAAATATAGGACACCCTTGAACCCAGTCCAGTAATCACTGATGATAATCAGTGAAACCTTTAACTCTACTAGTTACGCTCTGTCAAAAGATTTTTCACTGAACAGGTAAACAAGAAGAAGAAATCTGCTTTAATAATAACCTTCAACACACAGATCCTTTTATCATTTAACAGAAGTGCAAATAATCTTTTAGCAATAAACTTGGTTCCAGGTTTCTTAAATGCTACAATTTGTACCATAGTGTAAGAATTCTTTACAGTAATAAAGAATATTTCACATCAAAATTTTTATATCTTCCTCAAGTTGTGCGACAAATTAACGATACCGTTCACTTAAAAAATGTTGTTTTAATCGTGGTGGCTGTTAAATGGAAACGCAGAACCAATTAAAATGGAACTTTATTATTTTAAAGGGGATCTCCAAACGAAACTTGTATTAAAGAAGTCTGCAAATCTATTGCCGACAAACTGGCGACGTGTATAACAGTAGTGGCAAGAAAAGTTTGTGTTTTACGATTTGACATTAACACTACATCAAAATAAAACCACGAATTTTTATGCTAAAGATCAATTCTCCGATATGAGCAATCATATTAATAAATATTAGCATCAGATTGTTTTTGTTGTATCCAAATTATATAAAATTTATTTGTGTCTTTATAAATTATCTCGACGAACTGCTCGATTGGTCGATAAGATATTAACAGGGTGGCCTTATAACTGATGATGGCAATATAAGATTTCGCGATGATATTTTCTTAACTATCAAGAACACAAAGGAACTTAATGGATTACTTATCAAATAGGTCTCAAAATAAACATCAAGGAGACGAAGATAATATACAACGAACCGGTAGATATTCATGACATCATAACAAGTAATACAACCCTGTAAATAACGATATCCCAGTTCAGACATACAATTCGACAAATGAAGAACAAAAGAAGCTCCTGGTCAAAATATCTGAAAACTTTCAGAGCTTAGTTATGCGCAAGAACTAAGATAAGAAATATAGAAAATTATAGGCCCATAAATTTGTTACCCCACCTATATAAATTAGTAACTAGAATATAACGAATCGTGTTACTATAAAGCTAGAATCTTATCAATAAGTGGAGTAAACAGGATTCAGAAAAGGTTTTAACAATATCGACCATTTGCAATATATTGCCACACTAACAGAACAGAACTATGGAATATAATCTCCCTTTGCACTTAATCGATTATGAAAATGAATTTGATAGCTATAAGACCTGCTCCTTCCTGGTAGCACTGGAATATTCGAGAATAGCTTCACGATTTACTTCTATTCAAAAATACCTACAAACAGACAACTGTTGGAATGCCCCTTGGTAAAAAAAAAGGACCAGGCACCTTTTTTATGGAAAAATGGACCTCCGTCAAATTTTTTGAAATTTTGGTATGTTGTAGGGGTTAATGTTCTGACAAAAAGAGTCCATGGGCTCAAATAGATTCTATGACTAGTTTTCGAAATACAGAGTGTTAAATATCGAAAATGCCGCATTTTTGATATCAGATTTCCGATGATAGACGTGTTTTATTTCCGGTTATTGGAGAAATTGTGATTTGTACATTATTTGAAATAAATATTTCACAAAACAATTGCCATAAGTTTTGGTGGATTACAGGATATTTAAGAAATACGTAACATGTGATTTTGGAAAAAATCTTTTTTTTATTACAACGTCGAAAATATAAGAAGATTTTATTGCACAATTAATATCTCGTTAAACTAATAATTTCTTTGGTGTGCTTCATATAATATACAGTGTGAGCCATAAATATAGCTAAAGAAGGCATATATTATTTTCTCCTATTAATGAGTCACCCTGTATGAACCATTCGTGCTGCAATTTTAATAAGACATTAAACCGATATATTATCTGTCTCTTTATACTCAACGGGATGTTAAACTGATTGCAAGAACTATACAAATTGAAAAAATGAATTTTTTTAAACTACCCCCTAATTTTAAATTCTCTCCGTCAACTTTGTATTTTATTACATTTTTACGTTAACAAATGTTCAGTGTTTTACTGAGCAGTATATTATTAAAATTGTATGACTAGTTTTCGAGATATAGAGTATTAAACTTCGGAAATGTCACCTTCATCGGATGAGATTTATCATAATAGATGTGTTTTATTTCCGTTTATTGCAGAAAACTTGGTTTGCGCATTGTTTGACATAAATATTGCACAAAAATTACTATTAATTATTTTATATTACAGGGTGTTTCCTATATACATAACACGTTTTTTTAGTAAACTCATTTCTATTATAACGTTGAATATTTAAGAAGATCTAATTGCTCAGTTAATATAATGTTAAATAAATTAATTTTTGGACGTGTTCATACATTATACAGTGTGAGTTGTAAAATTGCTAAAGTGAACATCTATTATTTTTTCCATTAATAAGTAACCCTGTATAAACCATGCGTCCTAGAATTTTTAAATTAAATTATACAAATCTACGACTCATCACACTAAATTCTACAAGTTTGCAAAAATTGTACAAATTAACGTATTGTAGTTTATACAGGGTTACTCATTAATGGTAAAAAAATGGTATATGCCCACTATAGCTATATTTACGACTTTTACTGTATAATATACGAACACGTCCAAGAACTCATTTCTTTTAATTGTGCGACTACATGTTATATATTCATCGTTGTAATAAAAAAATTAGTTTTGTGAAAAAAAACACGTTACATATATTGGAAATACACTGTAATAAAATATAATAAATGGTAACTGTTTTATCCCATATTTTTGTCAAATAATGAGAAAATTACCTTTCCTGCAATATACGGAAATAATACACGTCTGTTATGAGAAATCTGATAAGAAAAAGGAGACATTTCCGATTTTTAACACCCTATATCTCGAAAACTAGACCTAAAATTTTAATAATATTCGGCTCAGTAAAACACTGAACATTTGTTAACGTAAAAATGTAACAAAATACAAAGTTGACGGAGAGAATTTAAAACTACGGGGTAGTATAAAAAAATACATTTTTTCAATATGTATAGTTCTTGCAATCAGTTTAACATCCCGTTGAGTATAAAGAGACAGATAATATATCTGTTTAATGTCTTATTAAAATTGCAGCACGAATGGTTCGTACAGGGTGACTCATTAATAGGAAAAAATAATGTATGCCTTCTTTAGCTACATTTATGGCTCACACTGTATATTATTACTTTAACAATATATTAATTGTGCAATAACATCTTCTTATGTTTTCGACGTTGTAATAAAAAAAAGATTTTTCCAAAATCATATGTTACATATTTCATAAATACACTGTAATCCACCAAAATTTATGGCAATTGTTTTGTGAAATATTTATGTCCAATAATGTACAAATCACAATTTTTCCAATAACCGGAAATAATACACGTCTATCATTGGAATCTGGTATCAAAAATGCTGTATTTTCGATATTTAACACTCTGTATTTGGAAAACTAGTCATAGAATCTATTTGAGCTCATTAACCCCTACAACATACCAAAATTTCAAACAATTTGACGGAGATCCATTTTTCCATAAGAAAGGTGCGTGGTCCTTAGGACGACCAAAACTATTTTACTGTTCAATTCGGCCCTGGAAAATGTATTTAAACAGATGAGATGGGAAAATATGGGATCAGGTTTGCATCTGATAAAATAATGATTAGTGCTAATATAGACGAAAAAATTAATGAATTTTGATACATAGGTTTAAGCCATATTTTCGTCTTTCTGATAGTGTAATCAAGTACACATACTTGTTTAATCGGTGCTTACGAGAAAGCACATTCCCATCTGTTCTCATGAAAACAAAAATTATATCTGTATTCAAAAATAAGGGAGGTACTGAAGATCTAATAAACGATAGTCCTATATCTCTATTGCCAATAATCTCAAAAATTCTTGAATCCTTATTGAAAGATCAAAAAACTTTGAAAACAAGAATAGTACATATGCTATATTCTTGGACTTCACGAAGGCATTCAATTGTAAAAGTTTTGAAATTCTTTATACAAAGCTATATCACTATAACTTGGTCACAAGCAGTTTACCCTTGTCCTGTCGTATTTAGAAGCGGGAGAACAGTTGAAAATCAGCAGTCGACGAGTCTATGGATTCAGCATGGTACTCCTCAGGGATCTGTGCTTGGTCCTCTGTTGTACTTCATATACAAAAACGACTTGCCAAACTTTAAAAATTTATAGAATCTACTGATAATCCTGTTTGCTGTTGACCTAATATTGCAATGGACAATTAGTTTTTAGCCAATAGATTTAGTTTCAACAATAGCAACTTTACATTGCAATCTTCACCATCAACCCTAGCAACTTACATATCAGTGAAGTTCTTGGAGGTCTGTCTTGATCCTGGGATAACTGTGAAGCCCATGTCAATTTCCTTAGCTCTAAATTCTGTGAAATAACGTGTTTCTAGGGGCACATCACTGACTGCTTATCATGGGTACTGTAGCTCAAATATGTCCTATGTAATTTTAATCTGCGGTTATTCTCCACACTTTTTAAGTTACAACGTGCTGTGTTAAAATTATTACAGGAATAAAGTACCGCTGGTGTTGTAGTGATGGCTTTGTGAGGCTAAAGCTGCTTACCCTAACTTGGACTTTAATCTTTCACTGTCTTGTCTAGATGAAACAGAAGTCAGTTAGAGATCGCATAATGATATTCACTCCTATTCAACTAGGAAAGAAGGAGACTCAGTGTTCAGCAACCCCAGATTGCAATCAACGAGAATGGGCATTGACTATTATGAAGCAAAAAATGTTAATGCACTGCCAGCAGGAATCAAAATTTTAAGCTTAGACAATTTTAAACCAAGAGGGAAAAATTATCTTTTAAAATTCAATGTACAAATTTTTTATGTTTAAAGTTTGTCACTACAATGTACATTGTTGCCTATACGTTAGTAAATAGGACGTTTTATGCTCTTAAAATTTTATTTATTCTTTATTGTATATATAATTAATTCTTTATATACTTTCGTACCTTTTGATTTGTAAAAACACACGTTTGTAATACTTTACCAATTTTTGAATCAAACTGAACTAAATGATGTCTCGGTCATACCATCGAAAGTTGCAGCCTTTGGGAAAGTCAGCTTTATGCCAAAAAGAGGATAAACCGATGAGCCTGTAATATGGATTGGAGATGATGACCTTAAAAGAACAACTACAGAACAACTAGGTTTAAAGAAAAACCGATGGAACGGGTAATGCTGTGAGTCACTCTGAGAGTCAAGGTACATAATAGGAACATTCATAATAGAACAAAAGTGACAGATATTGAGTAGCATTATATAAGTGAAAATGGGTCGGGCATGTGGTAACATTTGGAAGAGACTTATGAACGAAAAAATGGCAGCATTCGACGAATACAGGTTGGGAAAGAAGAAGAATCTCAGAGCATAAAACAAGACCATTGCAACAACACAACATTGTGCTCATTACAAAGGTACCAAGTTTCTTTTGGTAATCTGTGTTCAAAAATAATGTTAAATTACTACATATAAAAAGATTATGTTATTGCCTTTTAGTCTGCTGTTACATTTGTTTATTTACTCTTCTTTATGCACACTTCGTATATATGTAGATGCTCCTCCTTGCCTATCATTCATGGTCTAACACTTAACTTCTATTCTCTACGGGTGGTATTGCAATCAAGTTGTCAGTAGTCAGAAGTTATTTTGCCATAAATTTATTATCGCCTGTGAAGAAGTTTTCGCTTCAAAATGACTCTTTAAAGAAAAAGACAAAAAACACGTTGGTGCTAGACGAAAAAACTTCTTTTTTCAACAGGACGGAGAACCACCACATTAGCCCTTATTTCTACGAAATTGGTTTATTGAGACATTTTCAGATAAAAGGATTGGACGAAGGGGCGCTATAGAATGGCCAACAAGATCACTCGACTTAACGCCCCTTGACTTTTTTATGGGGACAACTAAAAACTGTAGTGTACATATACACGTAGAATAGTGGAGGTGTGTGGCGGGTTTGACCAGAGACGCTTTTAAAAATGCGGGAGGAATTCGAGCTGCGACATTGTTTTACCAACAAAAGCGGGCATTTTGAACATCTAATTTAAGTACAAGGTACGCCTAACGCCTAATACAATATTAAAAATGTAAATTCAAAGTAAATAATATTATTTTAATTTGAATGTTTAAACTCTGTAAAAAATAAACTGATTAAAAAAAATGATGTGTCAAAAGATTGGCAAAAAGAGGCCTTTAACAAGAGGTATCACATGATACCCCTTTGCATTTAAACTTATAGAAGTAACATTCAGCCCCGCTTAGGGATTGAATCTGCAGGGAGACCGATACGTGTAAAATGTTTCCCCCCATAAATATAAATTAACGTGTTTTTTTGCCTCCTTCTGTTAAAAATATTTTAAAAGTTATTTTAGGTGGCTAGTTTTGAAATGAATAATATTTTCTATAAACCGAAAATAAAGAATCTATAAAAATGAAAACTGTAAAAACTGAGTTCTGTTCTTTTACATACTAATGAATGTTATGCAACGTTAGGGCTAGTAACTAAACACAGCTAGAGGAGTGCATGCCTTATAGTTTTTCTAAATACTTATGACTTATTCAATCGAACAATTAGCATTTGCTTGGAGAAGTCACCATTGCGTTTGTTGGACTGGCAGATGGTATCAGCTCGCAGAGGCGGAAATAACTTATTATCTTGTAGATTGTGAATGTTAAATCGCGTATAAACGATACAGATAACTGTCCGATTATTGGAAAGATCTATAATTATGTACCGGTGATGCACATTTTTTTCTTTCTAAATGAGTTGATGAAGCTATTACGGTTTTGTAGGTACAGAACCAAACGATTACATTGTTCTAATAGTATTACATCGTGTGAAAGATTTGTTCGTTTTCTATTCAAAAATGTTATTGTTTACATAAACTAACATAACCTGACTTCCGAAACTCGGTTGAACATACTTAAAACTCTTTGCCCCCTTTAGGTCATGCTAATGGGAAAATACCTTTTTGCGCCTTTTAGGTCATGATAATGGGAAAATAAGGAAATACCTTATCATTGATTCTTTCGAATGGTTTCAATAAAACAATCTCTAAACAGTTTTCAGGGCAATGTTAATTTTCTTTAAAGGGCCCCAGCAAATTATTCTGTAATTATAACTGCAACTCACAAAATTGACAGAATTGTATACAATATGACAAGTGAATGGTTACAGAGCTAATATAAGAAAACAAATGAAAGTTGCTTGCCTATTTCATCAAATATTTCCAGATTGACAGCCTAGAGCCAAGGGTCAAATAATAAATAAAAAAAGCAGTGTCGCGAGCTTCAACAAGTAAAAAAAATAAAAAAGTACCTGCGAATGCAAGAAATTGTTAAACTAAAATGCATGTCATGCTTGAGTTTCTGGGAAACCTAAATACAACCTGTCGAAATACACAGAAGCACATAAAAGACGAAGAGAAATAATGTTTATGAACACATGATCAAAACATTTGGTAACAATGTCCAGTTATGTTACATGCATATTGTAGCATGTAAAACTCGATACTACCCTTTTTCTGAAGCGAACGCTTCTTAACGGAGGCCCACACTTTTACATATGAATATAGTTGAGAAAGGGAATGAAATGCATAACTTTAAATTTCATTAGTTTCGATACGACACGACACGACCGACCGATCGATCGACCGACCGACACCACACACTGCTTTAGTCTTGAAATACCCAACCAATTCAGTCCTCTGTGTAAAAAAAAACAGTAATATATTAGGAGTCTCTTCTTTTATAGAAAATCAATTATATACAGGAAATAATTGCTTTCTTAGTGATATTGGTGGAATATTTTTCAATGTAACCACTGTGGTGTTATTTCCCAAAAAGTACTTAAATACGAGGGTGAATCAAATATGAACCGGACTTTTCTGTTTCTCGCCCTGTAAGTAATTCGAGTGGCGTGACGTCTTGATATATGTTAGGTAGGGATGTTAAGAAGAGGGGAGTTCATCGGTTTGGCGAGGCGTAGTCGATGCGCTGTTAGTAGCATCATGGCAGAGCAAGAGGTGCATACGTCTGTTGCGCAACGTGTTGTTATCAAATTTTTGGCGTGGGAGGGCGGTAGACCGTCTGAAATTTTGCGTCGACTATATGCACAGTTCGGCAATGAAACACTTTCAAGGACCCAAGTGTACGACTGGCACAAAAAGTTTTCAGATGGCCGAGAGACAGTGGAAAATGAGCCTCATGCACGCCGTCCCACGACAAGCATCAATGAGGCGAATTGGCGAGTTGGGTTACCGAAAAATGTGTACAAGATGGGTTTCTCGCCTTCTAAGGGAAGATCAGAAAGCAAACCGTCTTGCCGTATGTGAAAGGCTGTTAGCAAGATATCGAGCAGAGGGGGATGAGTTTTTGAGACATGTTGTCACCTGTGATGAGACATGGGTGCATCATTATACCCCAGAGTCCAAACATGCAAGCATGGAGTGGCGAAAACCTGGAGAGGCAGCACCGCGGAAAGCCAAGACCCGTCTTTCTGCAGGGAAAATTCTTGCAACAGTTTTTTGGGATTCGAAAGGCGTACTGCTGATCGATTTTCTGCACGAACGCCGTACAATTAATGCTGAGTATTACTGCGAACTACTCCAACAAGTGAAACTTGCCTAGAGGCAAAAGAGGCGGGGTATGTCTATCCGAAGTGTGATTCTGTTGCATGACAATGCTCGGCCACATACAGCTACATTGACTCAATGAAAATTGAACAAAATGCATTGGGAAACCCTTGAACACACACATGTTTGGGCCACTTAAAGAAGAACTGGGAGGCCACCACTTTGAGGACAACGAAGGTGTAGAAACGTTTGTGCGCAATTGGTTATCGACACGACCAGTTTCATTCTTTGAGAAAGGTATTAAAAAACTTCCCGATTCTGTGGAAAAAATGTATAAATAAGAGAGGAGACTATGTAGAAAAATAATATGCATTAAAATTTGTATTGATCGTACCAATAAAATTTTTAAAACAAAAGTCCGGTTCATATTTGATTCACCCTCGTATATAGGAAATAAATCAATATAAGCATCCACGTAATATAGAATACCTGCACAAATTTTGCTTTTCGTTCTAATAAACACTCCAATTCTCTCTTTGTGATATATTAAATTGAAGATTGACAAACATTACAAATTAAAAAGTATATATCACAAAAAGGCAACTGGGCATTTAATATTATCAACGAATATAGATTCATAGAAGAATACACATTAAGCAAAACATATTCTTTGTTTACATCGTTTTATTATCGTAAGAAACAAGGTACGTTTACGACTCAATAGAGGGAATGATGTATTACATACATCTGAAACTTTTATATCCTCGAAAGAAAGCATTTTAAGTGGTCAAGGGTCTAAAGCGCACGGCTGCGAATCCAAAGTTCTCGGATTCGACACTGACGACAATTATACTTTTTTTAATATTATGTCATTATTAATTAATTTTATTATGTACTATTTTCAATTCACATAAAATGAATCAAACTCATTTTAATATTACATGGAATATATGTATACAATTTATAGTTTTGTGTAAATGTTATGTGTTTGTAATGATGTTAGCTAGAAACAAAACGAATTTTTTTGGACAGCTTGTCTTCAAATAGTTGTTCAGATAAACAAACTATTTACTTTGGATTAATACTTGAGTTTTAACAAAATACTGACAATTATTTTAATTCACCTGATATTTATATCCATTACTTGACACAAAGATTTATTCTTAAAAAAATACTATCAGGATACTGCCTGTGCCATCATATTAAGAACGATTTGCAGTGATATTTTGCTACCTTTTCCACTCGCAACTATGGTTTTTTACTTTATTATAAACAATTGAAACAAGAATGGGTGTCAACAGTTGAATGAAATGAAAATACCAATAAAATGAGCCCAGGATCAATCCGATAGGATCTTTAGTAACACGGAAAATCAAAAAATACTGAAAAATTTAGCGATTTTCTTTATATTATCATAACTCCGTCACTATCGAAGTTGTAGAACTGGGTTTGTGGGACTGATAGTAATTGATATCTACCTTATGCGTGACTAAACCAGTCCCTATCGGTTTATTAGTTTTTGAATAATTGTTAAGTATTTAGTCCACTATTCTTGCAGTGTCAAATATCAATTCAGAATAGAGATATTGAAAGTAGAGGTATGACTCTGCAACGCCTCTATTTTCATTTTTCGTTAAATGTTTGTGAAATATACAAAAAATTTTAGCAAACATCACCAAAATTTGGTGAGCGTATGAATGTGTTCGCGGTGTGGGGGGAACACGGTATTGAGGGGAACTGCTGACAATAATTATTATCGATAGTAACTGTCACTCTGACAGATGGTGAAAGAATCTAATCGCTAAAAAAGCTTATATACAGAGCGATTTGTTCGATTTTATTATATCAAATGAGAACTGTTTGTTTATTAATATATTTATATAATATTTTATAGAGAACTCCAGAATTAAGGCAATAGGTTTATATTAGTGAGACAAACACTGAACTAAATAAGTTAAAAAAAGTCTTGAACATATCTAAATTAGTTTCTGACAAAAGTAATAAAAATATTTATAAATTACAGGCAGCCTGCCTATATTATATATTACTAAACGCTTCCCCTCAACAACCGTGCTTCCCCCACTCCTCGGATACATTCATACTCTCGCCCATTTTTTGTCATGTTTGCTAATATTTTTCAGATATTTCACAAACATTTATTGAAAAATGAGAATAGAGGCTTTGTAGAATGTCACCTCTGCTTTCAACAACTTTTTTCAAAATTGAAATTTGATTATCTATGACGCGTGGAGGCACAAAGCAGAAATAGGGAACAAAAAACTATATATCACAATTGTTCAAAAACTAATAAACCGGTAGCGCCTAGTTTTGGCATACATAAAATAGATACAAATTGCTATCAGTTCGTACAAGCCCAGTTCTACAGCTTCTAAAGTGATGAAGATTTTTTTTAAAAATGCTACATTTTCCAGTATTTTTTGTTTTTCCTTGTTACTAATGATCCAATCGGATCGAGCCTGGGCTCATTTCATTGGTATTTTCATGCTTTACAATTGACCTGTTGACACCATTAAGATTAGTTTATTAGTTTTGATTTTATAAACATACTAAGAAAATAAAGTAATTTTCTTGCTTCAAGTAAAAAACCATAGTTGCGAGTGGAAAACATAGCAAAATATCGCTAAGAAATGTTGTTAATGTGATGGCACAGTCGGTATCTTGATAGTATTTTTTACACATTATCAGTTAATTTTTGCTCTATTGATTGGTCTAAGACAGTGAGATAACGAGAGAGGAGAAGGATATTTCGTCAGAAGCTTTCTCTTCCGTTGTTCAGTCTCAAATGACTGTCGCTCTATTTTTTTATTTATTTTAAATGGATTTGCCTTTACAATTGTGTAACAGTTTTGTAGCAAGAGCTGTTCTTTGTTGGTTAACTGAATTAAAGTGTTTGTAGCTCTTAAGTACTTTGTATCCTGTTGTCTTGATAAGTTTCTATAGGCTGGCGCTGCCAAACACATTATTTTTTCCTCTGATGCAAATATCTGTTAGCTGCTCGAAAATTTATAAGAACATCGTTTATATTGAAAGCTCTGAAGATTGTTCGAATTAAATCGTATCATATAGTTCAAGATTTCGTAATTAAATATTCACTTACCCCACGAGCATAAGTCGTGGGGTAAGTGAATATTTAATTTAAAACCGATTCGTTTTTATTTAGTAGCCAACTGTATACAACTGTCAGATTTACCAGGTCTACTATTATATCAAGCTAGTCAGTGATTTTCATGAACATGTCGAAAAGATAGAAATGCGTTCCTTCTAGGATAGATGGGAGAAAATTTTTGTTTTGCTCACGCGTGAATGAACTTGTCGCACCGTTTGTTATAGGTTTATTGTTTCACTATATGAGTGCATTCTGAGAGCGTTCTGGGAACCTCATTTGGTTAATATTAGTCGTAAAAAATATTGGAGGAGGCCGTTCATTTCATGAAATTGTTTGAAGGTTGGAAAATGAACCGATGGTCTGCAATTTTTGAGATTTGAGTTATAACCCTTTTGTAGAAAGTGAGTGAAACATTTTGAATTAAAATTGTAATGAAGCAATGTAATATTTTTGGGATTGTAAAGTGGGGGAGTATATTTTATTAGCTACGCATTATATTTAAGGATTAGCCACATATAAATTGGCAATGATTGGACTAACAGGACTATATAATAATGTTATTACAAATTTTGTCAAGAGTACGCATGTGCCAGTAAAGTAAACATAATTTGTTTCACAGATAATTCCTAAATGTATACATTCACAAATCAATAAATATTTCAAAAATGTTTATTGAACCTTAAAATCCTGCGCTCTTATTGAAACACTCATTCTAAAACAATTAATTCTTAGTAAAGAGGGGAACATTTTACATTGTCCTATAGAAAAAAAAACACTGGGCAAGGATCAATCAATAAAATTCTCAGCAAGTTAATGGTGAATCTTTAAACCTATTGTGAAGGCACACCACGTTGGGATTATAATAATAGTCACATTTTGTTTCCTTCACAGTTAAACTAGTAAACTGGTTATGGAAATGCACACTGGAGATGTACCACAACGGACTCTCGATTTTAATAGAACCCTCTTGACTATTCTGCAAGCAATGCACTACGTCTTTTTGCATTTCGAGATTCTCCGTTGATTTATACTTATGTATCAGTTCCTTCACTTGACACATCTCAGTCGCAAGCATGTTTTAACTCAAAGGTTAGATATTCCGATATATTCTCACAAAGGCCATTGTTAAATTACAATGAGCAGGGACGTACTTACCTTCTAATCATAGAAACTACGTGAATATTAGGATTTTCTGGGAATAACACGACTCCTGAGAATAATTTGTATATTTTAAAGAAATTTAACTTCAATGGCAATACAGAAAACCTAAGAAATTGTAAAATAAGTAACATTAAACACTAAAAATTTTTGAAAGAATTACATTCAGTCAGCAAAAAAAAAGACTTCACTGCTGTTGGACGTGTACAGAGTGACATTTAGAAATTCTAAAGATCGTACAAACTAAAGCTATTTGAAATTGGAAGAATTTAAAAGAATTCTTCACAATTTTATGTGGGGTACGTCGTCTATACTAATATACAGGGTGAGTTTTTTTTATGATCAGTATGGGGATCTCGGAAACTAGCTGAGATAGAGCAACGGTTGGTTTTACTGGCCCAATTTAATGACACTTTCGGATTTTTGTAAAAAGTGAGGGCTTACTAGATATTTTGAAAAAAAAACAAATTCTGTCGATTTAGTCAAATCCCTCTACTTCCTTTGTTTTTGATTTTATTAAAAAAGTGTCAGTATCAAATTTGAAGGGAATTGTATCCCGAATATGATTGTCATGTCCTCGTTTGCGTAACAGCTCTCGTTTTCGAGATATGACACAAACTTATCTTTTTTTGAATGGAAACCATAGTTGGCTATGACCTCAAAAAAATCGGATATTTTTAGAGCTTTTCAAAGATATAATATTCGATATAGTTATTCATAAAAATAACGGAGTTATGGATGCTTTTCTCTCTTATTTTCACTTTTAACGTAGGTAGCCATGAAAAAGATCGTTGTCACTTTGCCATTTCCTCATTTGAGAGTAATTCCATTAGTATTGCTGAACTGACAGTCGATATTGACAAGTTTTCGTGATACACTGGACTACTCTAACGAAGAAACACTGAATATGGTGGAATGTTATATCATATGCCATAAAAATTCAGTTCGTGCAGCTGAGGAATACTTTCATAGATATTTTAATCGTCGTCAACCTGCTCTATGTACACTTAAGAGGCTTTACGATAGTTTACGCAGATATGGATCTTTTACTAAACCACCAAAGGAACGTAATCAAATTAACGAAGCACCACAAATAAATCAAAATCCATCTACATTAACTCGTGAGAGTGCGGCAGAAGCTGGCACATTTCAACGAACTGTAGTTAAGATACTGAAAGCGCACAAGTTCCACACGTACAAACTTTCAGTTTCTCAAAGTTTGCAGGCAGGTGACGAACATCGACGTATTTTGTTTTGTAAATGTTTTAGAGACATGTGCCTTGACAATCCACAGTTTCCATTAAAGGTGTTATGGGCAGATGAAACTAAATTTACTATCTGCGGTATGTTCAATAGACACAATGAGTATATTTGGGCTAAAGAAAACCCTTTCCATGTAGAATAAAGATGACTCCAGATAAAATTTGGTTTTAATGTTTGTTGTGCTATCATAGGGTCTACTATTCTAGGCATTTTATCTATGACGAATCACTTACTGGGGAGCTCTACTTGCATTTCTTGCAATACACTTTTCAAGACGTGTTGCATAATTTGAATTTGAGAACTCGTTTAGAAATTGAGTGGTTCCAACATGACTGAGCACCTGCTCATAACTCTTTGTTAGTAAGACAACACTTAGGTAATATCTATCCAAGCTCTTGGATAGAAAGAAATGGTCCACGCGAATGGCCACCCCGGTCTCCCGAATTTGCAGTTATAGACTTCTATTTATGGGGTGCGCTAAAAACCAAAGTATACAAAAAAGTATGAGACAGTTGGTGACCTAAGGGAGGCGGTATTACAAGCAATTGAAGAAATTGATAGGCGGTCTGTGAGGAAAGCGGTAATGTCAATCTTAAAATTGTAACGGCTATTATGTACTTTAATTTCTTAAGTCTTTAGTAAGTACCAACTTATTTAGTTTTTTTCGTTATATCTGATATGCCTAATAAAAAATCGTTGAATGTTTTTTGGAATAGTTATTAATAAATCAATATATTTCATGGCTGACTACGTTAAAAGTGAAAATAAGAGAAAAGCATCCATAATTCCGTTATTTTTATGAATAACTATATCGAGTATTATATCGTTGAAAAGCTCTAAAAATGTCCGATTTTTTGAGGTTATATATGGTTTCCATTAAAAAAAATATAAGTTTGTGTCATATCTCGAAAACGAGAGCTGTCACGCAAACGAGGACATTACAATCATATTCGGGATACAATTCCCTTCAATTTTGATATTTACACTTTTTTCATAAAATCAAAAACAAAGGTGCTAGAGGGATTTGACTAAATCGACAGAATTTCGTTTTTTCAAAATATCCAGTAAGCCATGACTTTTTACAAAAACCCGAAAGTGTCATTAAATTGGGCCAGTAAAACTGCAAATCTTTCCCAATTTAACCATTGCTCTATCTCCGCTAGTTTCCGAGATACCCATACTGATCATCAAAAAACCTCACTCTGTATAAAGAGGTAACATTTGATTGATTGTTTGTAGGGATAATCTCTGGAACTAATGTCCGATTGTAATTTTTTTTTACTAGTATAAAGCTACACTATCTGCTAGTGAAACAGGCTATCTATATTTTATTTAAATAAAATTTTTTATTACACGATGTACGGCAGTGAGGTGCCTATTGTTTAAAGTTAAATCGAAGTATTGAATGGAGGGAAAAGGGGTCACTAATGTATAACCTCTTCTAAAATAAATCGAAGAGGCTTTTAACTTTTTGTGAAAATTCAATCATCCGATAAAGCTCAAGTGGGGTATTTTTAAGAATACTTCAGTATATGTGGAGAACCGAAAATAATAGAGTTAATTCGTTAAATTAATAAAGATTTAATGTGGCATTTTGCGAAAATTATATCGTTGAATGGGGAGTGCGAGACAAATTTCATGAATTTTTAGAGAACACAAAATGACGAAGGGGGTTGTATATATAGCAATATTATTCGTTGGATGAGAATTGATCAACTGATCTCTTTTCTATAAAGGTATATAGGTATTATGCGTCATTCTGAATTTATGGAGAGGGTAGGGACTGAAAAGATTTAATAATGAAAATAAGTACTCAAAAATGCAAAAATACCATAAAGCTCGAAATCTTAAGAATATTAAATGCACCAAATATTACAAAAACAGTCAACGATTTAAAAAGAGAAAGGCTTTATATTGGCAATCCAAGATCAAGTAATTCCAACTAAGAACTACCTAAAGTACATCGTTAAAGACCCCTCTATTAACAACGATAGATGCAGGTACGGTTGCCAAACATCTGAATCTATCCAGCATATCACAGGAGGTCGTCAAGCGTTCGTTGCAACTCTATACACAGAACGACACGATGCTGTGGCAAAAATACTTCACCAGGAACTAGCACTGAAACATGAACTATCACAGTCGGTAAGATTACCATACTATAAATACAGACCAGAATCTGTTTTAGAAAATATCAACTACAAGCTGTACTGGGACCGCATGATACTGACCGATCGGTCTGTTGCTCACAATAGACCAGATATAATTTTGGAAGATAAAGTCTCTCGGAAAACAACTTTAATTGACATAGCAATTCCTAACAACAATAATATAAATATCAAGCAGGCTGAGAAAATAACCAAATATAGAGATTTGGAATTTCAAATAAAGACTCAGTGGAACATGTACAACACACGAACTGTACCAATTATTATGTCAACGACAGGACTAGTCCCAAAATATCTATTAAACAATCTAAAATACCTCGGTCTGGACGAACATCTTTACAAACAAATGCAAAAAGCCGTCTTGTTAGGGACAGCCCGGACGGTCAGGAAATTCATAGGAAACTTCCGCCACGACCCCAACCACGGGCCTGAAAACCTGGCAAGGGCTCCCACAGAGCTAAACCCTTTTGATATCTAGGATATCTGGGGTTTACTGAATTTTCCCTTAAAGGCACTCATAGCGTGCCTTAGAGGGAGTGTGATGCCATACTTTGTATGGTTAAGTCGGGAAGTGTCATAAAGTAATAAAGTGTAATAAAGAGGGAGTGTGATGCCATACATTGTATGGTCAAGTCGGGACAAGTGTCATAAAGACATATAAATGACGTCAACCAAGATTATGTCGACGGTGCAGCCTCGAACTACTGGTTGATCTCTGGTCATATGTTTCCTGGAACGGAAGGCTTTATATTGGCAATCCAAGATCAAGTAATTCCAACTAAGAACTACCTAAAGTACATCGTGAAAGATCCTTCTATTAACAACGACAGATGCAGGTACGGTTGCCAAACATCTGAATCTATCCAGCATATCACAGGAGGTTTTCAAGCGTTAGCTGCAACTGAATACAAAGAACGACACGATGCTGTGGCAAAAATACTTCACCAGGAACTAGCAGTGAAACTTGAATTATCACAGTCGGTAAGATTACCGTACTACAAACACTATAACTACAATCCAGAATCTGTTTTAGAAAATAACAACTACAAGCTGTACTGGGATGAACATCTTTACAAACAAATGCAAAAAGCCGTCCTGTTAGGAACGGCCCGGACGGTCAGGAAATTCATGGGAAACTGCCTCCACGACTCGAACCGCGGGCCTGAAAACCTGGCAAGGGCTCCCACAGAGCTAAACCCTTTTGATATCTAGGATATCTGGGGTTTAGTGAATTTTCCCCTAAAGGTACTCATAGCGTGCCTTAGAGGGAGTGTGATATCATACATTGTATGGTCAAGTCGGGAAGTGTCATAAATGTCAATAATGTAAGAAACACTCTCTTCCAGGTGTAATTCTTTTGTACGCAAGACAATATATATTATATATTATATATAAAATATATTGTTTCTGGTCAGGGAACCTTCATCAGTGACGCTTCCAACAATTGAATGCCCTCTGGAACACTTCTTTATGTATTTGATACAAAATTTGAAGACGGGAGATGTAAAGACCGACATCTAGGATTTTCGAGAGAATTAGTACACAATATCTCTGACAGGTGAAGTAACCTGAAAATTGTATCGTGACATTCTGTCCTAGGAGTTAAGGGAGAACAGCAATTACACGAAACGACTCCAGATTCGGAACCTCTGTGTGCTAATTCTCTCGAATATCCTAGATGTCGGTCTTACATCTCGCATCTTCAAATTTAACGAACTGTATCAAATACATAAAGAAGTGTTCGAGAGGACATTCAATAGTGGGAAGCGTAACTGATGAAGGTTCCCTGACCAGAAACAATGTATGTTATATATAATATATATTGTCTTGCGTAAAAAGGTGTGACACCTTGAAGAAAGTGTGCAATATTTCTCAAAGGTGAAGTAACCTGAAAATTTTATCGTGACATTCTGTCCTAGGAGTTAAGGGAGAACAGCAATTACACGGAACGGCTCCAGATTCGGAACCTCTGTGTGCTAATTATCTCGAAAATCCTAGATGTCGGTCTTACATCTCGCGTCTTCAAATGTAAGAAACGTTAAAAATGCCAAACATGTTAAAAATGACCAAAAAACTTGAAAATCTCAAGAACGTAAAAAATGTCAAAAATGTCAAATATGTCAAACATGTAAAATATGCCAAATATGTCAAATATGTGAAACATGTCAAATATGTCAAACATGTTATATATGTCAAATATGTCATAAACGTCAAATATTTCAAATATGTCGAATATGTAAAATGTGTCAAATATATCAAATATGTATGCATAAAAATATCAAATATGTCAAAAATATCAAAACGGTCAAACATTTCAAAAATGCAAAAATGTTAGAAATGACCAAAAATACGGAAAATGTCAAGAATGTGAAAAATGTCAAAAATGTCAAAAACGTCAAAAATATCAAATATGTCAAATATGCCAAATACGTCAAATATGTCACATATGTCAAAATGTCAAATGTGCCCAATATGTCAAATATGTCCAACATGTCAAACAAGTCAAAATTTCAAATATGTCAAACATGTCAAATACATCAAATATGTCAAATATATCGAATATTTTAAATGTGTTAAACATGTCAAATATGTCAATTTTGTAAAATATGTTAAATATATCCAAATATGTTGAATACATTGAAAATATCAAATATGTCAAAAATATCAAAACGGCCCAAAATTTCATAAATGCAAAAATATCAAAAAATGCCGAAAATGATAGAAACGTAAATATTGTCAAAAACACCATTAATGTCAAAAACATGCTGTTCAAATTTCGCTCATGAATACTGATGTTAAAATTGTGAAAATTGCCAAATAAAAAAAATGTTTAAGATAAATAGATCAAATTTGACTAGCCCGTTAGAAAAAGGGACGGGCAGGCTAGTCAAGACTAAAGAATCAAAACTGAATACATTATAACCACCACCATTACATATATATATATACAGCGTCTGTAAGAAAGACTAAGAGGAGTATGCAACAGATTTGATATTACAGTCACAATCAAAACAAGACATACAGTCAAATCTAATTTCTCAGAAATAGTGATTGATTAAGTTTTATATTGGAGAAACGTCTTGCTCTCGAAACTTCGCATGTACTGAACACAAAAATATATAAACATACATGAATTTGAAAATCTCATGCCATACATGATATTCCATATAATTGTCCACATCAATTTCACCAAATTTTAAACTGGAAATTACAAAAGCCATTCTTTCACATCCACCCAGTATTTGGCAGTGAAATATTTTTTTACAAATAGTTACTTCCTGTTGGGTGTACGATATTACGCAGGCACAGTTCGTCTGTAGGTACAACAGTATTTTAATGCCAACCTCGTATATGATTACATATTTGAAATTGGCTTCCTATATTAAAGGCAGGTAAAATTTTGTGGATTCTCATCATGTGTCAATTAATTTTTGTGCTACCATTAGTATAATAATTTATATTTAAAAAAGAACTGACTTCAGCTTATTTAAAATAAAAAACCGTTTAGAAACTGTGTACTGTGTATTCTTGTGTCTCCCTCTTTCTCCCTCTCTAATTTTTATTCTTTGTTTTATTATTTGAACCATTTTCTATAAATGTAACTCTAATTCAGTCTATATTACATCCACACTGTATATGCTTCTGTGTATTCATCACCCCTATATAACTTATTGGTCCTGATATCTTTAAAACCCCCTGTATAAGTATAAATCCTCTCCACACTATTGACTCTTTCTATTATTCTATTATTTAAATTATTCTTGTATATCAATGATTTTACTGCGCCCATATGTTTAGTATTCCATTTATGCAACTGCTCATGGTCTACCCTATATAATTATAATTTTACTATACCATTTAATCCAATCACCCGGTATATGCAACCGCTTCTAAAATTTTTTGTACCCATGTCTATAATTATACCCCGTCCTATGTCCTATAATTCAAATATCCTAATTGCTTATGCTTATATAGTAAATTTTTGATAGACTCTGAAAAACAATAATTTTACCCCACCCTTACTTCAAACACCTTTTCTAAGCAACTACTTCTGTTCCAAACTATATAACTTTTTTTAAGCCGCTCTGTATAACTGTAATTCTGCTCCATTTTATATTTCAACCATCCTGTATATTCAACTGCTTCTGGCAATTTTTAAAGTCTTTTGTATAACTGTAATTATTCTCCGTCCTATAACGCAAGTATCCACCCTGTATAACTATAGTTATTCTCCACTCTTATTTCAACCACCTTGTATGTGCAACTACTTATGTGCCACCCAAGACAATATTTTTAGAACCACCCTGTATAACTAATTCCAATTCCAGCTTATATTCCAACGATCCTAGGTATACAACTGCTTATGTACCACCTAATATCACATGCAATCACGCACAAACCTACAACCGTATACCATATAGAAGAGTTCGCCGCCATAACAAATTTTCGATAAACTATTGCATATTTAGTGCCATTTCACGTAACTGTAATCCTCCTAACTTAACTTCGCCTCTAAAAGAAACTTACTTCAAACGAATCAAAATGAAAACCATTACAAACACCCTATATGATATACTTTCATGGCATATTTTGACATTTAAACTAGATATCTGTGATGAAAATTTGACATTTACCATGATGTTTACAGTTTTTTTGCAAATATTTTTCCGATTTTCAGAAAAATGGTAAGTTTTGCGTCATAGAAAAACATACGGAATCAAGCTGGAACGTATATTTGTAGAATCAATTTATAGAGAAAACAGTGAAGATTCATTGAAATTCACTGAAATCTAGTCCCTTATTTACTTTTTTTCTAATTTGCTGGAAAACCGTAAATCTCATGTTATAAACAATTATATGGGACCTTTCTGTAATGATCCTTGATATAATGCAGTTTAAATCATCAAAATTGCTCAAGCCGTTTTAGAATAATCGCTCGTCATACATAAAAAAAAGTTGTAGACCAATTGATAACCTCCTCCTTTTTGGAAGTCGGTTAAAAATGTTACAGCTCTCTACGCGAAAATAAATTTCGAACATTCTTTAACCAAATTTTGCTGTGTAGGTAGTATGTTTGTTTCAGTTTTTGGAATATATTTATAGTTTAGTTAATTAGCTTAGAATTTTCAGCATTTTCTTCTTAAATTACGATTAATTAAGCAGACTGCTGCCATTATAAGCAAACTTGTTGTTGTTTAAACCACAGTGTGGTTGTAGAGTGGGTTTTGTGTAATTAAATAAATCTTAATAATTTACTGACCGAAAGTCTATTTAAAAAGTTGATTCGTTGGTGAATTTCATCATTTAGGTGTTAAGCAATGCACCGATTTAGAAATGCATAAAACATACCACAAAGTGAAATACGAGTCATTTTGTGATACGTGATCAAAATAAATAATATATTTTCAATTAATCACAGGTTGTGTTAAAAATATTAACAAAGGTGTAAAAAGTTTACGATGATTTTAAGTGAATTTTATTTGATTTGCAAATATACCTTAAAATAATACATTTTAATTTTAAGATACAGCGTGTCTCATGCAAAATAGTCCATCAAGGTTTACGGCTCTGCATGTGTACAATAAAGATGAAATTCCACTAGACCACAGCAAAATTAAAGTGAATCCATTGACACCGACCTTGAAAACCTTGTTAAACTTTTAATAACATATTATTTACTTATAGGACTAGGAGCTGATCCAAAGGGAAGGCGACGGCGACAGGGGCGCCCATCCCCATCAAGAGTGTTAAAGCCAATGAAATCAACACCAAGTGGAAGAAAGCAATTTCTATGACCTTAAACTACTTTTTAACAGACTTCAAAAAGAAAGTTCTCCTGTCTGTATATATTTTTTATGTGACTTCAGTGATTACTCGAAACCGTCTTTTTTTATTTTTTATTTATTATTACACTATCCAACAGTACAAATGCCAATTATAGGGCAGGGACAAAACATAGAAATATAAAAAATAAGGACAATTCGTTACTAAACATTATACAGCAGATTAATAGAAAAGATGATCATTTTTTTTATTACACTTATGGAGGAATTAAACTGTGACTAATTTTACAGAGTTACAACTTTTGCACATAAAATAGAGAGGTGAAAACTTTAAAATATTAGTTCTTGGTTTCAGTAAATAAAATGTATTATCAGTACGCGAGCTTGGTCGAGGAACAAGCAGAGGTAATTGATGTAAAATGTCACTGCAATCTATTTGGTTTCTAAACAACTTGCTTACAAAGACAACTGAGTGAACTCTCCTCCGATCGTGCAGACTAAGAAGCGAGAATCTCTTCTGTAGCTCAGATTGAGGAAAACCTATGGGAGGATATGAACCGTGAATTTTAAAAGCTAGAAATTTCAAAAATCGCCTCTGAAAATTTTCGACCATATCAGTGTAATTATTATAACATGGGTGCCAAACCAAAGCAGCGTATTCACAAAGGCGTTGTAAAGTAAAATCAGAGTGCTTGGGTATGAGAATCCCTCAAAGTTTCGAATTATAAAACTAAGACCTTTATAGGCAGCTTGTACAGTATTTCCAACATGCAAATTAAAATTTAGTATGCTATCAAAACTAACACCAAGATCTGTAATATCAAAGTAACATCCCCTATCTTGTAGTCTAACATCTAGCAGATCTAGCAAATCGTTTTTTTTACACCAGGCATTCACATTTTTCAAGACTTTTCTGTAGCCTAAAATTGTCATTTACATTTTCTATTATAGTATAGATTTTAATATCATCAGCATATATTTTGGATACAGGGTAAAAGAATTGTTGAAAGTTGTGAAGACAACTAGTAGTAGTAGTAGCTAGTAAAGCAAATCATTTGTTTTTTGAAAGTCTAGCAATTGGGCATTGTTGCGATATGATTCTCTAGGACCCGGATATTGAACATCAACACTATCAATGTCATTTATAAACAAGACAAATAATAATGGCCCCAATACGGAGCCTTGAGGAACCCCCGATGTGGACACAATTTTTGTTGACTTGAAACCACGGCACTCAACGTACTGCCTTCTGTTTGTAAAATATGATTCTAATAATATAATAACTGAGGGAGATACACCAAAATGTTTTAGTTTGGCCAGCAAAATGCCGTGATTGTCTATCGAAGGCTTTTGAAAAATCCGTATAGACAACATCCACTTGTTTATTTTTATCTAGATATTCAGAAATGTACTGAGTTAAACAAAAAAGGTTAGTAATGGTGGATCTTTGTTTAATAAAACCATGCTGGTGTACTATGATCTGACCTTGTACATGATGCAAGTAAAGCAGATTATAAAAAACCATCCCAAAAACTTTGGCAAAATTACAATCTTAAGAAATTTGAATAATTTCAAATGGATTCTGTTAAGGGGGATCGCTAAGAGGACCCATATATTTTACAAGGACATAGCTATTCAAACGCCTATCTTATATAGTAACCTTTGGTGAAGACGATAGTTCTAAAAAAGTAAATGTCTTTGTTCAGAACCTGGGGTGTAATAGAAACAGATTCAAACCAAAATAATTATCAGTTAATCAACTTCAAGATCGAGATTCTCAATTGGTTTCTACAGAGCTGTCATTTCAAAACTAGGCACCCAAAATAACGTTTAAAATATCTTTAAAAGAAAAAGATATAAAAAACCGGTTAATTTATATTTAAGGGGGGACACATTTTACACGTATCGGCCACCCTGGAGTTTCAATCTCTAAGGGGGGGTGAATGTCACTTCTAAAAGTTTAAATACCAAGTGTATCATCAGATACCTACAATTATGTTTATTGTCAAATCCAATTTAAAAAATCCTGCTCGTCAGAAAAACATATATTTTTAATAAAATTATGGTTTCCATTTCCCTTTGAGTCATTAATTCGCCAAATTCTAACCTTCTGTCATAATCATCTTTAGCATCTGTCGTAAAACCTGTGTTTTGTAGGGAAAAGAATTTATTTACGGGTAACGTTTTATACACAGATCCGAGGGAAATATTTGGAGACTGTTGGTATTGATGCTTGAGGATTTACGGCAAAATGACCTAAAATCATACACTTCCAGTTTTTGAAATATATGAATTAAATCCAACACATACTGATGCCCAATATTTTTATAGGGATGTCTCTGATGAAAAACAAGAGTAGTTCTGCGGGCGCAGCGTTGTTCTTCTACTAATAACATTTTTTTTATTTTTACAGTCGCAAAAACATTTAATTTTTACGATTTCTAGGTCAGAAGTGTGTACAAAATTTATCTGATTTTAAAAAAAATGGGCCAAAAAGAGACCTTAAAAAAGAGGGATCACGTGACACCCCTTTGTATTTATAGAAGTGATGATCACCCCCGCTTAGGAGTTGAAACTCCAGGGTGACCGATACATGTAAAATGTGTCTCCCTGTAAATATAAATTAACGTGTTTTTTACCTTCTTCTCTTAAAGATATTTTAAAAGTTATTTTGGGTGGCTAGTTTTGAATTGAGCCGTGTATATGTGTATATCGTGTATCTTCATAAATTTGAATCAAAAGGAAAAGTTTCTTAAGGATCATATTTAGAGAAAAAAATATTCTTCATAAAAATGTCTGCATGGCCTGAAATGTATACTGTAATAAATATAAATGTATACAGTTGTACTTTGCAACTTTGCTCTTACTTGAGCCAAACTATTTATTTGTAGCAGAAAAAAATATGTTTTGCTTTTCAGTGAAATTACTTTTATAAATTCATATTGGATTTTGTTTTAAATGTATTTAAAATTCAATAACTTAGGAAATACATTATGACCATAACCATGCAGCTCTCCCCCCTTCAAGTAAATGTATTAAGAGATATCCTCCTCTAAAGCACGAAATCGCCCTCCACCCTTAAGGCTAATCTCTCAAGAAGTTTTTTCTGATTCATTTATTTTACGTACCTCGTAAACAGAGTAGAATTGTTTCATTTCTCGTGTTTACCCATTTTTACATTGTTTCTAATCAACAGAAACCTTCCTAGTGAGTAATTGAATTAATATGATAACTATTTTACCGCGAAATGAATGTTGACATCTAGGAGTTTCAGGAACAACTAGCTTACCGAGACTCCAAATCGGGAGTCGTACTGTGTGTAATCCCGTTTACCCAGGATTAGACGATAGAAATCACACATCTTTTCAAAATTTTTTAATCCCTTGAACGCAAAATAATATATTGTTTTCAGTCGAGAACCTTCATAGTTGCGCTCACCTCACCTTATTGATATCTCGAATAATTATTTATGTATTATTACTACATATTACTGAAATTAATATTTTATCGCGAAATGACTTGCGACATCTAGGAGTTTCAGGAAAAACTAGTTCACAGATGTCTAAGTGCTTCTTGGGAAATAATATTTGGGAATAGTTTCGGGGTCTAGATTAGACCCCTTTGTCAATGGTTAAGAAACTACGGATTAAAAAGGCACAATTCTAAGATGTAAATTAAAATGACAATGTCTATTATATGATTTTTGACGTAACTAAGAGAATTGTATTTGTAATATACAGGGTAGCACAGAAATTTCTAAAGATTATATAATCATAAGGTTCCTTTCAAATTGAAAGAATTTGAAAGGGAGATCTTCAGAATTTTATTTGGCGCTCCTTTGTTCGACTTTGTTATAAAATGCGACCAAAAAACTTTGTTGATTCAGTGATCCCATTAAAATCATAAGGGAAAACCTAGGAAAAACCTTATGAACTATCCCAATATTGGGTTGTTCACAAGGACATGACCATTAGCAATTTCTTCCTTAATCATCGGCAACCAAATCAAATTGTCGTTTTTTATGTAATTTTTTCTGTTCATTTATTCGAACATTCAGAGGTCTAGAGGTTTCTCCAATATAGAATTTATTACATTCACACGGGATTTTATATATTTTTTGTATTTTGAGTTGTGTTATTTGGTTTGGTTTTTGATATGATTGATTTTAGTGTATTTCTTGTTTTAAATGGTGTTTTCATATTATATCTGTTTCCCACTCTTTTTAGTTTTTCTGATAGACCCTGTATGTATGGTATAGTTATTGTATTAAAGTGATTATCTTGGGAGTCAGTGTTGCTTGGTGAAGTTTGATGTTGGTTGCCCTTACTACAAACACCTTATATAAGCAACTACTTATGTTTCACACTATATAACTTTTTTAACCGCCCTTTATAACTGTAATTCTACTCCACCTTATATATCAACCATTGTGATAATTTTTAAAGCCTTTTGTATAACTGTAATTATTCTCCTTTCTATAACGCAAATATCTACTCTGTATAACTATAGTTTTGCTTCACTCTTATTTCAACTACGTTGTATACGCCACTACTTATTTGCCACCTAATACAATATTTTTTAACCATTCTGTATAACTAATTGAATTCCAGCTTATATTTCAACCATCATACTTTGCAACTGCATATGTACCACCTAATATATATCACATGCACGCACGCGTGAATGTAATAAATTCTATATTGGAGAAACCTCTAGACCTCTGAATGTTCGAATAAGTGAACACAAAAATTACATAAAAAACGACAATTTGAAAAATCCAAAATTAGTGAACATGCTTGGGACCTTGGTCATAAAATACAGTTTCAAAATTCAGTTATATTACACAAAGAAGAACACAACACCAAAAGAAAACTAAAAGAGTCTGCTTTAATTTTGTTAAATGAAAACGATTGTATCGCTACTACCTCCGCAGAATTCAGTCGTTCCTGGTTGCCGATAATTAAGGAAGAAATTGCTAATGGTCATGTCCTTGTGAACAACCCAATATTGGGATAGTTCATTAGGTTTTTCCTAGGTTTTCCCTTATGATTTTAATGGGATCACTGAATCAACAAAGTTCTTTGGTCGCATTTTTGGCGAATGCACTATCTTATAACAAAGTCGCACCTAGGAGCGCCAAATAAAATTCTGAAGATCTCCCTTTCAAATTCTTCCAATTTGAAAGGAACTTTATGATTATATGATCTTTAGAAATTTCTGTGCTACCCTGTATATTACAAATAAAATTCTCTTAGTTACGTCAAAAATCAAATAATACACATTGTCATTTTAATTTACATCTTAGAATTGTGCCTTTTTAATCCACAGTTTCTTAACCATTGACAACGGGGTCTGATCTAGACCCCGAAACGTTTGGAATATACAGCAATTTTCTTTAAACTGTGGTGTTATTTCCCAAGAAGCACTTAGACAACAATTATATACTCTCAGTTACTGCTCAGTTCTATTTTTATCAGTTTTTCTTCTGATGATATGTCTACAAATTGTAATTTCAGTTTTTTCAACGTTGTGGGTTGTTTTGTTTTTATCGTCTTTGGCAATTTTTTAACCTTTCCATTTTCCATGACACAGCGACTTCTAATTATATCCTTAATATTATATGCCACAATTATCATTCAGAAAACAACTAGCTCACAGAGTTGGAGAGTCTGTGTTTTAGTTAACCTACGAAGTCATTCGTATCATTTATTTCCTAGAAATCACAGGGAAATGGCGTTACATACAGTACGAGTATTTGTCAGCTAGTTTTTCCTGAAACTCCTAGATATCGTAATTCATTTCGCCACAAAATATTAAATTTAGTTATATGTACTAAATACATAAATAAAGTGGAGATTTTAATGAGTTGGGCGACGCGCAACTGATGACGCTTCTCAATTATTAAACAATATATTACCTTGCGTGCAATGGATTGAAAAATCTTGAAAATATATATTACATATTTAAAATAATATGATAAAATTTGGGAGAATGGAAATTTATATCTCGTTTGTGTTTTTTTTTACATTGCCACTTGTATATTTTATAGCTCAATAGATCGCCAATTATTCTTTTAATCGAATAGATTACAAAAATCACTGACCTATAGATATATCGGTTGCAACTTAATTTCGTTCTTTACATCGTTTTGCTTTCTTGATATTTTGAACAAGTTCACGAGTTGTTCTTGTAACGAACGCAAACAAACAGGCTAATTAGGGATTTTAGAATTTTCGAGTTGACAGTAGAAACTGACACAACTTTAGAGTCAACTATTTCAAAGATAACGAATCTAATTGGAGTCTGACTGTACGTTTCTCATAAAAAAAGCACCGTATAATGTAAGAGAACAGAGCAGTTCATTTAGTAGAAAGCTGTGGTGGCGGCGCGTTCAAGTTCACTGCGCTTCAAGGTCTACCAAGGACGCCACCAACCTACACCACGTAACGTCATCCGATAAAAGCGGGCAATAAAAGCGAGTTCTGCAACTATTTATATCTATGTGGTTAGTAATTTTTTTTAGTAATTTCTTGACTAATAAGATGTGTCGGTTCAAGGAAGGCACATTCCGTTTGTAATACTCGTGAAAAATGCCGAATGACAACAAATGAAAATGAAAACTATGTGACTTGTTTATGTATACAGGGCTTTCATTTCAAAACTAGCTACCCAAAATAACTTTTGAAATATCTTTAAAAGAAAAATACAAAAACACGTTAATTTATATTTACAGAGAGAAACATTTTACACGTTTCGGTCACGACGCGACGGTCACCTTGCAGTTTTAACAGCTGAGCGGGGGTGAAAACTTCTAAAAGTTTAAATTCTTCTTACACGTCTCCTTTTTAACCGACTTCCAAAAAGGAGGAGGTTATCAATTCGTCGCGTATTTTTTTTCGCTTTTTTTTTGTATGTATGTTACCTGATTTCTTCTCCTGTGGTGCACCGTTTTGAATGAATATGGTCTTGTTTAATAGACTATATATCCGGATTGGTGAAACTTCAAATTTTGGAAAAGAATTCTAATGGTAAAGTAATAAAATTTGTGAATGAACACATGCGGGCATGGAAATCGACCAATATCCCTAATATTTTAGTCGATTTTTCGATAACTCCTTATGGATGTGTATAGTTTTTTAACGTTTAATCTATTAAGGAAGATCTTTAGGTGATCTCATATACTTTTCTGCGACGTGCAACATGCAGTTTTGCAGAAAATCGCTGAAAATTCCAAAATTCTTATCAAAAATTTCATCGAAATGGCATAACGGACATTTCCTCATAAATATTTTAATTCCAACGTAATAGTGCGGTAATTTTAGGCACTGAAAGTTTTAATTACGAATTTGAAAATTTTCTATGTACATCTCAAGCATATAGGTAGTAAAGCATAATATTTTCGGCTCCTTAAATCAATGAGTACCAAGCTCGTTTTGTTTGTATACCAGGCAAATACCTATTTAAATGCAAATTTTTCCATTTTGCGAAAACTGTGCTTTTGGTTGTCACATTCTCCCGGCCTAATAGAAAATTCAGTGACAACATATGTCAAACTTTAAACTGTTATTTGGTGCGTTTATTAAGTAAAGTGATAGAAGGAGTTGCATTTATATGAAGATTGAAATATAGGACGGACTAGAATGATAGTGGTCCGTAGGCAGCCGTATATACAGGATGGTTGGAATATAGGGCGGACTGGACGTTTGGTGGAATAAAAATGTTGGAAAAATGTGAAATTAAAATTATATAGGATGATTAAAAAACTGTTATATGATGAAGCAAATCATCTACAGGATGGTTGCAATATATGCTGGAGTTGAATTATATTTATACAGTATGATTAAAAAAATATTTCTTTTATAGCCCCTAAGAAGTTGCTTAAAGTGTGGAGAGGAATTAATGTTACAGATGGCGAAAATATAGAATGTTAAAAAATAAATAATTTATGGGGTAGCCCACAAGGAGTTATATACTATGGTTGAAATCTAGGACGGATTTGACTCCTTAAATATGGGATGGATTCTACTTCGTCCTATAGTTTACAGAAGGCAGCTAACAAATTTATGTTTGTCCGTGGGCAGTCGTATGTACAGGATGGTTGGTACATAGGTTGGAATGGAATTATCTATAGTTATATAGGGTTGTCAAAAAAAGTTGAAAAAAGGTTACATGGCGTAGTCCATAAGGCATAAATATATTTTGGGCTTATTAAGTCAACGCGTACTAGTACATTTTGTTCGTAAAGATTTAAATGAGAAAGTATCATTGTGTAATGTTGAGGCTTTCGATGTTACCTGGTTCTGTCTATTAAGGTTATACATACAAAATAAAAAATAAAGAATGAAAACGACCTCCGTTCAAAAAAACTAAAAAGTTGAAAATAAAACATTTTAAAAAAATATATAACCGACTTCTATCTATAACTAAAAAGCTAAAAATAATTATAACAAAATACAACTCTAGCAAATAAATAACACATTCAGTGTTCTTAGGTACCTACCCAGGAAGTAAAAAATGTAAACATTAAAAGGTGCTCATTCTGTACAAATTAATTACCTAACCAATCTTGTAAATTTTTGAAGTCGTTGCCAAGCAACAATCAAGTTTGATGAATTAGTAGATAAGTGAGCAATGAAGGATTTTAGATTTGCTTGGCACTGGCTTCAAAATATACTAGATTGGTAGGTAATTAATTTGTACAGAATGAGCACCTTTTAATGTTTTTACTTCCTGGCTAGGTAGCTAACAACATTGAATGTGTTATTTATTTGCTAGAGTTGTATTTTGTTATAATTATTTCTAGCTTTTTAGTAATAAGTAGAAGTCGGTTATATTTTTCTTAAAAATGTTTTATTGCCAATCTTTTCACACATCATTTTTTTTTAAATCAGATTATTTTTTACAAAGTAATGACCTAGAAACCGTAAAAAATTTTAAAAACTTCAAATTGTAATTGAAAAAAGCATGAGTATAAATAGCGAAATAAACAAATGAGAAAGAATAATTGTGGTTGTAAATGTAAACAATTTATTATTGTTAGTGGTTTCTTTATATACTGACCATCAAATTTCGACAATAGTTTATTCTTTAAAAGAAAGAATTGAAATGATATTTATTTATGAGGAAAAACAACGCTGTGTACGCAGAACTGCTCATGTTTTTCATCAAAGACACCCCGATGAAAATATTGGGCATCAGCATGTGCAATAAAATTGTGAAGAATCGTAGAGTTTTAACTGAAGCTGCACAAGTTGAGATTTTAGGTCATTTTGTGATGGATCCTCAAACATCAATACCAAAATTCTACAGGTTAACAAAAAAATTCCTCATCTCTATACATGAAACTTTACGCCTACATAAATTCTTTCCCTACAAAATACAGCTTTTACAATAGCTTACTGAGGATGATTATGACTGAAGGTTAGAATTCTGCGAATTAATGACTAAAAGGGCAAATGCTCCCCTTAATTTTATTACAAATATTTCTTATTCCGACGATGCACGATTTTTTTAAAATGGATATGTCAATAAACATAATTCAACATATCGGCTGGAATTCGCGGAAATAAAATTTCTGGTCCTTTATTTGTGGAAGAAAATTTAACTGTGGAATTGTATTTGGACTTGTTAGGAAATGTGAAAAATCCTCCTATAATCGAATCTTTATAAAACCAAATATATGAAGATGGAACTTTGTTGCTAGACGATCTATTCAAAAGGACGGAGCACCTGCACATTATGCCTTGTCTGCACGAAATTGGCTTAATGAGACATTTTCAGATAAATGGATTGGAAGAAGGGACGCTATAGTATAGCCAGCAAAATCACCCGACCTAACGCCCTTGACTTTTTTTATGGGGACATCTAAAAATTGTGGTGTATAAAACTTAACTTCGCGATATTCCTGTACCTAGTATAATGGATGAGTGTGAGCGGATTACACCAGAGACGCATCAAACAGTGCGGGAGGAGTTGGAGCTGCCACATTTTATTCATCTATACAAGGACACCAGTTTATAGAATTGAACTCATTTCTGGACATAAAATTCGCTTATACCATCAGGTCAGGAACAGTTTATAGAGAATGACTGATACGATTTTATCATCGAACTCGTTGAAGCAAATTATTTAAATATTAAAAATCTTAAAAAATACGAATTTATTTTGTTTTTGCATATATAATGAAAAGCATCCTGATTGGATCATTTATTACCAAGAAAACTCAGAAAGACTGGTCAAAAGTGATTTTTTTGTTGAAAAGTTTGTAATTCTCTGGAAATCAACACTGGAATATTAACCATCGTCAACACGGTAGTTTGTGAGGTAACGTTTATTGAATAAGTAGTTTTTTGAAGAATTTCGAGAAATATTTTGCACATTTTACCTTATTAAAAAGACTAGTACGTTGGAGATATACTAAAGATACTTTGACAGTTCATAAATTCGCTTCAATTTGTCTATCTTGGATTTAAATATTAATTAAATGTACGAATATACAAATATACGACAACCAGCCAGCGGTGCAGTGACAATACATGTCAAAGCACATCGACGGATCTAAAATTTTCTTGAGGTGGGGGCTCGAGATGAAAATAAAGTTCGTTGGTTATCTGTGTAGAGTTTATCTGTTGTTAATTAAATTACTTATTTTCCACTGACTGGATTCGCCACTGTCAAGATATCGGACGAAAAGTAAGTGTCAGTCATTTAAGCCAAAATTCACATCAGTATTAATACATTTTACTGCAATTTAACAAAAATCCAATATATACGAAGTGAAATGCATTTTATGAGCTTACAAAATATATTTTGCATATTGCTATCGAACTATCATGGTTAATATGATACTTTGTGCAAAATATTTCTTCAAATTATTTAAAATGCAATTCTGCTAGGTCTACTTAACGAACAATATCGGTCTTGAGTCTTATTAATCTTAGCGTTATAAACAGGGCCGGACTTAACTTAATGCCGCCTCTGGGCACCGGAAAAAATGCCGCCCCAATACTGAAATTTTATTTAAACTTCTAGTTTATATATCTTGTTTTTTTTTATAATTAAAATTAGTAATTTATTACAGAAAATTTATTATATATTTTCAAAACATAAAAAAAATGGTTTTTTTTTCTAAAAGTTATAAGTTTTACACTAAGGGCAACTCCTAATTGTATTACATTGACTGATTAAAAATTATGTTTTGAAAAATGCAAATATAACTAACTCCAAAATATTTTCAATATTGCCAAAAAACTACTAAGTCAATACCTTTAATTCAAGAAAATAAAAAATCGAATATTATTCCAAATCTACAAGGAAATAAATTAATTAAAGCACTTTGATTATTAACTTTTACTTGAAGTGCCAAAATTATAATTTACAAATAATGCCATAATTGAAAAATGATTACCTAATTGAAAGAATTAATTAATTAGATCTTGATAAACCTGGGAAAAAAATCCAAATTTTACTGCCCTAGAAAATTTGCCGTCCTGGGCACTAGCCCCGACTGCCCCTAGTGTAAATCAACCTCTGGTTATAAAGTATCAATACAAGGAAGTTCCAACTGTTATTACAAGTAAGTTATGAAAAACATTCACTTTATATCGGATTTCCCTGCTTTTCTTTATGAAAAATACTGCCGTCAAAATATATAAACCTTCATGTTGAAGATTTTCTAATTCTTAACATTTTTTCTATTATGAACAGATCATTATCATGTACACTATAAGTAAAAATTTATTATACCCCATATTTCTGGGGTTTTTAAGGCTCAAATACTTTACTTCTACGAGTTTTCTGTTAAAATTATGTCAATTATGACCCATAAACTATTATTTAAGTAATGTTGCATGCGGGTTGCTGTTGAATTAAAAGTCTCTATTGACTGGTGTCAAGCGTATGTCACTGCAAGTAACCCTTTGCTTATATTTTACACTTCATTGTTATTTTAAAGCTAATCTTGTATTCAAAATACGAACTTTGTAAAATTGTTTTAATACTTTTTTCTACTAAATAAATGCTTGCTTTATAAAAATATATATTTACTTCTATTTATTTCATTTATCTATAAATTGACCTGAATAAAAGCCAACATTGCTTTATTATGACATAATGAGTTAAACTCATGTAAGATCATGAAATTATACGATTTTTATCATTACCAATGACCAGTACTCTCCGCCCCTGATGTTATCTACTGATGTTATTACGTTTTTTTCATCTATTTGCTTTTAAATAACGCTCGCAATTCCACGCCATAATTACACGGAGAGCCATTTTGACGTGTGAATTTATTTTTGCCAAGCGGTATTAAGTCTTTCTGTATAATATTACAAAAAACTTGACAACATTAAAAAAAGGAGTAAACATTAAATAATTGGCGGTTTTCAGGTATGAATTATGGCCAGGAGAGTAAACGCAGGTTTGCGGCCTTTATAAGTGTATTAAAAGTGTGGGTACGGACTAACTTCATGTAATTAGAGTACCTAAGCTCATAAGGTAAGTATGAAAACAGGGAAGTTGTTTATATTTTCATTTAGAAAGCTTCAGCTATTTAATTAACTGTCACTTAGGCAATTGCTCCATGTCTGTAATTAAATGGCAATTTTTGGCGAGTTTGTTGTTCTTCCGTGCCAACAGTGCAAATAAAGAATTTAAGTTTAAAAAAGAACCGACTTCAACTGGCTTAAAATAAAAACCGTTTAAAAACCGCGTGCAATCAATTACTATTTTCTGACATATATTCTTTTTTAACTGATTTAAAGTACAATTCTATTGATTATTTTAGCGTATTTTTATCTCTCTCTCTCTCTCTCTCTCTCTCTCTCTCTCTGTCTCTCTCTCTTTCTATAGGAGTAACTCTAATTCACCTCAACTCCACACGATGTTGCAACCGCCTTGTATAAGTTTTAATCCTCTCCACCCTATTGCGTGTTTCCATTTCTCTATTGTTTAAATCACTCTGTATACCTATAATATTACTTCACCTCATATGTCAAGTATGATCAACTACTTATGTTCCGCACTATATAAAAATTTTTTAACCACCCTATATGACTATAATTCCCCTCCACCTTAAATTTCCATCCAATATATGGAACTTTTTCTAACATCTTTTCAAACCTTCGCCCTATAACTGAAATATCCTTACTGTCTATGCTTATTTAACGTTTTTTGATCCACTTTGTATAACTCTAGTTTACTTCACTCTTATTTCAACTAGCTATTATACGCAACTACTTATATGCCACCCAATGCAACATTTTTTAAACCACTCGGTATAACTTTAATTCTATTCCACCTTATGTTTCAAAAATCCTATATATGCAATTTCTTATGTATCACCCAATATCATATGTATGCTTGTAATTTTACTTCGCCCTATATTTCATCTGCGCACATTGCTTGCTTCTTGAAATTCCAGGCACGCACACAGACAAGAAAAGATCGCTCACATAATTTTAAGCCTCCTAAAATGAAAATCATTACAAACACCCTGTAGGATATACTGTCATGGCATATCTTGAAATTTAAGTTAGATATTTATGATAAAAATTTTACATTTACATTGATTTCTACAGTTTGTTGAACATATTTTTCTGATTTTCAGAAAAATGGTATACTTTAGTTATAGAAAATTATACGTAATCAAGCTGGAACATCTCTTTGTAGAATACAATCTCAAATATTCAAATTGATTGAGCCGTTTTAGAGAAAATAGTGTAGAGTCATTGAAATTCACTTAAGTGTAGTCCCTTTATTCCTGTTTTTTCTGATTTTCTGGAAAACCCTAAAACTCACGTCATAGAAAATTATATGGTACCTTTCTATAACATTCCTTAATACAATGCCATTTAAATCACCAAAATTGCTCAAGCCGTTTTTGAATAATAACTGAGCATACATAAAAAAACATGCCGACGAATTGATAACCTCCTCCTTTTTGGAAGTAAAAGAGCGGTAGTCATTTGAGACTGAACGATGGAAGCGAAAGCTTCTAATAAAATATACTTCCCGTCTTTCGTTATCTCCCTGTATCTGTTTCTGTGTGTCATTCTAAGTAATAGACATAAATGTCAGAAAAATTAAAGTAATTGTCATTATTTTATTAAGATTCAAGTATTAATTCTGTGTTATTTAGGTGTTAATGTAAATATTACTGAAAATATATGATGTGTAAGTTAGTTTTTAAGTAAAATATAAAATTTGTTAAATTGTAATTATTCAAACCTACTTCACCTATTAATATTCTGACAATATACAATGAGGTCAGTTTAATTATAATAGATTGAATTATAGTAGATTTAAGCAGACATTTCGTAAATATTAAAGCATCTCCAGAATATTCTGCTAAATAACTGCTTTAATATGGTTTAGTTCAATACATATTAAAACAGGTATCTGTTTTAGAACAAATTTAAATAATGTCAAGTACCTGGCCGACAAAGCATCGCTCTTGGAAATTTCATCAACTTCTTTTTCCTTATGATTACTTTTTAAAACCGCTCTCACTTGATAATTTGTTTATGCTTTTAAAGTCATATAAAGTATATACTCTACGGGCCATTATTAATGTGTGATGCAGGCCAGCTTCAGAAATATATGCTCTAATGTCTCATAATAAAGAACATAAACTCAAATACTCTCTTTGAGGTGTCATTCCTTTTTACGCAAGACAATATGCATTATATATTATATATAACATATATTGTTTCTGTTCAGGGAACCTTCATCAGTTGCGCTTCCTACAATTGAATGTCCTCCCGAACACTTCTTTATGTGTTTGATACATTTCGTTAAATTTGAAGACGCGAGATGTAAGACCGACATCTAGGATTTTCGAGAGAATTAGCTCACAGAGGTTCCGAATCTGGAACCGTTCCGTGTAATTGCTGTTCTCCCTTAACTCCTAGGACAGAATGTCACGATGAAATTTTCAGGTTACTTCACCTGTCAGAGATATTGAATACTCTCTTCGATGTGTCATTCCTTTGTACAAAGATTCGAAACCTCTGTGTGCTAATTCTCTCGAAAATCCTATATGTCGGTCTTACATCTCGCGTCTTCAAATTTAACGAAATGTATCAAATAAATAAAGAAGTGTTCGAGAGGACATTCAATTGTGGGAAGCGCAACTGTGAAGGTTCCCTGACCAGAAACAATATATGTTATATATAATATATAATGTATATTGTTTTGCGTACAAAGGAATGACACCTCGAAGAGAGTATTCAATATCTCTGACAGGTGAAGTAACCTGAAAATTTCATCCTGACATTCTGTCCTAGGAGTTAAGGGTGAACAGCAATTACACGGAACGGCTCCAGATTCGGAACCTCTGTGTGCTAATTCTCTCGAAAATCCTAGATGTCGGTCTTACATCTCGCGTCTTCAAATTTAACGAAATGTATCAAATACATATAGAAGGTTCGAGAGGACATTCACATACGCAACTGTCATATTTTATCCTGTGCAAGTTAAAATAAATAAGCCTTAGACCTCACATACATGATTTATGTTGACATTTTTTGATTCACAAAACAGTGTAACCAGTTGGAGTATTGTACCCTCAGCTAGTACCATGAGGCTTGGAAGGATTTAATAAGCCTGGGTTGTATGGAAGGGACATTAACACTGATTTTTCCCAATAGCTCAGGAGTAAAACTTTGAAAGTGCAACAGATTGTGCATACATCTGACCCGAGGAGTAGTAATATTAAGAGACTTTTCAATATCCGAATAATTTACTTACTCAGCTTTATGGTGATTGATTCAAAAAAACTTAAGAATTTATATTGAAGTCTATCGATAGCCTGAATGTATACCTGATAATGAGAGGACCATACACATGAGCAGTAATCTAAATGGGGTCTCACAAATGAAAAGAACAGTATTTTGATAGGCTGGATAGCAAGGAAATCTTTAGCAACATTTGAATACATTAGATACTACTAAGATATATGGGCTATGAAGGATAGGCTTGTATCTAGGATAACATCTAGATCTTTTATTCCAATGGACAACATTTTATAGTATAGACTTGAAAAGAGGACCTAGATGTGACTCCTGGGGTATACCTGATGATACTTTAATCTCCTTGGATTGGAAACCCTAAATACGCACTATTTGTATTTTTTTTCTGTAAGGTAGGAAAACGACCACTCTAATAGTTTCCCCTCAATTCCTATACCCTTCAACTTATTAATTAAGAGATTATGATTTACCCGACCAAAAACAAACTTGTTGCCATACAATAGCATACAAAGCTTTTAAACACTTTGAGGATACAACTGACAATTGAACGTGATGATGGGTCGATAATTGTTAACCTGAGAGTTGTCCCCATATTTTAATATAGGAGTGAAAAAGCTTACCTTCCTAAACAAAGCTTAAAATAATGGAAGATTGGTCTAGCAAACAAGAATTTGCAATACTTAATAAGGTATGGTGGAAGACAATCAGGACCCGTTCTTTTGTTTATATCTAATTTAAATAATTTGTCGTAGATAGATGATATAGGTATGGTAAGTGGTGACAGGTTGGTATCTCTAAAAGGTAAGGTAGTAAAACATAATTTACATCACCATGTTTTAGACTGACGACAAACTAGTAATATTGTTATAGTGTACAACCGAAGACACACTAAAATTGTTCTTTTTACTATTAACAAATTTCCAGAAATTTTTTACATTATCCCTTAGAGCCCTGTTAGAGCATTTTTGTGGTGTTCTGACTTCTATCGACGTCAAGTCTCTAATTTAAAACATAGAATTACAATATTTATAATAACGGAAACCAAATATTATGCTGGTATTGTACACTAATTGTATGTTATATTTGTTTATTTACCAAATTTTATTAATTTTAAGAAGAATTCACTTCAAAAATATTTACTAAGCGAGAAATAGGAGGAAACACCTAGCAGGATTTATAGAATAAACATCTTGGTTGGAATATTTTCATAATATTCTTAGTTTTCGTTCAAATTACTTTAGAATGTTACCAGGAATGATAATTTCGAGGGGGGAAATGTGTTCTAAATTTATTATTAATCACATAATAAAAAAATTGAAAAAAACGTTTTGAAAAATTATCTAGGAATCAGCCATCTCGACAGTTGGCTGTTCAATAGCCGTTTCGAGGAAAATTTTTCAAACCGTTGGGGTTATTGTTAACTGGTCTCTACATGATGAGTGAATTAATTGTAACAACTCATTACCTATTCTGTTTAATAGAATAAACTCGATCAAAACATCATTTTAAAATATATCCTAAACCAGTCTAATAGTAAGCTCACGGTTTTATACGAACGTTACTGCTCACCTGTCGACTGACGTATACATCCGTCACATACTAATTGCATCCATTGGACTACTGCCTTATAAATACCACACTTTTACAAAATTGTATTTGGGGTTCACCCCATAGCAGGGAGATGAAATATTTTGGCACTGTCGAAAATTTCCGACATCTGGCTATATCTGAGGAAGAAATATGCAAGATAAGCAAGACTAGCTTCTTATATTCAATAGAGTATATTGTTTATTCAAACACCTCGATTAGGAGAATACTATTGTATTCCCCTGACAGAAATACATTTTCCGGAACTGGTCCCATAGAAAAAGGGAAAGAAAAAAGCGACTAGAAGATGAAGATTTTGCACTCAAACAAAAGAAAGGAGAGCAGCTAGATGTGTAAAGATGTGACGTTGGACTATAAACAGTGCCCGTTTTTTTCTCACTAAGTTAATGACTTTTAAAGTACTCTGTAATGATTTCTACTTTTATTTTCTGTTTGAGGTTTAGTTTTCAGTTAATTTGTTATATATTTATAAAGTATTTGCACTTTACTGTTCCCTATGTTGCTGTTTTTTAACTTTTTTTATACTGACGTAGATATGCGTCATAAGAGCTTTGAGCCAACGTAAAATGCCCCGAGGTTTGGGTCAATACTATTAAAAAAAGACCCTGTCCTTAAAGGGTAAACTCAAAACTCGAAATTCTTTATTAATAAATGTATCACAAATTGTTAACAAGATTGTGACACCTTATATAAATGCACTTTTACCGTAATGCCATCTAAAAATAATTGCAGTTTTTGCTTTATTTTGTTCTGTGTTCTTGAATTGGAACCAATGGAAAATGATGGTGTACCTATTGTTTAGCGTTCACACCATATGAGTATCAATACAAAAACATTTCAACTGTATCGCGGATTTGCTGAATCATTCTAAGAAACTCACCTCCGTTGTAGTTTCATTTATTATTACGTAGGTTTCAGAACTCAAGAACAACGTAACAATTCAAAAGTCACTTGCCTCAACGGTCTTGCCAAATTTGTCGCCTACAAAGCACATATACCGAAACCCGTTGGTAAAAGTAAAACTATAGGAATAAGATATGTTTTATGGCTGTGAATCATCTTAATAGGCGAAGACGAAAAAGTTTTTAATATCAAATGTCATTAACATAAAAAAATGTTGATGCTTTTCATATCTGAAATGCGCCGTCTAAAAAATTAATAGGTTAGTTGTCTCATCTTAAACATTATATTATGTGACAGACAAATGAATCAGCATAATATATATGTCTCATCGTATGCATTAGTAGTTATTATATTACAGTTATTGTATTTTGTAGCTGTGCTACGTCTATAACCAATCTGCTCATAACAGTAACAAGTAACAGACATTTAATTACGTCTAAACTGTAAAAATATGGAAACACAGTGACATTTGAAAGTAAAAGTAGGGAAAACTAAACTGTTGTTTATAATAGCTTTTTAATGTGGATGAGCTGCGTTATAAACATTATTATCTTTATCCTCAATTCTATTATGTAAGGTAATATTATACTATTTCTGTACATGCAAAAATATATTTTTTTAAAACTATATACTAAGCTAATCATTTTGAAATTTCTAAGGCCACTATTAGAGTGTCAAATTTTTAATGCAATTTCTTTGATGAAACATCAAAGATATTTGATTGTAATACTAAATTTTTTATAAAATATTTCTTTAACAAAGTTTTCCCACGTTTCAATAGCTTTAAATCTGCTATCGTCATCAGGTGAAAAAAATGGGAAATTCAGATTATTCCTTGTCTTTATACCCTTAAACTTACTTGGCGGTTGGTTGTCGGTGATGCATAGCGGCAGTGACTGAAGAAGGAGTCTCCAAAAGTTTTTATTTTGGAAGCTGGAGTCGCTAATTATATTCTCGTTCGAGATGAAGCATGCCGTCTCTATAACTTTCCCTTATACCAGTGCTCTTCCTTGTAAATTACTGTGGCCAGTTGATGTTATGGTGCTTGGTCTATACGTAATTAGCTAACCCAAACTCCTTTAGCTCTGCCCGTTGACTAGCTATGCGGTGCTGCTGATGCTCCTCAAGGTGCTGATGCTCTTGAAAGTCAGTTTGATTCCATATTGGCCCCTATAAGGTTTTCCGACAAACCTTTAGTGTTTGGTAATAATAGAGCTGCTGTCCTGATTTCTTCTTCCTGCCTAAGTGGTTTGTCCAGTTCTTCCAGATATCCATTTGTCAAAAGGTATTCTCTATGTTTCACTTGTTCTTCTTTGGAGGCTTTTGGTATGCTCCAGATATTTTTGGCTTTATGGATTAGTGTTTTGATGATGCCAGTTTTGGTTGCTGATGGGTGGTTAGAATTCTAGTGTATATATGACCATGTATGTGTAGCCTTCTTGTAGACTGTTGCTAGAATTTCCGTCTGATCCTTTGGCACTTCACATCAAAGGAATGGTAGCATCCATTCACTTCCTTATCTATGGTGAATCTAATGGATGGTTGAGTTCAGTTTAGGTGCTACTGGACTTCCTGTATTTCTCTCTCCATGATGCCAAATAATGAAGGTGTCGTCGACATACTTCAACCAGAGCTTAGCTTTCTTCTCGTAACTTTTCAGTGTATGTTCTTGGAACCATTCCGTGTAGATGTTGGCGATGGTTGGCCATAACGGGCAGCCCATAGTTAATCCATCTTCTTGCATGAAGCACTGGTCCTTCTTCTGAAAGTAGCAGTTCTTGAAACACCATTATACTAAGACCAGGATTGAATCTATATTGGCAGCTCCGTCTTCGACATCAGGGTTTCGTCTTCAGTAAGTTTCTTTCACACCATGTCGAGAGATTCGTCTAATGATATGACGTGAACAAGTTTTCAATGTCGAAAGTTAATAAGCGATGTTCTATCCCAAGTTTCATGGATTTGATGATTTTGACAAAATGTTTTGAATCCTTGACGTTCGATGATGTTCTGCCCTCCAAATGTTGCATTATTTGTAGAAGGAATTTTTTAAAATATTACAATAGAACACATCAAACCAGCTTAGAAGCCGTAGTTTATCCAGCAACATATACGCGTAATTGTTTAAATCCTTAAGTTTTGCTCTGAAATTTTAACATAATACGTTAAAACTAGAATGACGACACATTTTTAATATAAACCACAACGATACACATAATCGTAGATAAAAGTTGCAAAAGTTGTTCTAAATACTGTTGAAAATTAACCAAGTACAAACACAAGAATTATTGCAAGTGTTGAGAATATCAGCGTTACCACTTTACAATAATTTAAAAATTGTTGACTTGGGATTTTGTTTTCAGGAAAGAATGTTGCCAATGTTATAAGTAAATTAAGGCACTGTAGAATTATCAATCTTTAAGTACTTCTTGGAAAATAACACCACAAGTCACGAAAATTTGCTGTATACTCCAAACGTTTCTGGGTCTAAGTCAGACCCCGTTTTCAATGGTTAAGAAACTATCAATAAAAAAGGCACAATTCTAAAATGCAAATTGAAAATGTTGGACAATATCTATTATTATATTATTATAGATATTTTCAAATATTTTAAATTTACATTTTAGAATTTTTATTCATAGTTTCTTAACCATTCAAAACGGGTTTATTAAGAAGACTTAAACATTGAAAAACACCACAAATATCATTCAGAAGACATATAGAAGTATCATTTGATTGAATAAAATACATTCAATTTTAAAAAAAACTGAGAGTTGCCAATTCTCAATACAAGTTTTTCCTCAACATATGGGCTGATATGATTAATAAAGAAATAACTAGATATATGCCTTACCTTAACAACGAAGCCTATTTTGATTTTATCCATAATGATCTAACGGAAATGATTCCTTTGTATTTAACGTCAGATGTGGTGCTTAATGACATTTTGCAGCAGATGTTTAGTCTCATCTCAATAAACCAAACTGTGCCCGTTGGATTGGACATGTAAGTTCTGTTGGTTGTCCACCTTGATCCCCAGATATAAGTACTTTGGATTTTTCTGGAGGCACATATTTGAAATTGTTTATAAAACGCCTCTTCATGCAAGAGAAGAACCAATGTCACCGATTCATGAATGATTTACAAATTTACAAAATCTACAATTTAACGTAAAAAATATTATCTTTGTCCAATTGTTAAGATTTTGTAAACCTGTAGAGAAAATTGTAAAAATTGAAATAAAAAAATTACTGGTCGAAAACCCCTCTCACCAACCTAAAAATGGACGCTTATGATTTGCAAGCCGAAAAATGGAGTAGTACATGTTGTTTAACGTAAATAATTATGTAAGATCCATACATTTTTTTCTATTTATTTTGGACGGTTTTCTCAATAACAGAAAAACAACTAGTTTTGTTTGAGCCCTTTTAAGGGCATATAAATTCCTAAGAGTGCATTTTAGAGAACATGTGAATAGGGACTTTTTGGTTTATTTTAATGAGTTATATACACAGCAGTAGTTTGGAATCCTATTTCAGAAACACTTTGTATATTAACCCTTCAAGAACCTATATTTATATGAACTAGTGGTCGCCCAGTGATCGAAATTCGACCTTATTTCATGAAATTGTAAAAAGTATATTTTTTTAAGAAACAGAGTTGTGGAGAAATCAGAGAAGTAGATGTAATGACCAAAATTGTTCACTCATATTGACAAATCTATTGAAATAAAAAGAAAACAAAAATGTAATCAAATATCGGTATTCGAAATATTTTTGACAAATGAATGACCCCCCATTTTTTTGGCTGGAACCGCTGCTGGCAAAATATTCGATATAATAATTGCAAGATTGTTCTTTGCAACCTAAAAGTTTTTGTTATTTGAAGTTTCAATCAAGTTCAGGAATATTAAAGAAATGAGAGGACCAACTACCCTAGGAGAACTTAAATATTCAATACATTCTCTATTGTCCGCTGTCTGACAATTTTTTAAACAACACATTCGGGAAGGTTGTGATAATGATATATTAATCAAATAATTAAATTCACATTAAAAACAATATTTAATATGAAAGTTACTGCAACGCGTCCGAAAAATCAATACTGATCTACTACATTGAATATTTTACCAGTAAACAATAAGAACGCTTGCATGACACTTCCAGAAGTTCATGCTCTAAGAATATATCTAGCGATCGCTCCCTCTATATATAATTACTCAATGTTTTGAGTTTTGCCCGTCTGACGGCGGCGGCACTGTCAGTTGTTTGGCGTTGACAGTATGGACAATATGGAAATAATGATTTTTTGTTATATTTTATTTAATGAATGAACCAATATTATAAATTAATATTGGCATTCTGCACTGAAGGTCGTCAATAGCTACTAAACAAAAGAAAAATGAAGAAAACCAGTTGAGAGAAAGAGAAGAAAATGGTACCTAATCGTTTGTCTTTGCCTATTTATAAATAGATTCTCTCTTACTTTTTAAAGACGGATCTCAAGTCCAGTGTCTGTGCATGTTTTTTAAAACCCCCTTAGACTAAATATATATATGTATATTGTGTAACAAAACTGTGACTAAAAAATAAATAAAATGTACACAAGTTCTATACGACAATTGCGAGCTGTCAACCGTTCAATAGAATATATTCGATTTCAGTCGAGCCCATGTTGTTCTCGTGATCCAAGGTCTGCGGTACCCCCCAAAAGAACAAATTAAGGTAACACAACACATTAACTTTTACTAGACAAAAGCAACGTAGGAAGGCATAAATATTCATTTTTAATTGAAACTGACTCTGGGTTTATGTTTGCGGTTAATGATAGATTGAGAACATGTAACTGCTAATTTATATATAAATAATCCTTAGGCGCCTATCATTGTAATTTATTCAAGATTGTTTTCTTAGACAAATTGTGCTTTATGTGACTCCCCGCATATATCTTATGGAAATTGACCCTGTGCGATATATGCGAAAATTTTTAGACAGTGCTGTCCACGCTGTAAGAATAGTGTTTAGTCTATTTATAATAAAAAAATTACAAAAAAATAACTTTTTGACATAACCTATTAACCCTAGCCCAGTTTGTAATAGCGATGTTAATTCACTAATTGAGAATCTCTTTTCAAATTATGCAAACCATTTTTATTGCGTACATTCTGTCTTTGCTAAGGATTAAATCTGGAGAAAATAGTGTTTGCTTTACCAACTCGAAGCCTTCTATAACTTAGATAGGGGATAGACCTACTTCAGTGATATACCACATCTCATTACCAAAAACTCTAAACCTAAATAATTTTCGCAACTAAATACTTCTCTCTAATTTCAACAGCAACATGTCTGGCAAGCATTTTCTTTTAAATGCGAAAATCTCAAACCCGAGACCCCGAGTACACCGCGCCCTGAGATTCAATGATCAAGATAGCGCCCAAATTTTGATGTTTTCGGTTTTGAGGCATTTACCTTTACTGCAAGGGTTGAGTTTAGCTTGAGATCAATCATGTACGACTCGTACAACAGTTTCATATGTTGTAGGAGGAAAGTAATAGACTGGAGCTATAGATACTTGTACTTTGAATGACTTGTGCTATTCTATACAGTTATTAAAAGTTTCGAATTTGTAAAGGAGTCCGACGACTGTCACATATGCAGCATGAGTTGCTTCCTTTCATGTTTGACTTGAACCATTTGGTTAATCTGGAAAATCCTAAACCCTTGTTTTTCCCCTCCTCGCTTGAAGGCTGTAAAATTTTCTGTTCTTTCTATTTCTGGTGTCAAAGATATAGAGTCTGATTTAAAAAGTGATAAAGGTCATATCTGAATAAAAAAATACAATGAAAATGCTTTTTTTAACAAATGGCTTTGGCCTTCAAATCACTGTTAAAGCCACACTCAAGTCACCATCGGGTATCATATAAAAACCTAAAACCCTTAATAACTCCTGTTCCTCGCTTAATATTCAATATAATCTCAAGGTTTTGATCTTCACTTGACCTGTAAATTCAAATCTAAGGTCACCATCGGGTACCTAGGGGAAAATTATCCTAAACCCTTAGTCTTCTCCTTTACCTATTCAATATACGTAATGATGACGTTATCCACAAAATTCATAAATCAGACTTTTGATAAAGTATGGCAAAAATATGGATAAAGTATATTGTGAGGATCATCTTTAAATAGTCAGTATTAATTTCCTTTGCGCCATTAGACAGACATTTTTTTGCAAATGACAAAGTACTGGGATAAAACAATGTTGTATGTAGCACTAAAAGAAATATTCAATAATTTTTCATTTTCTTATTCAAAACAAATTTTCTGGCCCATCGACACAAACACTGTTTTTAAATGGCTCCACTGGAATAAACCTGTTGGGATAAAAATGGAGATTTCAGTCTTTATGGCCACTCATTTGGTTCATATGGAAAACTAATGATATAGTTAGAGCGTCATCAAATACAGAACTTATGATTAATGATTTATATCATATTTTCAAGAACAACAAAAACCAAAGGATAGTGGGAGGAGCCCTACACGCCAAACACAGAAACTGGAACTCAAGACTCAACACGCCGAGCGGAAGGAAACAACAGAAACGAGAAGGAAAAGCTTAATAGGGCCAACGAAACCAACCCACCATCCAACAGAAGGAGGACAATGAGACATTCTACAGAACATTGACATGTACTATGCCATCGAGAGGACGGAGGAACTTTCATCAAACCATAACCGAGTTACGATAACCTCGGCGAAATCGATAAGCAGACTACAAACCATGTCAAAGACAAAGACCAACTGGGGAGATTTCGAAGAATGCTAGCAGCGATCAAAGAAGAAGAAACAACTACACAGGAGACATACCAAGAGGACTAAAGGAAAAAAATACCTATGAGCAACCAGTTAAAGAGATAATACAGACCACACTACGACCCAGAGATGAAAAGGCCAGAATGGTTTTAAAGAGGATCAAGGAACAAGAGGAGAAGCTAAGGATCATGCTCCGCGATATTAGGCGGTGGAACAAGTATTGAGGATGGTAAAGACTATGTTTCAATGTGGAGAAACCTATTGACGGGATCTGGCAGGCCCTGCCTGCCTCATAGCAAAAATGGAAGACAAATAATTTTGGAAGAGCCCCCACGAGGATAACATAGGACTACTTAACAGGACGGGCATTCAGAATCAGGATCGACGGAACGACATCAACGGAGAGGGCCATCACAACAAGAGCATTACAGGGATCAACCAAGATTGTAAAAACAATATCTACATTCAGCACACCAAAAGGGACGAGGCACACAAGAACATACATATATGCAGACGTCAAAGCAAGAGTGGCAACATCAGCGAGAGCGAACCAGGCAACAAGTTCGTAATAACAGGAAATGGCGGAAGTGGATCAATGGGAGATAGGCGAAGAAATGGAAGAACTGGATCAACACCGAGAAGACTTAGGTAATATCAGTAGGAAGGAACAGCGACAAGCCAACCAGAAGACTAACAGAAGGAGAAACATCCATCCACTGGAAGGAAGCCGTGAAATATCTAAGAATTCACATAGAAAGGAAGCTAACTTGGAGGACACACATCGAGGAAACAGGCAAAATAGCCAAAGAAGCATCAACGCTCTAATACGACGAAGGAGCAAGTTACACTTGAGGACCAAGAAGAGGATCTATCAGTAAATCCAATAATGATGTGCGGAGCGAGCATAGTGGTCTAAGCAGCAGCCACACACATCAAGAAACTAGAGAGGATTCATCACAACGCGCTGAGGAGAATGACGAACACACTATGGTACATGAGGAGACTTAGGGTTACGCAGCATAAAAGGAGAAATAATCAAAAGGACGAAAAATGGGATAGGAAGGATGGAAAACCAATGGAACACACTAGTAAGAGAGGCAACAAAGGGCGACGAAAACAAGAAGCACAGGACGAAAAGACCTAGGGTGTCTACTTCAGGAAGACGAGAACCTAACATGAAGATTGTACTTGTAGTATATTGGGGACTGAAAAATCTTAGGAAATGAATATCTTAAGGAATAGTGTAATTAGATTAAGGAAAAACTGAATGTAACTTTAAGAAATAAATGACGGAAATGTAATACCAAAACCATGGACTAGGGGTAAGAAATTTATTGTATAAAATTCAACTCTGTTCTTTTTCACACGAGAGGTCTACGAGGTATTACCTACGCCCCCACCGCTGAAGATGACTGCCGTAGTTGCAAATGAAACTTTCAGAAAGACCTGAAATTTCTAGAAACAAGAAAGTTATCCCATTTATGAATCCAGTGCAGAACTTTATCATAACAATGTATCGTATTTCACTTTGTAACAAGTTTTCATATTTCTTCCTATCTCGTTAGGTGGCCCAATATGTTTTACATTAAAAGATCACATATTTGAACGGTAGAGTTTTACGATGACATTAAAGTATATATGTACATGCATATCTATACTAATGACCCTAACAAAGCAGTCAATTATTTTAGGTCACATTTCATAAATTGTATACAAGTGCAAATTGCAAATTATTTATGCAAATACTCCAACAGAATAGCATCACATATCTGACAACAAGAAAGTTCGCACTTAGGTCGAAGACCCTGTTTTCATCATTCCTCTTTTAGAACGTAGTCTCTCAACACGTACTAACAACATCAAGTTTTAATTGCTACTGGCAACAAGGAAAAAATATGTCGTGGAAAATGTACAATTTTGTGACATTTCGTTTAGGTGAAGTTAATTATCTTATACACAAAAGACTCGTATAAAGTAACAAATTCAGGCAAAAACCAATTTATTAATCTTAGTTAAAAAAAAATAAGACCAAATGTGAATTTGCATTGATCAATAGATCGCTAGCAATAAGTATTTTCATTTACAGAAAACAGATATCGATCTCGGGTTGTTTATGCAAATTGTTAAGGCCCATTTTAGATATTCAATTCTTTTTCTTTTCCTTCTGTTTGTCTTCCTCGAGTTACTTTGTTGTCAGTTGTCTTGTAGGTATTTTACTGATTTCGTTCTTGTGTTGTTGTATTATTGGTTGAGAGCAGATCTTTTCCGTTCTCGGGTTTATTAGCTCATAACCTACTTCACTATCTTCTACAGTATGGAACAGCCAAATGGAATAAATTCGATAACGAGTAAAGAAGGGCGTGTTGGGAAAAACGCTTGGACACTACGCTCTGTATTTTTAAATGCGAATTTTTTCAACAAAAAAAATATATATTATTTATTTTTGGATTCTCTAGAAATGTTCAAAATGCTCGCCACGAACGTCTTGGCAACATGCTAATCTGGTATAGAAATGTCTTCTCACGTTACTCAACATCTCAGGCGGGACTGATCTAATCGCAAGCGCGATTCGTCTTTTTAGGTCACCTAAGTTGATTGGTTTAGTTTTGTATACAAGACTTTTGACATATCCCTACAAAAAGTAGTCTAATGGCGTCAAATTAGGAGATCGTGCTGGTCATTCTATCGATCCGAGATACCACCCATTTGGAAAAATTTGGTTCAGCTAATGAAGGACATTGATTTCGTAATGGGGCGGTGCTCCATCTTAGTGAAACCATATTGTATTGGCAGGAACTTGTGGGTTTACTGGATCAAAGTTGGCACGACATTATTTTGGAGCAGTTCTAAATATTTATCTCCATTTCATCATTGAAAAAGGACCCACGATATGATTTCCAACAATTCCTGCCCAAATTAACTTTTTCAGGATATTGCATGTGTTTCTCTGTCATTCAGTGAGGATTCTCATTAGATCAATAGCGCCAATTTTGACAATTAACATGACCGTGAAGTGTAAATGTGCTCTCATTAGAAAACAAAACATCTTCTAATGGGATCACCTTGTTATCTAACCTTACCATCATTTGTTCACATACACACGTTCTCCTATCGAAATCGCTCCTGAGTCGGCATCATTTTATAGGGATGCATTTTACTTTCCTTTAATACTCGAAAAATGTGTGGGTGGCTAACGTTAAACTATGGAGCTGCTTTTCGACCAGAATTATGTTGGTTTTTTTGAAACTCAAGCATAATATCAAATTTTGTATTATCACTTAGAGTATTGGCAGCTACTTTTTTTATCTGTCTTACATGACCAAGTTCGCGAAACTGTTTTTCTATTTTGCTAATTGTTCCTTGGGACACAGGCGGCAAATTTGGAAAAATTTCGTGAAATAAGCGAGAAATTTCTATTTATGTCCATGTGTTATCTCCATAACCAATCATTTGTAGAATGGTTATTTTGTGCATTTCTGTTAAATGAACCATTTTTCTGATATTATTACGTACAGTTAACGAAATTCAAATGACAATGGCACTGATATTGATCACCACTGTTATGCAGGCAGAAAACAAGATGCTAAGGCTATGAGTTTTGACGAAAATAAACAGAACTGGTTTTTCTTCAAATCAGTGAAAAGGAAAGCAGGAATGGTTTTTGCTTACTATCTCAATATCAAGAGCTACATGGGAATTAAGAATTGTGAAATAAAATAATTTTCTTTTTCTAATGTTAATTTTTGTAATAAATCTGAAAACACGTAATATTTCCGAAACAGTTGACGATAGCTGTAGGACATTATACATGAATTATGTCTAGAATTTTTTGGAGAATCCAAAAAATAAATAAAATACAGGGGCTTGCATTTAAAATAAGAAAGTTGGTATTGGACACTGCCACATGCCACACCCTATGTAGTTTTCTGTTGTTGACAAATTGCCCATTTAAAAATTTGATGCAAGTGCAAGGGTTTATTGTACGCCGAAAAATTAATATATCACTTTTAGTGCGAATAAGCGAACTATTATGAAGTAGCGGAACGTTTTAAAGTTTGTCAAAAGTTTGTACAAAGAATATTAACCATTAGTTTCTAAGTTAGTATAATTCTATACAGGTCAAAAATATTACGTTCCCTTGTATTAATGACAAACAACTATATTTTATTACCTTTCGATAACTTGTTCAATTATTTTTAAATAATTCGTTCATAAATCATTTCATTAATGTCAAACTTTATTTTTATTATAGAACGATAATTCTTTACTATATATCGCCTTTTATTAGCAAGTAGCCATGTAGATAATAATCATCCTTTAGTGATTCTATGGATTTTTTTTAAAGTGGTATAAGATACTTTTAAGGTTGAAACTTTTCCATTAATAAATAAATTAAAAAAAAACTTTACGAAAATAAAAGTAACATAACTAAAATGTAAGAAATAACATTTTCTCAAATAATTAAATACTCATTATGAGTATGATGTAAAGTAGAACTCATGTAAGTATATTGAAATTTCTCTTACTTAATATTTAACTTATCACCGACTTCAATACAGTGTTTTCGAAAGGTAACGAATAAATTCATTGTATCTTTGAGAGTTAGAGTTTTTGGAAAAAATCCTCTGACACGTCTATTTAAAAAAGGAAGTTTTTGACATACGACCCTTATTTGTGACGTAATCTTTATTCGGGATATGACGTCATCGATAACTTTTTTAAACGGCGTCCCCCAATTTCGACCATGATAAATGAGAGAGCATGTCCTTCTACGTTACAAGTCCAGATTGGTGTTAATATTACATACTATGACTAGCAAATATGTGGATTGACTAATTCGATCCAGAAGCAGCTCTTAATCGACTGAAATAGCCTTTTGACCTCTCTTTCTAGCCTTGGCACGATATTTGTGCATTGCTGGCTATCGCCAGGAAGTACAAGCTCTAAGATCAGATTGGTTGACAAAGACAGGCTAACGCTCAGACCATCATGCGAAGACTATCTTGGATAGTTCAGCATAAAGGGTTGTTATTGTTTAGTGGTAAAATAGTCAATGTAGTAGATCAGTATTAATTTTTCGGACGCGTTGCAGTAACTTTTATATTAATAATTCTGTTTTTAATAGAAAACTAATTATTTGATTAATATATTATTATCATAATCTTCCCGAATCTGTAGTGGAAAAAATTGTCAGTCAGCGGACAATAGAGAATGTATTAAATATTGAAGTTCTCATAGGGTTGTTGGTCGTCTCTTTTATTTAATATTTGTCGATTGAAACCGCAAATGACGAAATCTTTTAGGTTGCAAAGAACAATCTTCCAAGTATTATATCGAACATTTTGCCAGGGGGAGTTCCAGCCAAAAATTTGGGGGGTCATTCATTTGTCAAAAATATTGTTAATACCGATATTTGATTAAATTTCTATTTTCTTTTTATTAACCGACTTCCAAAAAGGAGGAGGTTATCAATTCGTCGCGCATTTTTTCGCTTTTTTTTTGTATGTATGTTACCTGATTTCTTCTCCTGTGGTGCACCGTTTTGAACGAATATGGTATTGTTTAATAGAGTATATATCCGGATTGGTGAAACTTCAAATTTTGGAAACGAATTCTATTGATAAAGTGATAAAATTTGTGAATGAACGCATGTGTGTGCATGGAAATCGACCAATATCCCTAATATTTTAGTCGATTTTTCGATAACTCCTTATGGATGTGTATAGTTTTTTAACGTTTAATCTATTAAGGAAGATCCTTAGGTGATCTCATATACTTTTCTGCCACGTGCAACTTGCAGTTTTGCAGAAAATCGCCGAAAATTCCTAAATTCTTATCAAAAATATCATCGAAATGACATAACGGACATTTCCTCATAAATATTTTAATTCCAACGTAATAATGCGGGAATTTTAGGCACTGGAAATTTTAATTGCGAATTTGAAAATTTTCTTTGTACATCTCAAGCATATAGGTAGTAAAGCATAGTATTTTCGGTTCCGTAAATCAATGAGTACCAAGCTCGTTTTGTTTGTATACCAGGTAAATACCTATTTAAATGCAAATTTTTCCATTTTGCGAAGACGGTGGTTTTGGTTGTCACATTCTCCCGGCCTAATAGAAAATTCAGTGACAACACATGTCAAATTTTAAACTGCTATTTGATATGTTTATAGTAAGGGTGTTTAGTTACAGCAAACAAAATCACAAAGTAAAGTGATAGAAGGAGTTGCATTTATATGAAGATTGAAATATAGTACGAACTAGAATGATAGTGGTCCGTAGGCAGCCGTATATACAGGATGGTTGGAATATAGGGTGGACTGGACGTTTGGTGGTATAAAAATGTTGGAAAAAAAGTGAAATTAAAATTATATAGGGTGATTAAAAAACTGTTATATGATGTGGACCTAAGCACATCATATACAGGATAGTTGACATATATGCTGCAGTTGAAATATAATTTATTTATACAGTGTGATTAAAAAATTATTTCTTTTATAGCCCATAAGAAGTTGCATAAAGTGTGGAGAGGAATTAATGTTACACAGGGCGATAACATAAAATGTTAAAAAGGAAATAATTTATGGGGTAGCCCACAAGGAGTTATATACTATGGTTGAATTATAGGACGGATTTGACTCCATAAATATAGGATAGATTCTACTCCGTCCTATAGTTTACAGAAGGCAGCTAACAAATTTATGCTTGTCCGTGGGCAGTCGTATGTACAGGCTGGTTGGTACATAGGTTGGAGTGGAATTATCTAGTTATACAGGGTTGTCAAAAAAAGTTGAAAAAAGGTTACATGGCGTAGTCCATAAGGCAAAAAAATGTATTTAATTTTGTTCGTAAAGATTTACCTGTCAATTTAAATGAGAAAGTATTACTGCGTAATGTTGAGGCTTTCGATGTTACCTGGTTCTGTCTATTAAGGTTATACATACATAAAAAATAAAGAATGAAAACTACCTGAGTTCAAAAAAACTAAAAAGTTGAAAATAAAACATTTTTAAAAAAAATATAACCGACTTCTACCTATAACTAAAAAGCTAAAAATAATTATAACAAAATACAACTCTAGCAAATAAATAACACATTCAATGTTGTTTGGTACCTACCCAGGAAGTAAAAAATATAAACATTAAAAGGTGCTCATTCTGTATAAATTAATAACCTAGCAATCTAGTATATTTTTGAAGTCGGTGCCAAGCAACAATCAAGTTTGATGAATTAGTAGATAAGTACGCAATGAAGGATTTTAGATTTGCTTGGCACCGACTTCAAAAGTATACTAGATTGGTAGGTAATTAATTTATTACAGAATGAGCACCTTTTAATGTTTACATTTTTTACTTCCTGGATGGGTACCTAACAACATTGAATGTGTTTTTTATTTGCTAGAGTGGTATTTTGTTATAATTATTTTTAGCTTTTTAGTTATAGTTAGAAGTCGGTTATATTTTTTTTTTAAATGTTTTATTTTAGTAGATTTGTCAATATGACTGAACGATTTTGGTCATTACATCTACTTCTCCGATTTCTCTAGATCTTTGTTTCTTATAAAAATAAACTTTTTATAATTTTATGAAATAGTTGTTTTTAAACGACTAAAGTAAACAACTAATAAAAATGCAAGAATTGAATACGAAACAACTTGAAAAAAAGACATGTAAGGAAATATTTTCTCTTTTGCAATTCTTTTGTTCTCCAGTATATTAACGATTAATTATTTCTCAATGATTCAAATCTGCCAAAAAGCATTCAAAAGATCCCCCACATTTTTTTTTAAATTCGAGGAATGAATTTTCATGGAATCTACATTCCGAGATCAATCAGATAGCTATCAAATCTCTAACAATTTTTAATTGTCAAACACAAGTTAGTTATAGAAGATTAAAAAAATTACACAATAAATATCAAAGAACCTCGAATATGGTTAATCCTATTTATCATGTCGAACCCCACATAAAACAGTTTTATGTATCTCTCGTTTCTGTAAACAAGTCGACCCACAATAGCTCCTCCATAACAAGGTTTCTTACGTTCAATGATCTATATCGCGACCTAAGTTCATAAAAATCGACAGCAACTAGATGAAAGTTTATTCAAACGGACGGGCGATCTGCTGTATTGTTAACAGTAGAGTATCTTTATTAAGAGGAAAGGGAATTCGAATAACTTCCAATTAATATTACTCGCTTTGTGCACAGAATAGGGATGAATCATTGTCTTCACATTCATTTGTTAAGAACGAGAATGATTTTGCTTACTTATTACTTATAGCTGGAACGGCTGACATTTGAAAATCGAGCAATTTTAAAGAGCTATTTCTTTGTTGGAATGCACAGGTGAAGGCAATAAATCTCTTAGTTAGTGTGTACTAGTTCTGCTACAGCAAAGCAGGTAATTATACGCCGAACTAAGCAGATCTTTTAGGAAAACATTTTGCTATCTGCAAACCAAATTTGAAAGCGTTACATGAACGCTAGAAAAAACTAATAATTTGGAAATGACAAGTAATCCTATTAATGGAAGAAACAAAACAATGGAGCACATCACTAAATATTATAAACCTCCTAGCTCTTGAACTACAGACGACGACTGAAGAAATGCAAGACGTATCGGTGGAGGAAGTAGAGTCAGGCGTCAGGAAGTTAAAAAATAGCACAGCGGCACGCAGTGCAGGATAACAACTGAACTACTGAAATACACCGATAGAAGAAAATGCGAAAAAGATAGAGTGAGATCCTAAAGTAACCGATAAATTCATTATCTACGTAATTATGAATGTAAAAGAAAAATCCTACAACAGGTCAAGTTTTATATATATAAAACTACACTTTTAAAAAAATATGTATTCACCTGCTCCTTCAACCCCCTAGCGTTTAAAACGGTTTTCAATCCTCTCTACGGCAATATAGGACTTTTTATTTTTGGAAATTGTTAATGAAAAAATCAATTTTCAGTTTTTTATTTTATATAATAATTAATTATTAATTAATTAATTAATAACAATACTAGCGATTCCACCAAAAATTATTGTTAAAAATTTAAAGATAATATACCTATATGAATTTGAATATTTCCAACTACTTTTTCTACTATTATCCACTTTTTTATGTACTTCTACAAAATAGTTCACCACCATTGTAATTAAGTAAAAAAACATTTAGCAAAGTATAATAAATTTAGTTTTGTTGCCTTACGGTTCCAGTTAAGGTACATGTACAACGCAAATGCATATTCATTAGGCAACATCAAATAACGTTCTGTTCCTGAATAAAAAAGAATGTACATCATTGAATAAATTAAAAATACAAATACACTTCGAGAGTTCAAAACGTTAATAAAAATCAGCAATTTATAAAATACCTTGATTTGAATTATTTGAAAATATATGAAATAATTTAGTCCTCTATAGCGTTGGAAAGTTTAATGGCGATAGTTCAGCTATTATGGAATAGATGAGGCAATAACTGTTAGTAACGAAAAATTTTGTCCATTTGATCCATTTTTATTAATAACACTAAAGGCCGTTAATTGGCAATTAAATAAATCAAGAAAATTTGTTCACAAACAGAAGGAAATGTTACCTCTCTCTTTTGCATTTGGGTATTTATATATAAATTTTTAATAAAATACAGATATTTAAAATGTCAAAATGTTCATTTTAGGTACAAGGCATTCACCCCGTATTAAGAGGCAGGATTTTGCAGGAAGGTATATTAATTAATAAAGTAATATTAAATATAATATTTTTAAACTTTAGTTTAGATGTTCCAAAATGCTGTACAGTTATTCAGATATTTCACAATTACGATTTCAATTTCTAAGAAGAAAATCCAAGAAATCAACTCATAAGTAGCTATGATGATGCAGTATAAATAACTACGATACATAAGTACTTACATATTAAACTGCGATGTATGTATAATCTCAATACTTTCAATTTTACACACAAAGTTAGCGTTCTGTATTATATCAAAAATATACAGAAATACAATGCACCTGCTGTTAATTTATGTTAAATAATACTTTTTTGGTTCACAATTTTTGTAAGTGAAATTGAAAATTTTCAAATAATACATTGATAATTTTCACATTGAATTGAAAAGGTACATTAATCTAACGGCTAAAAATGTTATGATATGTCAAACTGAAATCAAAATAATCAAATTCGCTAAAACGAAGATGGCCGTGAACATTGCCATGATGTCAGATCATTCTAGTTATCATAAATCTCATTTCATATCATGGGTTTTGTAATATTGGATCTGAATAGCGTGATAATGTGGAATAACTTTCGGAACCGATCAAAATTTGTTAGTTTTTTTGGTTAATTAGGTTGTTTTTCGAGTCAATCCATCTTACGATTTTCTCTACAAGCAATCTGGCGGCACTGTTCGGCATTGACAGTGTGGACGTAAACTATGATTTTTTTCTTTCATTTATTTAATGAAAGAAGAACTGTTATAAAAAAATTTCAACATTCTGCACTGAAGGTCGTCAATAGCTACGAAACAAAACAAAAATAAAGCAAATGGGTTGAGGGACAGAGGAGAAAATGGTACCTAACCGTTTTGTCTTTGCCTATTTATACAGGGTGTTCCTAAATTGGAGGTACAAACGAAAAGGGGAGATTCCTTGGATAGTTTTAGGAAGAAAAAATCCTATAAACATGGGTCCGCAAACATTTCGTTTTCAAGATACAGAGTGTTAAAGTTTGAATTTTTTTCAAGTTTTTTTCTCATAGTATCTGCACTTCACAAGATATTCAAATGAAATTTGGCACAGATATTACAATTAAGAGTTTACACCTTGTGACATGCCAATTTCGATTGCAAATCTACAGGGTGATATTTTTTCGGGAACACTGTCCAATGTTGTCCTTCAGAACTTTTTTTTGGTGAGCCACTGGTACTTTCAAAAATTGTGAAGAAAAGCTTTGTTGTTATACCAAACTTTATGTTCTCTTGTAGTTTTGTCGTATCTACTACCGGTTTCGAGAAAAAAATTTTGAATGATTCTCTTGAAATCCTCAGAAAATTCCGAATTGTCATAGAAATCTAGTTACCTACCTAGTAGGCTGTGGTGAATAAATAAATTTATTGTTAGTTTTGACACATCAAATTAAACTCCTGTGTTTTGAAAATTAAAGATGGTTGCATTTTAATATCAAAACATGCCGAATTTTACGAATTCCGAAATGGCTGACATGCATTTCAAGTATGGTCTTGCAAATGGTAATTCAAGAGAAGCTAAGCGTCTTTACATGGAACGCTATCCCAATAGAGTGATGCCTGGTCATCGGATGTTCTCTAATATTCACAGGCGTCTTTCAGAAACTGGATCTTTTTCTGCGAAAAATATTAATGCAGGTAGACCACGAAGTGTGAGAACACCACGACTCGAAGAGGCAGTGCTGAACGAAATAGAAGAACATCCAGGAACCAGTACAAGAAAAATTAGTGTTACCTTAAATACAAGTCATCAAGTTGTTTGGCGGATCTTGCGGGATTCTTTGCTCTATCCTTATCACATTCAGAGGGTGCAGGAGCTCTTGCCTCGAGATTGTCATCCAAGAATTATTTTTTGTCAGTGGTACCTCAACAGACTATTAAACAATCCTCATTTTGATTGCCAAATCCTATTCACTGATGAAGCCTGTTTCTCAAGGACTTCAATCATAAATTTTAATAATGAACACATATGGGCTGAGGAGAATCCACATGATATTGCAGAAGCTTATTTTCAAGAGGAATTTTCAATAAATGTGTGGGGTGGTAATATTGGCGATTATTTGATTGGTCCTTTCTTCTTGCCGAGCGACTTAGTGGTTAATCATACAGACATTTTTTAGAGAACGATTTGCCCTTGTTATTGGATGACATACCTCTTCATGCACGACGGTGCTCCTGCTCATTTTTCACTTTTGGCTAGGGAGTATTTGAACGAAAATTATGTAAACAGGTGGATTGGACGAGGTGGACACCAGCCATGGCCCGCCAGATCCCCAGATTTAAATAGTTTATAGATGTAGGTAAAATAACTATAGGCTAAGTCATATCCTCAAACTGGGCACCATTCATTTTTTGGCAAAAAAATGATTGGTAAAAAAATTTTATCTCATCAATATTAGTTGGTTTGCTGTTGTAGATTTTTTATTTTAAATAGCCCCACATAAAATAATCCAGTGGAGTCAGATCGCCATTCAATTTCACCTTGTCTATCTACCGATTCTCCAATGCGGGAAAACTTGAGATAAGCTCGTACTGCTGCTACATAATGTGGTGTAGCTCCATCTTATTGAAACCATATTTTTCTATTAACGTCTGCGAGGTTAACATTATCAGGAAACCGTTGTCTTAAGGCAGGTATTAAAACATTTTGCATAAAATCCAAGTAACTCGTCCCAACCTTAAGCTGTGTTCCACGTAAACGCGATTTGCGTAGGACGGGTGGTGCGTTGCGTCAAAGTGACACCTGCAAACTATCAAACACTTAAAAAGAATTCATTTTGTGCTTACTGGAAAATGGAAAATAAATTAGTTCTATTATAGCGCTTTTGTGTCGTTATATAGTTCAGTTGGTTTGTTTTAGCCTTTAAGTGAAGTTTATAATTGTCACATTCACGCTACCGCGATATGCGTGGTGCGGCCGGTGCGATACGTCAATGTGACAATTAAAAACTGCAAATTCTGGCGAAAACAAACTAACTGAGCGATGCGACAACTTAAAATTGATGGATTTGTACGACTTTATTTTCCTGTAAGGACAAAATGTATTCTTTTTATGTGTTTTATAGTTTGCGGCAGTCACTTTGACGTATCGCACCGCCCGCACCGCGCACATCGGGTTTACGTGGGACATAGGCTTAGACGAAGTTAAACCTCCTCAATAGTAAAGTGTGCGACTTTACTTCAGGGCGCTGTGTGCAGGCCTAAGTTCATCCTTGCTAATATAGAAAATAATATTTCAACATCATATCAATTTTTCGACAGTTATTATCAACATATTTAGTCGATATTACCACATATCAATTCGAATATCTACTTATTTTGTAATTTCTAAGAATTTTTTTAACCAGTATGCAAGAAATTTTATCTCCCGTATATATATTTATGAGAACATATATATTTTTTTAGGATTGTAACGTTAACTCAATGATTTGGGAAAGCAATAAACAGTAATAACAAGAATTGTTAATGTATTTCACCTTCACGTGAAACCCACGTATAAAATTTTACTTTTGCGTTCCTTGTAGGGAGTAATGTAGGTGTGGACTAATCATTTCGTTTTCATTTTTACATATCAACGGTATAATACGTCCTAAAAAGCATGGGTTAACAGACGATTGAAGATGAATCGTGTGGAATTACCTCTACACATAATTGTAGAGGTCGGTAGACTTATTCAATTAAGTAACAGTTCCTTCAAATATTACTTATTCTGAAATCAGCATGTGGGATTTATAAATCCGCGAGTGTCGAGTACCAGGAGCGGCTTCAGCAAAATAAATAATTTGTGAGGAGGCACTAGAAAAATTAATCGTGGTGTGGGGGGAACGTGCTCTGCGTGCCCCTCTGGAGCCGCCATTGTCGTATACGTTGAACCATTACCTGCCAGAATATATAAAACGAGTTAAAAATATTTTTAAAGAGTGAGGTTTTTAATGGAGGCCGACCCTTACAAATCAGAAAATAGATCAGTATGGTAAAAATGCAGAAATTTTACTTTGTATCGAGACTTCGTTCTGACACTTCTTTGACTTTGAAATATTCATATAACTTTATTTTCTGTGTAAGAATCAGCGAGTTGTATAGGTATAAAGAGTCTCTTCGTTTATAGAAAATCAATAAATTGTAGCAAATAAAAAAATATAACATCCAATTAATATACAATACGAGCGCAAAGTTTGATTTTTGTTCTAATAATTATTCTAATTCTCTGTTAGCGTTATTTTAAATCAGAGACTTGACTTACGCCAGAAGTCAGAACACCACAAAAAAGGCAACTTTACCAGCTAAGTTCATATTACAAAGTAAACATTTTACATAAAGACTTCTTCATATAGGAATTTATAGCAAATAATTCTGAAGGTAGCGTGCAACACACTTTAATAACAGACTTTAGAGCATCTACTTCATATGACTTTAGCTTAGAGTTTCTGGAGATAGTATGCAATTTAAAAATATCGTAACAAGACTAGAAGGAGACGGCAATAGAGAGGCACCTAAAGATGCTGCTTTCTTTGTTGCCCCTACTGCTCTCTTTGTTTCCCCTGTCTCCAATTTCCACACTTTAATTCAACAGAACAGAAACGATTTTTCATCCTGAATGACCAATTAAAAGATTCATGGTTTACAAATCAGGCTACTATGGAAGTTCTTTCATGTCCTGGTTTTTTAAACAAAATCAATCCCGGCTACAGTAAATGTGAGGTATGTCCCAACTTGATGCATACACTATACATGAATCCTGGAGCTCATGCGCAATATTAGAAAAGCCTCCCCTTTTAATATTGCGCATGCGCTCCACGATTCATGTACGGGCTATGCATCACGTTGGGACATACCTGATTTCGTGCGTTAGTGGGGGCGATCTCATATAAACATGAGTAAGAATGGACTTCTCAATGGCTTTAGATACATTACATACTGATAATTAATGTCAGCATCTAGAAGAAGGTGTTTGAATTTAATATTGTTTTGTTAAAAACATTCTAAAAAATATATAACCGACTTCTACCTATAACTAAAAGGCTAAAAATAATTATAACAAAATACAACTCTAGCAAATAAATAACACATTTAATGTTGTTAGGTAAAAAATGTAGACATTAAAAGGTGCTCATTCTGTACAAATTAATTACCTACCAATCTAGTATATTTTGAAGCCGGTACAAAGCGAATCTAAAATCCTTCATTGCGTACTTATCTACTAATTCATCAATTCATGATTGTTGCTTGGCAAAGACTTCAAAAATATACTAGATTGGTAGGTAATTAATTTGTACAGAATGAGCACCTTTTAATGTTTACATTTTTTACTTCCTGGGAAGGTACCTAACAACATTTAATGTGTTATTTATTTGCTAGAGTTGTATTTTGTTATAATTATTTTTAGCTTTTTAGTTATAGGTAGAAGTCGGTTATATTTTTTTAAAAATGTTTTATTTTCAACTTTTTAGTATTCATTCTTTATTTTTTATTTTGTATGCCCAAAATATATTTATGCCTTATGAAACCTTTTTCACCTTTTTTGACAATCCTGTATAACCATAGATAATTCCACTCCAAACTATGTACCAACCATCCTGTGCATACGACTGTCCACGTACAAGCATAAATTTGTTATCTGCCTTCTATAGGACGGAGTAGAATCCATCCCATATTTCAAATCCGTCCTATATTTCAACCATAGTATATAACTCCTTATGGGCTAGCCCATAAATTAATTCATTTTTTACATTTTATATTATCGTCCGTTGTAACATTAATTCCTCTCCACACTTTATGCAACTTCTTAGAGGCAATAAAAGAAATAATTTTTTAATCACACTGTATAAATATAATTCAACTGCAGCATATATTTCAACCATCCTGTATATGATTTGCTTATGTCCACATCATATAACAGTTTTTTTATCACCCTATATAATTTTAATTTCACTTTTTTAACATTTTTATACCACCAAACGTCCAGTCCACCTTATATTCCAACCATCCTGTATATATGGGTGCCTACGGACCACTATCATTCTAGTCTGTCCTATATTTCAATCTTCATATAAATGCAACTCCTTCTACCACTATACTTTGTGATTTTGTTTGCTATAACTAAACACCCTGTATATATATATATATATATATATATATATATATATATAAACGCATCAAATAGCAGTTTAAAGTTTGACATGTGTTGTCACTGAATTTTCTATTAGGCTGGGAGAATGTGACAACCAAAAGTACCGTCTTCGCAAAATGGAAAAATTTGCATTTAAATAGGTATTTGCCTGGTATACAAACAAAACGAGCTTTGTACTCATTGATTTAAGGAGCCGAAAATAATATGCTTTACTACCTATATGCTTGAGATGTACATAGAAATTTTTCAAATTCGCAATTAAAACTTCCAGTTCTTAAAATTACAACACTATTACGTTGGAATTAAAATATTTATGAGGAAATGTCCGTTATGTCATTTCGATGAAATTTTTGATAAGAATTTTGGAATTTTCTGTGATTTTCTGCAAAACTGCAAGTTGAACGTCGCAGAAAAATAGGTATATGAGATCACCTAAGGATCTTCCTTAATGGATTAAACGTTAAAAAACTATACACATCCATAAGGAGTTATCGAAAAATCGACTATAATATTAGGGATATTGGTCGATTTCCATGCACGCATGTGTTCATTCACAAATTTTATCACTTTACCAATAGAATTCTTTTCCAAAATTTGAAGTTTCACCAATATATACTCTATTAAACAAGACCATATAGCGAAAAAATACGCGACGAATTGATAACCTCCTCCTTTTTGGAAGTCGGTTAAAAATATAGATGCTATAGTAATAGTAAGTGATTAAAATTTGGTAAAGTTTGGTGAATGTTTTTCATGTAAACTTTTCTTTATTAATTAATATTGCAGCTTTTTTTTCTGCATTTTTTTAAAATTTACCAAAAAACAAACTGTTTGATGAGATCCAAAATCGATGATCAGTAACGTGTCTAGAGTACGTGTACGCCCAATGTATCGCCAGCTAAGTGAATTTAAAAGAGGTAAACCAATAGGGAGGGGAGTTTTAAATTTCGAGAAATACTAACTGCACGAGCAGAAATCCAATACTGTTATGAGGTGTTGTCAAGCGAGGTTCGATAATACCCAAAATCGGAGAAGTGTAGGCACCGGACGTCGAAGGGGCATAAATGAAGTTCAAGATCAACATCTAAGGCTTAAGGCCTATAGAGACTGATTTTCTACAAGTTGAAATTTGGCTAATTAGTGTAGAACAAGCCATCTTGTAAGTGTCCGAATGGTTTACCGCCATATAACGACTTTTGGACTGCAGCAATATCGACTCCAACTTGGGCTACCTCTAACGCTGAGCATAGAGCATAGACGGCGATGACTACAGTGCTACAGAGAACGACAACATTGGAATGTGGAATGACATCAGGTCGTCTTTTCCGATGAATCTCGATTGTGCTTGGGTGGACATGATGGCCGAAGAAGGGTTATATGACGTCTAGTAGAAAGACGCCAACCTCAATTTGATGTTGATCGACACGTACACCAAACAGTAGACGTTATGGTATGGGGTGTTATAGCACATGGAAATAGATCATTCACATTCTTTATTCAGTCAAAAGTTTACAATTGACAAAGTAAATATAAGATATTTCAACCATGTTATTGCCTGGCTGTGTGGCATTACAATGTTTCACCAGCAAGCTGGGAAAAGTGTCAACTGTAAATAAAATATAAAGTTACGGACATATAATTTCGAAACATTAAATACAAACAAAACACTAGTATAAAACAAACAAAATCATTGAATTGAATTTAGTCTTTGTTCGAGGCAACATAACAGTGCAACGTTGTCATCAGGAAGTAGTCGGCTGTATGTACTCCCTCTACTCCATAAACGGCTCATGTGAATATGTTGCCATGGCCGCCCGAACTTTCGCCTATAGAAATCCATCAAATGATCTTACATCAAGACCATATCACCATAAAAAACGGAAACCAAAAATATCCAAATTGAATCCCATAGTATGGTAACCTCCACTTTACGTTTACGTACTATAAATCATAATTAGTACACACGGTAGTTTATAACGTAACCATCTAACTTTATTCCAACCATCAAATAGTCAAACAGTAAAAATCTCCCAATAATAAAAATCAGTTAACCCTTTGTGTCCGGACTTTTTTATTTTTCTTGAAGAGAGACAAAATACATATTTGTGTATTCAGAATGACTTAAAAATAAGCCTAAACAAAGTTATATATGTGCCTTTTTGGTTTTTTTTGTCCTAAAGGGCGGTTCCAGTGTGAAACCGGTAGGAAATAAACAACAAACTCTAGGAAAAATTAATTTTATTTTTAAAATCTAATTATAGAAAGTAATCACTAATTATTGCTTATGAAAGTTAATTAATTTGGTCAAGTGCGAGTTGGACTCGCATTGTAAGGGTTCCGTACCACCTTCAAGATTCGCTGTATTTAGTTTTCTAATTTGGCTCCCAAAAATTAACATTAGAGTTTTATTTTACTAATAAACTTTCAGGGAAGCCTTTTATAATCTATTGTCTGAATTTTGAGGCTCTATAAATTGGAAGATAAAGAGCAAAATAGGTCAAGTTTTAAATTATAATTTATTAAATCTGTTATTGAGATTATTTAAAAATACAAATAAAATATATTTTTCAAAATTTAAATAGTATAGTTTCTAAAATAGGAATTAAGTCGATGTTTAATATCTTTGCTAATATCTTTTAAACAAATGATTTAAAAATATGATATATTTGTAATTCAGATAATGAGTCTTTTATTTGATATGTTACATGATTCGTTTAAAAATTGAATTTTTATTTTCCATTTAATTGTATAATTTGTCCCTAAAATTACCATGGAGGTTTTCTAATAATTTTTCTTATAAATCTCAAGTGAGTGCCAGTACCCCTAATTATTTTCAAAATTTTAGGTAGTATGGTTTCGGAAATAAAGCGAGAAATGAGAATTTTTTATATCTTCATGTTAATATCTTGTAAACAATTAATTTCGAAAATATGAAAAATATATATTTGTATTCCTCATAAGAAGCCCCTTCATTTGATATGTTGCATGACATGTTAAAAAAATATTTTTTATTTTCCGTTTATTTCTATAAATTGCCCCCCATTATTAATATTAAAGATTTATTCATATTTTTCCTGTAAATAAAAAAATTAGGTCTTATAGTTTGGGGAATAAAGGGGGGAATGGGTAATTTTTTTTATATTTTTTTTAATATATTTTAAAATATTTATTTAAAAAAAATTAAAAAAATATATTTGTATTAGTCATAATGAGCCCTGTGATTTGATATATTACATGATACCTTAGAAATAAGTTTAATTTTTTATTTTTCATTTAATTCTATAATTTGCCCCCCAAAATGAATATTAGGGGATTCTCCTTATTTTTCCAGTAAAGTTCAGGTGAGGCGCTATACCCATATTTTTTTTCAAAATTTTACAGTTTATGGTTTCGGAGATAAGGGGGGGAATGGGTAACATTTTTTATATTTTTGTTAATAACTTTTAATTAATTTATTTTAAAAATATGAAAAAATATTATTGTTTTCGTCATAATGAGCCCTTTCATTTATATATTACATGATGGGTTAGAAACAATTTTAATTTTATATTTTCCATTTAATTCTATAATTTGCCCCCCAAAATTAATATTAATGGTTTTTCCTTATTTTTCCTGTGAAGTTCGGGCAACTTTCTATATTTTCCATTTTTTTCAAAATTTTAGGTTCAGTAGTTTCGGAGATCAGGGGGGGGAACGGTCGATTTTTTTAGTTTTTCATCCCAGAAGTACCCCTAAAATCAAAATTTATTCTTTTGCGATATGTGCTCCTGATCAGGTCACCAAACTATACCTTCATACCAAATTTCAACCTCTTCCGTCCAGCAGTTTAGGAGAAAATTGCTGTGATGTGACAGAGGCAGAAATCCTGAGTGATATTATAAGGGTATCCGTATACTGTATATACGGAACCCTAAAAAACAGTTTTGCTTATCATTAAGGCAAAGACCAACATTACATCTGAAAAAAAGAAGCTGTAGTAATTACCTCTCTCAATAAGTGTGAGGAACTTACCTTGTACACATCTATCTGTTACGACGGGTTATTGAATTTGAGCTGCATAGGGCACATCTTTTTGAAGAGCTGTGGACTGGCATATGGGGGAAGAGTTAAATCTTATTTTAGAAGTTATATTGACCTTCTAACAAGCCATTGCCAAAGTCTTCCTTTTTTTAGGATTATTCTCTGTAGCGACGACAAGTCGTAGAACCAGTACAATTCGAGAATTTTTTAGGGAGGGCAGTGATGAATCCTTGACCCTATTTTTGAAAGGTTGTCACATCAAGTAAATACCACCATTTTTTTGATTTTGTGTCTATTTCTCGTATACAGTAGTATCCTTTTGTTTTCTTTTAGTGTTGACAGTTTCAGATGGATCTAAGTAGTTTGTAAGAAAATATACTCATTTCCTGTCTTTCCATTTTAGGAACACAACGTTATCTTTGCTTACGCCCCAATCAGATTCACCTTTATTCAGTAGATTATCGGCCTTTATGTCTTCAGGTAGGTCTTTTCTGGTACACCCTACGGTCCCACAAGCAACTAAATGCCTACCGGTTTCACCGTAGAACTAGGATATATTTAGAGAAAAATAAATATGGTGGATAACAAATTTGACTACGAGAGTTATACCTTTCTTTCAAGTTACTTATTAGGTGACAGTAAAACGCTAATTTACTTACCTAACATTACAAAAACACCTGTAAGTTCACTTTATTCACAAACAAACAACAGTCGAATGATGACCACATGTAAACAACGTGATATCCAAAATCACAGGTTTATGGGTTCAATTGGTACAGGCGTCGCTTAGTACGTCATATGATAAGTGTACACGCCCACTGGTGTAGCCCGAAAACCGGCAGGCGTCTAGATAGAAACAATTTTGTTTGTGGTTTCACTGTGAAACCGATGGGCAACAAAGGGTTAAACCATTAAATTGACTGAAAGTATAAGTAGCTAAACTCTAGAATATAACACAACGAAAAAATAATCAAATATATGACCGAATTCTAAAAAATATTTTGCAGTGAAAACACGGTCCATTCAATAAACCCTTCTAGAAAGGCTGTACTCATAATTCAAAAAATCCAGACCAGTCACCTTCCAACTTTAACTTTTACCACTAGTCTATTTTCAAAACGGTAGAAGAAGGCATTTACATGAAAACTATAAACCCGTATCAAATGGTTTGACGTGCTCACACCAAGGCTTTAAAGGGGGGGGAGGAGGTTCAACATCCCCCAAAAATTTTGGTGTTTTGTGTATAAAATTCCATTTCGATGAAATAACATTTTTATATACTGAAAATACATGAATAAAAATTTAAATTTTGCCGTCCTAAATAATCAATCAATCACCTTTGACAAAAAAATTCCAACCCCTCCCCCAAAAAAAATTTCTTGCAATGGCCACCTTGGCTCACAATATCATTGCTCAACCAAGAAGAACGTATTTTCGTCCATTCGATACCAAATTGAAAATTTTCTTCTCCCATCTGATCAGGTGTTTTCGATGTGTATAAGAGAACTTACCGTGGGGACACCTGGGCATAATCTGCTTCAATTTTGAAGTGGTATGGAAGATTTTTCTTGAGTCGAATTCACTGATGGCTCTCGGAGAAGGGATCCGCCCCTGAATTCAATAATCCAGAGTCTTTGTTTCCAAGCTCAGTGTGGAGTGTGGTAATTTGGGTAGAATATAGCTGAATATGATGATAATATCAATTCATGGAAATGCATGGGTGGATTAAAATTATTATATATTAATACTAGCCGTTACCCGCGGTTTCACCCGCGTACGGAATGTTCAAACTTTCGCAGAAAGAAATAACTTATGAAACATATGGTTATCATATATAAAAACGTTTTTAACTTGTTTCAACAACCCTACTTAACTATAAATCCACCAATCCCGAATATATTTCCCCAAACTGCAAGTACTTATGGGCCACCCTATATAACAATTTTATTCGACATTTTTTTAATCACCTTGAATAACTGTAAAACTCTACGTCGCCCTATATTGCAACCATTCTGTATATGCTGACCTGACTATAACTCTTCTCTACCCTATATTTCAGCTATGCAACTGCTTATGGTCTACGCTGTATATCAATTTTTACTGATATTTTTTGAAACCACCTTTTTAAGAAAATTTCTCTTTACTCTATATTTTAATCAACCTTTATATGCAGCTTTTTCTAACATAGTGTTAAACAAACTCTAAAACTATTATCTTGCTTCTCCCCATATTTCAGATATTCCATATAGTAGAATGCAACTGATTATGGTCTACCCTATATAACAATTTTTTTAAATCCTCACCCAAACTGCAACTGCTTATTGGCCACCCTATATAACACTTTTATTCTCGATTTTTTTAACCGCTTTGTATAACTAACTCCACTTTCATCTACATTAAAACCACCAAACCTGTATACACCGCTGCCAATTTGTCAAACATTACAACTTATTTTTGAATCACCCTGTATAATCATAATTTTAATCTACAAAATATTTCAACCACCCTGTATATGCATCTGCTTAGGGGCAACCAAAAATAAAATTTTTAAGTACTTCTAATCACACTGTATGAACTATAATTTCACTTCGATCCATGTTTCAGATATTGCATATATGCAACAGCTCATGTTCTATCCTACAAAAAAAGTTATCCAACCTGTTTGACTATAAATATACCTCACCCCCTATTTCAACCACCTTGTATTTGCAACTACTTATCGGTCACCCAATATTACATTTTTTCTACCACCCTGTATAACAATAAATCCATCAATGCTAAATATATTTCACCAAAACCCCAACTGCTTATGTGGCTCCGAAAATAACAATTTTGTTCAACATGTTTTTGAATCACCATGTATGTATTACAACTACCCTGTATACGCTACTGCTTATTGGTCAACTAATATAACATTTTTTAAATAATTATTATAAAACACTTCTTCACCCTATGTTTGAACTATTCTATCTTTGCAACTTATTATGAACTACGCTATTTCACATTTTTTCCTTATATTGTTGCAAAATATATTAAAGTATAATTTCTCTTCACATTTCATTTAAACCACCCTTCATTTACAACTTTTTTTAACCTTCTTTGAATTACACTGTATAACTATAACTTTACTGTGCACCATACTTCAGGTACTCTATATATGCAAGTGCTATATAACATCATTTTTCTAGCATTTTTTACCCACCCTGTATAATTCTAACTGTAAGCCACCCTATATTTCAACAACCTTTTATATGCTTATTTTCCACCAAATATAACATTTTTGTATGACCCTGTATCCTTAGAATCCTACCCCACCCTATATTTCAAACATCCGGTAAATGGAACAGGTTGTGGATCATACTTTACTTTACAATATTTTTAAACCCACCTGTATAGCTGTAATTATACATATTTCAACCATCCTACATATGTAACTACTTATGGATATAAAACAAGTTTTTAACCACAATATAAACTATAATTCCACTCTATCTTACATTTCAAACACCCTGTATAAACTACTGCTTCTAACATTTCTTCAACCCATTTCATAACTATAGTATCTTATGAACATAATTCAAAGATCCTAACTGCTTACCTAACACATTTTTTAAGTTTTTTTATTCACTGTATAAATATTGTACCCTTTTTCAACCACTTAGTATATGGAATTGTTTGTCGCCCACTCAGTATAACTTCTTTGGACCACACCGTATAACTAATTCCACTCCCGTTTATTTCCACAACATCGTATATATCCAGCTGCTTACAGGACACCAAATATAACATTTTTTAGATTTTTTAAATCCATGTAATTCTACTCCGCTCTAAGTTTCCTATATACAGAACACCCTGTAAAATTACAAACAAACAGAAACGTACAATTTTATAATAGTAAAGATGCTGCCTTCATCTAGTGAATATTTCGTTATATTGAATTACATGTCCTAGGACCAGTCTTCGTGGGCTTAAAAATGAATCTGCCTCTGGAATGCAATTCCTACATTATAGTTTCTATTGTTCAACTCAGCAATAAATATTTTTATTTCATAGTAGTTTGAACTTATTTTGTGACAAACTTACGCGATCAATAAATCAAAGTTAGTAAAACCAAAACATATAAATTTTGTTTGATTTCATTGAGTAACCATTTTTGTGAGAAATTTTCAGCTTTAACCTATATGCCGCCATCTACTGGATCTTACGAGAGCAACAGAGAATAACTAACGATCTTGAATATACCGGCAACTTAGAATTTCCGTAAACGAAATGTTGGTTGCCTACAGTCATCCAAGTTTACATAAATAAACTCAACGATATATACACACGTTTTGGGCGCGAAATTGCGGCCCGGATATCAGGAGAGTAGGAAGCACAACGAGCGTTTCAACTGTTTATGTACTTCGACTTTGTTGAAATCGTATACCGCGCTATTTTATTTTCTCCTGATGACGAGAGCTCCCATTTGAAAACTTGATGTTCAAAAGAGAAGCGACGACCGACGATGATATGAATATATAAATAATGTCAACAAAAAACAACGACCAGGAAATAACTAAAATTTAGTAAAATCATAAATTACATGTAAATTGTTTCTACTACATTGGATTGTGTTTTCATATCTTTAAATATAACAAAATAAAGTAAGTAGTTTATGATTATGAAATTAAATTAGAAGTTCTCCTCAGTATAAAACATAACCTAAAAATGACGTAGTTAAGAAATATGTTTGATTTAATAATATATTTACCTATTAAATTCATAAACATACCTGCTCTGTGCTCAAAATTAACTAACTAAAATATTACCAAGATTATTTCCCATTGATCCTTATTTCATTATTCTAACTCAAAAGCATTGACCTATTAAAGCTGTTTGTTAGTTAAGCGATTCGAATACCGAATACGTATTAAAATATTAAGGTAATATTGATTTGGTTACTTGTTACGTTTGTTTGGTATTTTATTTATTGTGGTAGTGGTAAAATAATAATTCTCATAATTCATAACTAAGAGGGCTGATCTCACAGAAGAACATAAAACGCAGGAAGTTATTGCAGTGTAATATTAAAAAATTTCAATATTCAAACAAGCTTATTCACCAGTGGATATTAGCTGTGAAAACCGTTCTTTGTCAATGTGATGATAATTATATCAAGTAAATAAATCGCTATTCCATTCTACTATATTACAGAAATAGTAACGATGACTGATTCATTAGATCATAAAGGCAGTGTAGGTAAATAACATAATAACTTGGAAATGTTAAAACAGTAAAGAGTTATGTCCTTTGTCCATTACAAATATGTATCGTAAATAATGTAAAATTTTTGAAAAATAACGTTCAGTAGTAAAGATGACTGGCTCAGTGGAAACATCGTACTTATTGGTAATGATTGTGTCTGGTTTTAATAGATATTTCAAGTTTTATACGAGAACTGATGTTAGACGTCAAATATTATTAGAAAAATAAACGATTGAATAACTTAAAACATAGAATCATAAAACGGAAATAAAACAAGTTTTCTGTTAATCTTGTTCAGAACCTCAAAGACCTCTTCGGCATGCTGTGCTCCTAATGTATGGAAACGTATTTGAAGTCCGTTGAGACTTGTTTGTTATGAAAAGAAGAAAATCGATTTAATAAGGCACTGTATGTATTGTACAACCAACAATCAAGCAACTCGGCAATGAAGAAGTAGACAAGACAAGGGGTGTGTCAATTGTCAAAATGAACTGACCGCTGTCCGTTATAGCGTGAGTGTTCTGTGCTGGATCACGAATTCGGCTATTCAGAATTTAGATATTTCTATGTAGCATATGAAGTAAATGTACTACAGTATGCAATTTTTTTATAATTGAATTCTTAATTGCTGATTGTTTTTAATTAATTCGTTGTATATAATTTCCATAATTATTTCAAATGTAGTAATTTTCTATTTTCATTTCAGTGCTTTTATTTCTAACTAGTAGTCATGCATATTATAATTACCCACGTAATAATTATCAAAATGAAAATTACATTGGAAAATTCACTAATATTATTTTCCATAAACAAAATTAGGTGATTTAAAATTCTTATGGTTTGGTGAAGTAGGTAATTATAGCGTTTATTAAAAAAAATTAATATACTAACCGCGAAACATCAAGGTATTCTAAAAACATGTACCAACCAACGTTACGTTACTCTGGAGCACAAAAATAAGAAAGTCATATAAACGTAGGTCTGGAAGTACATATTCTTCAATTTACACTAATATCTTTTGATTTTCCACACATAGACTTTTTATTTCATCTGCTTCAGGATTCGCTTGACTTTTATAAGAATATATATGTATTTAATTTTCCAATTTGGCCCCCAAAAATTAACATTAGAGTTTTATTTTACTAATAAGCTTTCAGGGAAGCCTTCTATATTTTACGGTCTGAATTTTGAAGCTCTGTAGACTGGAAGATAAATGGCAAAATAGGTCAAGTTTTAAATTATAAATTATTAAATCTGTTATTCAAATTATTTAAAAATACAAATAATATAAATTTTTCAAAATTTAAATAGTGTAGTTTCTAAAGTGGGAATTAAGTCGATGTTTAAAAAAATATGATATATTTGTAATTCACATAATGAGCCTTTTATCTGATATATTACACGATGTGTTTGAAAATTGAATTTTTATTTTCCGTTTAATTGTATAATTTGTCCCTAAAATTACTATGAGCCCCAGTACCCCTAACTAAATCGAGAAATGAGAATTTTTTATATCTTTATGTTAATATCTTGTAAACAATTAATTTTAAAAATATATATGTTTGTATTCCTCATGATAAGCCCTTTTAGTTGATGTATTGCATGATGCGTTAAAATTTTTTTTTTTATTTTCCGTTTAATTCTATAATTTGGCCCCCAATATTAATATTAGTGATTTCTTCGTAATTTTCCTGTAAAAACAAAAAAAAATAGGTATTATAGTTGGGGAATAAAGGGGGGAATGGGTAATTTTTTTAAATATATTTTTTAATATATTTTAAAATATTCATTTAAAAAACATTAAAATAATATATTTGTGTTCGTCATAATGAGCCCTGTGATTTGATATATTGCATGATCCCTTAGAAACAATTATAATTTTTTATTTTCCATGTAATTCTATAATTTGCCCTCCAAAATTAATATTAGGAGTTTCTCCTTATTTTTGCAGTAAAGTTCAGGTAAAGGGCTATATGTGTATTTTTTATCAAAATTTTACAGTTTATGGTTTCGGTGATGAGGGGGGGGGGGAATGGGTAAAATATTTTAGATTTTGTTAATATCTTTTAATTTATTTATTTTAAAATTAGGAAAAAATATATTTGTTTTCGTCATAAAGAGTCCTTTCATTTGATATACCTATAACATGATGGGTTAGAAACAGTTTTAATTTTATATTTTCCATTTAATTCTGTAATTTGCCCCCCAAAATTAAACGTAGAGATTTCTCCTTATTTTTCCAGTAAAGTTCAGGCAACGAGGCTATGTGTCTATTTTTTAGCATATGGTTTCGGAGATAAGGGTGGATAGGCTCTCCGATTACTATAGAAATCCAGGAAAACGGTAGAAATGTAATTTTTGATTTGTCCTTGATGTATTTTCAAAATCAACTATACGGCACTTTCGGTTTGATGTTTTTCTTTCCATTTTATGGGATAACTAAATTTTAATCTGTAACACAGCAAACATACATTTTGGCCTTGACAGAACCAGCGTTCGACAAATAAAACACAAGATGGCGCAAATGCCTATTGTCAAAGATACTTTACTAGCGTATAGCAAATTTATTTGACATTTACTTTGATGTTTATGTTTATTTAGGGTTCGTATATACAATATATACCCTTATGATATCACTCCTGATTTCTCCGTCTTTCACATCACCGCAATTTTCTCACAAACAAGTCGACCGGCAAGGTTGAAATTTCGTAGCAGTGTATAGTTTGGTGACCATATCAGAGGTACGTACATATCGTAAATGAGGAAATATTGATTAAAAATAATTTGGTCAAGTGCGAGTTGGACTCGCATACTTAGGGTTCCGTACCACCTTCAAGATTTGAATATTCCAGTTTCAGACAAGCAGGGAATGAGTGCATTTTCTTATATTTACCCTTATATCTTTTAAAGGAAGTGTTTTAAATTTATAAAAAATATACACTTTAATTTTCCACACATAGACTTTTTATTTTATCTGCTTCAGTATTCGCTTGATTTTTATCAGAATACATATGTATTTAATTTTCTAATTTGGCCCCCAAAAATGTGTAACATTTTTATATTTTTGTTAATATCTTTTAATTCATTTATTTTAAAAATATGAAAAAAATATATTTGTATTCGTCATAATGAGCCCTTTCATTTGATATATAACATAATGGGTTAGAAACAATTTTAATTTTATATTTTCCATTTAATCCTGTAATTTGCCCCCCAAAATTAAAAGTAGAGATTTCTCCCTATTTTTCCAGTAAACTTCAGGTCAGACCCTATACCTCTAATTTTTTTTCTAAACTTTACGTTTTATAGTTTCGGAGATAAGGGGGGAATGGGTAAATTTTGGTATTTTTTTTTTCATTAATATCTTTTTAACTACTTTTTTTAAATATGAAAAAAATATATTAGTGTTCCTCAGAATGGGACCTGTAATTTGATGTATTATATGATGTGTGTGAAAAAAAAATTTTTAAATTTTCATTTAATTCTATAATTTGCCCCCCAAAATTAATATTAATGGTTTCTCGTTATTTTTCCTGTAAAGTTCGGGCAACGTTCTATATTTCCAATTTTTTTCAAAATTTTAGGTTCAGTAGTTTCGGAGATCAGGGGGAGAACGGTAGATTTTTTTTTAGTTTTTTTACCCATAAAATGAAAATTTGTTCTTTTAAGATATGTACTCCCGATCGGGTTACCAAACTATAGACCGATACCAAATTTCAACCTCTTCCGTCCAGTAGTTTAGGAGAGAATTGCTGTTATGTGACAGAGGCAGAAATCCGGAGTGATATTATAAGCGTATCCGTATATGGTATATACGGAACCCTAAAAATACCAAGGAGTTCAAATTTTTTTAATTAATTTAATTAAGTTTCTTAATATGTGTTTGTCCACCGCGGTCATCTATTTACTCCACAACATGTCTTGGAATTGATTCAATAAGTTTGTTCTTGAGGAATAGCTACCTGAATTTCATGTCTTAAAACCGTGGGGGTTGGGGTAAATTTCAGAGCCTTCTACCCATAATATTCCAAACATGTTCCATGGGCGAAAGATCGGGGGATCTGGGCTGACATGGCAACAGATTCACAGGGGTCTCTTTAAAAAAGTTTGAACTAACTCGAGCAACATGAGGTCGTGCATTATCTTGTTGTTATAGTATCCATGAGCCGATCAAGGTAAGGGAGTACATGCGGCTCCACTACTTCCTGAAGATAACGTTGCGCTGTCATGTTGCCTCGAACAAAGACCAACTTCCTTGTGCAATAGCACCCCATAACGCCTACTGTTCGGTGTAGATGTCGCTCAACATCAAATTGAGGTTGACGTCATTCACCTCGTCGTCATCTCACCGTCATGTCCACCCAAGCAGAATCTACATTCATCAGAGAAGACGAGCTGATGCCAATCCATATTCCAATGTTGACGTTTTCTGCACCACTTTAATATCAAATTTTGGGTTAAAAGATTGGTATTAAGGTCCCCTACATTAAGTGCGTTGTGTTGTTTGATATAGTCCAGTTTCATTAAAGACTCAAAAAGCTACTATTTGAGAAATTTATAAACATCTTATAACCTACTATTTCGTATTCGGATATTAGAATATGTTTCGTATATGTGTTTCGGTAATAATAGCAGTAATAGGATTTTCTTCGATTAATATTTGTTCAAGTTTCTGATTTGTTGTTTGCCTCTATATGATTATTACTAAAATTAGACTACCATTTTTGTTTCATAATTGACGAATTGTGAACAATTCTTTCTCTTGGATTTTTGTTTGCCTCTCGTAACTGGGACATTCCTTATCGAAGACAATATTTTTAGTACTTGATGGGCATATTTACAGTTTGTGCACTGAAGGTGTTGACGTTGACACTCTGTTTGTGATTTCCAAGAAGAGCAGCGAACAGATTTTGACAAATTACTGTCACTTCTTGACCGGCGGTACAGCAATTACAGTCTTAGTCAAGCAGAAAAAACTTGATCATCAGACAGATTAGAGCCCCAGTAAAGATGATAATACTACAGAACAGTGCCCAACAGACCAGCTAGAAGATTCAGACATCGAACCAATTTTGACAACAAGAAGAAAGAAGTAGCGGACAGACTTCGATGGGAAGAAATATCTAGTCAAGGAATGGTTCAGTTTGTTTAATATCACTGATTTGTATATCTCCGAAAAAGACCTGTTGGCGCCAAAAATATAAAAATTTAGAGATTCCGAATACCAATATATATATATATATATATATATATATATATATATATATATATATATTGTTGAAAGTTTTGTCCCTGTAAAGGAACAGGGACAAAACTTTCAACGGACGAACACCCGGACCATCAAGAGAACTACACATAGTTCCGTCCGTGCCAACTTGTTTTCAAACACACACATATATATATATATATATATATATATATATATATATATATATATAAATTAGTTGAGTGTATATTTTCTTGATTTGAGGTCGTTAAAAATGAAAGGATTGTATTCATTTCAGGTGTTTTAATGATAACGTTTCGGCCATGTTTTTGGCCTTTTTCAAATCTATTCTAAAATTGTTAAAATTATTTGTACATTTAAGAATTTATAAGATTATAATTTTGACTTACCTACAGCGTTAGTATTTGTAGAATCACATTTTTTTAAGTTAATCATTTTACTACTTGACACAAACTCAAGTTTGTCTAAACACCGTCTAACCGGTCAAATGAGTCGTTCACATGGTGTCATATTACACGATATAGCAATTCCCAGGAAATACGCAAATGCCCATCGCACGTGTAAAACTGCTGACTGCTGACAAAGCAACACATAGCTTATAAATGCACATGCGATGGCTGTTAGCGTCATTAAGTGTATCGCTTTCATTTATTCATTTATATTGCAGTACTATCTATTTTTAAGCCAGAAACTTGCAACCGATTCAGGGTTCCAAGAAAATGTCGTCATCCAGGGAATAACTAACGAGAAAATTCATATCAACGAATCGTCCCGTTTTAATATCATGGGTTCACACCCTATGAACTCGTTTTCGGACACACGTCTAGCCGACCACCTGAAAACCTCTATAACGAAAAGGACTTGATTTCTAAGTACATCAGAAACTTAAACAATCGTATTTCACAGTACTACAAAATAGCGAAAGAACCGATACTCAAAAACAGAAAGCCAAAATTCGATTCGATAAACATGTTTAAGACCCGGACCAAGGGGCAGTACAATGTGGGCGTCCGTCCCACTTGAGAGAATTGCCATCGATGTCGCCGGTCCGTTTCCCGAGTCTGAGAGGGGTAACAAATACATTCTGGTCGCAATGGATTACTTCAGCAAATGGCCTGAGGCATATGCGATACCCATCCAAGAGGCAACCACGATAGCGACGGTGCTAGTAGAACAACTATTTAGAAGGTTTGGCGTCCCGATGGAATTTCATTCAGACCAGGGTCGTAACTTCGAATCGAATGTATTCTAGAAGATCTGCACGATGTTGGGGATCAGGAAAACGAGAACAACACCATTACACCCACAGTCAGACGGAATGGTGGAAAGATGAACAGGACCTTGGACCAACACCCATCCAAGGTCGTCAGCAATAACCAGCGTGATTGGGATGAGCATATTCCCTTATTGCTGTTGACATATCGCTCTGCCGTACATAATAGTACAGGCCTGACCCCAGCCAGGGTCCTCTTCGGAAAGGAGCTGCGATTACCCTGCGAATTGGCATTTGGCTCCCCCGAAGAACCTTCCCAAGACATCGACGATTATGCCGACCAGCTCCGACATAACATGCTGGCAATACATGAATTAGCCCAAACGCAGATGTTGGCTACCAGTGACCGGATGAAGACGCGATACGACCTCAAGGCCAATTCAGTCGGAGAGGGACAAAGTCTGGCTGTACAACCCCCAACGGAGCAAGGGTAAATTCCCAAAGCTTACACCCGCCTGGGATGGTCCATACGAGATAGTCAAGAGGCTTAATGACGTCGTCTACCGGATCCGTCGAAACCTCAAGGCTAAGTTGAAGGTAGTTCATTTATATCGACTCGCTCCCTACCATGGAGGGGATGTTTCTGATTGGGACGATCAGAATTAAAGGGGGGGGCAGTGTTACGAAATTTACCCAAAGCCGACCCTGTTTCATTTCAGTACGATAACGATCGCTGGGATATAAAAAAAACCTAGAAGGTTCATAACTCGACAAGTGTAAAATTGACACTGGATTATACTAGAGAATTCGATGCTGATTTTAAAAGAGGGACCCATCCTCGCAGCCGTTAGTTAGTGGAGCGAAGAGCTTATATGTTAAATTGTTGTTGTGATATTTGAATCAGCTGTTGTATATTCGATGTAAATAAAAGTTCTAGAAAAGTGAAAGTGAATATTAGTTTTATAATTTTAAGTTGAACCCACGGACTATATTGCAGTATTTTAAAAATATTGATAGTACAACTACTTTTGAGTTAAATGAGAATTCAAAAGTTAAAGTCCAGGGGAAATGTTTTTCTATTACTTGCATAATTTTTCAAAAGATCATCTGGTAGGAACTGTAGAATTTGTAGTGGTAATGAACACAGGCACTTTGCAAACCTAGCATTAGTTTTTCTTACAGAGCATTAATAAGAAATGGAAGCAACCAATTTGTTTTTGTAAGGATTTTATAAGAAATAATTGTATATGATTATTCTGTTGGTTTGGAGTTGATAGCCACAGTATGTGACCAAGGACCAACAAACAGTGCTGCAATAACATATCTTCTTAGAGATGCAAACACTTATTGCTTAAGAATTATTGCAATTGTGCGTAAATAAAAACTTATATATGATGTTTGATATTTATTAGCAGTATTCCTAAAAGTATTATTTATAATTCACATTTTCTATTTAACAAAATCATTCCAGATTTGAAATTCGATGTCATTGGCCAAGTAAATAAATTTGTGGTACAAACGTGTTACTGACAATATTATGTTCTAATAGTGACGAATATCGTATCATGTATTCCAGGGCGTAAATAGTAATATTAAATCCCGTACCAAACAAGAGACCAACCCTGAAAAATAAAAGTAACAAATAAAAATACATCCAATAAATTGAACAATTTACGTGATGATTTTTCAATACAATAATTCATTTTCCTTCAGAACTTCTATTTTTCGAAAATAGTTTACCGTCCGTTTAGCAACAATTTTTGTTTCGTAGCTTCCTGTCAGTACTCTAGACCAGGAGACACTTGTTGTCAGTCCAATGTCAACAACATGGGTTTCTGTTTAAAAATTACCGTGACCGTGAAAATCATGATCAAAGTCAAATAGATACCGACCATATAATCAAACCAGGCAAAATCATTTCATATGCAACTTTACGACAATCTTTCGTTGTTAAACCGTAAAACAGAAGAGCGCAGATTTTTTAGTATTCGGTAAAGTTCTTGCTCATAGCTGAAGAAGAGAATTGACTAGGGCCAGTTTCACACCTTTTCTATGAACTGAGCATTTTGTGACCTGAATGATGTAAGATATTTTTTTATATACATGATATTATTTGCGAAAATAGAGTGGCAACAACTTCTGGAAGACTATCGGTTCTCTAGAAAAATCAAACGTATGCTTATGATAGCTAAAGACAATCATATCTGGGGTCGAATATGAACCCATCTTTGCTGACTACGTCCGAACCCAGTATTAAATCGTCCTCAATCTCCGGTACTAAGACCCTATGCCGAACTCTGTTGTCCCCTATCTGTAGTACTACATCTGCCTCACCTTGTATTGAAATGGACTCGCCGGTGACTGTTTTTAGCTGGATGTTGTTGTTAATTGGGAGGATTTCCAGAGACCTCAAAATCCTGGACCTGGCAATGGACACAACGGCGCCGATATCAAAAGTGATGGTCATGGCGCGAGTCATTGATGGTGCCCTTGATGACTATACTGCTTCTATCTCGGCAAAATCCCCCGATGCGGATACAGTCCTGGGGGGCTGGTGGAAGGTTAGTAACCTTTCGCCCACTTATGCTGACTGATCGGAATTTCCCTGGTTGGTGAGGTTGTTTTGTTGGCTATCCCTGGTTGGCGATCGCTCATGTAGCCTTTTATTCTGCACTCACGTCGAAAGTCTCCTCTCCATCCACAACGGCAACATACTACTCTGGTGTCAGTTCTTTGAAGCCGTTCCAGTAGTTTGTGTATTCCGATCAACATTGCCTGGAGAGATGGTTCTAGTTCTTCCTGACTGAAGGAAACTGCTCATACCCTCAGCTCGCAGATGTTTATGAAGGCCCCTACTTCCAAAGTCCGCAGTAAAGCTTCATTGCTCTTTTTAATGCCCAATTAATACCACTCTTAAAACTCTGTGTTGCCAATTGATTTTCAGTTTCTTCTGATAGATCTGGGTAGAACGGATATGTACTAAAGGTCTAATCTCAGCTTCGAACTCTTGTAGGCTCTTTCCAGATTTTTGTGTTTTCCACTTTGGTGCACCTGGTATACTTGGCTAAAGGATTGGTTGTCATATCGCTTATCTAGGACTGCTGTGATCTTGTCAAAGCTACCTTGTTCATCGTCTGGAATGCTTTGGAGGAGTTCCAATACTGGACCTCTTAAAGAAATTACCAGATAGGTAGATTTTTCTTAGCTGTCCCACCCGTTAACTGTAGCCACGGTTTCAATGAACTATCATCAAATATGGGTGGTTTGCTAAAGGAACCATTACGACTTACAGTGTTTTGATATTTTCCTCGCTGTAAGTTCTGTTGCATTTTTTTTATTTCCAATTGTACTGTTTGAGTATCACTTTGGACGGTGTTTTGAATTCAATTGATTTCAACTTTTACCTGGCTTTGAATAGAATCGATATCATCGACATTGGTTTCAAGAGCATCCACCGTATATTTTAGTACCTTAATGCCATCGTTTATCTTTTTTATGTCACTATTTTCTGGTTAATTGCTTTGTTATCTAGCATTACTAATTGCATTAGTTGTTCTTATTGTCTCTTTTGCATCTTTATATCATTTTGCCTTTTAATTCATCAGCTTGTCGTTTTAATTCATCAGCCTCCACTTTAATTTGTACGAGGCTTATTTTCCAAGTTACCGAGGATTCCGGCATTGTTCTAATAACTAAGATTTCTACCCGTAACCACTCAAGAAAAGAAATCTCATCCCTAAAAAATCTGCAAGCTGGTAGCTCTATAGCTCCTTAATTACAGTGCCAGCGAACAAAGATAATGCAACTGTGGTCCTCAAGACAGAAGACTGTAATAAAATTATTCGTTTGACGATTCGTAAAAATAAATTTCAAGCGATCCTTCTACATATTTGGAGACAACTACAAGAATCAAAAAGCGAATCCATTAATAGAAAACAAACAGTCATCAAGTATAACGAAATGTCCTCAAAGTGTCCTGCACTCTATGAAATTCCCAAAATACAGGCACTCCTCGACGCTCCATAGTACTTAAGATACAAAAAATTAGCCACAACACTTCAATCAAATGTTGAATAAATGTAATCTTATATAAAAAAATTCGAAAATTTTTTAGACGTTGTCCTGGCAATAAACTCAATTAGTGTAGTTTCGTTATTCACAAAAATACCTATCGCCTACGAAAAATATCGACTATAGACCACATCATAAATTTAACGTAGACCCTAATTAACAAATACTTATTTCATCTACACAGAACAAAGATAGAAACAAGTCGAGGGAGCTCCAATGGATTCTCTGTAATCTCCTGTCCTAGCTAACTTGATTATGGAACACGTAGAATCAGGTCTTCTAAAACTAGTAGTTTTCAACCCAAATTATGATTAAGGTACGTTGGTGACACGTTTGTAATTTTGTCTCACAAAAAACAAAAATGATGCGATTTTCTGAATGATCTGAATGCACACCCGACAACAAAGTACTATACAAAACGTCTTGAGCTGTAAAACATATAAACGAAAAGTCATTCTATATATAGAAGAAAACAAAAAAGCTTTCCTACTATCTATTCATCGAATACCGAACAAAATTGGAAGAGTCTTGTTGAACATAATGCCTAAATACCAGAGAAATAAAGGAACCCGTCTGGGCTACATAACCTTCATCATTTCAGGATGATAACGTTACTAAACTAGAATGGTCAAAGCAGAATTCAAGCTAGTGGTGTTAAAAATCCCACAACTGGAGCAATATATATATATATATATATATATATATATATATATATATATATATATATATATATATATATATATATATATGAATAGATTGTTCTTCTTTGGAGTAATTTATTAAAATTTGGAAATTTCTTATTTTGGGTATGCTCCAATAAAACGGAATTTTATTTTGGATTCACTCTTCTGTCATGCGCCATCACGTTTTCAACCATTGACCTTGATCCTGATGACGTACAAGAAAACCGACATCAGATTCGAATTCAGAGCAAATATACGGGAATATTATAATTGTGTTGATGAGCATGCCACTTCTTTTTTGTATGCCTGTGTTATTTTCCCCTAAGTTGTACAATAAACCTTCCTGAGATATAAATATCTGGTATCTGGTACAGTGTAATAAACTTACATAAACCCTAATAACGTGTTCACACTTTTGGTAGATACTTACCACATCAAAATAGTTGCTGCCTGACTTTTAGGATCTTTCTTCAGAGCCAAAGATCCTGCCATTAACATTTGAAGAAGTAAAACAGGTATAAAGAATCCAAGACATGTGTATACCAACCATTCATGTACTATTGCTGATATGATAAATACCGTGAATTTCGCCACATGTTTGTTTGGGATCAATAGTTCGTACACATCTTTGTAAATATAGGTATATAACCAGTCGCTAACTAAAATATTCCATGTTCTGAAAAATCTTAGGAATCCTGTACAGTTCCACCAATCTTCATAAAAAAGTCTATCCCCAAATCGTAATAATTCAGCAAATATATTTTGTGCACAATGTAGTACTACATAAAATAACATCAAGAACAATATAAGTGAAAATACACAGTTTTGTAAAGCACATAAAATAATTTCTATCCATTTATTTTCTATTTTTAGAAATTCTTCGTAAGGGACTGCCATTTTATGTGCAATGAAACCTACCATAAGTACACATAGAACGACGTCGAGTAGGCGGCTAGCGATAAACTTCCACCGGATAGTATCTGTTCTAGAACACAAATAAAATACTTTAATTACTTTAGTCACAGTATAGTATATTACGTTACTAGGGAGGGAAGTGAGACATTGCAACCCCGGGAACAAAACCTAAATAGTGCATACATTATAATGCCCAAAAAGTAGTATGATAAAATTTGTTTTTGTATTTAAATCAAGCTTAAAAGTGATCGTCAAATATTTGCATTAGGTTTCAATAATTTGTTAGAACATGGAGATTTACTATTATCAGATAAAATATTCCCAGAATTTCAAAAGCGATTGTTGACATAAAAGAGGTTTGATGGCTATGCCACAATTCTTGGTAAAAATTAAAATTTCACACAAAAAGAAATTGAAAATACTTGTACTGGGGTAGGACTGGGTATGATAAAGGAGCAGTTAAAAACTTACCATATTACCTGAACTATTTGATTTTGTGCATTATGTACTCATTCAGAAAGAAATCCCAACACCCAGAAGGAGATGTTTAAATTGAATATTGTATTACTCTCTTACGCAAGACAATATATACGATATATATTGTTTCTTTTAGTTGTTTGATGTTTGATGATGATTCTTTACGTATTCGATACATTTCGTTAAATTTGAAGATGCGAGATGTAAGGCCGACATCTAGGATTTTAGAGAGAATTAGCACACAGAGGTTCCGAATCTGGAGCCGTTCCGTGTAATTGCTGTTCTCCCTTAACTCCTAGGACAGCATGTCACGTTACAATTTTCAGGTTACTGTCAGAGATATTGAATACTCTCTTCCAGGTGTCATCTTACATCTCGCGTCTTCAAATTTAATGAATATTTTATTGATGAAACATAGATGTTATATTAAGAAATAAATTATTAAATAAATTCATTAGTCGATCGGTCCGTCGGTCGGGAAGGTCACGTTTTTACACCGCTCGTAAAAATCTAGTGATAATCCTAATTAAACTAAAGTGATGATGATCAGAAACAGTTAAATTAATAAAGTAACAAAAAGTGAATGTTTGTGTGAAAAATCAGACTAAAGTATCCCATAAATCGGAAGAAATTAATTAATCACAACTAGTTCGTTAGTTTTGTTACGAACAAAATGGACAGTTAACATTTTTAAATTCAAGCAAATAAAACGGATCTGCAAGTGTTAAAGGGCTGGCAGGTCGGAGGTTCGACACGTGCAAAACATCTGGTACGACGCGACGTAGGGCTGGGACAACTAAACGAAAAGAACTTTTATTTTTGGTACCATAAAAAATGGAATCGCTTGAAAGTTAATCGGAAAGAGTCGATTCATATACAATAATATCAGATGGCGGGGAGTAAAAAACCACCTGATAATGAAGAGAAAAAAAATATATATAAGTGTCATCCAAAACAAACGGTGACAACAGTGGTGTGTATTATTTGTAACAATAATTATCACCTACGTGATTTTAAACAATTAAGTGATCCCATATTTCTAAGTCCGACATTAGTAGTTTGTCCGGATCATAGTCATTTAGACATAAATTCTAAATCTAAAGAGATAGTACTGAATGAGCCAACAAAACTACTTATTGCACAAATTAAATATGAGAAGAGAGAAGAAATTAAACAAGAAATTCTTAGAGAAATAGACAAAGAGACCAAAATAGATCTCGAAATATCAGATAAGGAAAGTCTACAAAGGGAAATAACAATATTAAGACAACTTAATATTGAACTTATGGACAAAAATGCACTATTAAAGGAAATGATAGCCTGAGTAGGAAAACTTACTCAGATGCCGTAAGTAATTTTCCCAAAACACAAATAAAGAGAATTCCAAAAATTGTTATTAAAAAAAAAGGATAAAGGTAATAAGAGTAACATCAAGGAATCTGTTGGCCAACATCTTATAAAACAGAAAGATGTTCGAACTAAAAGTATGCATTTAACAACAGGTGGTGAACTAATCATCAACTGCCACGATGAGGATAGTGCAAATAATGTAGAAATGATACTACAGAACACATTATCAAAAACATATAAAATTGAGAAAGAAAAATTACTAAAACCTAAAATGAAAATAACGGGTATAGATAAAAGTGCAGATTTTGATCAAGAAAAACTAGAGTGTGACATAAACTCAAGAAATTTTATTAATTACCAAGAGAAATGTAAAGTTTTGTATATGTATACAAATAAAAACGGGTGGCAATGTGCTATAGTAGAAGTTCCATCTGAAATATATAAAAGTATTAAAGAAAATGGTTCAAAAATTTTTGTTGGGTATCAGAGCTGCAAAGTTTACGATATCATCAACATAAGACCATGTTATAATTGTGGAAGAATTGGTCACAGTGGTGTGAAATGCAAAAACTCAACAAGTTGCCTAAATTGTGCTGGAAAACATAAAACTAAAGACTGTGAAATTAGTGAAAAGCAGTGTATAAATTGTACTTATCACAATAAAGAGTATAATAAAAGGTATGATACTGCTCATGTGACTACTGATAGCAGTACATGTCAATATTTAAAAAACAAAATTAACAAAATTATTGATTTGACGGACTATCCCACGAAGCCAAACATACCGAGATACCTTGGTCCAGTAAATAAAACCCAAACAGGATCAAGAAGAAGAAGCAGCTCAAATGAATTGTTTAAGTCTCTAAATAACTCATCTAGTCGTGTAAGTACCAGTAAGGCTCAATTAAATCAAAATAATTAAATGGATATTCTACAGGACGATTTAGTATTATTTCAAAAAGAAATTGTATATAATGACTTATCGTCTTTGAATTAAGATTTAAATATAAATGATAAGTTAATACTATATGTTAATATTAGAAGGTTAAATTCAAATTTTGATAAACTTCAAATCTTTATTGAAAGATTAAAAAACAAACCCATGATAATAGTATGTACTGAAACATGGAATCTGGAATACTATCAATATTACCACTTGCTAGGTTTCAAAATCTTCTATAATAATAGTCAAATAAATCAAGCTGATGGTGTTGTAGTATATATCAATGAAAATTTAAAGGAGACTACACATACTAGGAAAAGTGGAAGATTGAGTATTCTACATTCCAAACTTAAAATAGGGGACAAAATCAGTTTTGAGATATCAGCTATGTACAGGTCGCATGACCTACCAAAATCTGAATTTATACAAGATTTAAAATTATTTTTAAATGACTCAAAATACGAAAAATCATCTTATCATAGGAGACTTCAATATTGATTTATTAGAGTTAAATACTGTAAGCCAAGAACATTTGAATAATTTGTTGGAAAAAGGGTACTCCCCATGCTTTCAGGATGTAACCCGACCATCTGAAAACGAAAAAGGAGGATCTTGCATTGATAATATTTTTATCAAAACAAATAGTCTTAACTTTGAATCCACTAGATTGAGTACTGTGTTCCCTGACCACTATCCCCTTTTTATTGCCATTAAAGAACAAATAAATAAAGAAATCATATGCGGATGACACAGCTGTAATTACTAGAGGAAATACATGGGATGAAGCTAAAAAAAAAATGAATGAAAGCCTAACTAAAATAAACTTATGGCTAGAAGCAAATAAGCTTACTCTAAACATTGACAAAACTGTATATATGACTTTTGGAAACAATTGTAATAGTGTACCGACTACTTTGGAAATTAAAATTAAAAACAAGTTACTAACTAGAGTTGAAAGTTGTAAATACCTAGGGATCATATTTGACTATAATTTAAAATGGAATAATCACATTGAATATATAATAAAAAAGACAAAGTATCTGTCGTTTATCTTTTACAAGTTAACTAAATTTATGGGAACTAAAACCCTAATGGTAATTTACTATGCCCTTTTTCAGAGTATTATAAGCTATGGAATAATTGCTTGGGGAGGAGCTTTTTCTAACAATTTAAATTTATTACAAAAGCTACAAAATAAATTATTAAAAATTATAAACAAAAATACTCTAGCAATAAACCATAACCCACTAAATTTAACCCAATTATTCCGATTAGAAGCAAATGTCTACCATTACAAGGACCTTAAAAATCAATATGAAATGTCTACTAGTAGAACTAGGAATAAAAGCATTCTTTTACCACAAATATGTAAAAGCAGTAGCGATAAAAATAATTACATAGTGGCTATCAAAGTATTTAACCGACTACCAAACGGCTTAAAAACAATAGTTAATAATAAATATATTAAAAAGAAAATCAAGGTTTGGATATCTGAAAATATTTAACAATAAATAATTCTAAACTATCTAAATATAAATTGCTGTAACATATTATTTTTGATGGGTAAACTTAAGTATATATGCGTGCGTGTATATATGTATGTATATATGAGTATGTATGTGTATATATATGTATATATATTATATACAAATTAATTAATTATAGTAGGTAAATGGTGTCAATTAGTCCGTAAGTATTTTCTGTTAGATTGTAAGCTTCCAGTGTCCTACGCACAGGTATTACTATACCTCTGTAGGAATTACTGTTGTACTATGTTTGCTATTGTAACGTAATACATATGTAATATTTTACTGGTTAAATAAATAAATAAATAAAAAATAAATGATTAAAATTTGAAAAAAAAAATCCAAAATTTTTTTTTTTTTTATTAATTTGTTACTAATGTTTTTGTTCACCGCTGTTATCTATACAACACGCCTTGCCATTGATTCAATAAGGTGGTCTAGCTCTTCTTGAGGATCCTATCCCAAGCTACCTGTCTTAGAACCTTCAAAGTCCGTGGGGCTGGTTTAAATTTCCGAGCCTTCTACCCATCATATCCCAAACACGTTTTATGAGCGAAAGAGTGGGGGATTTGGGAGGTCATGGCAACAGATTCACATGGGTCTTGAAAAAAGTTTAAACTAAGTTGACTAACACTTCGCCGATCATTATGTTGTTGAAACATGGGATCCATGAGCCGATTGAGGTAAGGAAGTACATACGGCTCCATTATTTCCTGAAGATAACGTTGCCCTGTCATGTTGCCTCGAACAGCGACTCTTCTCCCCTATCCCTAACCTCAACCCTATAACTCCCCCATCTATCCCGCTCACACACACACATCCATTCATCACTATAATTTATCTCCCTCCAGAATTAACACTCCACAACCCCATAACCCACTATCTATTGAAATTCCCCCCTCCACTCTGTTGTTAAATACATCCACTCATCCTGATAATTCCCCTCCATCCATAATCAATACTCCCCAACTTAACAATACATTCTCTATTGAACCATCTCTCCCCCCTCCTCTTGTTCCTCCCGATCCCATTATGATAGCGTTTAGAGATTCTGCCCCGACATTGAACCTTGACGCCCATAAACATCTGGCTGCTCGGCTTGGCGACATTACTGCAACGGATGACGAAAAAAATGAACTGTTTGACAAATGGGTCACCACTATTCTTAATATAAAAACACGTAATAAAAACCTAACACCAATAATCCTCATAAGCAACTTCAAGGACCCTACAGAAAAAAATACAATACAGCCGTACAGTATAAATTATGTCAAAATCTCTAACAAAAGAATCAGAAAGAGTCTTGCCAATAAAATTATTGATAACCTGCCACTAGACACTGACACTAAATTACCCTCTAATGATGATATTAAATCTCACTTTTGTAAAATCTTTGAGGAAGTTAAAAACATCGAACAGAGAGATTACATTCCATCTCTTAAAATCAACAACATCGGCCACAATTTATACCAACCTATAACGATAGATGAACTAAATAAGGCCATTCTAGAAACCAAGTATCTCTCTCTAAAGGACCAGATAACGTAGTATAAAGGACATGAAAGCAATACCGCGTGAACGCTTATGGCTGCTATTAAATGCAATCCTCCTATTACAAAATATCCCCGAATCCATCAAACACTCGAGAACTGTTCTAATTCCGAAACCAAATAAAGACCACAACTCTGTTTCGAACTGGAGGCCATTAACAATAGGATCCATCTTTTTGCGAACACTCAATAAAATCCTTAGCTGGCGGTTCAAGAAACTTCCTTTAAACAGTATCCAGTAGGGGTTTATGCAAAGGGATGAAACTCTCATTAATAACAGCATCCTCAATGGGGTTATAAAACAAGCAAGAGTCCTTGCTAAACCTCTTGATGTAATATCCCTGGACCTCAAAGCGGCATTTGATTCTATCGGCATTTGATTCTAACCCCAGGTGTAGAATCAAAGAATCCCTCACAAGACTTAATGTTCATAATAACTTGCTTAATTATATTATGAAAACCCTTGAGGGTGCTAAAACTACCATTCTGGCTGAAGACAAAGCCGAAATATTTATTAATCTTAACAACGGGGTCAAGCAGGGCGATCCTTTGTCGCCCTGTCTCTTTAATATCTTCTTCGACGAGCTATTAGATTTTTTAAGCTCCAACTTTCCATCTAGTGTTGCGTACATTCCGCGTAATTGTCTTAGTTACGCGGATGATCTAATTCTTCTTGCCAGCTCCACACCCGAATCAAATGCCCTTTTGAAAATGACTACTTCATTCTTCGGCCGGTCATGGATTACCTTAAATACTGATAAATCCTTTGCACTATCGCTCAGAGTCGATCGATGTAAGAGAAAGAGTTATAGCTTGACTAAGAGCCTTTTTTTTGGTGGCTAACCCATCCAACAGGTAGGTATGGACTCATTAAAATACCTTGGTCTCAGATACAATCTCACGGGTGTTGAACTTCCCTCCATTAATATTTTTCAAACCCAGTTATCCCATATTCTTCGTGCACCTGAAACCCCCCAAAAATTTTACTTCATAACTTCCTTCCTTATCCCGCGTTGGATTAGTGCATTACAAAACATACATGTCACTAGAGCCCTGCTCAAAGAGACAGATCGCCTAATTCGACGGGCGATTTAAAACGTCCTTCACCTTCCTTCTTCCACTTCCAATTTTTTCATTCATGCACCTAAGTTAAGAGATTGAAAAATATCGACTGTCATCTTCCCGAACAAACCAAACTAATCACACACCAGCACATCGACAGGCTCTCCTCATTTAATGTATTTCCTTCCACCAGTAATGTTAATAGCTATCTAACATCAAATCTCGACACGTCCTGGTCCGGAAAGCAGAAGGCTACGAGAATTATGCGAACGGACCTGAAGAGGGCAGATGTGACTCTGCCGAAACGTCGTCATTTTACCATCGATCCCGGCAGGAATCAGTTATCAACTACGCGGATGAATTCCCGGAAACCACCTAAAGCATATATATATATATATATATATATATATATATATATATATATATTATTCGACAGACAATTAAATTAGCCATCTGTTATTGATTTATTTTACTGACTTATTATTCATGAGACGTATCCTGTTATTTATAATAATACTTTGTATTGGAAATTTGACGGTTGCGGTTCATGTCAACAGGGGAGAGATCCATCAAACGGTATATCATTTTAATTTAATAAATTGTTTATTAAATAAGAGAGAACAACAAATGCAAGGTAATGTGCACACATATTATAATGTTTTTTCTTTCTTTGTTGTTTTTTTTTAATATTCTGTTATGTTGAATGTCCTGGGAAGTATGTCATTGTCTAACCAAGCTTGCATCTCATTGATGTAATTATGATATGATTATACCACATACTTTTCAATTTTTGTGTTTAATAATTTTGTTTTGTTTTTTTATCTAACTTATTAATATATAATTTTATTAATTCACTTAGTAATGGCTTATGCATAGTTTTACATTTTTGTATATTATTTTAACATTTATGTAATTTGTATGCTCATTTTCCTGGATGTTTTTAGCCCTGATGAAGCTTTGAATATAATAAAGCGAAACGTTGGCAAGCATTTAACAACCTGTTTATTTTGATTGTCCTATTCCGACTATTATTTTTAACTTACTGACACTAAGGACACTAAGAATTTTCTGATAATTCTGTATCTTACCTCGGATACTCGTCTCGATATATCATCGTTGGTGCAAATTGAAAATACATAAAATGGGATAAAGCAGGAAGTTTTATTTCTTCGTCACTATGGGTTTTATACTTTAGAACTTTCTCAGCATTTTGCCTCAAGAACGAATGAACTTTCATTAGGTACCTGCACTAAAAGACTATATTATATATGGTATATCGTATGAAAAATTCCAGTTACCTGTTCGAGACAAATTACACTTGCCATAGTTACTGGTAAATGGTAGGTTGAAATAACGGATGAAGAAAATGTAAATGATGTGATATAATAAACGATATAAGTAACAACTCCTATTGTATCCCATATTTTAAAGTAGCTTCCTAAAAAATAAAGTATTCAATAATTCTCATCTTTATTTACAATGTGGAAAACAGATTCAATTTCTTCTAATTATGCAAATATAAACAAGTCACTCATGATCTAAGAAAATACGATTACTAATTATTATAACACCTTAATATTATTAATTCAAACCTCTACATTGCTCATTAATTCACACAACAGGTGCTTCAACCTATTTCAGAGTAAGTAATACTTTGGCAAAATTTTTGAAGAATAGTTTCCCAAGGGGGAATTGTGAGTTCCAACCATCGGACGCGACTCCATTGGAATTAGGGTAAGCTCGCTGCCATCAGCAATGTAACTGATTCAGAGGGGTAGTGGGAAAACAAAACACCAACCATGAAAAAAAAACTGACTTGGATATCCAGAGGGGGAGTAGTGCCCGGTGGCTAGCAACTCATCACTAGGAGGAAGTATTTTCACTAAAAACCCAAAACTTGTTTCAGGATGAGAAAAGACCCACAGTATAAGAAATAATTACAAATTTCCGTATACTCAATATACAAGGTCGTACCAAGCACCAATTTAAAATACTCTCTTCGAGGTGTCATTCCTTTGTACGCAAGACAATATATATTATATATAAAAATATAATATATATTGTTTTTGGTTGGGAACCTTCATCAGTTGCGCTTCCCACAATTGAATGTCCTCTCGAACACTTCTTTATGCATTTGATGCATTTCGTTAAATTTTAAGACGCAATTATGTTAGCAAATTCCACACTATAGATATAAATTATTGTTTATCTTGCACATCCTGTTATTATTAATCTGCATCTTGATGATTGTAAGTTGTAAATTTTATTTTTTTAAAAAATAACTTCCCAAACAAACAACCATTACTGGCGCAGTCAGTAGCAAAGTTTAGGAGTTTTTGAAAAAGAGACGAAAAACTGAGGTTTTTGAGCCAAATTGAATATAGCCTACACTCAAAGAAAACTCGAGGTAAGTGAGACTCTTTTCCAATCAAACCGATATTTCCTCTGGCAGTTATCATTGGTAGTATCAAGAGTGTTATATTACACATAGACTAAGTTTTTCGAATTTTTGAAATCTTTAATTTTATAATATTCCATAATTCACTAATTGACGGCGAATTATTATTGAAATTACAATTTATATTTACAACTGCATTTTCACTTGAAGAGAAAAGATAAAGGTAAGAGATAAGTTATATTTAGATGAGAATATAATAGCTCTTTGTATTCTATACCTTCACTTTGTTTTAAATCGCTATAGCAGATTACTAACTGATAGTCTTCATTTAGACGAATGCAATCTTGTGTTTTAATTCACGAACGATAAGATTTACTTTCAATACAAACAAAAGCGAAAGTTAACAAATATTATATAGACTTGAACTTGACATTATTTATTTATTTGATAATATGTTATTGAATTGATTTATTTTTGAAAAATCAATCAGTTCACCATTAAATTTTATTATTCAAGACAATTTCTTATATATTATTATTCTTTTATGTCTTAACAAATTTTTATTTTTACTTCCTGTTAAATAAAATTATATGAACGAATTTAGAAATCCCAAAAGCAATTTTGAAACTGATTCCAGTGACTCTGAAACCGAATTAAATCTTTCTTATTTTAAAAATAAATTAGCCATCAACATGAGTCAACCAACGCAATTGCCATCCGCCAACACTTCCCAAAGTTCACAGGTAGCAATTGAGGTAAATTTAATTAAATATTTTGCTGAATTCATTCCAGTGACTCTGAAACCGAATTAAATCTTTCTTATTTTAAAAATAAATTAGCCATCAACATGAGTCAACCAACGCAATTGCCATCCGCCAACACTTCCCAAAGTTCACAGGTAGCAATTGAGGTAAATTTAATTAAATATTTTGCTGAATTCATTCCTGAATTTGACGGTAACACTTTGGAATTAAGACAATATATTGCCCAGGTAGAAAATATGTTTGCAGAATTTCCCCAACCTACTCACAAATTTGTTTTTGCCCATGCGCGACAAAAATTAAAAGGTGCCGCAAAAATACTTGTGCAGGAAGAATTGAACTTAATACATGGGACGCTTTAAAAAATCGTTTAATTTCCCTTTATTCATGTAATGATACGTTAGAAACCCTCGAAATGAAAATGAATCAAGCTTTTCCTAAACCCAATGAATCTCTTCTAGCCTATGGTTCTCGTTTGCAACATATGAGATCCCAAATAATTGATAAGATACACCTAACTGAAACAGACCCTAATAGACAAATATTAAAAATTGAATTTTGTGAAAGCAATGCAAAAAACCGCTTCATAACTTTCATTCCCGAAAGATACCAAACTGACTTAAAATTATTTAACCCTGTTGCCCTTGAACAAGCCATCGATTTATTTTCTGGACTCTAATAGGAATATGAAAACCGTATCGCTCAAAGAAATCTAGGAAATCCACAACAGAGACAGACAAACTCTAAACCCCAATTTCAAAACAACAGAACTTCTCAACAAAATCATAATTTTAATTCCCAAAACTCTAATCCTAAATATTATCACCAAAACTTTTCTAGAAATTTTAGAGGGAAATCTTTTCCGAATCAACACAATCAACCTCAACAAAGATCTTTCATCCCTCAATTTACAAAAAGGCCCAACTTTAATAATCAACAAGGATCAAACCCAAACAGAAATGTTTTCACCCCAAACAGACATTTTAAACCTCAACCTCCTACCCCTATGTCTGGTGTGGAAAACTATGCTCAGAGAAATACTAATAATTTCCCAGGACTCTCGAGGCAAAACTTATCTACCCCTATGTCTGGCGTAGAAAATTTTAATGTTGAAAATATCAATTCTGAACAATATTTTGAAAAAAAACAGATATTCCCATCAACAAAACATAGAATTTATTTTATATGACTTTCATGACTATTTTGACGGACTAATAGGTTTTCGAGATCTTCAAAAATTAAATCTCTCAATTGATGTAGAAAACAATCGACTCGTAAATAAATACACTGTCATTCCTCTGTATTCCCGGGAAGACTTTTCAACCTATACATTTGATCTTAACTCCTTAGAAATCGTAACAAAACGTATACAAGTAAATATAAGAGAAGGACAAATACTTAGTCATTGTTACAATAAAAATGGAATTTATATACCAGAAATTCTTACATATGCTAAAAATGGTTTTGCAAAAATCGAAATCCATAATACTTGTTCAAACCAAAATTTAATAACATTTACCAACTCTTATCCTTGTACCCCAATTACCGACGAACACGAAATTTATAATTTCAATTTAATTCCACCTGAATCTGATAAAGTAGATATTTCATCCCTTATCAGAACAAATCACTTAAACCACGAAGAAAAAAATGTTCTATTAAACTTATGCGAAGAATTCAACGAAATTTTTCAAAAACCCAAAGATCAACTTAGTTTCACAAATATTGTTAAACACCAAATTAGAACTAAGGATGAAGAACCCTGTCATTCAAAAAGTTACAGATTCCCTCAAGTACATAAAGATGAAATTCACAAACAAATACAAAAAATGTTGAATGATGGAATTATACGACCTAGTATCTCACCCTGGTCATCCCCTGTGTGGATAGTACCGAAGAAACTTGACGCTTCAGGAAGAAGAAAATGGAGAATAGTAATAGATTACAGAAAAGTCAACGAAAAGACAATCGACGACCGCTACCCTATTCCAAATATTAATGACATTTTGGATAAATTTGGAAGATGTAGATATTACACAACTCTGGATTTAGCTTCTGGTTTTCATCAGATAGAGATGCACCCAGACAGCATAGAAAAAACCGCATTTAATACAGAAAATGGACACTATGAATTTTTACGTATGCCCTTTGGTTTAAAAAACGCACCCGCTACATTCCAAAGAGTAATGGATAATGTTCTCAGAAATTTTCAAAATCAAATCTGTTTAGTAATATATGGACGATATAATAGTATTTTCGACATCCCTTACAGAACATATAAAAAACCTGAAACAAATTTTTCAAACTCTTAGAAATGCCAACCTAAAAGTACAATTAGATAAAAGCGAATTTTTAAGAAAAGAAGTAGAATTCTTAGGACATATTATTACACCAAACGGAATAAAGCCAAATCCAAAGAAAATTGATGCAGTTAAAAGATTTCCACTTCCCAAAACTTACCGTGAAATTAAAAGCTTTTTAGGACTTATAGGTTATTATCGGAAATTTATAAAAAACTTTGCCAAAATAGTAAAACCCCTTACACAAAAACTAAAGAAAGGTGTTAAGATAATCATTGATGATGAATTCTTGAAAACGTTTAATTATTGTAAGACACTTTTATGTAATGAACCAATTTTATCATACCCAGATTTTTCAAAGGAATTTCAACTAACGACGGATAGTTCAAATTTTGCATTGTTTGGGCATGCCGTTATTTTAGACCATATTTATATAATCAGAAGTTTACAGCCTTTTGTGACCACAAACCCTTAAAAGATAAAAACTCAATTCAGATATACGATAATCTTCTAACTTTTATTTGATTTTATGGAATTCCCAGAATGATTATTTGTGATAATGGAACCGAATTTAAAAATCATTTAGTTGTTGATTTTTGTAACCTTCACAAAATAACCTTACTTTACTACCCCTGGAAACTCAAATTCTAATTCCCCGGTAGAACAATTTCATTCAACCCTACTCGATAAACTTAGATGCTTAAGAAAAGATAACCCAACGAAAGACACCGAAACTTTAATAAAATTTGCAATCATTAGTTATAACAATTCTATACACAGCGTTACTCAACAAACTCCCTTTAATATTATACTTGGACATACCGACATAAATCCTTTTGATCTTTCTGACAAAGCTATTACTTCAGAATATGCCCAAAATCACAAATCTCTAGCAGATAAAATATACGACAACTCGATCGAACTTAATAAAAACAAAACAATTTCTAAAATAAATGAAAAGAAATCCGACCCTGAAACGGTAGAAACTGACCAAAACGTTTATATAAAAACTAACCAAGGTAGAACTAAAACTAGACCAAAATTCATTAAAACTCAGGTAATCAAAGATAAAAACATTATTGCCAAAACAAAAACTAGGACTCGTACATAAATGTAGAGTAAAGAACAAACGATTTATTCCAGAAACACCTACAGGAACACCCAGTCGAGACAAAGATGAAGAACAACCAACTACTAGTAATACTTAACTGTATTTTGACAATCCCTTTAATAAATACCCAAATAACTATAACCCCTATTAACAATTATATATATATATATATATATATATATATATATATATACTCAAGAATTACGTTCAGCTAGAATGCCCTCAACATATCATAAGTTTATTCACTATATTAACCTCACTGACTTAAACGTAGAATTAGGAAATAATGAAAATATATTAATATCCTTAAAGAACATTATAGAAAATAAGAAATTAAAAAATAATTCTATTAACTTAAATATATCACTTAACCATATGGGATTTAATCAATTGGTAACCCATAATCTTAATCAAATATTAGAGATAAAAAATAGAATAGCCGCTTTTACTTCAAATCGCGTACGAAGAGGATTAATTAACCCCATTGGAAATATTCAAAAAATATTATTCGGAACAATGGACAATGAAGACCGTGAATCAATCAATAAAGCCCTATCGACCCTAGAAGAAAATCAGTATAAGATAGCAAAAAGAATTGAAGTCCAAACATCAATTACAACTAAACTTCTCGAAGATTATAACAAAACAGTTTCAACATTAGCTTTAAATCAAAATATGTTAATGAAACAATTAGAAAATGCCTTGAATAAACTCAAAATGACAACTAGAGATCATAAAATTATAACAAAAATCCAAAACACATTTTCACAGCTTTATATGAATTTAGATAGAATAAAAGAATTTATAATGACTATTGAAAACGCAGTAAGTTTTGCTCATCTCAAAGAATTACACCCAGGAATTTTACCGAAATCAGATTTACTTTTAATATTAAAAGAATTAAATACAATTTTCTCCCAAAACCAAATACTTCACCTTAAAGACCTACGGAATTATTATAAAATGTTTTCAGTAAATATTCACACTGAAGAAAATTTGATCTATTTTATAATGTATGTACCATTATTTGATGCTACACAATATAACTATTTCCATTCGTTCCCTATTCCATGGAAAAACCGAACCCTTATAATTCCACATCCATATATCCTCATGAGTCTTACTTCTTATCTAATACCAGCCGAAAATTGTCCAAAAATTGAAGACACATATATGTGCCGAGGACAGCCACAGCCTATAGATGAATTTCCAAAAGTGAATCATCTCAATGCATCGTACGAACTACCAGGCTTTCAGCAAATATAATCGAACAAGTTGCCCAAAACGAAATTATTGCCGTTCCAGCAAATCCAATTAAAACCCATTTTAACTGCAAAAATGGAAATGGAATTCAGTTAATCACAGAACCAAGTATAATCAATATTCCTGAAGGATGCCAAATAACCATAAATGGTCAAATGTTCGCCCATAGCCAAGAATTTCCGAAAACAACCACATTTTCACTCCCAAAAATACAAATACCGGAAGATTATGAAAGTTCAACCCTCAATCACATACAGCTTCGCCAAATCAAGTTAGACGAAATTTCAGAGCTACACAAATTGTCTCATGAAATTCAACCCTTGGAAATCAACCCCTTGGAGAAAACTAGCCACCCAATTAGTATTACAATAATGCTAATAATCATTGCAGTACTTGTAATCATTGCATTCAAATTATACAAGAAGTTCAAGCCATGGTCAAAAAAACCCAAGCCAAAACGCCAGGAGTCGTCAGAACTTCATCCCACCCCTGAAGTTCCATTTCGCCAGGGAGGAATTATGTTAGTAAATTCCACACTACAGATATAAATTATTGTTTATCTTGCACATCCTGTTATTATTAATCTGCATATTGATGATTGTACAAAACTGATTATATTATTTTAATTGTCATTGTAAAAGTTGTCTTCTTACACTCAACACGTTTTCAAATACAAAATTGGTAGATTTTCAGTTGTTAAATTTTATTTTTTTAAAAACTAACTTCCCAAACAAACAACCATTACTCGCGAGATGTCGGTCTTACACCTCGCGTCTTCAAACCAATTTAAAATACCAATTCTCACCAAACAAACCAAGAAAAATGACAAGGGAGTTCAAGAAATCTGGAAAAATAGTCAACTACACAGATATCGCAACACCCAGAACGAAATGTTTAAATTTAATATTGTTTTGGTAAACATAAGGTATAGCGCCGTATAAGGTATTTTGGAGTGCAGCATTATCACCCTATCTTTTGCTGCCTCTGACCGCTCAACTTCGAGGGCAACGACTACAGTGGTGCAGAGAACAACATTGGAATGTGGAAGGCATCAGGTCGTCTTCTCTGGTAAATGTTGATTCTGCTTGGGTTGACATGTTGGCCAAAAAGGGTTAGATGACGTCGAGAAAAAAATAGGTCAACCTCAATTTGATGTTGAGCGACATGTCCATCGAACAGTAGCCGTTATGGTATGGGATGCTATTGCATATGGAAGTAGGTCACACACATTCTTTATTCAGTCAAAAGTTTACAATTGACAAAGTAAATAAAAGATATTTCAACCATGTTATTGCCTGGCTGTGTGGCATTACAATGTTTCACCAGCAAGCTGGGAAAAGCGGTACCTTAACTAACCTATATACTAAATATTTTAAGTGTCAACTGTAAATAAAATATAAAGTTACGGACATATAATTTCGAAACATTAAATGCAAACAAAACACTAGTATAAAACAAACAAAATCATTGAATAACCAGTTCATAAACAGTACAGTAAACAACTAAACCTATCATTAACACAATGTAAAGTAGAAGACAATTGAATTATAGTAAATAACAAAAATGTTTTTTTTTTAACATTGAACATATAATTAATATAATTAAGACTCTCAAAGTATCAATAAATTATAGTAATTAGTCGCAGATAATTGAGATTGACCTAATTCGTACAGAAATAAAAAAAAGTAACTCAGTCGATTATCTTATAGGAATATCAGACATGCAAAGAAGGGACGGTTAACGGTTCAATAAGCGAAATGGATGTTAGTGAAACATTATTTGTTAATGCTATTGTATAAAAGAAGAATATACTGAATGATAAGGTTATAACAATTAAAATAGCAATAATAAAAGTTAAAACGAGTATATATTAGAATCGTAATAAATAAGCAAAGGGGATAATCAAATCCAATCTAACACAAAGGGCAGGAATTAATTACCTCCATACAGCCCTACTAAAGAAGTTGTGACAAGCGATGGATCCTATTATGGTGCTGTTAATTAATTGTCTTCTTAGAGTGACGGTGTTAATATTAAGAGAGTCTAAAAGCGCGTCATTATTAGAACACCAAACACCTCGAGCACCGACAATTAAAGGAAGGACCTTAACTTCTGTGATGTTCCTGGTAGTTAAAACTGTATTAAGAAATTGGGGGTCCTCATAATATTCTTTTTTCCTCCTGAAGCCGTCATATAAGGGCCGGGGACCCTCCCAGTGAACGCCTACGTCTGCAATGATAGATTTTAGTCCCTTAGTAAGGACAAGATCGGGAACTTTAAGAATCCCGTTCGGGCTTCTGATGTGCGGTTCAACCTCAACTTGCCAACCTTTTTTTGTTGCTTCTCTCTGAATTATTTTGTACAAGTTATTACGGCGGTCAATTCGCTTTTCATGCGTTATGTAACAATTTTGAAGTATGTGGCAGTTTGATTCATTTTTGTTACATCCGCCACGGCATTTCCTTGTAGCTGGGTCATTGAAAGGAAGGAGGGTAAAAGGTTTGCACGTAACTGCACTGCTTTGATATAGGTTTTGGCCGTCCAGGACGGAGGAGCGTCCTATAGCCAGTTGCTACAGATGGAGGTTGAGGCACATTGTTTGAGTCCGTTTCCGGACCAGGACGTATCGAGATTTGATGTTAGATAGCTATTAACATTACTGGTAGAGGGAAATACATTAAATGAGGAGAGCCTGTCGATGTACTGGTGTGTGATTAGTTTGGTTTGTTCGGGAAGATGAACGTCGATATTTTTCAATCTCTTAACAAGAATGCATGGTATTTTGAATAGAAATGGAAAAACACCAAGGCCTCCACCTCGCTTAGGTGTATGAATGAAAAAATTGGAAGTGGAAGAAGGAAGGTGAAGGACGTTTTTAATCGCCCGTCGAATTAGGCGATCTGTCTCTTTGAGCAGGGCTCTAGTGATATGTATATTTTGTAATGCACTAATCCAACGCGGGATAAGGAAGGAAGTTATGAAGTAAAATTTTTGGGGGGCTTCAGAGGTGCACGAAGAATATGGGATAACTGGGTTTGAAGAAGATTAATGGAGGGAAGTTCAACACCCGTGAGATTGTATCTGAGACCAAGGTATTTTAATGAGTCCATACCTACCTGTTGGATGGGTTGGCCACCTATAAAAAAAGGCTCTTAGTCACGCTATAAATCTTTCTCTTAGACGGAACGACTCTGGGCAAAGGATTTATCAGTATTTAAGGTAATTCCTGACCGGCCGAAGAATGAAGTAGTCATTTTCAAAAGGTCTTTGTGACAGTGCAATTTTATCTTCAGAGAGTAGTGGAGTCTAATGAACTCCCTTACTTTAATACGTTCATGGATCACGTATTTCACGTATTTTTGAAGAGACCCTTGTAAATTTGTTGCCAGGGTCGCCCAGATCCCCCGATCTTTCCTTCATAGATCTTGTTTGGGATGTGATGGGTAAAAGGCTCGGAAGTTTATCCCAGCCCCATATAGCTTGTGACAGTATGCCTGAGGAAGAAATATACCACCTTGTTGAATTAATGCCAAGAAGTGCTGGGGAGTGTATAGATAACCATGGTGGATAAACACATTATTAACAAGCTTGATAACTAAATAAATATATAACAGATTGGGATGCAGCTGACGAAAACCATATGAAAGTCAATTTAAATTTACAACGCAAACTAACGATATTCGCAACTTACGCACTTTCAAATACAAAAGATATTATAATACTTAAGAATATAAAGAGCAAAAACAGGAGGAACAATGGCAAAGTTGCAGACTATTTTGGTGCAGAAACAACACAAATGAGAGACTGGAGTCAACAATTGCCAAATCAAATAACAATTGTTATTTTTTCCTGAAAGATAGTTGTGGCATCTCTAGTCTGTATTTTTCAGGGGTTTTGAGAAAAACAACACAATTACCGAAAAGTCGGTATATCTCAAATGTTCCAAACGTTTCAGGGTCTAAATAAAATTGGCGCAGTCAACACAGTTAGAACACGTGTACACTCACTAGCTGTGACGACTTTCAAATCCTTCTGGACAGAACTTCCAGACCAAGACAACATTACAGCTAACCAGTCCTCAGATTCTCCAGAACTGACCCGTTTTCAATGACAATAAAAATCAACACAACTGAATAAGGAATTATAAATTAAATAATTGCTTACCTTTTGGAGGCAGTACAGTAATTCTTACAATAGCCCATATCTTGAACAAATAAAAAATTGCTACTGCCATTAGAGTAAGTAAAAGCCAAAATAACATCGTGAGATGAATTTTTCTACACTCGTGAACTATCAAATCTGTTCCCATTATTAACCTACAGAAAAAATCTAAGTAAGTAAGACTAATAATAGTCCCAATTAACTCTATTTGAATGTGCTGTTTACAGTCTTTTTCAAAGATAGCATATAATTTTTCTAGACTATAACTATGTATAATAAGATGTTTGGACTAACCACGATTAAAATATTCCCACTGCAAGCTAAACTTTTATGGGATAAACTACAGTTAGATGAAAACGGAAAATATGTGTGGAAGATTTCGAAAGAAGATCTATTTAATGAAACTGTTGACTATATCAGTTACAGTTTTGTCAGAAGATGGTAGTAATTTTGTTTTGTGAAATACGACACCTTGTACACTTTTTCAATTTTTATGAATACCACTTTATTCAGAGTCATTTTTGTTAATGTTTCTCTAAGCTTATTTTTAAGTCTTTTGAGTTATAATTTTTTAATGGTAAGCATTCTAATGCTGTTATTATTTTTCCTTGGACATTGATTTTGTTGTAGGTATCGTCTAAAAGTTTTAACTTCGTGGGTAAATATTTAAGTGGGTGAGTATTTTACGGTGTTTATCTGTTAGAATTGGTAGGTTTGCATCTAATCCAAAAATGGGTGTAGTTCTTTAACAATATATTACTAAATTACAATTGAATTGAATTCATTATTAGTACCAACTAAAGTAAAAACATAATCAGAGCCAGTCAAATTCTTTTAAAATATATTGAAAATAGGTAGATATTATCAAACATTAAAAAATATAGCATAATTATTTCTACAAAAGAAGATTGATTCATCATACGGCAGAGAGTTTTTTCAGTCAGAACAACTCTAAGGTTTGTACAGAATATCCAGTAATCTGGGTAAATATTTGAAGATCCTCTGAGACACTTTATTTCCATTACAAATTTCAAATACTGTAAAGCACTTTTCAACACCAACCAGATAATAGCCGGTCTTGCCAGGACACCAAAGGCCGAAGTCCCAAGTGAGGATCGAGAAGTTTACGAGAAACCATGTCGCGATATCGACTGAACACTCAGTTAATTTGAGGAAAGGAACACCATCATATCCCTCAACTGTCTTAGAGTCTCTACGATTTGTTAAGACAGGGAAATACGATATTACACGCCTACCAACAGTAGGCAAATGTTCGCGCTACCTGATCATCACGTGACCTCTCCTCTAATCGAGAGATTACTATAAATACAAGCAGCGGTTTGAACTCACAGTCTCTGACCAGGGGGTGGTAACTCAGATAGGTAATGTTGGTCCAGCTGTCGGTGAACTGTAATGGTGTTTGACCGTAGCCTTCTTAACAAATTCTTCAAGTACTATTTTTGACAGTTAGCCCAAGTGACAGGAGACAGACACAATGTGATCTTTTTTATCGGCCATTATCTTTATGGTATGATTAGGCTTGAATAAATGTTTTTGTCGGCCATTGCTTATAAGATTTATGTCTGTGAAAGCTAAAGCCATCAATCGCTCTCTATTTTTTCTAATTTGTGCTGGTATTTGGTATACCTACAATTCCGTTCTTGGTGTATTTATACATAGTTAAAGTGAGTGAACAGACATCTAGCAGTACCAGGACATTTGAGGATGATCATTTGTATTACATTAAGATGCAACCTGCAGTGGAGTCAGAGAAACAAGCACACAAGAGTAAGTTTTTTAGTGATTGTTGAATAAATCAACATTTTGATGTATTTGGTACTTTTTCCTCATATACTGACTTGTATTTCATTTATGGTTTCATTTAAGGTTATGAGAGAACTGCAGGAGACAGTTTTATAGACTCTGCTGAAGAAAAACAAGCTACATATTATGTGAGTGAACAGGCATGTAGCAGTACCAGGACATTTGAGGATGATCACTTGTATTGCACTAAGATCCAACCTGCAGTAGAGTCACAGAGTCAAGAACAAAAGAGTAAGTATTTTTTAATGGTTCTTGAATAAATCGTAACATTTTGATGTATTTGACAGCATACCAAAAAAGAGTGGTGGTAAGAACATCTTCAAATCCAAGTAGCTAGAACCTTAGAAAACAACTGTTGAAGTGGAAGAGACTAGCCAAAAGAGCTAGCAAAATGAACACCAAACGTCGTTTACAGCTACTGCATCAGAAGCAATATGACTTAAGGTATTTGAAGAATGTTAATAGTACAACCATACATTTCTTTTTGAGTCAAATGAGGAATCAAAAGTTAAAACCGAAGGGAAGTCTTTTCATTAGATGATAAAATATTTGCATTATCACTGTATAAACAAAGTGCCAAGAGCTATAGATTTCTTTCAAAAGTTTTTAGTTTACCATCTCCTAAGAATCTCAGTAATCTTTTTAATATTGTTCCCTTCAAATGTGGCTATAATGAACATATCTTTAAGAATTTAAATAAAATTGTTGAAAAATTAACAGGAAAATAGAAATATTGTATATTAATGTTTGATGAAGTATCTTTAAGTTGTGGCCTTACTTATAATTTTTCAAAAGATCATATGGTTGAAATTGTAGATTTTGGTAGTGGTGATCGACGCATGCACTTTGCAAATACTCAATACTCCAACCATTTGTGCATTTTTTAACTGAATCATTTGATGTATTTCTTTCAACCAACACATCACTCACTGTATATACCTATAATATTTATATTTGTACAGTTTTTGTTATGAATTATTTTAATGTATAAATAAATAGTGTCATTTTTAACTGTATTTGTTAATTTATATTTTGTAAATAAATAAATATCCTAATTTCAATTTTTTGATGGTACATTGTCTTCTAAATGTTATATTTATTATATTCTTGATTATTTTTGTGTTCTTGGGAAATAACACCACAATCGAAACAAAAATTTGTATATTCAAGGAAAATTTGGTTTTTCCTTTAATATACAGAAAGAAAATTTGGTTTTTCCTTGAATATACAGATTTTTGTTTCGATTGTGGTGTTATTTCCCAAGAACACAAAAATAATTCGATGGTACAGCCCCCTATTGGTGACATTTGGGACCAGAAACTGCAGATTCCTTCTTTTAGTATGGTGATGATCTGTCAAATTCAACAAACGTCAAATTTAGTACTTGAAGAATTTGTTAAGATGCTTTTGATGCTAAACCTAACCTGTCATGGGACAAAATGTGACACATTTTTTATCATTGAGTTGCCCATCTATCTTTATTGTATGATCTGTGTCTCTGACTCCATCAAGGACCAGCGGGAGGGATTCAGTGGAAAAAGAAGAGGAACCGGCAGCAAGAAAAGGTGAGAAAGCAAAAAGAATCACACAGGAGCAAGATACTCAGGAGGGCGCTACTGTAGACAGAAAAGTACGCAACATATCTTAGAGAAGAAGTATCTCAAGGAACAGCGTAGAATATTGTAACAGCTCCACGAAACATATAACATGGAAAACAAAGCTTGAAGAGTGGGCAGTTTGAGGCCCCGAATTCGACCTAGGAGTTCTTCGATCATTTAGAAAGGCTTAGAACGAGATATTTCTTTTCTATATTACTTCCCTTTTGCCCCTTGATAATGGCTCCAAAGTAGGTGCCGAAACGTCGAGTAATTCACAAGTTCCTACCTGGAATGGAATTTTTGGTAAAATTATGACTTTTAGACAGTGTTGCAGTTGGATTAAATGTTATTTTATCAAAAGTCCCAGGTGGGATCAATTACCCACTGTTCGATTAGGTACACATAATGCTATAATACTATTAATTTCTAATTAACAAATCAGTTACAAATAACGTATTACCTTCCTTCTCTTACATAGTCGTGAACAGCTGTATTCACAACGCTGTAGATAAAAACTGCAATACACATGTGATATATTGTTCGAATGTGTGGATTTTTTTCAATTAAATCAATCAGCACAGAATTTCTCAATTTAAATTCCTTATCGGGCAGTTGTTTAATTACATTATTTCTGAAATAAAAAATCACATAACAGGTTGCTACACTTAAATAATATTAAAACTATAAAACATACATATTAAAACTATATAAACAGCTGATTTAGGATTCAAATAGATTCAGATTATGCTTATCTGGTCTCCATAATTTACACCGTAAGATATAGTAGGAGTTTATTTATTTTTTTCGTGCCTCATCCCTGCATGTCATAAAAAATAAAGCTCATTTAGCCTCTGTCTAAATATTTTACATAGAGGTATAGTATAGATAGAATAGATAAGTGCTTAATCGGTTGTCTGTCTTACCTATGAAGGATGAAGGTACTGCGCATGCAAGAAAAGAAGTTTTCTGGTTTTTCGGAAATCTCGTGTACTATTTTGTTTGTTTTGATATAAACAATTTTGTCTACGTTTCGATGACTTCTCATTCATCATCGTCTGGACTTCACTGCTTGGTTACGTTCCACAAAGATATGAATATGGAAAACTGCAGCGAGTATTTATCTGAAAATAGGTATACGGGGTTTTTTTGATGAGCTGGTTTCAGATAAAATATTCTCAGTTGTCTACGGCTTCCAGTCTACCGGAAGTGGACCCAACTTTAATTCTAAAATGGGGTACCCTGTTTTTATAGCATTTTTAGAGTCTACGATGTTATTGAAAATATAATATGTCTGAAGGGCTCCAGTTCAAAGCTATTTCAATTTTTTTACATGTTAAAAAGTTCAGCCCTTTACAAATTTTTTTTAAACATTATTTGTTGACATTTCAGCATTTGTTTGTTGTCGATCCTGTCAAAAAATGCTAATGATAATTCAGATATCTCTAACAGTTTCCAAAGATTTAGGACGCTTCAAGTTTTCTTTAGGCAAATTCTGGATATTTTTGACCTGTGCCTATTTGTTTCCTAAAAAATATTAAAACAGGGTGTTCTATTTAAAAGAACCAGAAGTCGTTTATAACTCAAATTATTTCAACTGAAACCATCTCTTCAAAAAAACCCGTATTCCAATTTTCAGATTAATACTCCTAGTAGTTTCCCATATACTTATCAACTTAGCTAATCGCGGTATACCCTATACACATACACCTTTCTTGCATGCTCAGTACATATTGTCTCCACGTAGGTACGGCAAACAGTCGATTACCCACTCACCTATCCTATGTAAAATATTTACGAGAATCAAATACTTCATGAAAAACGGGTCACTAGCTTCGCAACTATTATGTAAGTGTCAATATTATTAAGTCTTTACCACTATTTCCCAATAAATGTGGGGTATTAAATAATACTAGCTGTCGCCCAGTGGTCGAAATTCGACCAATTGTGTCAATATCCCTGGCAGGTTAAGTAACCTGAAAATTTTATCGTGACATTCTATCCCAGGGCTTTAGGGAGAACAGCAATTACACGGAACGGATCCAGATTCGGAACCCCTGTGTGATAGTTTCCTCGAAAATCCTAGATGTCGGTCTTACATCTCGCTTTTACAAATAAGTAACGAAATTCAAGTTTTTTTCAGATATAATTCATATGACTGTATTTGTGTTCAAATTCGTAATTCTTAGTTTAATATGACAACAATTCAACCGCTACCCTACATATTTATTTTTTCTAACCTCCCTGTATAGCTATAATTGCACTCAATTCTCTAACATTTATTAAAATCCTCATTATAATAATTCCATCTCATTATATATTTCCACCACCCTGTATATGCAACTGCTCATGGACCATGCATAATATTTTTTAAACATTTTTGAACCATCCGGTAAACCATTCTGTATATGACACTCCCTATGAGCCACCGTATTTACCCTTTTTGTTTATGAAATTTTTATCATCATCCTGTATATCTATAATTCCTCTCACCCTGTATGTCATCTTCACTATATATACAACAGCTTATGGGTTACGAAATGTTGCATTTCCGTTTCTGCCACCCTGTATATGCATCTCTGTATAATATTTTTTGCACCATCCTGTATAACTGTAATTCTACTGCACCTTCTGTTCCAAGAACCATGTAAATTCAACCGCTAATGGCCTTCCCTATATAATTATTTTATTAGTTATAATTGCACTCTACTCTATATTTTAAACACCCTATATATGCAACTGCTTATCTGCCACCCACGAAAAAAAATATTTCTAACATATCTGGAATCGCTCTGTATCATTATAATATACAACGATTACTTTACCACTAAACAATAACAATGCTTGCATGCCACTTCCAGAAGTACATCCTCTTAGTATATAACAGCATTGGTCCTTCTATACATAATTACTCAATGTTTTGAGTCTAGCGGCGGCGGCACATTCTGTTGTTTGGCGTTGACATTATGGACGTAAATAATGAATTTTTATTATATTTTATTTAATGAATGAACCAATATTATAAATTAATATTAGCATTCTGCACTGAAGCTACTAAACAAAACAAAAATGAAGAAAATCGGTTGAGAGACAGAGGAGAAAATGGTACCTAATCATTTTGTCTTGGCCTATTTATATATAGATTTGGCTAAGTAATGTATGAGAATATGAATTATTTAGGACTAGTGTAAACAAAACTTGTAAGGATGGCAAAAACTAAGAACATGCAATTAACCTAGGTTATTCTCGTTTTAATGGAGTGATTTGAATTAAATATCTGATATGTACATCAGCTGCTCGGTTTTCTCAATCAATCTAATATAAGAATATCGTCATTGTCCACACGAATATTTACTAACAATAGTTGAAAATATTCTAGAAAACCTCGTGGTTCGAATTTGACAAAGATTTATGTAACGGGTTACATCTTTCTGTAAAGCCCTTTCCATATTGCAATAGATTCTGTGGATTCAATTTCACAAATATTCACCCTCACTTGAAACGTCTTTATTTTTTATCAAAATTAACTTATTTACGAAACTCAATGATTCATACTTTCAGCTGCTTCCAACCCAAACTGCCTCGCCCCGAGTAGTTGTGCCTTTTTATACAGTTCATTCGTTCGACCACGATACACGATATAACGGTATGCTGATTTCTCAACTCAAATTCGAACGGTTGCGCGCATTACGTCACGTTGGAGTCAAAACATTATTAGTTTTATTAATATTACTAAGAAAAATACCGAGTTGTGCTATAGCAACATGTAAAAATACAAACCGGTTTACTAAAGGTACGAATAATAAATATTTTGGATTTCCCAAAAATGAGGATTTCGTGAAACAATGGATAAATGCTTGTTGTCGAAAAGATAAAATCAATTTAAAAAATGGTAAGTAAAGAGTTCACTGTTACTGTTTTAATACAAATGCTAACCTTATAGTTTTTTATTGTTGCTTTTTTTTTAATTTTAGCCCGTATATGTTATTTAATTAATTTTGACTCCAACGTGACGTCATACCAGGTGCGCATCGGCATACCGTTATAAGTGTATCGTGCGTTCGACGAATTTTCCAGTTGTCTCTGGTCTTCTAGTCCAGAATGTATTCTTTTTCGGAATTACGTCAACCTTACTTTTTAAATCAATCGAATTTTCGAGGCCGTCGTTGTGTTTGCTCTTTATAACTTCAACCTGTTTTATTATTATCGGATTCGAATTCTCTTTATTAGAAAGTTCCTTAATTTTTGGCGGCCAAAAATGAGTGCTTTAACAATATATTCATGGCTTTTCTGAATATGAATCTGGGGTCAGTATTTTATTTCTAATTTATGTTCACAATAAAGTCCTAATTCCACTTGCACGGTGTTAGTATGCTGTTTTTTAAAAACAAAAACAAATTTAAAATCGTGTAACATTGACGAAAACGAAAACAATATTATTAAGAAAAGACTGTCATTAAAAAGATAATAATAGTATTTAAAAATTGGAAAACATTGTAATAACACTTTGTGTTTTAAATGTAGGATAAGAAAATGTTGTCAGTTGATAACCTAGCCTCGAACTTGCAATAAATAATAGCAATATTAACTTCCCAATGTAAATTGTAGGTGGGTAGTCTTGAAAGTATGTAAACTAACTATCATTATTTACATGTGCAATAATTAATTTTTTTAAGGCAAGGATTTAAGGTAGATTAGAATCAAATAAATTCCTTTTGCCATCAATAAATGTTAGAAAATGTATTTAACATTTCTTTGTCTTTTGCGAATATTTCCTGTTATTTTGTCAATGTTCTGAAAAAAAATTTTTCAATTATAAAAAAAGTCTGAAATCACTACTGAATCTAATTCAAGGAATGTCAGTCGTTGTTTTTTCCAATTGTCTAGAAAAACATGGTTCACGCTGAGGCGTCCAATAATTGACTTCCCATAGGAAGAAGAAAGGGATGACATCAATTTTTACTATTTATGCAATTAATATTTTAAACCTATCCAAAAGGAAGAAGGATATCAATCCCGCTGAGATTTTTGTTTAATCAGAGAATCCGAAAATCCAGTTATCAAGAGACTACTGCTCTTTAACGAATTCGCACTGATTTCTCTAAAACGGCTTAATCAATTTGAACATTTTAAATTGTATTCTACTAATGTATATTCAAAGCTGATTTTTATGTAATGTAAACATACTGAGTTTTTCAGAGAATATGGGAAATATGTTCAATTAAATGGTAATTCTCAAAGAAATGTCTGTTTTTTATTAAAATATCTCATTCTCAATCGACTAAACTTCATATTTTGTATTCAGTACACACAAAGACATGGAAATTTTCACCAGGATCCCTTCTATTTGAAGCGGATTAAGTAGCCGTTAGTCCCAGAGAATCGGATCTTGTATAATTGTATATCCAGGAATTGCTCATCAGTTCTATCATGATCAGTGGAAACATGAAAACATGAATAAAAGCAAATCAGAAATCTTTCAGATCACTTAAAGAATGAACTTTAAAGACAGCAAAGTAAACATTCACTACATGAGAGTAATGTGCATAAACAGAAACAAACAAGAAAAAAAAACAATGAAATAACTGTGATACCAAAAATTATGCGAATTTTTTAAAAATTTTTTGAATTATTTGTCATAATTGTGAATGAAAACGGGGTCTGATTTAGACTCTGACACATTTGGAAATTTAGAATCTATATATAAATAGGCAAAGACAAAACGATTAGGCACGATTTTCTCCTCTGTCTCTCAACCGATTTTCTTCATTTTTGTAGCTATTGACGACTTTCAGTGCAGAATGCTAATATTAATTCATAATATTGGTTCATTCATTAAATAAAATATATTAAAAATTCATTATTTACGCCCATACTGTCAACGCCAAACAACTGACAGTGCCACCGCCGCCAGGCGGTCAAAATTCAAAACTTTGAGTAATTATATATGGAGCGATCGTTATATTCTTAGAGCATGTACTTCTGGAATTGGCATGCAAGCGTTGTTATTGTTTAGTGGTAAAATAGTCAATGCAGTAGATCGGTATTGATTTTTCGGACGCGTTGCAGTAACTTTCATATTAAATATATTGTTTTTAAAGTGAATTTAATTATTTGATTAAACTATTATTTTCACAACCTTCCCGAATGTGTTATGAAAAAATTGTCAGACAGCGGACAATAGAGAATGTATTAAATATATAAGTTCTCTTTTCTAATATTCCTGAACTTGATTGAAATCGCAAATGACGAAAACTTTTAAGTTACAAAGAACCATCTTCCAATTATTATGTCGAATATTTTGCCAGGAGCGGTTCCAGCCAAAAAATTGGGGGTCATACATTTGTCAAAAATATTTCGTACCGATATTTGATTACATTTTTATTTTCTTTTTGTTTCAATCGATTTGTCAATATGAGTGAACAATTTTAGTCATTACATCTACTCCTCCGATTTCTCCACAACTCTGTTTCTTATAAAAATATAATTTTTACAATATCATGAAATAGGGCCGAATTTCAACCACTGGGCGACCACTAGTATATATGATTTCTCCCAAGTGTGTTATTACCAAAAATATCCATAAACACAAGGTTAAACAGATTGGAGTGGATTTAGATTTTCAGTATTTAATCTAGATTTAATTAGAAATTTGGCCCTTGAATGTTTCTATCGGTGATGGTTTGTATTTTGATTCATTTGTAGTCAGTTTCTTGTAGAGACAAAGTTAAGTTACGGGGTTTCAGTCACGTGAACTGGAAGAAAATATTCCATTAGTTTATCGAAACGAAAATTTGTTATGCCGGCGATCTCATCTATATTGTATACAGTTGTAGGTATGTGCGTACGTGCATGTGATAGTAGGTGGTACATAAGCAGTTGCCTACATAGGATGGTTGAATTGAATTAGTTATAAAGGGTGGTTCAAAAAATATTGTAACGGGTGAAACATAAGTAATTGCTTCTGCAAGGTGTTATAGGACGGGGTACAATTACAGTTATACAGATGGCTTGAAAAATTGTTAGTAGCAGTTTAATATACAGGATGGTTGAAATATAAGGTGGAGTAGAATTGCAGTTGTACAGGGTGGTTAAAAAGTTATATAGTGGGTTAGTAGTTGCTTATACAAGGTGTTTGAAGTAAGGGTCGAGTAAAATTATTGTTATTTAGGGTGTATTAAAAATTTGTTAAATAAGCATAAGGGTTCAAAAAATTGTAGAAGCAGTTGAAATAAATATTAGAGTAAAATTATAGCCTTAAAATCTGGTTCAAAAATGTGAATTGGGTCATAAAGGCTAAACCATGAATAGTTGCCTAAATGAAATACTAGACATATACATAGATATACAGGAATAATTTAAACAATAGAAAAATAGAAACATTCAATAGTGTGGAGGGGATTTAGACAGGGTGATTTTAAAGAAATCATGACCCTTGCAATATTGTGAAGAGTTGTACAGGGTGGTTCAAAAAATGATAGACAAATAAGTTATATAGGGGTGACCAATACACAGAAGCATATACAGTGTAGATTCCATATAGAGTGAATTAGAGTTACGCTTATAGAAAGTGGTCCAAATTATAAAACAAATAAATAAAAGTTTTGGAAAATTTAGAAAAAGAATACAAATGAGAGAGGGAATAGAAAAGAGGAGAGAAAGAGAGAGAGAGAGAGACAGAGGGATAAGAATATGTACGCTAAAATATTCAATAGAATTATACTTTAAATCAGATAAAAAAAATAGTGATTGAATGCATATGGTTTCTAAGCGGTTTTTATTTTAAGTCAGCTGAAGTCAACAATGGCTATCCCGAAATCCCGATGGGTGTAGAAAAAAGGCGGCCTCGAGAAGATTCCTGAAAACGTTCCGACAATAATTATGCGGGTTAAACACATATCATCTGAAAACGTGTGCAAATATTCTAATCAGTTAGACGTCTTGGTGAAAGTTTCGTTGAAGAGTTCCATTATATTAATTAAGTCAGACATATGTACAGTTCAAGCGTATAAAAGAGTGTTAAAAACTTATTTATTTTGCTATTTGACATTGAATGTGTACATTCTTATAAGTTATTTCAAAATTAATTAGAATAAAATTGTTCAGAAAGTTATAAAAAATTTCCACTGCTCAAGGCATATCTACATCAGAATTTTAATGGTTTTATCTTCACATTGAAGAAAAATGATAATTCTACCATTTTAACAAAGGGAGCAGAGTTCCAGAGACTATACAATAAATATACTAAACATTAAAAACAAAATAGTGTGAGGAAAGATTATTTTCAATATTGTTAATTAAATAAAAATGTTATGCTATTACTTACTTTTGCCTGGGACATTTTACGTGACATTTTGAGGGTCCGTCTGTAATCAGTGATTGAGGATTTTCGTTATTTTCATTATGTTCTGTCTTAGCAGATTTCAGATGTTCTATTTTCATAGTCTGCAAGTATCAAACAAATCACAGAAAATAAATTTTTATGAGTAAGAGTAGTGCATTAATCATTGAGTTGTTTAACTTTGAAATGTTGCATGTAGTATGTTCGATTTAAAAAAGTATTTGTTTTTTTTTTTGTTAATTTTAATTTCATTATTATTATCTTTTATGTAACTAATAATTTGATTACATTTGTGTCCAATAATATATATTTTTAAGCTAAGTTTTTCCTTTAGTTCAGTGTTCAGTAGTCCTTAAATTGAAGATTATTGCTCAGTTGTAAACTATAGGTCTACCAACATTCGTCTGTTACTAACTTACATAATCTTAACGATCATGTAATTCAAGTGACTGACAAATCAGGGATGGAATTTCTCAGCCAACATCGATGTCATGTTCCTTAATATTAAAACTATGTTGTTTTCTGAAGGATACTTGTGGCATAATTTTCAATGTCTAAGTGTTTATTGGGAAATAACACCACACTTTAAAGGAAATTGCTGTATATTCTAAACGTTTCGGGGTCTAGAATACCAAACAATCCCTAACAACCAACATCAAACTTCACCAAGCAACACTGACTCCGAAGATAATCACATTAATACAATAACTATACCATACATACAGGGTCTATCAGAAAGACTAAAAAGAGTGGGAAACAGATATAATATCAAAACATCATTTAAAACAAGAAATATACTAAAATCAATTATATCAAAAACCAAACCAAATAACACAACTCAAAATACAAAAAATTGCATTTATAAAATCCCGTGTGAATGTAATAAATTCTATATTGGAGAAACCTTTAGACCTCTGAATGTTCGAATAAACGAACACGAAAATTACATAAAAAAAACGACAATTTGAAAAATCCAAAACTTGTGAACATGCTTGGGACCTTGGTCATAAAATTCAGTTATATTACACAAAGAAGAACACAACACCAAAAGAAAACTAAAAGAGTCTGCTTTAATTTTGTTAAATGAAAACGATTGTATCGCTACTACCTCCGTAGAATTCAGTCGTTTCTGGTTGCGGATGATTAAGGAAGAAATTGCTAATGGTCATGTCCTTGTGAACAACCCAATATCGGGATAGTTCATAAGGTTTTTCCTAAGTTTTTCCTTATGACTTGAATGGGATCACTGAATCAACAAAGTTCTTTGGTCGCATTTTTGGCGAATGCACTATCCTATAAGAAAGTCGCACCTAGGAGCGCCACATAAAATTCTGAAGATCTCCCTTTCAAATTCTTCCAATTTGCAAGGAATTTTATGATTATATGATCTTTATAAATTTCTGTGCTAGCCTGTATATTACAAATAAAATTCTCTTACTTACGTCAAATAATAAACATTGTCAAATATTTAAATTTACATCTTGAAATTGTATCTTTTTAATCCGTAGTTTCTTAGCCATTGACATCGGGCTCTGATCTAGACCCCGAAACGTTTGGAATATACAGCAATTTCCTTTAAAGTGTGTGTTTGCCAATAAACATTTAGACATTAAAACTATGATTTGTAAAATATTTTGTCCTATAAAGTGATATTTTAGGAGTTGATCTTGTACCATAAATGATGTGTATATGCAAAACCGTTCCTTTTTATAAACCGACTTCCAAAAAGGAGAAGGTTATCAATTAGCTTATTAAAACGAAAATTTGTTATTCCGGCGATCTCTTCTGTGTGGAAGACGGTTGAAGGTGTGTGCGTGCGTACATGAACATATTAGGTTGTACATAAGCAATTGTATACATAGTATGGTTGAAATATAAGTTCGAATTGAATTAATTATACAGGGTGGTTATAAAAATATTCTATTGGGTAGCACATAAGTAGTTGCGTATATAAGGTGGTTGAAATAAGAGTGGAGCAAAACTATAGTTATACAGAGTGGATATTTGCGTTATAGAATGGAGAATAATTACAGTTATACAAAAGGCTTAAAAAATAGTCACAAGCAATTGTGTATACAGGATGATTGAAATATAAGGTGGAGTATAATTACAGTTATACAGGACGGTTTAAAAAAAGTTATATAGTTTGGAACATAAGTAGTTTCTTAACAGAGTGTTTGAGGTAAGGGTGGGCTAAAATTATTGTTATTGAGGGTGTATCAAAAATATGTTATATAAGCATAAGCTGTTAGGATATTTGAATAGTAATACGTAGGACGGGTTATAATTATAGACATGGGTTAAAAAAAATTAGAAGCAGTTGCATATTGAAATAAATGGTAGAGGAAATTTGTAGTCATAAAATGTGGTTCAAAAAGGTGAATTTTGTTATATAAGGTAAACAATGAGCAGTTGCATAAATGGAATAGTAGACATATGGGGCAAAGTTAAATCATTGGTATACAGGAATAATTTAAACAATAGAATAATAGAAAGAGTCAATAGTGTAGAGAGGATTTGTAATAATTTGTAATATTGTGTTGAGTTGAATTATAGTTGTACAGGGTTATTCAGAAAATGATAGACCAATAAGTTATATAGGAGTGACCAGTACACAGAAGCATATAGAGTGTGGATGCAATATAGAGTTAATTAATTACATATATAGAAAGTGATCCAAATAATAAAACAAATAAACAAGTTAAAATATATTTGGAAAATATAGACAAAGAAAAAAATTAGAGAAGGAGAAAGAGAAAGGGAGGAAAAGAGAGAGAGAGAGAGATATAAGAATATGCTAAAATTTTCAATTGAACTGTACCTTAATTAAATCAGATAAAAAAAGATATGTCTGAAAATAGTGATCGATTGCACACTGTTTTTATTTTAAGTCAGCTGAAGTCAGTTCTTTTTTAAATATAAATTATGGTTTATTGTGAGAATTACACCATACTTTAAAAAAGAACTGTATATTCCAAAAAAATCAAAACGTTTCAAAGTCTGACTTCGTTGTCAAAGAAATTGAAATCTTAATTAATAAAGTGTAAATTTGAATTTGATGGCTTGATCAATTTCAAAATTTACACTTTATTAACTCAGATTTTAAGGTCATCGACAAACAAGTGAGATTGAAACTTTAAAATGTTTGGAGTATATAGTGTGATTTTATTTACCCATCAAGCCATAAAAAGAAACTAAAAGATGCTACAAATAAACTTCAGGAAAAATAAAAACGGTTCTTAATTAAACCGCAATAAAATTATATTTTTTATGAAAAATATTTGACATGTCAAAAAAGGAATGACTAACAATTTTTAACTATCATTTTTTGTTTTAAAATTAAAATAACAATCTTTACTTACTTCGGTTATATAAATTGGTGGAGAATTCTAATAATGCAATTACATATATCTCAAGTCACTACTACAAAACTAACAAAAAATATTCACAATTACAACAACTACATCTATATATTGTGATTACGCAGGTTTGGGGAGGACACACAATATTGTTACTAATTGTATAATTGTTTCACGGTAGCGGAACTATAATTACGTATAAAAACATAGTTTTTTGAGTGCTTTTAAATATTATCACCAAATTATGGTTCGATTACAATTTTTAACAATTCCACTAAATTTAGATATAAAAAACTACAATATCATGGGAAAACTTATAGCTTTTCAACATTTTAACGATTTAATAAATAACTCCACATATTTTTCGCCTTGGTGGGGCTTCGTCTAGAGTACTTCACTACATATTAAAAAATAAAGTACTCCGCCGCGTCTCAGCCTGTCTGTCTGTCTGTTCGCGATAAACTCAAAAACCGCACATATTTTCATGCTGTTTTCACCAGTGGATAGAGTAGTTCTCGAGGATGATTTTAATAATTTGTTAAGTTTTTATATAAATTGGCTGAAATATAACTACATTTGTTGGAGTTGTAGGAAAAACATAAGACGTGTGGGACCTTTCAACGAAAAAGCTGCGTAAACCCTTTAAGATATAACAGAATAATTGTGAAATTGTGTATCTTATAGAGGTCTACAAAAGTGTCAGCGATGGCATATGTCTATCTCTTAAGGATAACATGCTTTACTCATTTTAATTCTTTAAAAAATGGGCAATTATAAAGCGGTAATTGGAACGCTATTTAGACAAATACGGTATTAATCCTTATCATTTTAAATACCTTAGTTGGCTTGAGCATTTCATGAAGAATATTTTTCCCCAAATTAAATGAATACCTTCGGAGATATAGCAAAATCAAAATATGTAAGAGGCAACGAAATTAATTTCGTGTGGCCGTGATTTGACCGCTCCCCCTGATCCCGCTCGCGTCCGAGCCGTAGATGTTACTCCACGTAGTAAAGGCCCTACTTCTTTCAGTAGTCTTTGTATTGGGGTAATTAGAGGGTAGGAATAAGAAAATTTTGTACAATTTTAACCCTGAAAATAAAGATATGGTAATTTCAGTAGTCTTCGTACTTTTGAAACATTTCAAAGACTTTGTAAAGCAATGTGTCTGTTAGAAGACGACTCTCATTGGGAAAGTACGCTTTCTAAAGCTTTATTTGAATTGAATAAACAAGTGGAATGTCTGTTAGGAAAATCTATAAAAGTTTTTAATTCACCTTGCCATTAAATTCCAATTTAATTGCAACAATGAATACAGAGTATTTACGAGAAACTAACAAAAAAAAGATGAGACTTTTACAAGTCATTCAAGATGAATGTCGCTTGAATGCTGAAGAAAAACTTTATTATGACCTAATACTGTCCTCAAATAATAATAGTAATGAAGGTAAAATTTTTTTTAGATGCCCCTGGAGGCACAGATAAAACATTTTTAATAAATCTATTCTTAGCAAAAGTACGATCCGACAGAAAAATTGCCCTAGCTGTGACATTGTCCGGCATAGCAGCCACACTTTTGGAAAGTGTCCATTCCACATTCAAACTGACATTAAAAATAAAAATATGTAGTAATGACGTCACTAGCATATGCAATATCTATAAACAGAGTAATACCGGAAAATTAATGAGGGAGTGCAGTTTGATTATTTGGGAAGAGGCTTCCATGTCTCATGAAGCGGTTGAGGCACTAGACAGGACAATGCGAGATCTGCGCAACAATAACTGCCCAATGGGTGGTTGTCCTGTTTTATTCTCTAGAGATTTCCGTTAAATTTTGACAGAAGTCAATGCATCGCTCAAAAGATCGCATCTTTCTCACATATAACGAAATGTGGACTTCAAACCAATACGAGGATTTTATCGTTTAGCGAAGATTATTGGCAATTTTCTAACGACTTAGTCCCAATAGGAAATGGTGAATATCAAGCAGGAAATGTCTATGTACATTTCAACAATATTTGTGTTTTAGTACAAATGTGGAAGAAGTTATTAGCAACATATCCACTAAGAAACTAAATTGGTTTCAAATTGATATTAAAAGTAGGTGCTCCTATTATATTACTAAGAAATTTGAATCCAATCGAACTGTGCAACGATACAAGATTCAAAGTAGTCAATTTAATTTGTATTATATTAACTGGCACCGCAAATGATGAAACTGTTTTTATACCAAAAATTCCCATGACACCCTCAGAATTGCCTTTCCGATTTAAACGGCTACGATTTCCCGTAAAAATAGCGTTTGGAATGACAATTAATAAAGCGCAGGGTTAAACATTAAAGGTTGCTGGGGTCAAGGCCGTAGCCAGGAGATTTTTGCCAGGGGGGTTGAATAATTTTTTTGAGGGGGCTTGGATAAATTTTTTGATTGATGTTGGGCTGATAAAGTATTCACGTATTTCCAGAATATATAAAACTGTATAAACATAATACTTATTCTTATGAAACCAAAATTTCTAAAATTTTGGGGGGTGTACACAGTGCTTTTCGCTCAGGCAATTGTATGTTGCCCTATCACGTGTTACTTCGAAACAAAATTTGTTCGTTTTACAAATGATCAGGTTATTAATGTCGTATACAAAGAATGTACTTAGAAACTAATCTAAATGTTTTCTCTTTTGTTTGCCTCATAAATATTTGCCACTCAAAAAATAATCTGAATTAATATTATGTATAACCAGGAAATATGATTGATTTTTTGTTTGTTACCATTTCGCTCAAAAACTACTCAACCAATTTTACCGAAATCTGTATCTCCTCGGAGTAATAAAGGGTAGATTATATTTTCAGTAAAGAACCCGTGCGAAGCAGGGACGGGTTGCTAGTAGTACATTAAAGTTAAATACAAGAATTTACATTTATCGTAAACTGAAAATAAGGGGTAATAAAATTAATGAGATTAAAATCATTAAAAGACAAAATGGATAGGAATAACTTGGTTCTTTGCATAAAACTATAGTTATATCTATTTTAAATAAAATCGATTACATAAGCAAAGTTAAGTGAAGATAGCAATATCGTTAAGACTAAGAAAGGACCTACGAAAAGATTTCAAACACAAATGATAACATTCAAAGATTGTCCATGATTAATACAGAACAATATCTCTTCAGAGAGAGTGTCAACTGCTTTTCTCGCTGCACACTAGTTTTTGAATGTTTTTTTACGACCAGGTCCTCTACTTCCTTCACTTTGACCATTAGAATTTGTCTCATTGAATTATATTTATTTTCCCAAATATAAGACTTAACGTTGATTTATAATTGAAGTTAATTCACATTCACTCACAGGTCTTGTTAGCACTTCCGTATTTGTTATTTAATCCATCCAGGAGATTCTTAAGAGTCTAGGAGTAGTCCACATATCAAAGCCTAAATACGATTCATTTTCAGTGACCATGTTTCAGATCCTTCACATACAGGGTGCCCCAACGCAAACAAGCCACCTGGAAGATTACCCAAGATACCCATTATTTTGGAAAATCGTAAAAACACGACAAAAAATTTACGAAAGGTAAATATTTGGCTATACTAACCGTTTATTAAATTGCATCCTCATCACTCCAGTTCTAGCTACTCAATTTTTTTACATGGAACCCAACCATAAGTGAAAACTCGTTTTAAAGTCTGTTTAAAAATAAATTCAACATTGTGTCGTTTTTGATATTCCATGAACATATAAAAAATTTGAAGACGCGAGATCTAAAGACCGACATCTATGATTTTCGGGGAAACTAGCACATAGAGGTTCAGAATCTGGAGCCGTTACATGTAATTGCTATTACCCGTAATTCCTAGGTTAGAATGTTACGATGAACTTTTCCGGTTAACTTCACCTGTGAGAGATCTGGAATACTCTCTTCGAGGTGTCATTCTTTTGTATGCACAACAATATATATAATATATATTGTTTCTGGTTAGGGAACCTTCATCAGTTGCGCTTCCCACACTTGAATGTCCTCTCGAACACTTCTTTATGTATTTGATACATATCGTTAAATACGAAGACGGGAGATGTAAAGACCGACATCTAGGATTTTCGGAGAAACTAGCACATAGAGGTTCAGAATCTGGAGCCGTTACATGTAATTGCTATTACCCGTAATTCCCAGGTTAGAATGTTACGATGAACTTTTCCGGTTAACTTCACCTGTGAGAGATCTGGAATACTCTCTTCGAGGTGTCATTCTTTTGTATGCAAGACAATATATATAATATATATTGCTTCTGGTTAGGGAACCTTCATCAGTTGCGCTTCCCACACTTGAATGTCCTCTCGAACACTTTTTTATGTATTTGATACATATCGTTAAATTTGAAGACGCGAGATGTAAAGACCGACATCTAGGATTTTTGAGGAAACTAGCACATAGAGGTTCTGAATCTGGAGCCGTTTCATGTAATTGCTCTTAGCCGTAATTCCTAAGTTAGAATGTCACGATGAAATTTTCAGGTTAACTTCACCTGTGAGAGATATTGACTACTCTCTTCGAGGTGTCATTTTTTTGTACGCAAGACAATATATATAATATATATTGTTTCTGGTTAGGGCACCTGCATCAGTTGCGCTTCCCACAATTGAATGTCCTCTCGAACACTTCTTTATGTATTTGACACATATCGTTAAATTTGAAGACGCGAGATGTAATGACCGACATCTAGGATTTTCGGGGAAACTAGCACATAGAGGTTCCGTCTGCAAATTTAACGATATGTATCAAATACATAAAGAAGTGTTCGAGAGTACATTCAATTGTAGGAAGCGCAGCTGATGAACCTTCATCAACCAGAAACAATATATATTACATATATATTGTCTTGCGTACAATAGAATGACACCTCGAAGAGAGTATTTAAAAAATTCACGAATTAAACCCTGATTCTTGGATATTTTTATGATCTCTGATGTTATTGACGATGAATAATTAAAATAGATAATTTGCTTATAATTTTAAAGACTTTTAGCTATTACGACAAGGAAAATGGAACTGATAATGGATTTTAAATCATCATCAACAGATGTTCGATATAGTCTCCACTGTATAGCCTGTTTGACGAAAAGTACTATTTGAACGTGTAATAAAAATTTATTAACTCCTTTGGTTAAAAAAAATGCTAGCAAATGTCTGTTCCTTTTCGTAGTAGTGTATTAAGCCTTGCTTCGTTGTTGTTCTTACCTGACAAATTATTGTTCTTTATGTTCAGAGTAATAATTGTGCTAGAGAAACTGCTCGTAATTTCGATGAGAAAGACTGGTAAGGCATAAATACATTACAGAACTGTGGAGCAAAATCCACGTAACGGGATATGTGATAACAAGAAACGAAAGCCAAAAAAAGTCGATGAGGTTAAAGTAGAAATATTACACGTTGCAATGGAACCGAAAAAATCTTTAAGACAAATTAACCTCAGGTGTTCAACTAAGTAGTGGTCACAGATTTCTGAAGCGTAATAAGTTCCATCCCTACAAAATCAGACCGGTCCAAGAATTAACTGAAGACGACTTTAACAGAATAATAGACTTCTGTGAAACATTGTCCAGTCACATCAACAACAATCACAATTTTTTATTCAATACTTGCTTTTCGGACGAAACCTCATTTTATTTAAATGGCGAGGTGAATCTTTATATGTGCCGATTCTGGAGTAACATTAATCCACATTATTTAGACAGACTCAAACTCAGCTACCTCTAAAGCTAAATGTGTAGGCAGGAATCCTAGATGATCATATCGTTTTGGACCCTTTTTCACAGATGTCCCTTTAAATAGACTTACTTGCAAATGCTATAAATTCAAGAATAACTGAAATTTTGGAGGCAGATGATGGTTTAGTAGAAGACGAACTGGTTTTTTAGCACGACGGTTCCCTACCACAGTATGTACTGCCAGTCAGAGAGTTTCTAAATAATCGATTTCCTGATAGATTGAAAGACGAGGTGACATTGAGTGGCCAGATATGACCCCCTGTATTTTTTCTTTGGGGACATTTAATGACCCGCGTGTATGCCACTCCTCCTGTGTCACTCGATTATCGGAGCCATTTCGAACATCTGCTATAATAAAATGATTTATAATTCATTGTCAGTTCATTTTCCTAGTCGTAAGAACAGTCTTTAAGATTATAAGCGAATTATCGTTTTAGTTGCCATATTCCTTAAATGTTGATGGAATATCAAAAACGACACACCCTTGAATTCCTTTATAAGCAGGCTTTAAAACGAGGTGTCACTTATGATAGATTTCCATTAAAAAAAAATTGAACAGATAGCGCTGGCGTGATGAGTGTGCAATTTAATTAACGCTTATTATAGCCTTCGTAAATTTCAAGTGTAAGGGTCCTTCTCTGGCGACATAAATATTTCTGAAATTTGACAAATTTTGTTTTTGCCATTGCTATTCTTATCTTGATTTCCTTGTCGCTATCTAACTCGTCAATTATAGTACAGCCAAGATATTTAAATTTGCTTACTCTCTCTCTATAGAATAACTATGAAATAATATTATATTGTGTTATTGATTTTGTATATCACAATTTGACATTAAATTAAATTTGTCATTACGAATCCTTTTAATTTTTTAATTTCTTGTTCATTTGTGTTAATGTCATTGAAAACGGAGTCTGATTTAGATTTTGAAACGTTTGGATTTTTTGAACTATACAGACTTTCAAGTTTATGTGGTGTTATTCCCAAAGAAATCAGAATAAATACATTCGTGTCGTTTATACTGTTACAGAAGTTTTACTCTATATTTATATATATATATATATATATATATATATATATATATTTATCTATTTATTTATTTTATTTATTTATTTATTGCCCAACAGAAATAAATCCAATTACAGGACAAATATTAACTTATAAAGTAATGAAACACACTAGTAAAATATGGTATCTTAAATATTAGAAAATGATAATAATAGAAAATGATAATAACAACAAGAAATAAAAGAACAGAGAATATTTCAAATATTATAACATAAATTTTACAAACAGTTTATTAAAAGAAGAAATAAAATAACAAATGACAAATATATTACCTCATAAATTCTACCCACATATTTTAAAAGAAACGAAATAACAGTTGACAAAAGACTTTCACTAGTAACTGAGCCATGGTTGATCTGATATTTGTTGAATATATGCTTCAGCTATTGAATTGTCATAGTTAATATCACAGACTCTAGATATACTGTTATAAGCTCTACACATGATAAATAATGGTGACTTTATAAGAACATTTGTATTTGCAAACAGATAAAAATAGGTGTTATTTCTTGATCCAAGCCTTGGCGAATGTATCGGGATCATTGACAGAAGAACAGAAGAGTCAATTCTGTTGTGAACCAATTTGTATAGAAATGAAAGGCTATGTAAATTCCAATGCATAACTAAAGATCTTATCCCAAATCTGTCAAGAAGTAAATTGTACTGGTACCCTCTGACAGGATATGAGCCGTCGACTCGAAAAGCAAGAAATTTCAGGAATTTTCTTTGCACTGCCTCCAAACGCTTATGATGAATCTTGTAGACAGGATGCCAGATAAGATTGCAATAATCTAACTTTGAGCGCACTATGCATGTATATAAAGATTTCAGCGCGGATATGTTATGAAAGCTGTTGTAATTTCGCAAAATAAAACCCAGTGAACGTAGTGCCGAATTGCAAGTTATGGAAATATTTTCAGCAAATGAAAATTTATGATCAAAATATACACCCAGGTCCTTTATGATAGTGCACCTTTCAATAGTTTGATGGTTCAACGAATAATCGAATAGTATAGGATTCCTCTTCAAAGTATAAGAACATACTTTGCATTTCGAGATGTTCAAAAAGAGTTTGTTCTTGGTACACCATAACGTGAGCTGATTCAGGTCATGTTGTAGCCGTAAGCTATCATTGATGCTCTCGACTTTAAGAAATAATTTCAGATCGTCTGGAAAAAGAAGAGTTACAGATAACAGTATACTTGATAAGTCGTTAATGAATATCAAAAACAATAACGGACCGAGATTGGAACCTTGCGGTACTCCTGAACTGACAGTAAATATGTTTGATTTGAAGCCGTTATAGCTAACAAATTGATGGCGGTTACTTAAGTAGGATTTAAATAGACTAACCAGTGGGTAACTGAAACCAAAGACCGATAATTTTTCGATTAATGTAGGGTGATGAAGTTTATCGAAAGCCTTGGTAAAATCCGTGTAGACCACGTCTACTTGACTTTTGGAGTCAAGGGTTGCAGCTGTGAACTGGGTGAAAATCGATAAGTTAGTGACTGTGGATCTATTTTTCATGAAACCGTGTTGGTCCGGCGATATGTGTGATCTGACAATAGGAAATATCTGATCATAAATGCACATCTCGAATACTTTAGCAAAGTTAGGAATAATGGCGATGGGTCTGTAATTTGTTATGATCTCTTTGTTACCAGATTTGTGCACCGGACATATTTTCGATAGTTTCCAGCACTCAGGGAATATCCCAATTTTTAGGATTAAGTTGCATATAGAGTATAACGGTGAAGCCAAAACAGTCGAGCAGTCTCTCTCTCTCTTTCTCTCTCTCTATATATATATATATATATATATATATATATATATATATATATATATTATTTATATCCTTCATTACTCAACAGGGTTAGTTATCGGGATAAAAAGTATCCAATATGTAACTTATATATGCTTTTTCGTATTGTTTCACGGATGGAGCTATGTGGTCGAAGTTTTCTTCCGGTGTACATCCGTTCATCTGTTGAACTGGTGAAGTCTTGCTTGACGTTTCGCCAAAATTAATATTTTATTGTTGGGTGTTTGTGCCTCTGTAAGGATTAAGTGTATTTTGTTTATCCGCCTGGAGTGGTCGCAGGTTTTTTAGGGATCATTATGGTCCGTATCGTATGCTATTATGCTAATCCGATTATCTGAGATTAATGAATTTTTAATTGCCTCTTTCTCTGGATTTGGGATGATGGTCTTCCAAATGGGAGATAATTTTAGTCCTTCATCTCTTTTATTATAGGGTACCTCTGCTTTCAATTTCGAAGGCTTCTCTAATAATTCGTATTTTGTATTTGCCGATGTTGGCCAATTCCTTACAGATGTTAAAATCAACTTTGTAGCCTGTTTGATGTTCGTGTTTGAACAATGCTGATGTAGTTTGTTTGTTTTTAGGGTTCCGTATAAACAATATACGGATACCCTTATAATATCACTCAGGATTTCTGCCTCTGTCACATCACAGCAATTTTCTCCTAAACTACTGGACGGAAGAGGTTGAAATTTGGTATCAGTGTATAGTTTGGTGATCTGATCAGGAGTACATCTCATAAATGAAGAAATTTTGATTATTGGGGGTACTTCTGGGGGGGGAACTAAAAAAATTGACCGTCCCCCCTCCTGATCTCCGAAACTACTGAGCCTAAAATTTTGAAAAAAATTGGAAATATAGATCGTCGCGCGAACTTTACAGGAAAAATAAGAAGAAAACATTAATATTAATTTTGGGGGGCAAATTATAGAATTAAATGAAAATTTAAAAATAAAAAAATTCTCAAACGCATCATGTAATATATCAAAGAAAGGTCCCATTCTGAGGAACACAAATATATTTTTTTCATATTTAAAAAAAATTAATCAAAAAGATATTAACGAAAATATACCAACATTTACCCATCCCCCCCCCCTTTTCGCCGAAACTATAAAACGTAAAGTTTTGTAAAAATTAGAGGGTTAGGGTCTGACCTAAAGTTTACTGGAAAACAGTTAAATGCCTTAAACTATTAATTAATTATTAATTATTTTGTAATAGTTTAAGACATTTAACTGTTAGTTTTACGTTGTATTCTGAAGAAGTCAGTAACCTGGTGAAACAATAGTCAATACTAAATAAATTTAAGTGAAAATTACATCAGAGTATTTATTTTGATATAATATTGGAATGTTTTTTTCAAAAAGTAATAATAATTCTGAAGCTGCATGTGAATTACAGTTTACCCACACTCCTACGCGAGCCCGGGAACCGAGACTACCCTTCAATAATTTTCGAGTAGCTCCCCTAGCTCCCTTTCTACCACCCCCTGCAACAATAGTCCAGGTCCTCATGCTACTCAGTTACCATCTTGAACAGCGCTGTCCTCTATTGTGGTTTCTATGGCTTGGTTAGCTGTTGACTTTGGCCTTCTAAAGCTTTAAAACCATTCTCATCTGGGTTTACGATAATCTTTCTGGATGCTTGTGTTAAAACACTTTGTGTGTATGTGTGGTCCTCTTGGGTAAGGATCCGGGTTTGCAGTGTGTCTATGAATCTTCAAAAGAAAATTCTGGAAGAGAAAATCTTCAATGTGTAGTTGGTTGTTCGGCCTTTTGTATTTGTTGATGAATCTCGGGTCGTAGTCTATATTTTATTGTTATAAACTCCGTAGGTTCAATTATTTAATTTTAATAAAACTAATATTCACTTCACTTTCTAGAACTTTTATTAACACGTAAACATCAAATATTCACAACAGCTGATTCTAATACAATAACATTGAAATCAAAACAATAGATAAGCTCTACTAACTCTGCGATGATCGGCCGTTCCTTTTATAATCTGCATGAAATTCTTCCAGCAAATTTCCAGGGTTATCTTCCCGGTTGTCAAGTTTTTTCGAGATTTTCTTGCACCTTGCGGATATTCTTTTTTATACTTCAGTCAACTTGAATGTTTTACGCTGCTTTAGGCAGGGACGGTGTAGATAATTTTATAACAATATTCATTGGGGACAGGTGGGAAATTCCCTTTTGAAAATTTAAACCTTCTCGGGAACGAAAGATAATGCAGGCTTAAGAATTGATGCATTAATTCTGGTTCATAGAGCCACAAATTCTTGCAAACATAGAAATATTTACACTGTATTTGGCTTTCGTCGGAATATATTATTGTTTTGGATGGGCCTTAAGTAACTGGAGTTCGACGTAGATACAGAAAAATTATAAAACAAACAAATAAAGAATTTTTTACAAACTTTTTTATTAATTAGTACCAAAACATTTAAAAATATTTATAAATAAAAATTAATACATTAAATATCCGAAGATGGTCCCTGGGATCAAGAAACTTATTTATGTCATTCGCCAAGTAAATATATTTGAGGTATCAACGTATTTGAGATAACATTGCTTTCCAATAGTGTTGTATATCTGATAAAGTATTCCAGGCCGTAAACTGTAGCATTGAAACCATTGCCAAGCAAAAGGCCTACCCTGAAATTTTTCAAATAACAATAGTAATTAAAAAAGGAAGTCGTAAATCTTAATATATACATAGTGTCCCACATATGAAGGGATAACAAACACGATTAAATGGAGATAAAGTTGCGTATTTTGGAGCCCATTCGACCACTTGAGGAAAAATTACGCTGTCTCGTACCATTCTCAAGTTATATAAGAAAAACCAAAAATGCCAGTTTTTATTTTTTGTCTCTACTACTAAGCAGGAAACTTTTTTTCACACATAAATTTTATACAAGGCGTTATTAAACCTCTACTGCTACGTTTCGTTTCTTCTGGAGTTTCGTCAACTAGGTTTTTTTAAATACAGATCTGTACTTTTAAATGCAAGCCCCTATATATTATTTATTTTTTGGTTCTCCAGAAAATTCTAGACATAATTCATGTACAATGTCCTACACCTATCTTCAGCTGTTTCGGAAATATTAAGTGTTTTTAGATTTATTACAAAAATTAACATTAAAAAAAGAACAATACACTAAAAACCTAATAAGTAATACTGATTATTTTTTAATAATATAAAAAAAACAAAAAAAAACATTAATGCCAATGTAGGAAATGCTCAAAATGCTCGCCGCGTACGTCTTGGCAACATGCTAATCTGGTATAGAATGTCTTCTAACGTTACTCAACTTCTCAGCCGTCACTGATCTAATCGCAAGCGTGATTCATCTTTTTAGGTAATCTAAGTTGAACGTTTTTGTTTTGTATACAGTAGTTTTGACATATTCCCACAAAAAGTAGTCCAATGGCGTCAAATCAGGAGATCGTGCTGGCCATTCTATCGAACTGCGGCTCCCCTATCCACCGATTTGGAAAAATTTAGTTCAGGTACTACCGGACCTTGATTTCATAAATTTTTGAAGATATTGCCTATGTTTCTCTGTTATACAGTGAGAATTGTCATTCTACAAATAGCGGCAATTTTGACGATTAAGATGAGCGTGAAGGTAAATGTGCTCTCATTAGAAAACAAAACATTTAGTTGGATCACGTTGTTATCTAACCTTACCTTCATTTGATACGTTCTCCTATCAAAATCGTCTTCCATGAGCCCCTGGGTCCGCATCATTTCTAGGGATTCATTTTACTTTCCTTTAATACTCGAATACCCACATAATACTGGTCGAAATTTTCGACCAGAGTTATGTGGGTTTTCTTGAAACTGAAGCATAATATCCAAAAAGGAGGAGGTTGTCAATTCGTCGTGTATTTTTTTTTGTATGTATGTTACCTGGTTTCTTCTCCGGTGGTGCACTGTTTTGAATGAATATGGTCTTGTTTAATAGAGTATATATCCGGATTGGTGAACCTTCAAATTTTGGAAAAGAATTCTGTTGGTAAAGGGATAAAATTTGTGAATGAACACATGCGTGCATGGAAATCGACCAATATGCCTAATATTTTAGTCGATTTTTCGATAACTCCTTATGGATGTGTATAGGTTTTTAATGTTTAATCTATTAAGGAAGATCCTTAAGTGATCTCAAATACTTTTCTGCGACGTGCAACTTGCAGTTTTGCAGAAAATTGCCGAAAATTCCAAAATTCTTATCAAAAATTTCATCGAAATGACATAACGGACATTTCCCCATAAATATTTTAATATCAAAGTAATAGTGCGGTAATTTTAGGCACTGGAAGTTTTAATTGCGAAAATTTTCTATGTACATCTCAAGCATATAGGTAGTAAAGCATAGTATTGTCGGCTCCTTAAATCAATGAGTACTAAGCTCGTTTTGTTTGTGTACAATCAAATACCTATTTAAATGCAAATTTTTCCATTTTGCGAAGACGGTGCTTTTGCTTGTCACATTCTCCTGGCCTAATAGAAAATTCAGTGACAACACATGTCAAACTTTTGCTATTTGGTGCGTTTATAGACAGGGTGTTTAGTTATAGCAAACAAAATCACAAAGTAAAGTGTTAGAAGGAGTTGAATTTATATGAAGATTGAAATATAGGACGGACTAGAATGATAGTGGTCCGTAGGTAGGTACGTATAGTGGTCCGTATATACAGGATGGTTGGAATATAGGGTGGACTGGACGTTTGGTGGTATAAAAATTTTGGAAAAAATGTGAAATTAAAATTATATAGGGTGATTAAAAAACTGTTATATGATGTGGACATAAGCAAATCATATACAAGATGGTTGAAATATATGCTCGAGTTGAATTATATTTATACAGTGTGATTAAAAAAATATTTCTTTTGTAGCCCATAAGAAGTTGCATAAAGTGTGGAGAGGAATTAATGTTACACAGGGCGTTAATATAAAATGTTAAAAATGAAATAATTTATGGGGCAGCCCACAAGGAGTTATATACTATGGTTGAAATATAGGACGGATTTGACTCCGTAAATATGGGATGGATTCTACTCCGTCCTATAGTTTACAGAAGGCAGCTAACAAATTTATGTTTTTCCATGGGCAGTCGTATGTACAGGATGGTTGGTACATAGGTTGGAGTGGAATTATCTATAGTTATACAGGGTTATCAAAAAACATTTTGTTCGTAAAGATTTACGTGTCACTTTAAATGAGAAAGTATCATTGTGTAATTTTGAGGCTTTCGATGTTACCTGGTTCTGTCTATTAAGGTTATACATACAAAATAAAAAATAAAGAATGAAAACTACCTGAGTTCAAAAAAAAAATAAAGAGTTGAAAAGAAAACATTTAAAAAATATATATAACCGACTTCTACCTATAACTAAAAAGCTAAAAATAATTATAACAAAATATAATTCTAGCAAATAAATAACACATTCAATGTTATTAGGTACCTACCCAGGAAGTAAAAAATGTAAACATTAAAAGGTGCTCATTTTGTACAAATTAATTACCTACCAATCTAGTATATTTTTGAAGTCGGTGCCAAGCAACAATCAAGTTTGATGAATCAGTAGATAAGTACGCAATGAAGGATTTTAGATTTGCTGGATATACTAGATAACAAAAGGGTTTAGTTCTGTGGGAGCCCTTGCCAGGTTATCAGGCCCGTGGTTAGAGTCGTGGCAGTTTCCCAATGATTATTAGAATGGTTATTTTTTGCATTTCTGTTAAATGAACCATTTTTCTGATATTATTACGAACAGTTAACGAAATTCAAACGACAATAGCACTGACACCACTGTCATGCAGGCAGACAACATGCTAAGGCTATGAGTTTTGACAAAAATAAACAAAACTGTTTTTTTTTCAAATCAGTAAATTGAAACGCAGGAATGGTTTTTGCTTACTATCTCAATTTCAAGAGCTAAATGGGAATTAAATATTGAGTGTAATGTAGCGCATTTGTGAAATAAAATAATTTTCTTTTTTTAATATTAATTTTTGTAATAAATCTGAAAACACTTAATATTTTTGAAACAGTTGAAGATAGGTGTAGGACATTGTACATGAATTTAAAATAAGAAAGTTGGTCACTGTCACATGACACACCCTATATATTTTTTTTGTTGAAAAAATGCGCATTTAAAAATACAAATCGACGTGTCCAATCGTTTTTCCTTACAAGTCTTCCTTTATTCGTTATCGAATTTATTCCATTTGGCTGTTCCACACTGTAAGTAACAACGTTTGTATCTGCTATCGTTATCAGGTGAATCACCTGATGACGATACAAAGCTATTGAAACGTTGTGAGAGCAATCATTTCAAGACAATGGAAGTCCAAGGAAACTTCGAGGAACGAATTACATTGTCTATCAGCTTCAGACTGCCAGACAAATCTCTCATTGAAAAGTATTATTTGAGGGTTTTAATATGGTGTATCTTAAGTAACTTATGATTTAACATTACTGAACCCCTGAATATAATTGAAAGTAGTTTGAGGTATTTTTGCATTTTATTTTTCATTTCTTAGTTATAGCCATTGTAATGTTTGTTCAATGGTGATCTAAAAGCATAGGAAAATTATACCTTTAATTTTTCGAGGAAAAATGAATAATTGTTAGTGATTTTTTTACCTACCACATTAAAATAGTTGCTGCTTGATTTTTGGGATCCTTTCTCAAAGCAAAACATCCTGACAATAACATTTCCATAAATAAAACAGGTAAAACGAATCCAAAGCATGTGGACATTATCCATTCATGCACTATAGCTGATATCATAAATACCGTGAACTTTGCTACATATTTATTTGGGATCAGTAGTTCCTGCACATCTTTGTATACGTAGAGATACAACCAATCGCCAACTAAAATATTCCATGATCTGAAAAAACTTAGGTATCCAGTGCAGTTCCACCAATCCTCGTAAAAAAGTCGGTCCCCAAAGCGTAATATCTCCGCAAATAAATTTTGAACTGAATGTAACGTCACAAAAAATGCTGTCAAATATATTAAAATTGAGGGTCCACAGTTTTGTAAAGCATATAGAACAATTTCTTTCCATTTGTTTTTGGTTTCCCCGAACTCTTTGTAAGGCGGCATTGCCAAATTTTGCATTGCGAAACTTAAAACGAAGATACAGAGAACTGTTTCAATGAAGCGACTGGCTACAAACTTCCACCGGATTGTGTCAGTCCTGAAAAAATCAAGAAAAGATTTTAATTGTGTTACTTTATACAGGCACTTTTCAATTTCGGACATTTCGTTATGGCTAATTATGTCAATTCTAATTGTATGTCACAAACACCTCTTTATACTCATTTATAATGTTACGTAACTATTGTTGTTTGTTAAAATACTCTTAGTGACAAAAACGTAAGAAGCTATTATACAATTACAACATAGCCACAAGAAAATAAATAAGTTGGATATATTTTTTTGCTATATCTTGTTTACTGCAGTAATTTGGCTTCTAGATCAGGAATCCTCTGTCAGAATTTGAACGAAGAAGAAAAAGAAAGTAATATACAAAAGGTCTACAGATATATCCGAAAACCAGTTGGTAGGTTTTTTGGGATAAGTGAACAACCTAAAAATTAAAAATGGCGAAAACGATATGGCGGACCAGCATTAAAAAAGTCGGATTAAATTTACAACTAACCGCAGACTAAAACCAAATGCCGTATATGGATGAATTTGAGGTTACTAATTGGGCAACTAAAGTTAGATTTAAAAAATTCAGGATGGCGGATCCAGTACGAGGTAGTGCATAAGACGGAAGTAGTTAGAACTGATATTTTTATGAATGAATGATGTGAAAAGTATAACGGGCGAAGTAAACGTAGAATTTCGTCCATAGATGTTCTAGAAGAACAAAATCAATTTGGACAATTTACATGTACGACGCATTTTTATTTGACCAAGTTAAAAGGACACCCTGTTTAAAGTGCTACAGAACTTTTTGGACTCAGAACTGAACAGTAGGATGCATGCGCAAGGAATTCGAGAGATTCCAATGAGAAGGGGTATGTGCCAATAACATCTCCCTTGGCGCGATTTGTTAAGGATCCTGTTTCATATGCTCTTAATTTTGGCTTTAGTATCAAACACCAAAACGTCTTAGTATATATATTTGTCTTTATTTCAGTTTGGTCTTCATGTTCGTCTTCGCTTTGGTCTTTGTCTGCGTCTTGGACTGACTTGGTCGCCGCTTTAACCCGTGTAAATATATTTGCAGGGTAACCATTAAGTACGAGAAGTTAGAACATTCGATTCTTTAGACTATCGCCAACCCAATAATTCTGTGTCTTACCTGGGATACTCGTCTCGATATATCATGGTTGGTGCGAACAGAAAATACACAAACTGTGATAACGTTGGAAGTTTTAGTTCTTTGTCACTATGAGTTTTATACTTCAAAACTTTCTCAGCGTTCTGTCTCAAACATGAATGAACTTTCATCAGGTATCTGGTCTGAAAAATGTTAATAAATAGTATAATATTGTATGTCACATTCCTATTTACCTGTTCCAAAGAAATGATTGCTGCTGCAGATACTGTTAAATGATAGATTGTAATGACGGACGAAGATAATACAAAAGATGAGAAGAAATAAATGACATAAGTAACCAATCCTATTATATCCCATATCTTTAAGTAGTTCCCTAAAAAATCAAATATTTAACAATCGTTATTACAGAACTTTTTATCTTAAGTTAACCTAGCTAAACATTATGCTCTAAGTTCTAGTAGGCCTCTTTTAGAGTAGACAGAGTATTATTTTTCAGAGCAATAACAATGTGTGAAATAGGTAGTAGTTTTTCCTCATGGAACACATTCTGGATTATATCATTTTAATTGATTTATTAATATTCTTAGCAAAATAATTTATCGTAATAACAGTTTGACATGCAGGGTATTCAACAGCAATCTAACCCCCCCTCTGTCATACAAAATACTCATCGAGGAAAAAAATGACGAATTTCGTGCGCTCATTTTCATACTGACTAAAAAGAGAAAAATTTTAAGTTCGAATATGATCTTAATCTTGACCTTGGATGAAACGAGTGACAGAGAAACTTTAGCGGAAGAAGTTTAGGAAATGTTTGTAGCTATCCGATAGTGATTAAAGGTCATTTGAAGCATAAATCGAATTTTGTAGTTGGAATCCTATATGAACCCGGAAACGATTTTTTTTTCGAATTTCATAAATTGAAATTTTCCAAATGCAAGATCAAGTCAAATACATTTTCATATTTGTCAAGTAATAATCGCTGATGCTCTAGATAATTTATATAAATTATTTTCGATATATGGTTGCATCTTATATGATGCTTGCCATGGCTTAATTAAATACACCGGTCCATAGAAAAAAATTGACATCTTTTTGGGACATAACATGTGCTTATACCGTTACTTCAGTAACTGTTTAAAGAGAATAACATTTTATACAGAAACAGAAATCCCTCATAATGAGTGTTTTTGCGTCTCGACTGGATCAAAAACACTGGATTTTTTTCAAAATTTTATTACTTTCTTATAAAAAACTGGAACACATTAGTCTTCGTCAAAATAGCTATCGGTCTATTTAGTTCAACATTTAGATAACAGTCCTACGAATTTAAACAAATGAATGAATAAATATTGTCTTACCTTTTGGCGACACCATTGTAATCCTTATAGTAGCCCAAAATTTGAACAAATAAAAAACTATTACTTGCTCCAGGGTAAGTAAAAGCCAAAGCCACCCCACAAAGTGAAGGTTTCTAAATTCTGAAACCATAAGGTCTGTTCCTATAATTATCCTACAGAAAATATAAATGAAGATAATATAAAAAAATAACCACCTAAATAATATGATTATTACACATCATGCTAGTATTGAAGTTTATCAAAACTTAATAAAGCACAATAAAAAATCTGAATGTGCAACTTTATTAAAAGTAGTTCCTAGCTATGCTATTGCTGTTAATGGGTGTTTTGTTATGAGCTCAAGACTTGAAGTACCCAGTATATTTAACAGTAGTTATAACGACTCGTGATTATAACGTGACAGATTGAAAGTTGACAGATGGGAGTTAGTAAACAAACCGTGGATCATAAAACGCTAGAACAGGGCGCCCTGATAGTTAAATATTATTATCAAAATAGTAAAATTATGAATGCCATTATTCGCAAAGTGCGTCCAATATTCTCTCGACAGAATATTACTAATTCATCTACTAAGAAAAGAATAATTGAAAAATTCGAAAGTCTTGGTTCAATTAGTGAGCTCGTACGGATCGTTTACACCAAAATATCACGGCAGTTCGCGAGAGTGTGGCTGAAAGTCCAGAGATGTTGAATCGTCATTGTCCACAAGAACAGGCTCAGAACACTCACTCTTCAGCGCATTCATACTAAAGATTTATATCTTTACGCCTACAAAGCCCAACTGACTTAACAACTTTTGATAACAGACCTTTCAAAACCAAGAGTGCTCACCAACTGGATCCTTGAATAAACAGAAGCAAATGCCGACTTTTCGAACAAAATCACTTTCAGTGATGAAGCTCATTTTCACTTCGATGCTATGCTAAGGTAGTTGTTATGCTTGAATTGGAACGTGCAGCTCTTGACGAAGCGACGTGCGGTTTCAGCAGGACGTAATACCAAGAGTGCTCATCAATTGGATCCTTGAATAAACAGAAGCAAATGCCGACTTTTCGAACAAAATCACTTTCAGTGATGAAGCTCATTTTCACTTCGATGCTATGCTAAGGTAGTTGTTATGCCTGAATTGGAACATGTAGCTCTTGACGAAGCGACGTGCGGTTTCAGCAGGACGTAATACCAAGAGTGCTCATCAATTGGATCCTTGAATAAACAGAAGCAAATGCCGGCTTTTCGAACAAAATCACTTTCAGTAATGAAGCTCATTTTCACTTCGATGCTATGCTAAGGTAGTTGTTATGCCTGAATTGGAACATGTAGCTCTTGACGAAGCGACGTGCGGTTTCAGCAGGACGTAATACCGCCCGTGAAATATTAACCGTGGTCTTGTGGTTCAACACTGGACTTCTGGCTGTGGGACTTACTTACAAATATACATATGATGAAAACAAGAAAAAATAACCAACTTCGAAAAAAAAAGAATGTTTAAAGTAATTAAGATTGCCTTTCCATGACTGAATAAACGAACAAAAGTCGAAGTCTTTTGAATTTTTCTATTTTATGTCTGCTTTTCATTTGACTTCTCCACTTTGTATTGGGGATTCTGAGTCCAAAATCTAAGGTGTTATCACAATCTGTCGTTAGGTGTGGTTAGCCAAGTATCTGGTACACGCAATCTTCCTGTACGGAGTGAAATCCTGCACGACGAAAGCATCAGACATGCGAAGACTAGATGTGTTTGAAATGTGGTCTGGCGACGTATGTTACAGATTTCATGGACAGAGAAACTCACCAATGTATCCATATTAAAGGAGTTGAAGGACAAAGACAGATTGTCTACAATATGTCGCCGATGAATTCTAAAATACTTTGGACAAACTACAAGACGAGAGGGAGACATCTTAGAAAAATCATTAGTACAAGGTAAGGTGGAAGGTAAACGAATGATAGGCACGTCACCTGTTAGATGGATAGACCAAGTAACGAAAATCACAAATACACCACTAGACACAGTATTAACTAAAAACTCATATTCTCTGAGTTTCCAGAACAGGTACCTTCAAAGTATAATTGTCGCAATATACCAGGAAACGGGAGGTGCCAAAGGTTTACCTAGATGTGACAGACCTAAGATGAACGATGATACCAAATTAACCGCTTTATTAAGAGAAAACTATGGCCCGACAACAACGAAAAATTGCTAACAGAAAAATGTAAACTAGTAATTCATTTCATTAATGAGCTAACAAAAGATGATGCTTAATGATGATTGAAATTTTGTGGAATGTTTGTCTTTAAATCACGTTCTGTTTTCTGATGACACTACTTTTGGTTGAGTGGTCCAGAAAATCGTCACAATTGTCAATATTGGACTCAGAAAGGTCAGCCCTGAGTATAAACTGTTGACATCCAGAATGCATGAAAAATCAATGTTTAGGCAATAAGCGACAGATTGATAGGACCTTACATTACAATGTTAATTAAAAAGTGAATATTATAAATGAGTTCTTACCTTCCTTCTCTAATGTAGTCGTGAACACCGGTATTTATAACCCAATAAATAAAAACTGCCAGGCAAATATAATATATTGTTCGAATGTGTGGATTTTTTTCTATTAAATCTATCAGCAACGAGTTTCTAATTTTAAATTCTTTATCAGGGAGTTGCTTAGTTTCATCATTTCTGAAATGAAAAATATTTATTGGTTTATAACACCATAGTAATAGGTAACGAACACATACATTTAGAAACCTATCCTATCGAATATAAATACTGTACAGATTACTGACTGGCTGAGGTCATTTCCAGAGAAAAATATCTTTTTGTGACAAAATTAATAGTAGAAGGAAACTAACAGGAACCTGTTCTACAGATAATGCATGACTAATTGACATAAAATTCAACAATATTTATCGATGCTTTTTGTTTTTTAACAAAAAAATCTCCAAAAAATCGTTAATAATTTAGTATTTTATCTCTTACACAAACTCTACCCAAGAATCTACAAAATAAGCTACTATTCGCGCAGAATCGTTAATTAGTTCCTTAGATAATGGAACCTTTACCCAAAATTAAAAAAAAGTTTATATTTTTTTTTCATTTTTTAGTTAAAACATTCTTGTTAACTCATACCCAATTTATGTTTCAAAAGCTAATATTTTAGCCCCGGTATTTTTTGCAAAATTTCAGTCAAACCTATGTGAGAACTCTTTTTCTTAAAGGGCTAAATGACCCTATCATTATGAATAAACCAGGGTTGGAAAGTAGAAGAGTTGATTTAGAGACGCCTTCTAAAATTTATCCACTCCGTCTCTGGCGAAAGGAATGTAAAACAGTATTGATTCCAAAGAACATAAAGACATCAATTGCTAGAGTCTTTAAAATGAGCAAGAACTATCTCGAGGCTGGGCAACAAAATCTTGAACGAGCAGGAAACTCAACGTATGCTTTATAAGCTGATTTTTATTTGGGTATTTTCAGTCAGTTAGTTTAGTGTTTTCAGCTTATTTTGTTGTTATAATTTAAATTTTATTAACCGACTTCCAAAAAGGAGGAGGTTATCAATTCGTAGCATTTTTTTTTTCGCTTTTTTGTATGTATGTTACCTGATTTCTTCTCCGGTGGTGGACCGTTTTGAATGAATATGGTCTTGTTTAGAATATATATCCGGATTGGTGAAACTTCAAATTTTGGAAAAGAATTCTATTGGTAAAGTGATAAAATTTGTGAATGAACACATGCGTGCATGGAAATCGCCCAATGTCCCTAATGTTTTAGTCGAATTTTCGATAACTCCTTATGGATATGTCTAGTTTTTTAACGTTTCATCTATTAAGGAAGATTCTTAGGTGATCTCATATACTTTTCTGCGACGTGTAACTTGCAGTTTTGCAGAAAATCGCCGAAAATCCCAAAATTCTTATCAAAAATTTCATCGAAATCACATAACGGACATTTCCTCATAAATATTTTAATTCCAACGTAATAGTGCGGTAATTTTAGGCACTGGAAGTTTTAATTGCGAATTTGATTATTTTCTATGTACATCTCAAGCATATAGGTAGTAAAGCATAGTATTTTAGGCTCCTTAAATCAATGAGTACTAAGCTCGTTTTGTTTGTATACCAGGCAAATACCTTTTTAAATGCAAATTTTTCCATTTTGCGAAGACGGTGCTTTTGGTTGTCACATTCTCCCCGCCTAATAGAAAATTCAGTGACAACACATGTCAAACTTTAAACTGCTATTTGGTGCGTTTATAGACAAGGTGTTTAGTTATAGCAAACGAAATCACAAAGTAAAGTGATAGAAGGAGTTGCATTTATATGAAGATTGAAATATAGGACGGACTAGAATGATAGTGGTCCGTAGGCAGCCGTATATACAGGATGGTAGGAATATAGGGTGGACTGGACGTTTGGTGGTACAAAAATGTTGGAAAAAATGTGAAATTAAAATTATATAGGGTGATTAAAAAACTGTTATATGATGTGGACATAAGCATATCATATACAGGATGGTTGAAATATATACTGGAGTGGAATTATATTTATACAGTGTGATTAAAAAATTATTTATTTTATAACCCATAAGAAGTTGCATATAATGTGGAGAGGAATTAATGTTACAAAGGGCGATAATATACAAATGTTAAAATAAATGAAATAATTTATGGGGTAGCCCACAAGAAGTTATATACTATGGTTGAACTATAGGACGGATTTGACTCCGTAAATATGGGATGGATTCTACTACGTCCTATAGTTTACAGAAGGCAGCTAACAAATGTATGTTTGTCCGTGGGCAGTCGTATGTACAGGATGGTTGGTACATAGGTTGAAGTAGAATTCTCTATAGTTATACAGGGTTGTCAAAAAAGTTGCAAAAAGGTTACATGGCGTAGTCGATAAGTCATAAATATATTTTGGGCTTATTAAGTCAACGGGTACTAGTACATTTCGTTCGTAAAGATTTACATGTCAGTTTAAATGAGAAAGTATCATTGTGTAATGTTGAGGCTTTCGATGTTACCTGGCTCTGTCTATTAAGGTTATACATACAAAATAAAAAATAAAGAATGAGAACTACCTGAGTTCAAAAAAACTAAAAAGTTGAAAATAAAACATTAAAAAATATATAACCGACTTCTACCTATAATCTAATAGAATTAATTAAATCCAAAGTTTAAAACTACGGCCATATGTCAACTATGCGCCGAAATTAGGCATCAGAAACTAATAATAATAGTCGCACACTATATGTACTTCTGGGGGGAAAAACTGATAAAACCGACCGTTCCCCCCCCTCTTATCTCCGAAACTATAAGAAGTAAAATTTTGAAAAAAAAATTAGAGATATAGGACGTCACCTGAATTTTACCGGAAAAATAAGGAGAAAGCACTACTAAAAATTTTGGGTGGCAAATTACAAAATTAAATGGAAAATATAAAATTAAAATTGTTTCTAACACATCATGTAATACGAGTATATATCAAATGAAAGGGGTCATTATGGCGAAAACAAATATATTTTTTTCATATTTTTAAAATAATTTATCCTCCTATCTTATCTCCGAAACAATGAGCAGTACATTTTTTAAAAAACTAGGGATATAGGACCTCACCTGAACTTTACTAGAAAAATAAGGGAAAATCCCTAATATTAATTTTAGGGGGCAAATTACAGCATTAAATGGAAAACATAAGATTAAAATTATTTCTATCGCATCATGTAATATATCAAATCAAAGGGCTCATTATGACGAATAGAAATATATTTTTTTCATATTTTTTAAAATTAATATTTTAGAATATATTAACAAAAATATTTAAAAAATGACCCATCCCCCCTCCCTTTATTCCCCAAACTATAAGACCTAAAATGTTTTGTTTACAGGAAAAATATGAAAAAGCCCTTAATATTAATTTTGGGAGCCAAATTATAGAATTAAACAGATAATAAAAAAATATTTTTTATATCGTTTGTTAAGATCTTGTAAACAATTAATTTAAAAAATATGAAAAATATATGTTTGAATTCCTCATAATGAGCCTTTTCATTTGATGTATTCCATATATAGATAGATTAAATTAATAAGTTAAAGTTAACTATATAAGCTAAAGTTAAACATCACATTACATTGGTGCGAACATAAATAAATAGAATAAAATTTTGAATATAGATAAATAGAATAGAATTTTGAATTAGGAGGATGCCAAAATTTATTGTTTTAGTTTATTTTTGATCACGGTTTTTTTCCTATTTAAATTTTTGAGGAAATGTGGTAATTTGTTAAAATAGTCGATAGCATTAAATAGATGATTCCTTTTACCGACTTCTAATGTACTTTTAGGTTTAATTATACTTGTAGAACTAAGGTACTGTCTCTTTAACATATCATATTCACCAAAATTTTCAATTTGTATGTCTGTATCCATTATTTTATTCTCATCTTTAATCACATTTTTCAGAATTCTTTCTTGCAATTTTATAAGAGGTTTTAAAGCATTGTCATAGGCAGCACCCCATACTTCAATTCCGTAGGTTGTAAGGCTATTAAATAGTCCAAAATATAGCATAGTAAGAGTTTTCCTATCAACATTTTTCATGTTTACAAAAACATACAGCAAATATCGTAATTTACTTACAACTTTGTTGATGTGAACATTCCATTTTAGGTTTTGGTCCAATATTATTCCTAAATATTTTGTGTTATCAACTCTTTCTAATAATTCTTCACCAATCTTAACTTCAATATTATAAGGAATCATGTCATTGTAATTGACCAAAGTGATATATTTAGATTTATTAATATTCAAGGTAAGCTGATTTGATTTAAGCCAACAAGTAACTCTATCTAGATATAGATTCATTGATTTGATAGCTTCATTCCAAGTCAGTCCAGAAGTAAACAAGGAAGTATCATCCGCAAACGTTACAATATTATTAGACGGGATAATATTTAATACGTCATTGATGTAAATTAGAAATAATAACTGGCCAAGAATAGTACCTTGAGGAATTCCACATTTTACGTCTAAACTGTCACTTTTACTATCCTTAATTTGGACAAATTGCTTTCTATTTTCCAAATAACTACTAAAAAAACCATGTGGTAAACCTCGTAAACCATATTTTTCTATTTTTTTTTTTTTGTATGATATCGTGATTAACAGTGTCAAATGCCTTTGACAAATCTAGAAAAACAGCAATAGTAGGTAAACTCTTATCAAGTAACCAGAAATAAAGTCAATTAAGTATAAGATGGCATCTTTAGTGGAATGACCTCCCCTAAATCCGAACTGATTATTAGCAATGATATTATGTTTGTCAAAGAAACTGAGCAGCCTATTATAAATATTTTTTCAAGAATTTTTGTAAAATTCGACACTAACGAAATAGGGCGATAGTTATTAGGTTCATGTTTTGAACCATTTTTGTAAACAGGGACAATTTCAGCAACTTTTAAAATTGATGGCCAAATTTCTTTTTCAAAACACATATTTATAGCTGTAGTAAGTGGTTTTAATATAAATTTACTAATTATTTTTAGAGTACTAGCATACTAGCATGTATTTTATCGACACCACCAACTTTGTTTTTTGAGCTTAAATATGATTTTTTGTACCTCACATTCATTAGTAGGTGTCAAGAAGAAAGTTGCATCGCATTCATATCATAAGAGTTTTCAATTATTTTGTCATCAATATTTAGGAAATCAATTTTTTCATTCGTTTTGCTTCTACCCAATTTGTTATTTAGATATTTCCACATTTTTTTATTATCATTTTGTACTTTTGCAACCTCTTGTTTTTCGGAATTAATTTTTGCTAAGTTAATGATATTTGTAAGTTTATTTGCATACTTCTTATATTTATTTTTAAGTTGAATGTTGTAAGGGTGACTTTGCCATTCTTTATATAATTTATTTTTAGTTTTACAAGATATAATAAAATAAAAGTGTATATTTTTTATAAATTTAAACCGCTTCATTAAAAACATAATAGGGTAATTATCAGAAAATGCACTCATTCCCTGCTTGTCTGAAACTGGAATATTAGAATCTTGAAGGTGGTACGGAAGGAACCCTTAGTATGCCAGTCCAACTCGCACTTGACCAAATTATTTTAAATTAACGAAAATATAATAGTTTATTCAGATTTATAATTAAAGAATCAATAACCTACTTTTTAGTTACCAATATCTGCATAAAATAAACATTTATTATTATTATAGTGACTATATAAAAAAAAATTTAAATTGCAAATTAGTAATGTACTGATATTGAAAATAAGTAAGAACAACAATTAATAACAATGCATTTTTGACGCTAATGACTTTATAGAACAAAGGCTGATTGTGCGTCATTAGGAAGATTAATTGACTAATAAAAACAGTATAGCATTGAAATCGCGGAAACAGAACTGATAAAACAAAAATATTATCACTCCGATAATAGTTGTTCTGAATTAAAAGTAACTAGCACCAGCAACTATCCAATGCACAAGTGCTGGAATTGTTTAATACAAAATAAATTTGCAAGTAATGTTTTGAAGGAAAAGTTGATGGAACATTTCGAGTCATTATCCAATACAACAATTTATTAGCTTTTTATAACTGATGATTTAGCAACAAATTGCGTGAAATGCAGCACTTAACGAGCCATGTTCGAAGATATTATATAAATCCATGATATAGCGAGTATATACTGATCTATGTTCTCGATAGAGTACAGTTCTACTTTGGGAGTGGGCTCCTACCTACTCAGACTTTGGCTTTCCTCTCAATTCCTTCCGGAAGAAACTGTTGTCCCATCTCCAGCTCCCAACAAACTTACATATTTCCTGTAAATTATCAGTTATCTCCCTACCAATTAAAGCAGTTGTCGGGTAAGACGCTCTAAACTTCCGATAAATTGCACGAAATGGAAGAAGATATTATGCACATTAACTAGGTTATACTAGGAGTTGTTTGAACATTTGAGAAATGGACATGACAAGAATTACTGTTACCCTCAGATCATTTGTTTCACTATACGAGTATAGGAGCATCAAGGATGGAGACATTGGCGTCCTGAGGGATAAGAGATATGTTTCTAAGATTATGCAACTTTGAAATTATTAGTCCTAGGGTAATTCAACTCATCTACATGTTAAATGGCAGATACTTTATGAAGAACATACATGTTAACTTATCAATCGCTACTATACTTTCTATCTATCTACTTTATGCAGACATAGTATCTATGTCTTGAATAAAACAAAAACACTATACCCTACTGGTGGAGATTTTAATGTAAAACTGGGGCAACAAGAGGACGATTGCGAGAGAGCTCTGGTTTATCAAAGATATGGAACACGAAATGAAAGAGGAGAAATGCTAGTTGACGTTTTGATATATAACAATCTATATATTATAAATATATTTTTCTAACAGAGCCCACAACAGAAATGGATTTGGCAAGCCTAGATTGCAACATACAAGATGCAGCGACACTGAACAATTTCCCTAATAATAGCGACCACTGAATGGTTGGTTAGCTTGTTGATACCAATGTATACAAAGAGAGATCAAAACTTACTAAGAAGTCCATAATAATTATAGCAACGAGCAAGACTTAAACATCAACATTTGGAATGTCTTCGATGACACATTACATATAATATCAAAAAAAAATGTATGAATTAGATGTTGCGGTTTTAGTTCAATGCTGGTTCAATGCAAGTATATAATTGACGAAGGACCTTTAGCGGAACCATCAATAAACACGTGCCGTCGCGTGTTTTAATTCACCAAATAAAGTTAATCACTAACCTTTTACGTCGAAGCTCTGCAGACAGTGTTTTCTTGGTTCTTCTTTCTTCAAAGGCTAGCCCCGCAACGGCAGGAACAGATTTTAGAGCTTCGTCTGGACAACACGTTACACAAAAAATAGCGACGTAATGTTCATTGATTGAGCAAACAATAAATGCGGGTTTAACAACAAATGATGCGCTTTTGTAAACACAAAAGAAACAAAATGAAAGCGGTTTAGCGGATGTTACGATCGGAACTAATAACTCGCGGAATCGTAACACAAAAACAAAACAACAAAAAGCGGCCGTCTCTTCAGACGGAATCAAAAGTGTCCGTATAGTTCGAAGTACAAAACACGAATCACGAATACTGTGTATATTTTACACGCAAAAAACACTTAAAATTAGCATTAGCGCGACGGAAGGTTTTGGAAAAGGTGCAGAAGTTTAAAAATCAGGGAAGTACTTCAATCAAATTGAACTATACACTAAACAAATTGCGGGAACGCACCAACATTATTTACGCTATCAAAATGCAAAACCATTAAGCAAATTCCAAACACTCCAAAAAGTTGGTAAATTAATAAAATTTTGGAAAAGTGAGATGAACTTTCTAGCAGTTTTTTATTCATAATGACAGGGTCATCCGGTAAGGATTGATTCAAATTTTGCAAAAACTACTGGAGCTACAGTATTTATTTCAAGATGTAAAATGCGTATGAGAAGATCTACCCTTTTAGTTAATAAGAATGTTTTAGCTTTAAAATAAAAAATATATAAACATTTTTTTCTTTTTTAGAATTTCGAGTAAAGCTACCATTACCTAAGGAACCAATTAACGAAATTAAGCTATAGTAACTCATTTTGTAGGATTTCATTTCTCTTCAACATTATTCATTGTAGCAAACATGGTTTCAGGGATAGATTTTGTGTATAAGATAACATACTAACTGTTACCTATTTTTTGATTTTTTTTAACAAAAATAAACGCAAAATGTGGAATATTAATGTCAATTAGTTATGCTTTATAATTAGAAATCTTTGATGTTGTTTTTTAATTCTACTATTAATTTTCTTTTCCTGACTTGAGCTAACAACGCCAGCGCAAGAGAATCAATCAACCAGAATTATTCTTCACAAAAATGGTGACATAAGTAAATTGCAAAACTATCCCCTATAAGTATCATGTACAAATAATTTATGAGGATCATACGAGATAAATATCAGCTAAACTTAACTTTTATCAACCATAAGAACAAGCAATAAATTTACAAAAACAAGGTGCATTATTTGACTCTAGTATACAATAAATTAGAAGGTAACGACTGGAAACAGCAGTATTAAATAGTCACCTAATGAACTGCATGAGATGCATATATGCAGACGCAGTAGAGGCAAGGATGGCCAATAGGATAAGTCCTGTGGTGAGAGTCCTGCATCATAATGAGAGTGCGATTTGGCTGGTAAGGGCAGGAAAGGCTTCAGTTTAGGACCGAGTTAGGGCGGACCTGGTAAGACAGTTAGTGGACACGGACGAAAGGACGATCATGGAAGTGAATAACAAGGAAGTAGAATTTGGCGACAGAAGTCTGAACCACCCATAACCCTGGTGAACACAGTAGAGGGAGTAGCATCTTATAACATAAAAAGTATTGAAAGAGACAAGGGAGAGTTTTGGGGCACTATGGGTTTGGTATAGGTATGTCAAATTGCTATAATAATAAAACCGGTTGAAGATAAAGAGTATAGGTGGGTAGCAATAATAACACTTGACATAAAGAACGCTTTTAATACGGAGCTATGAAATGTCATGAGCAGTAGGTTGGAGGAAATGGAGGTTAGTGAATATTTAGTCAATCTAAGTGAGAGCTGCCCGAAGTAATTAAAGCAGAGTTATGGAGTAATTGATGCGCAGAAGAACCGAAGCTCTAAAGGCCATAGTTAAATGAATGCTAAAACCGCTGCTATCAACACGGGAGATCAAGTTTTTGTGTGGTGAGGGTGAGGCGATCAACTACGTGAGAATAATACTAGATGGCAGGCTAGGATTTAACAGGCACATAAGATATGTGTCTGAGACAGCAAAAAGGATGGTGAAGTCTCTTAGGAGGCTTCTTCCTTTTTGACACAATGAAATGAATGTTGGCACCTTCAGTGAGTAGGTGGCTAAGACATATAAGTCGATCTTGATGAGACTGGTATAGGTGTACAGAATAGTGTCCACCGAATAGCTGCACCTAATTACCGAAGAGATTATTATTGTACTGTTAGGAGAGAAACGGAGACACTCAAAAGAGAAAGGCAAGACTGGAGGGAGAAGAGTTTATTTGTATGGAATGAACCGAGAAACACCCCGAACCATACTAGCTTAGAGTGAAAGATAAAGCGAGTGGAGATGGACAGTATGGTAAGAGAAATTCGGAAGTGGCCTTCTACGAACCTAATATACAACACCCTTGATTAATAAGAAGTGCGTAGCCAGTCCATAGAGATTTCACTTTGTCAAAAAAGTATAACGTTAATTAACAACAAACTCATTTAAATTATTTTCTTACTTTCACCAATATATTCGTATAAACATTGTATATCAAGACAGTATATTTTTTTCAAACCTCCACGTGGGCCAAATTGCTGGTAACAATTATATGTGAGTAAATTATAAAACGTTATTGCAGTCTTAATTTATATTAAGATACAATTACAATGACAAAACACTAACGTTTCTATCATTATGACATCGTATACACCTACTATTAAAAATCAATTGTTTTACGTAAATATGTACACACATTAAACATATTAATGTCATTTAAATTTGTCAATCATCTTAATGCACAATTTTCATTAATTATTTCCATTAATAATACCAGGATGTAGACCTTGACACGTTTGATTTTTTGTACTGCACTATGTAATTCTTAATAGACATTCAGGGATAGTTGGACAAATAAATTAGGTAGATTAGATAAATAGAATCTCTGGAATTGCCAGTAAAAAAATGTGGGGAAGAAAACAGAACAGCAACATCAAGTCTACAAAATAGTAATAACAAATGAAGATAGTGAAGCAAAAACAAAAATGAAAGCAGTATTAGAGAGGTGAAACACACATCATAAGGAAAAGTTGAACACAGCTGGAAGAACAGATATCTAGAGATCGAAGGGAAATAATAGAGAGCTAGAGAATGAACCCCATCGAAAAGACCGGAAGTATCAAATTCCTACGACATGGACTCTAAGCAAAGAAAAAATTCAATAGATCAGAAGATGTAAACTATCTACGAATGAGGAGATCAAATACTCAACTACAAAAAACTACAAACCAAGATGTCTTACGAAAACTTGTTAGATTTTATTCTACACTACTATTAATAGTAAATGGATAGATACACTAATCTGAATCACTGAATGTATTTACAAGACAGTGGATAGTATTGGCAGTTTTTGGAGTAAGAAGAGGAACAATATCAAGAAGAAAAGACGCAAATGATAACATGGAAATTGAATGTAATACCAACCAACATAAAACAAGAATAAGAAAAACGGAGGAAACACATAAATATAAAAGAGTAACTTTAAAAATAACTCTTCGAAGTTTCCTTGGATTTCCATGGTCTTGAAATGGTTGATCTCACAAGTGAATAAGTCAATATTCAAATCTGAGGGAAGCATGTTCCTTACGATTTTAGATGTGACAAAATACACAGGCCAATATAAAAAGACTTGGTAAATGAATTAATAAAAACAGGGAATGCTTGAAGAGGCATAAGAGCTAGATGATGATGAAAGCAAGGTGGTATAGTTCAAAAGAATATTCTCCGATAAATGCATACCCGCTTTTTTCCTGCAAAACTGTTTAACTTGGCCATCTAGAAACTAATATATACAAAAAATTACTCTGGTACAGAAATAGGATGAGCATCAAACCATCATAGGAAATCAAATAATTATACAAGCTGCCACTGATGATTATGTTCAGTAGAATACATTTGGGAGCTTGTTGAATAAACTGAAAATTTTCGTTTAAAGCAACCATAATATTTGCTCGTTTCTTTGACAGTTTTCATAGCATTTTGAGACCAATTCTAACAAATTTGGAAGGTTTCACCTATAATAAACATTTGAGGCTACTTAGATAGATCGATTGTACTTTCATTGTACACAAGAAAATAATAGATATCCATTATTTTTATATATTTACTGAAAAGATGAGTAATAAATTATAATAAATACATAAAAACACAATATGTAAATCATCACTACATCTTATAAAACAAAGTTCTCCGCCGCGTCTGTCTGTCTATCTGTTTACAATAAACTCAAAAACCACCCCACCGATTTTCTTGCTATTTTCACCAATGGATAGAGTGGTTCTCGAGGAAGATTTTAGTATATAATTTTTTGAGTTTTTATATAAATTGGCTAAAATATAGCGATATTTGTTGGAGGTGTCGGAAAAAAATAAGCCGCCTGGGACCTTTGAGATATAACAAAATAATGTATGGTGGAATTGTGTATCTTATAGAGGTCTACAAAAAGTCCGGGACGCCATATGGCTATCTCTTAAGGATAAAATACTAAACCCATTTTAATACTTTAAGAAATGGCCAGTTATAAAGCGGTAATTGGAACTCTATTTAAACAAATACGGTATTAATCCTTATCATTTTAAATAAGTTAGTTGGCTCGAGCATTTCATGAAGAATATTTTTTCCCTTTACACCATGGAAATTAAATGAATACCTTAGGAGATATAGCAAAATCAAAATATGTAGCACGCAACGAAATTAATTTCGTGTCGCCGTGATTCGATCTAGCCGGGCGGGCTCTCGAGAAACTAAGTAAACTAACTTAACAAAAAAAATGTATGATCTAATATTATCCTCAAATAATAATAGTAATGAAGGTAAAATGTTTTTAGGTGCCTCTGTAGGCACAGTTAAAACATTTTTAATAAATGTATTATTAGCAAAAGTACACTATCCGACAGAAAAATTGCCCTAGCTGTGGGTGGCATCGTCCGGCATAGCATTGAAAAGTGGGCGAATCGACCATTCCACTTTAAACTGACATTATAAGTATGTAGTGATGACGTCACTAGCATTTGTAATATTTCTAAATAGAGCAGTGTCGGAAAATTAATGAGCGCTTGCAGTTTTATTATTTGGGATGAGGCTTCTATCTCTCATAAAGCTTCAGTTGAGGCACTAGAAAGGATAATAGGATATCTGCGCAACAGTAACCGCCCAATGGGTGGTTGTACTGTTATATTCTCTAGAGATCTCCGTCAAATTTTGCTAGTTATAACTAGAGGAACCAGAGGAGATAAAGTCAATGCATCGCTCAAAAGATCGCATCTTTGTCACATATAACGGCTTAAAACCAATATGAGGATTTTGTACTTTAGCGAAGGTAATTGGCAATTTTCTAACGACTTGCTCCAAATAGGAAATGGTGAGTTTCAAGCAAGAAATGTCTATGTACATTTTAACAATATTTGTGTTTTGGTACAAAATGTGAAAGACATTATTGAAAAATTTTATCCCAATATTATTAACATATCTACTAACACACTAAATTGGTTTCAAATTAATATTAAAAGTAGGTGCTCCTATTATATTACTCAAATGTGAGTCCACTGAAACTGTGCAACGATACAAGATTAAAAGTAGTCAATTTAAAAAAAAATGATCGAATTTTTCAGATTAACTGGCAATGCAAATGGTGAAACTTAGACATGTCTTTCCAATTTAAACGGGTACAATTTCTGTTTGGAATGTCAATTAATAAAGCGCAGGGTTGAACATTAAAAGTTGCTGGAGTCAAGGCCGTAGCCAGGAAATTGTTTCCAGGTGTGTTTTTTCGGGAGGCTTGGATTGATGATGAGCTGATTAAGTATTCACGTATTTCCAGAATATATAAAATTGTATAAATATAATATTTATTCTTATGGAAAAGATTGTTAAAGGATTAAAATTTAATCTTCAAACCAAAAATTTCAAAATTTCGGGTTTTTTTTGAGACCTCAGGTCAGGTTATTAATGTTGCATACACAGAATATACTTAGAAACTAATCTAAATGTTCTCTGTTCTCTATTTTGTGTGCCTCATAAATAATTACCACTCAAAAAATAACCTAAATTAATATTATGTTTAACGAGGAAATATGATTGATTGTTTCGTTTGTTACGATTTCACTCAAAAACTACTCAACCAATTTTACCGAAACCTGCATCTTCTCGAAGTAACATTTTACATTTTCTGTAAAGAACCCGTGCGAACCTGGAAGGGGTTGCTAGTAGAAATTAATTTTAACATTGCGTTAGTTTAAAATATATTGTTAATATCAATACTTACTTTTGCCTAGGAGATTTCTCATTGTTGTGATATTTTGTGGTGCCGTTTTTAATCACAGACTGAATTCTCTCATTATTCTCTAAATGTTTGATTCCGTTCCCAATTGATTTAATATGTTCTGGTTCCATGCTCTGCAAATAAAAAATAGATTATTGTACATAACATGATACCACAGCAAAGTTCATCAAGTTGTTTGTATACAGCGTGTGACCCTTTTGAATGTAAGCACCTCTGTAAAAAAAAATCGACCGTTCCCCCCCTGATCTCCAAAACTACTGGACCAAAAATTTTGAAAAAAATAGGAAATATAGAACGTTGCCCGAACTTTACAGGAAAAATAAGGAGAAACCGTTAATATAAATTTTGGCGGGCAAATTATAGAATTAAATGAAAACTTAAAAATTAAATTTTTTTAAAACGCATCATATAGTACATCAAATGAAAGGTCTCATTCTGAGGAACACAAATATATTTTTTTCATATTTTAAAAGATATTAACAAAAATATACCAAAATTTACCCACCCCCCCTTATCTCCGAAACTATAAAACGTAAAGTTTTGAAAAAAATAGATGTATAGAGTCTGACCTGAAGTTTACTCGAAAATAAGGAGAAATCTCTACTTTTAATTTTGGGGGGCAAATTACAGAATTAAATGGAAAATATAAAATTAAAATTGTTTTTAACGCATCATGTGATATATCAAATGAAAGGGCTCATTATGACAAAAACAAATATATTTTTTTCATATTTTTAAATTAAATTAATTAAAAGGTATTAACAAAAATATAAAAATTTTTACCCATCCCCCCCCTTATCTCTGAAACCATATGCTGTAAAATTTGGAAAAAAAATGTAGGTATAGCGCCTCACCTGAACTTTACTGGAAAAATAAGGAGAAACCCCCAATATTCATTTTGGGGGGCAAATTATAGAATTAAATGGAAAATAAAAAATTAAACTTGTTTCTAACATATTATGTAATATATCAAATCACAGGGCTCATTATGACTAATACAAAAATATTTTTTTTATTTAAAATATAATAAAAAAATATTTAAAAAATTACCCATTCCCACCTTTATTCCCCAAACTATAAGACCTAATTTTTTTATTTACAGGAAAAATACGAAGAAATCTTTAATATTAATAATGGGAGCCAAATTATAGAAATAAACGGAAAATAAAAAATATTTTTTTAACGCATATATTGCATAAATATATCAAATGAAGTCATTATGAGGAATACAAATATATATTTTTCATTATTATAAAATTAATTATTTACAAGATATTAACATAAAAATATTAAAAAATCCCATTTCTCGCTTTATTTCCGAAACAATGCTATCCAAAATTTTGAAAATAATTAAGGGTACTGGGCTCATTTGAAAATGATAAGAGAAATTATTAGAAAAAATAAAAGACTCATTATGTGAATTACAAATATATCATATTTTTAAAAGATATTAGCAAAAATATTAAACATCGACCTAATTCCCATTTTTGAAACTATACTATTTAAATTTTGAAAAATATAATTTATTTAATATATTTTTATTTAATATGTTTTTTTTTTTTGTTTCAAAAGGTATTGATAGAAATCGTAGGCCAATTCTACAGCACCTATAAAACTTTTTTTGGGTATTGTATGTATGCATATGCTTATCTAAGTAAAATATTATCATTTTGTAGTTTCCTACAAGGTTAGGAGTCAGAGTAGCTTTAAGCTAATCTTCGCCTTGTAGGGGCAAAGCTTTCTTTTAAATATATTTTTTGTTACCTGTTTTTCATACTTCTTGTTTAATTGTAAATGCTTGTATGCTTTGCTAATAAAGACAATTTATTATTATTATTGCGAAAATGTATTCAACTAGTATACATTTCCTTAAAAGCTTTCTTTTCAATCGATTTGTCCCAACACCGCCACTCCATTATAAAAAACCAGCATTTTATGATAATATTGCCTAGTTTTATTAACATCTCATTGTATTTATGCGTTTAATTTGCACCCATTGACTCCTACAATAATTGGTGTTATCTTGTTGTTTGTGAGATATGTTTACATAACTTGGTATAATTTACAATTAATATTTTCAAACATAACAAATTTTGGCAGATTAGACAATTCTTACAGATTAAAGTCGTAAGTAGGTTGTGAGGAATGTGTTGAAAATTAAAAAGTATATAAATAAGTAATTTGGTCAGCGAGTTGAACTCGCATACTACGGGTTCCACCTTTAAGATTTGATACAATATAAGTGAACAAAGTATATATTTTTATAATATTCCAGTTTCAGGTAAGCAGGAATGGAGTGGTTTTTCTATATTTACCTTAATATTTTTTAAAATAAGCGTTTTAAATTTATTAAAAATAAAAAATTTTATTTCCCACATAGTATTTTTTTATCTGATTTTATCGCTTGATTTGAATAAAGATATTTATTTAATTTTATGGTTGACCAAAAAATTAAGGTTAGGATTTTCGTTTTATTTTACCAATAAATTTTCAGTCAAGCCCTTTATAATCGTTTGTCTTAATTTTATAAAATAAATTGTAAATAATAAATTATTGAATCATTTAAACAAATAATTTTAAAAATAAAAATAAAATATATGTGTTTATGATGATTCTTAACATTTGATAAATTACATTACGGGTGCACTTAATAAAACAAAATTTTATTTTCCATTTAACTATATATATATATATATATATATATATATATATATATATATATATATATATATATATATAATTGGTCGTATTTTGTATATTTTATAATAACTTTTTTGCAAATTATTTTAAAAATATTAAAAAAATATATGCTTATATTCCTCATTCTTTTACTTGATATTTAATTTTTCATTTAATTCTGTTATTTGGACCCCAAACTTAATATCAGGGTTGTCTCCTTATTTTTCTTGTTTAGTGTAAGTGAAGCCCTATATTTCAAATTACAAAAAAACGGGTCTGTAGTTTCTAATATAAAGGGGGGAATAGTTGATATTTTGTATTTTTGTAAATGTCTTTTAAACAAATGATGTTAAAAATCTGAAAATATATATTTGTAGTTTTCGGAAGGGCCCTTTCATTTAATATAGTAAACGATGCGTTTAAAAACAACTTGTTTCTCCTTATTTTTACTGTAAAGTTCAGATGGGGCTCTATATCTCTATTTTACGTCTTAATAGTTTCGGAGATAAGGGGGGGTATGGGTAATTTTTTAAATATTTTTGTTATTATCTTTTAAATAATTTATTTTAAAAATATGAAATAATATATTTGTATCCGTTATACTGAGCCTTTTAATTTAATATGTTAAATGATGAGTTAGAAACAATTTTAATTTCATATTTCTCCTTTAATTCTGAAAATTTCCCCCCCAAAATTAATATTAGGTTTTTTCCTTTTTTGCATAAAATTTATATAATTTCGGAGATAAGAGGGGGAATGGGTAAATTTTTGTAAATTTGTGCTAATATCTTTTAAACTAATTATTTTTAAATATAAAAAAAATATATTTGTGTTCCTTAGAATGAGACCTTTCATTCTTTATATTACATGATGCGTTTGAAAAAAAATTTTAACTTTCCATAAAATTCTATAATTCGCCCCCGAAAATTCAAGTTAAGGGTTTCTCGTTATTTTTCCGCTAAAGTTCGAGCAACCTTCCATTTTTCGTGTTTTTTCAAAATTTTGGGCTCAATAGTTCTTGAGATAAGGGGGAATTGTCGTTTTTTTTATTTTCCTCCCCAGAAGTACCCCTCAAATCAAAATTTCTTCATTTACGATATGTGCTCCGGATCGGGTCACCAAACTATAAACTGATACCAAATATCAATATTTTCCGCCTGTTAGTTTTTATTATAATTTATTTAATGAATGAACTAATATTATGAATAAATTTTAGCATTCTGCCCTGAAGATCCTCGATAGCTACTAAATAAAACAAAAATAAAGAAAATCGGTTGACGTACAGAGGAGAAAATGGTAACGAACCGCTTTGTCTCTGCCTATTTATATATATAGATGTTTCCCGCTTGATCCAGTATTGTTAGTGAAAAGGTAATATTCGTATATTTGTTTAGTATTAATATTGCTGTTTAGACATAAATACACATTGCTCAATTTTTTTGTAGACCTTATAGTTTTATTCATCACAATTACCAATAGATTAAATTTTTTTCCTAATACGCGAAATGATATTTAACAAGTCAAAATTAATAATCAAAACTTTGTTAACATTAGTTTTTACACAATAAAACACATATTAATAACATTAGAATTTATCTAAGTGTTTTTAACAGCTTCATTAAGCACTTTGACCCTCCTATTTTTTTACTGGGAAATTTCACGGAGAAACTATCTCAGAAATGGTACGTTGTTCATACTTCCAACTTATAATTATTTCTATGTAATTATTTTCTCATTACACAATAATATAGTCCTTAAAATAATCAGCTATGAAGTTTTTATTAATTCGCTATTGTAATAGTGATAATATTTAATAATTACCAATTATAATGATATTCTTATATACAATTACTGCGTCACTAAGAAATTATAGAATTATACGTGAAAACTGCACTAAGGGCACAAAAGTAGAAGCAACGTTTTGTCCGAATTGCCTGTCTAGAAGTAGTCCTTCCTAAAGTTTGGTTTGGAAAAAAACGTTAAAAAAATTGTTAAGTAAGTATATACATTAAGTAGTTATAGCGCCGAGGATAATTACAGTTATAATGAAGTTTGGTTTCATTATCAAAATTGACTGTTTCAGGAGTTTATAATATTTAGGATGTTTTAAAAGTGAAATAAAAAGTCAGTTACTTACTTCAACCGTATATGTGACTTCGTATATAAATATTGTGAATACGACAAGGCACTACTAGGTAACTAAGTAAAAATATTCAAAAACAATATTATCTCTCTGTCCACCGTTATCACATTAATTACCAAACATCTACAAACTACGATACTGATTGACAAAGCTTTTAACGTGATGTTTTAAATATATTAGTTTTTGCATTTTTCAAAATCCAGACGTTTTACAATTACTAGAAGCATGTCTTTTCTATATTTTAAACGTTTTAATTAGGTAATTGATTCGTCATAATTTCAAGATAACTGATTAAATGAAATTCCGATAAAAGTTAATTACTTACTGTGTAATAATACTTCAGTTTTTTACTATCCAAAAACCTCAATCAATAAAGAAAAATATATAGAGTGAATTTTCCCATTAATGTTATTATTTAGTTTAGTTTAGTTTATTGCCCAACAGAAATAAATCCAATTACAGGACAAATATTATAAAGTAATGAAACATACTAATAAACTATGGTATCTTAAATACTTCAAAAAATGATAATAATAAAAAGAATAAAAAGAACGCAGAATATTACAAATATGTATTACAACATAAATTTTACACACAGTTTTAAAAAAGAAATAAAATAACAATTGACAAATATTACATCATAAATTTTACACACAGTTTTAAAAAAGAAATAAAATAACAATTGACAAGAGACTTTTACTAGTAACTGAACCATGGTTGATCTGACATTTGTTGAATATACCCTTTAGCGATTGATTCAAAATTGTCATAGTTAATATCACAGATTCTAGATATACTGTTATAAGTTCTACACATGATAAATAATGGTGACTTTATGAGTACATTTGTATTTGCAAACAGAAAAAAATGTGTTATTTCTTGAACCAATCCTTGGCGAATGTATCGGGAGCATTGACAGAAGAACAGGAGAGTCAATTCTGTTGTGAACCAATTTGTATAAAAATGAAAGGCTATGTAAATTCCAATGAATAACTAAAGACCTTATCCCAAATCTGTCAAGAAGTAAATTGATTGGATATGAGCCGTCGACTCGAAAAGCGAGAAATTTCAAGAATTTTCTTTGCACTGCCTCCAAACGCTTATGATGAATCTTGTAGACAGGATGCCAGATAATCTAACTTTGAGCGCACTAAGAATGTATATAAAGATTTCAGCGCGGATAGGTTATGAAAGGTGTTGCAATTTCGCAAAATAAAACCCAGCGAACGCAGTGCCGATTTGCAAGTTATGGAAATATTTTCAGCGAATGAGAATTTGTTATCGAAATATACACCTAGGTCCTTTATGATAGTACATCGCTCAATAGTTTGATTATTCAACGAATGATCGAATAGTATATGATTCCACTTTAAAGTATATGAACATACTTTGCATTTCACGATGTTCAAAAAGAGTTTGTTCTTGGTACACCATAACGTGAGCTGATTGAGGTCATGTTGCAGCCGTAAGCTATCATTGATGCTCTCGACTTTGAGAAATAATTTCCGATCGTCTGCAAAAAGAAGAGTTTCAGATAACAGTATACTTGATAAGTCGTTAATGAATATCAGAAACAATAACGGACCGAGATTGGAACCTTGGGGTACTCCTGAACTGATAGTAAATATGTTTGATTTAAAGCCGTTATAGCTAACAAATTGATGGCGATTACTTAAGTAGGATTTAAATAGAGTAACCAGCGAGTAACTGAAACCAAAAACCGATAATTTTTCGATTAATGTAGGGTGATGAAGTTTATCGAAAGCCTTGGTAAAATCCGTATACACCACGTCTACTTGACTTTTGGAGTTAAGGGCTGCAGCTGTGAACTGGGTGAAAATCGATAAATTAGTGACTGTGGATCTATTTTTCATGAAACCGTGTTGATCCGGCGATATATGTGATCTGACAATATGAAAAATCTGATCATAAATACACATCTCGAATACTTTAGCAAAATTGGGAATAATGGCGATAGGTCTGTAATTTGTTATGATATCTTTATTACCAGATTTGTGCACCGGACAGGTTTTCGATAGTTTCCAGCACTCAAGGAATATCCTAGTTTTTAGGATTCAGTTGAATATTGAGTATAACGGTGAAGGCAAAACGGTCGAGCAGTCTCTAACTAAGAAGCTGGGAATCATGTCATGTCCAGATGTAAAAGTATCTTTAAGCGTTTAAAGAACTTGATGATGTCACTTATAGATAAACTTGCTATAGAAATGTTAGGCGAGTATATGGACCCACCCAAAAAATTACCTGCACTGGAGGAGAATAAATATTTTTAAAATAATGAGCAAAGGAATTAACTATTGTCTGTGGATTGGTATGGTATTGTTCCTGGTAGGACATTCTTCCTGGAAAATGTTAGGAGGTGCGTTTTGTGATAAATAAATGACCAAAAGTCCTTGGGATCGGTTTGTATTTTGTTCTGTAGGGTATTTAAGTAAGTGTGGAAAGAATCCTTAATTAGTTTGTTTACAAGTTTTCTCATATCGCTAAATTTATGATAATAATATTCAAAGTTATACCTTTTAAATAATTTGTGATAAATGCATTAAGTGTATTATAAAGGATGTCACAAGCTGCATTAGGATCGGTACAGGAAGACAAGGAATTCCAGTTAAGATCGCATAAAGCAAGGTATAGGCCGTGGTAGTCACCCCTTCTAAAGTTATGTGTTCTCTGTCTGGAGTCAAGCGGAAACCGGTTGATATGTAGAACTTGAACTCTGATTGAAATAATAAGTGGGGGGTGATAATTGTCGATACTTACTCGCGGGTTGAATTCAGCCTTAACTTCACATGATACACTCGACACGACTAAATCAAGCAATCCACCATTGGCATTTATAATATTGTTTTCTTGTTTAAAGTTATTAAATTCAATAAAATATTGCAATCTAGTAGTCCTGATATTAGTGCTGTCGAGAAACGGAATGTTGAAGTCACCTATTATGATAATGTTAGAGAGACTGATAGTGAATTGCTTAAAAGCATCCAAGAACAACTCAAGTTCAGTACTAGCTACAGACGGAGGTATATAAATGACAAATATATATAATGACATATAATTACTAACACATTTACATCCCAAAATGTCGATGAGTGGCACTGTTGCCCAGATATTATCTAATTTTAATAAAGATGTTGGTAAAGTTACCTTAGATGCTAACAAAACACCACCGCCTCTGGTTCTGTTGGTTGCTATAAAATCCCTGTCCTTGCGGAAAACTTGGTACATAGAGGATGGTAGCAATTCGGTACTGGTAACATTATTACTAAGCCAAGTCTCTGTAAAGGCTATAAGATTGTATTCACATTCGTGCACGGCAGAGTATACTTCATTCACTTTTGTATTTAGTCCTCGCACATTTTGGTAGTACATGTACCAAAATAGAACAATTATGGATTGAAAACTTATTTATTCGTAATGTCAAATATAATTTAAATGGATATGATGTAGAACATCAAGATTATGTGTTTTTATGAATTTCAGCATACTGTACAGGGTGTTTCAACAATAGAGTTCTGTGTATAGAACTCATTGCAATAAGCCAAAAAGTCTGTATTAATATGTGCCCTAAAGTGAGGCTTAGGAAGTTATATGTCCTTAAAGGGCTCAAATAAAACTGTCTTTTTTGTTATTGACAATAATCGAAAATAAATTAAAAAAACATTTTCTCTACAGAATTATAAAATTTTAACAATTTTACGTAAAAAAATTATCTTTTTCCAAATCGATGTTTTGAAAAAAAAGCGCCTCGCTTCTGATGCATTTGCAGCCGCACGACCGTACTTATCTGTGCATATCTGTCATTTCCGTGTTTGAATATGACTCCATTTTATGAGTTGCAAAAATGGTGTGTACTTATATTTTCCAATCACAATTTTTACTAATTAAACACTGCCAAGCTCAATTGACAGTTTATCAATAACTCAAATTGTTAAGAGTTGTGGCAACGTTACGTTATTTGCCACTGTAAACAGATTTTTGTAATGTTAGTCTGAAGCTGGTAGATATTGTGACTCGTACAAGTTTCCTTGGACTTCCATCGTCTTGAAATGATTGATCTCACAACGTTTCAATAGCTTTAGATCTGCTAACGTCATCTGGTGAATGATGAAAAATTCATGTTATACCTCGTATTTTATACCCTTAACCTTATTACAAACTCACCAACAGCAGAATTATAAAAATTCCTCCTACCAAATGAGAACGGAGGTTTTCGCGGCCAGAGTCATAGCTGTAGCAAATATCTTTATGGAAGCATTGGAAGCAATGGCTCTGGAGTCTTCAAGCCACAAATCCAAAATTTGGTTGAAATATGTCGATGACACTTTTGTCATCTCGCCACATGGACAAGAAGCTCCCAGTTGTTCTTTAACCACATTAATACCCAATATTCAAATATCAAATTCACTATGGAAATTGAGTCCAATGGATCCCTGCCTTTCCTAGACGTTTTGGTTTCACGGTTGCCAAACGGTCGCCTGGGCCACTCTGTATAAAGAAAACCAATACATACCGACAGATATCTGCACGCCCGGTCCCGTCATCACCCATCTCAGAAATGCTCAGTCGTGAACTCCCTTGTGCATCGAGCTATATCCATTTCCGAACCCAAAAGTTTGAGAAGGGAATTAGCTTGGGTTGAGGGTAGCCTACTAAACAACGGCTACAGCAAACGAGAGATTCGCAATTCCATTTCTCGTCACCAACATCCCCTTCCTAAGAAAGAATTGTCACCTAATTAATCAGTAGCATATTTGCCATATATCACCAAGGTCACGGATAGGATAGGGAAGCTTCTTCACAAATGTTACCCTCACCAAAGGATAAACAAAATCCTCTTTCATCTAAAGGTGTTTATTCCATTCCATGCTCGTGTGGGGCAGTATACATAGGTGAAACAGGTCGATCTATAAACACTCGTTTGAAAACGGGCCTGCTTTCAAACTCTGCTGTAGCTGAACATCATCACGAAACGGGCCACCAAATCCTATTCGACAGCTCCTCTGTCATGGCCAAATCTATTATTTCACCAGAAAATTCCGTGAGACCATTGAAATTGCCAAAATCCCAAGAATTTCAACCGAGACAAAGGTTTTGAACTTTCGTCCATCTGGCAATCTTGCATCAACATTTCCACAAAATAAATCACTTACATTATCCACTAATAAAATTCAAGTAACGTATGCAAAATTTCATCACAATCATAAAATAATCCCTATAAGTGCCTCCTACCCTTCTTTTACCTGAAAATTTCGGGGGGCCAATTATTATTTCTTCGTACCTATCATTCATTTAGAATTTGTGCATCATTGTGACAAGTTGAATAAAAAGTGAAGTTTTGAAGTGTGTTCGTGATAAAAAGATGAAAGCAATGGTGTCGCCGCAAGGTAAGTAACATTTGTTTTGTTTTTTGTCTCATCCTGGAAAAAGCCCCTTATAAGGTGGGCAAAACGTCGGAAAACTTTGTTTATATTCCGGTTTAGGTATATAAATAAATTAATTCCGAAAAAATGACACGGTCCAAATCCGAAAAAAACAGAATCAGCTATTCCTCCTACCAATTATCCAACCTTTGGAGGGCAAATCATCATCCCACGTCAACATCGCTTAGTAAGTTCCGACTTTGAAAACCTCTTCACGAATGTACCATTAGACGAATCTCTGTACATAGTGAGAAAAAAACCTACCAAGGACGAAACCCTGATGGAGAGGACGGACCTGCCAATAGATTCAATCATGGACTTGCTACAGTGTTGCCTCAAGAAAAGCTACTTTCAGGAGAAAGACCGTTTCTTCACGCAAGAAGATGGATTGCCTATGGGCTCTCCGTTATCGCCAACCATCGCCAACATATACATGGAATGGTCCGAAGATAATACACTAAGGGGTACGAGAAGCAATCAAAACTCTGGTTAATGTATGTCGATGACATCTTCAGTATTTGGCAACATGGAAAAAGAGAGAACTGGAGGCATTTCTGGAGCATCTAAACCCATCAAAACCTTTCATCAGATCCACTATGGAGAAGGAAGAGAGTGGGTGCCTACCATTCCTTGATCTGAAGTGCACTAAGGCCGGAATCGAAACAACAGTGTACAGGATTGTACCAAACCACCCATCAACAACGAAAACTGGCATCATCAAAACATTAGTCCACAGAACCAAAAATATTTGCAGCACACCAAAGGTCCTCAAAGAAGAATAAATGAAACTTAGAGAAGACATTTTGAAGAATGGATATCCGGAAACCATCATTAACTGAACGAACTTCCTAGGCAGGAAGAGGAAACCACGATAGCAATCGTATTACTACCATGCACTAAAGGCTTGTCGGAAAAACTTAGACGTATTGGACATGGATTCGGAATCAAAATGGTTTTCAAGAGCAACAATATCTTGAGGAGCATGATCACAAAAACGTAGCCAGATAATCCTGCAGTACCAAAGAACTGTATATACAGCATACCCTGGGAATGTGACAATCTCTACACTGGGGTGACTAAGCGATCACTAGACACCATGATTATGGACCACCACATAGCTACTCAAAGGGGAGAGTTAGCAAAGTCTGGATTAGCTAATCACGCATGGACCGAGCACCATAACATCGATTCGGATCAGGCAAGGGTAATTCACAAGGAGGAGCGTTGGTATAAGAAAAAATTCATCGAGACGGCATACATAATCTGTAATGAGAATATAATCAGCAAGCTCAGCGTCCAAAAAACGTTTGTAAACCTCTTCTCGAGGCACTGCCGCTAGGCATCTCCGGCAACCAATCGCCAGGTACGACCACGCTGATTGGACGAGACGGGATTAAGCGACCCAATGAGCAGGACCGGTTGATGGTATAAAATACGAGATATAATCTGAATTTCGCCACATTCACCTGATGACGATAGCAGATTTGCATGGCGAAAAACGGAGCAGCACATCTAATTTAACGTAAAAAGTTATGTAAGACCCATACATTTTTTCTATTTATTTTTGGCCGTTTTGTCAATAACTGAAGAAAAAACAGTTTTGATTGAGCCATTTTAAGGGTATATAACTTCCTAAGGGTGCCCTTTAGGCCAATGTTAATAGGAAAATTTCGCTTATTTTAATGAGTTACATAGCAGAAACCCTATTTTAGAAACACCCTGTATAACCCTCATGTAAGATCTGTTGAAGACACCTAGATCCTAGACCATTTGTACTTTTAAGAATTCTTGATCTGTAACTTTCTGCAGACCACTGTAAGTTGCTGAGTTTAGTTATTCCCGAGAAACCATAGATTATCCACCTAAAGTAGTAAAGTAATTTGCAGAATAGAAAAATTAAAGAGGGGAAAGAAACACGCTTTGTGTTTGTGAGCTTCAGCTTGAATTTATACATCTTTGACAATTGTATATTTATGCTATTCACAAAAAGGTTTTGATAAATTATTGTGAGTTTCCAAAAATGCAACTTTTCTCACATTTAATCTCGTAATACTTAACCTTTAGGATGTAGCAATAGTGCCACATGATATTTAAAAGACCTGATTTATATAAACTAGCTGTCGCCCAGTCGTCGAAATTCGACCAATTGTGTCAATATCTCTGGCAGGTTAAGTAACATGAAAATTTTATCGTGACATTCTATCCTAGGACTTTAGGGAGAACAACAATTACACAGAACGGATCCAGATTCGGAACCTCTGTGTGATAGTTTCCTCGAAAATCCTAGATGTCGGTCTTACATCTCGCTTCTACAAATACGTAACGAAATTAAAATTTTTTTCAGATATAATTCATAGAACTTTATTTGTGTTCAAATTCGTAATTCTTAATTTAATATGACAACAATTCAACTGCTAATGGGCTACCCTACATATTTATTTTTTCTAACACCCCTGTAACATTTATTAAAATCCTCATTATAATAATTCCATCTCATTATATATTTCCACCACCCTGTATATGCAAATGCTTATGGACCACGCATAATATTTTTTAACATTTTTCACCCACCGGGTAAACCATTCTGTATACGCCACTGCCTATGACCCACCATATTTACTCTTTTTGTTTATGAAATTTTTAATTATCTTCTGTAACTATAATTCTACTCCGACCTATATTTCAATCATTATATATATGGAACCCTTCGTGGTCTACTCTATAAATCATTTCCTATTCTAACATTTTTTATCACCATCCTGTATATCTATAATTCCTCTTACCCTATATTTCATCTTAACTATATATACAACTGCTTATGGGTTACGAAATGTCGCATTTCCATTTCCGCCACCCTGTATATGCATCTATGTATAACGTTTTTTGCACCACCCTGTATAACTGTAATTTTACTGCACCTTCTATTCCAAGAACCCTGTAAATTCAACCACTAATGGGCTTCCCTATATTATTATTTTATTAGATATAATTGCACTCTACTCTATATTTTAAACACCCTAAATATGCAACTGCTTATGTGCCACCCATTAAAAAAATTATTTCTAACATATCTGGAATCGCCCTGTATAATTATGATATTCAACGATTACTTTACCCACTAAACAATAACAACGCTTGCATGCCACCTCCAGAAGTATATGCTCTAAGTATATAATAGCATTGGTCTGTCTATATATAATTACTCAATGGTTTGAGTCTGGCGGCACATTCATTTGTTTGGTATTGTCATTATTGACGTAAATAATGAATTTTTATTATATTTTAATTAATGAATGAACCAATATTATAAATTAAGATTAGCATTCTGCACTGAAGGTCGTCAGTAGCTACTAAACAAAACAAAAATGAAGAAAATCGTTTGAGAAACAGAGGAGAAAATGGTACCTAATCGTTTTGTCTTAGCCTATTTATATATAGATATACCTATAGTTGTTTTCTGAATGATACTTGTGGCATATTTTTCAATGTCTAAGTACTTCTTGGGAAATAACACCACAGTTTAAAAAAATGCTGTATATTCCAAACATTTCGAGGTCTAGATCAGATCCCGTTGTCAATGGTTAAGAAACTACGAATAAAAAAGGCACAATTCTAAGATGTAAATTAAAATATTTGACAATGTGTATTATTTGATTTCTGACGTAACTAAGAGAATTTATTTGTAATATACAGGGTAGCACAGAAATTTCTAAAGATAATTTAATCATAAAGTTTCTTTCAAATTGGAAGGGAGATCTTCAAAATTTTATGTGGCGCTCCTAGGTGAGACTTTGTTATAAGATAGTGCATTCGCCAAAAATGCGACCAAAGAACTTTGTTGATTCAGTGATCCCATTAAAATCACAAGGGAAAACCTAGGAAAAACCTTATGAACTATCCCGATATTGGGTTGTTCACAAGGACATGACCATTAGCAATTTTTTCCTTAATCATCGGCAACCAGGACCGACTGAATTCTACGGAGGTAGTAGCCATATAATCGTTTTCATTTAACAAAATCTTTTAGTTTTCTTTTGGTGTTGTGTTCTTCTTTGTGTAATATAACTGAATTTTGAAACTGTATTTTATGACCAAGGTCCCAAGCAATGTTCACAAATTTTGAATTTTTCAAATTGTCGTTTTTTTATGTAATTTTTGTGTTCTTTTATTCGAACATTCAGAGGTCTAGAGGTTTCTCCAATATAGAATTTATTACATTCACACGGGATTTTATAAATGCAATTTTTTGTATTTTGAGTTGTGTTATTTGGTTTGGTTTTTGATATAATTGTTTTAGTGCATTTCTTGTCTTAAATGATGTTTTGATATTATATCTGTTTCCCACTCTTTTTAGTCTTTCTGATAGACAGGGACCCTGTATGTATGGTATAGTTATTATATTAATGTGATTATCTTGGTAGTCAGTGTTGCTTGGTGAAGTTTGATGTTGGTTCTTAGGGATTGTTTGGTATTCCATTTTGCTTAACTCCATCGCCAGCTGTCCGTATTTATATATTTCTCTCGGAATAATTCTGGCAAGGCAACGAAACTTCGGAAAACTTCTTTCATGTGTTCTGGAAACTTTAAGGGAATTCCCAATAACGGCAGCGATCGGCCTGTTGAGAGACAAAACATTTCGGGTTCCCAGAAGTATCGGAAGAATGTTTTAAAATAATGTGCTCCAAAAACTGGTAGTGGATGATTTAAACTCGAAAAACTTTTCTTGTGTCCCTGGTGCACCACTGTTTTGGGACCATAAAATTGTAAGATGAACAATATAGGTTTCCTTACTTTTTTGCAAATATTATCGAAACAGTTGTTTCTTTATTCAAAAGATTCATTTGTTTTAGAACATAAGTTCACTAATCACTAATCACAAATTTTGATATTTTTTCCATTTTGACATGGCGATCGTATTCTTCTAATAAATATACAAGATCTTCAATAATTTTTACAATTTTGTTTTCGGGGGTAAAGCTTTCTAATTAGCACAAACTGATCCTCATTTTGGTTCCATATGATCTGGGGGGTCATTGAAGCTGTTTACAAGTGAACTTAACTTATTCTTAAAATAATTGCATGTTAAAATTTAATATATTTGTTGGTTTGGACACGCCACAGTGCGCCGTGGTAAATAAATTTCAATATCGATTTCAGTTATTATTCAGTTATTCAGAAGTTAATGTAAAATAATTACTTTACAATATCAAGGTAGTCAGCACACCCATTTAATGGCAAGTAACGTTGCCCTTTTTTGTGATGTTCTTTCTGAGGTTCTTAATTTAATATGTCATAAAGAGATAATATTTATTGGAACGAAAAGCAAACTTTGTGAAGGTATTGTATATTAATCGGATGGTATGCTTGTTAATTTCCTTGAAATTATTGATTTTCTATAAAACAAGAGAACTGAGTTGAATGCTTATTGATATTTCAAGATCAAGGTAGTGTGGTGTCGGTCAGAGTATGTCGAAAAAATGCATTTCAAGTAATGCATTTCATTCCTATACTCATCTACTTTCATATGTGTAAATGTGGGCCTCCGTTAAGAAGCTTCCACTACAATTTTGAAACAATTCTTCTGAAGTGGTAAATTAAAACTTATATTCTTTAAGAATTCTACTTTTCATTAAATAACTGAAAACTATGGTTTCAGTCCAAATATTCGAAGCCAAATTAAAATTATCTCTATGACTGAAATAGTTAATAAGGAATACGGATATTCAGTTCATAGCTTTCTAGATTTATTGTCAGGAAAACAATACAAGTAAATTGACAAATATTAACGTTTTGGAAACTAGTAGCACTAAAAAAATAAACACCCACATTCTACAAATTCTTTATTGGATTCAAAGGTAAATTCACACTGCCGTAAATATTTTGAATCAATTTTTTAATCGTGTACGTTATTTCTCGTTCATTTTTACATTGCTTCCAGACAAGCGACATAATGAATCACCAAATTTCAATAAAACTTATAAAAATAGTAAACAATGAAAAAACTAACGTACCTCAAAATTTGAAAATTCTGTGCCTCCTTTCCAGTCCACTAGAACAAACGAAGAAGTTTTCAATCTGGCGGCAACAAACAATTTAAATTCACTATTAACAAAAATGTTGGATATCAGAATTACTTTTTTCGAATGTCTTTTTTTTTATCATAGGTCACGGCAGTAAACTGATACGGTATCGTGATGACAAGACCGACACACAGTTGAACCGGAGTGAAGCGCAGGAAGATGGTCGCGGCAATCTTGATTCTAATGAAGGAACGATTGTTATACCCTACTCTTTGTTATTGAAGCTATTGAGTAGTTTCAGTACACTCGTACTTAAGAATAATAATTCATCTGTTTATTTGTGACAAATGGGTTCAAAGGTTCTAAATAGAAACAAATACACAAATTACAAAATAGATGTATTTATTAAATATAAACCAGAAGTGTTTAATCGCATTAAGAATTGTTTTAATTAACTTCTCTTATCAACCTCTTAATATTATTAGTTTATTTATTTACTTATGGATAACTTAATGTGTTCCTCATTTTTTTTCTACTACCTGCAGTAAATTTTCCTTGCGGGATCCTATCTCCTGTTAACTTTATAATTTAGTACATATGTTGTGTTTTATGGAATTTCAGTTTGCCTCTCCGGAAAAATTTCAGGAAGGTGTCATTGGTTTAAATGAGTTATCAGATTACCTGAAAAAAATTACGGGATTGCATTTAACGGTCACTAATTTTTGGGGTTCCGTATATACAATATACGGATACCCTTATAATATCACGCAGGATTTCTGCCTCTGTCACATCACAGCCATTTTCTCCTAAACTACTGGACGGAAGAGGTTGAAATTTGGCATCAATGTATAGTTTGGTGACCCGATCAGGAGTACATATCGTAAAAGAAAAAAAATTGATTTTAGGGGTACTTCTGGGGGGGAAAAACTAAAAAAAAATCGACCGTTCCCCCTCTGATCTCTGAAACTACTGAGCCTAAAATTTTGAAAAAAATAGGAAATATAGAACGTTGCCCAAACTTTACAGGAAAAATAAGGAGAAACCATTAATATTAATTTTGGGTGTCAAATTATAATAAAAATTTAAAAATAAAAAAAATTTAAACGCATCATGTAATGTATCAAATAAAAGGTCTCGTTCTGAGGAACACAAATATATTTTTTTCATATTTAAAAAAAATTATTTAGAAAGATATTAACGAAAATATACCAAAATTTACCCATTGATCCCCCCTCCCTTATCTCCGAAACTATAAAACGTAAAGTTTTGAAAAAAAAATAAATTTATAGGTTCTGACCTGAAGTTTACTGGAAAAATAAGGAGAAACCTCTACTTTTAATTTTGGGGGGCAAATTACAGAATTAAATGGAAAATATAAAATTAAATTTGTTTCTAACCCATCATGTTATATATCAAATGAAAGGGCCCATTACGACGAAAACAAATATATTTTTTTCTTATTTTTAAAATTAATTAAAAGATACTAAGAAAAATATAAAAAAACTTTACCCATTCCCCCCCCCACTTATCTCCGAAACCATAGGCTGTAAAATTTTGGAAAAAAATGGTGGTATAGCCCCTCACCTGAAATTTACTGGAAAAATAAGGAGAAACTCCTAATATTTATTTTGGGGGGCAAATTATAGAATTAAATGGAAAATTCAACTTAAAATTGTTTCTAACCCGTCATGTTATATATCAAATGAAAGGGCTCATTATGACGAAAACAAATATATTTTTTTCATATTTTTAAAATAAATTAATTAAAAGATATTAACAAAAATATAAAAAATACCCATCCCCCCCTCCTATCTCCGAAACCATAAGCTGGAAAATTTTGAAAAAAAATGGAGATATAGCCCCTCACCTGAACTTTACTGGAAAAATAAGGAAAAACTCCTAATATTTTTTTTGGGGGGCAAATTATAGAATTAAATGGAAAATATAAAATTAAAATTGTTTCTAACCCAGCATGTTATATATCAAATAAAAGGGCTCATGAAGAAGAAAACAAATATATTTTTTCCATATTTATAAAAAAAATAATTAAAAGATATTAACAAAAATATAAAAAATTTTACCCATTCCCCCTTATCTCCGAAACCATAAGCTGAAAAATTTTGAAAAACTGGAAGTATAGCCCCTCACCTGAACTTTACTGGAAAAATAAGAAGAAACCCCTAATATTCATTTTGGGGGGGCAAATTTTAGAATTAAATGGAAAATAAAAATTATAATTGTTTCTAACGGGTCATGTAATATATCAAATCCCAGGGCTCATTATGACGAATACAAATATATTTTTTTTATTTTTTTTTAATGAATATTTTAAAATATATTAAAAAAATATTTAAAAAAAATTACCCATTCTCCCCGTTATTCCCCAAACTCTAAGACCTCATTTTTTTTGTTTATATGAAAAATATGAAAAAAAATCCCTAATTCTGTTATTTGGGGGCCAAATAATAGAATTAGGGAATAAATTATTAGAAAACCCCTATAGTAATTTTAGGGACAAATTATAGAATTAAATGGAAAATAAAGATTCAATTTTCAAACGCATTATGTAATATATCAGATAAAAGGCTCATTATGTGAATTACAAATATATCATATTTTTAAACCATTTGTATAAAAGATATTAACAAAAATATTAAACCTGGACTTAATTCCCACTTTAGAAACTACACTATTTAAATTTTGAAAAATATATTTTATTTATATTTTTAAATAATTTGAATAACAGATTTAATAATTTAAACTTTGACCTATTTTGCCCTTTTTCTTCCAATCTACAGAGCCTCAAAACTCATACAGTAGATTATAATAGGCATCACTGAAAGTGTATTAGTAAAATAAAACTTTAATGTTACTTTTTGGGGGCCAAATTAGAAAATTAAATACATATGTATTGTAATAAAAATCAAGCGAATCCTAAAGCAGATAAAATAAAAAGTCTATGTTTGGAAAATCAAAGTGTATATTTTTTATAAATTTAAAACGCTTACTTTAAAAGATATAAGGGTAAGTATAAGAACATGCACTCATTCCCTGCTTGTCTGAAACTGGAATATTAGAATCTTGAAGGTGGTACGGAACCCTAAGTATGCGAGTCCAACTCGCACTTGACCAAATTATTTTCTTATAATAGGTGTTGTATGGGATATTTGACCACACTTGATTCAATATCACCCTTTACTTATTTACCAAGTTTTCGAAAATCTTTGTTTTTTGGTTCATCAGGGTTAGAAAAATTATTGAGGTTCATAATTCAAAGTCTAGGCGTAGAGTTCCACGGATGGGAAAATACGAAAAACTATTTATCTATAACTAGGCTAGTTTCCGGGTGAAACCCGCGTCTAAATTTATGAAATACTATACGTTTCGACTCCTGATTTGGAGCCATTATCAAGAGACAAAATGAAAGAGTTTCAGAAATCTAAATCGAACTCGAGGTCTCAATCTGCCTATTCCCCAAGAGTCACTAGGTGACTAAACTGAGTGAGAATCTGGTCTGCTTCTTTTATTTATAGATATCGGTTGATTAGAAAGGGAAGTAACGTGATTAAGGGGCTGCACGGTGATTGGTTAGGTTTGGTGGGAGTGTCTGGTTTGTTTAATCTGGCTATTACAGAGCTCCGTGCTGTAGGAAGACCGGAGCTGCCATCACGTCCATTGAGCCATAGAAATAGAAAATAGTGGTTATTTGTCTCAACCAACGCTATGACAGCTCCCGCCTTCCTACAGCATAGAGCTCTATTGTTATTGATGTGGAAACAGGGCCGATATCGTTTTTGACAGCTAATTGGTGTTCATATGAAGGGGATGAAATTCTCCTGTACATTTGTCGTTCCACAAGTTATACAATATACCTCTTGGATACAATGACCACACAATCAAAAAGAATAGAACAACATCATCTAGAGGCAAAACCAATAGACGACCTTCCTGGAAGACCAAAATCAGTCTTACCCTACATCAAAGAAACAATGGACGGAATTCTCCGCATTCTTCGAAAGCATGACATAGCAACGCATACAAACCAAAGACATCGGCCCTGTTCCAACATCAACAACAATCGGACCCGAAAATCAATTTAGATACTTGTAAACAGATCGCACAAACAACCCGTTACAACACAACACTAATCCGAGAAGCTACTGCAATCGAGAAAAGTGAACAACTAAAGAAAAGAGACAACGCCCTGCACCTTCCGAGTACATGGAAAACAGTTATTCAACAACGAAGTAAAACAGAATTAGCCACAAACAAAGCAACCCACTCAACAAGCGACCCACTCGACACGACACGAAGAAAGGGAGTGAACACTGAGCATTCACAAGCGCTACGACCTCCGACAAAGGCATATAAATATATAGCTCAAGTTTCAATCTTCGTCGTATGATGATAAACACAGAGATATTTTTAGTAATGTTAAAATAAATGTTTGTAGCAATATAATTAATATTTTTATTACCAATACAGTTAAAATTGTTCATAATACAGTTTCCATTTTTAGATATTTGACAAGTTAAAAAATGTTACTAACCAACTAAATATATTTGATATGGAAGTGTCTGTGATTGCATTACTTTAAGATGGTCCCATATGTCGAATAATGTATTCTGTGCTGTATATCGTACAAGTCAATCCATTAGTAATCATAAGGACAATACTGAAAAAGTCACATAAAAATCTGTTAATAAAAAAATGCAGACATTATGGTAAACAAGGTTTTATTAAATGAACAAAAATAAATTTGTTTTGGAGAATTAAATTATATGAACTTTGATCTTCAGGTAATTACACCATTATTACGTAGATATTTGGGTTTGACTGCTGTTAAAAATACACTTTTAATGATTAATTGATTTACTTTTAGCGAAAGTCAAAAAAAAGGGTTCATTCCATGTCAAATCGACAAAGAGTTGGACGCGACCCCAACCGATTCGGATCAATTTTGATGGAGAGTTTTGTCTCATCATAAAACGAAGTTCTGCCACTAAAAAAAAAAGGAAAAAAATTTTCCTAAGAGATTTTCAAAATTAAAAATTTCACAGTTTTTCCGATTTTATGAGTTTAGTTATTTAATATTTCAGAAACTACTGAATATTAAAAAAAAACTCTGGTACATTTTTAGAAGAAACTTGGAGGTATGAGAAAAAAAATATTTTGAAAAAAAAATTTGAAAATTATCAAAATAAAAAAATTTTAAATTTTTCAAAATCGTGGAAAGTAACCGTCGCGGAAAAATTCTGGCCTCAAAATTTTTTTGTTATACCTCTAAGATATCTAAAGAAATTCTGAAATTTTCAGAGGGGTGTTCTTTTTCGTTTTAAAGATATGAATTTTTGAATTTTGGCAAAATAGTTTTTTCTATTTTTTCAACTTTTTTTGTTGAATATCATTATTCTACCACATGATTACCGAAATTTGAGGTCTAAAATATTTTTCTTATGTTAATGGGATGTAAAAATAAAAATATGTCAAAATTGTAAGTAATTATCTGTTTATTTAGAATCCCATAGGGTAGCACATTAGCAATTGCATTTACAGGGTGGTTACAATATAGGATGTACTAAAATTATAATTATGCATGGTGGTTCAAAAAATATTACAATGAGTTGCCATAAGCAAATGCATATACAGGGTAGTTAAAAACATATGGTGGTATAATATTATACTTATACAGTGTGATATAAAATATGTTAAATTTGGTAGCTTATAAAAAGTTTCACATATAGGGTGAATCGGAATTATAATTATACGAAGTGGTTAAGAAAATGTTTGAACATAAATATATTATAGGGTAGCTTGCTTGTAGAGCTTGTAGAGTGACCTAAAAGCGGTCGCATATACAAGATGGTTGGAATACGGAATCAACTGGAATTTTAATTATACAGGGTTATTAAAAAATGTTTGAATGGGTTATCCATAAGCAGTTGCATATATAGGGTGGTTGAAATACAGGAGAGAGCAGAATTGTAGGATTACACAATGTAATTTAAAAAATGTAAGAAAAACATATTATATTAGGTAGTTCAAAATAAGTTTACATAGCAAATGTCCGATTATTTTAATATGTGTATATTTATGATGGAACTTTGAATTTACGAGTGAAGCTCGGTCACCCAGGTACTAGTAATAATAATCATAAGTAATAGGGCTCTCTAGTGAATTCTGGCATGGGCTCTATCGATAATAGTGATTTCACTGATGGGAACATAGATGGCAGAGTGTGACACTTTTAACATTATTTAAGTTTTGATTTAAAGTTAAATCTATAATATATTTTGAGATATTTATGGTTCTACATCCCATTAACATAAGAAAAATATTTTAGTCCTCAAATTTCGGTAATCGTGTAGTACAATAATGATATTCAACAAAAAAACTTGAAAAAATAGAAAAAAAATATTTTGCCAAAATTCAAAAATTCATATCTTTGAAACAAAAAAGAACACCCATCTGAAAATTTCAGAATTTCTTTAGATATGTTAGAGGTATAATATAAAACATTTTGAGGCCAGAATTTTCCCGCGATTGTTACTTTCCACGATTTTGAAAAATTCTAAAGTTTTCAATTTTGATAATTTTCAAAATTTTTTTTTTCAATTTTTTTTCTCATACCTCTAAGTGTCTTCTAAAAATGTACGAGAGTTTTTTTAATATTCAGTAGTTTCTGAAATATTAAATAACTAAACTCATGAAATCGGAAAAACAGTGAAATTTTTAATTTTGAATATCTTTTAAGAAAATTTTTTTTAAATTTTTTCCTTTAGCAAAACTTCATTTTATGATGAGTCAACACTCTCCACCAAAATTCATCCGAATCGGTGGGGGTCGCGTCCAACTATTTGTCGATTTGACATAGAATGACCCACAGGGTGCACAATAGTCAAGGCCGTAGTATGAACAAATTGTCCAGGGGGAGTTGAATACTCTAGGATTTTTTTTAAGATGGTTGGTTTGACTAGGGCGACAAAAGTTATTTTTCTATTCATGTACTTACAGTACATAAAAAATATATAGTAAAGGGTGTTCCAATTTGAGGTTAATTTTTAAATTTTCCGCCATATATATTTTTCGTACTAGAATATCATATGTTGAAAAAAAAATGGAGAATTTGGTGAAAGTTGTGCAAAAGTTGGAAGAAAATTTTGTACAGAATATGGAAGAGAAAATTGTCCGTCAAATGTTAGCATTGGAAAAATTGTTCAAAAATTTGTGGCAGTTTCCAAATTTGTGGAAACTGGTTCAGTATAAGATGAAAAAAACGAAAAATATCATCATAGTTCAGAAGAAAATATTGCACTTTATTCAGAATTTTGCACAAAGATCTTCATTTAAAGGCCTACAAAATTCAGATAACGCAAGAAATAAAGCCAACAGACTTTGATTTACGTCGTCAATTCGTTAATTGGGCCATTTTGAATTGGTTGAATTTGCTAACAAGCAAAAATGGTCAAATCTGGGGTGAAGCAAATTCACGAGAAATAATGGAAAGACCGATGCATCAACAAAAAGTAACTGTTTGGTGTGGTTTTTGGGCTGGTGGAGTGATTCATACTTTTTTGAAGATGACAATGGAAATGCTGTTACTGTGAATGGTAATCGATATCGAACGAAGATTACTAACTTTTTGTGGGAAGAATTGAAGCATATTGATGTGCAGAATATGTGGTTCCAACAGGAAAGTGCAACATGTCATTCAGCAGCAGAAAAAATCAATCTTTTGAAATAGAAGTTTGGTAATAGAATAATTGCTTGAAGAGGAAACATTAATTGGCTAGGGGTGGATTTGTTAACAAGTAAAATTGTCGAATCTGGCGTGAAGCAAGTCCACGAGAAATGATGGAAAGAGCGATGCATCCGATGGAAATGCTGTTACTGTTGATGTGCAGAATGTGGTTCAAGCAGCGGAGACAGAAATTTGGTAATAGAATAATTGCTCGGAGAGGTAACATTAATTAACTCACTAGATCTTGCCATCTAACTCATCTAGATTTTTTTCTATGGAGCTATTTGAAAGAAAAGGTCTATGCCAACGATCCACAAACAATTGATGACCTAACGGGGAACATTATTGAGTGTTTTCAAGTAATTGAACCGCAGTTATGCCAGAAAGTTATCAAAAATTTTGGCAAACGATTAGTAGCTTGTAGTACAGCAGCAGATGGTGACTTACAAGATATTGTTTTCTATTACTAAACCGAAACAATTGTAATAATTTCATTCTCAAATAATTTGTGTATTTTTTTTTATTTAAAAATTAACCTCAAATTGGAACACCCTTCATAAAAAATAATTTTTTATTAAAAAAAAAGTTCATTCCTTAAAACTCTAAATCCCAAATTACGGGTCTGTGGACTTGTCAATAGTGTGACTGTGGCTATGCTGATAAATATTTTACAAAACTGTCGCCAAAGTCTGCTTTTTAAAAGTTATAGCTACGAGGGTGAATCAAATATGAACCGGACTTCTGTTTCTCGCCCTGTAGGTAATTCGAGTGGCGTGACGTCTCGATATATGTTAGGTAGGGATGTTAAGAAGAGGGGGGGTTCGTCGGTTTGGCGAGGCGTGGTCGATGCGCTGTTAGTAGCATCATGTCAGAGCAAGAGGTGCATACGACTGTTGGGCAACGTGTTGTTATCAAATTTTTGGCGCGGGAGGGCGTTAGACCGTCTGAAATTTTGCGTCGACTATCTGCACAGTTCGACAATGAAATACTTTCAAGGACCCAAGTGTACGACTGGCACAAAAAGTTTTCATATGGCCGAGAGACAGTGGAAAGACCCGTCTATCTGCAGGGAAAATTCTTGCAACAGTTTTTGGGATTCGAAAGGCGTATTGCAGAAAATCGATTCTGCACGAACGCCGTACAATTAATGCTGAGTATTACTGCGAACTACTCCAACAAGTGAAACTTGCCTATCGGCAAAAGAGGCGGGGTATGTCTATCCGAAGTGTGATTCTGTTGCATGACAACGCTCGGCCACATACAGCTGCATTGACTCAAGGAAAATTGAACAAAATGCATTGGAAACCCTTGAACACCCGCCTTACAGTCCTGCTTTGTCGCCATGTTTGGGCCACTTAAAGGAGAACTGGGAGGCCACCACTTTGAGGACAACGAAGGTGTAGAAACGTTTGTGCGCAATTGGTTATCGACACGACCAGTTTCATTCTTTGAGAAAGGTATTAAAAATCTTCCGATTCGGTGGGAAAAATGTATACATAAGAGAGGGGACTATGTAGAAAAATAATATGTATTAAAATTTGTATTGATCGTACCAATAAAATTTTTAAAACAAAAGTCCGGTTCATATTTGATTCACCCTCGTATGAGCCTCTAGGTTACTTTCACATATGGAAGATTTAGCTGGCATGTTGAGCACATTAATAAACAAGGCCGGATGATGACTGTCTTCAGGAACCAATGGACACTCATCATGTACTACCATATAGAGATTTTTAGATACTAACTGATCCAATATTCGATTTAATTGATTAAATACATTGTTGAATTGGTTGAGTCCGTGTGTATGCATAAAGTTAAATATAATAGATTTTTTAGGGTACTCATGATTTTTGTCATTAAAATGAGGCATATTGAAATCTCCCAGTAATATGAGGTTCTCAGAGTCTACACAATTTAATTGTTCCGGATGATCAAATAATGCTTCAAGTATCAGGACATATCTTGCCAGGTATACACATGGAGATCAAATATAAAAATTTACACTCTAATAATCAGGTTAAAGTATTGTTTTATTTGCACCTTTTGTTTGTCACGTAACTTAAATCAATAAAGCTCCAGTTAAATTTATCAGAAAATTACCAATTTCAGTTTTTCGAATATTTACTTCAATTGTTGGGCAGAGTATTTGAGTACGAGGGCTCCCTTTTATATTTCGGGATTGGACAACTCTAGTGTTGCAATCTGACAACTGACAGCTCTATCGTAAAGTTTTACATTTGTGAGGTTATACGTACTCAGAACGTTTTTACATACGAGTGCTATGTGTTGTTTACAGTAACTTAAAGGATTCATCTCGGCCAAAAAATAGAATTAAATCGTGATCATTTTCGTGCGATTATTTTTTACAACTTTCGACGTGGATTAAGTCAGCAAGAGTGCATGGATGAACTTAATTTAATTTTTGGCGATGAAACTCCATCAGGGACCATTGTGTATCGATGGTATGGTAAATTCAATCGAGGTCGTAGTTCACTCCAAGACGAATTTCGTGAAGGTCATCCAACAACAGTTGTTGTTCCGGAAACCATTGATGCTGTGCGCGAACTGATATTGCAAGATCGTCATGTGACATATCGTGAGATTGAGTCAACCTTACACATTAGTGGGACCAGCATACATCCAATATTGCATAAACATTTGAATGTCAAAAAATTTGTTCGCGTTGGATCCCACACAATTTGTAATTCGTTCAAAAAAAGGCTCGTGTCGATTGGTCGAAAGAAAAGCTCAAAAAATACGATCGCGGTGCTTCAAAACACGTTTATGGCATAGTGACAGGTGATGAATCGTGGATTTACGCACATGAACCCGAAAACAAACAGCAGACTGTATGGGTGTTTCAAGATGAGCCGAATCCAACAAAAGTTGTTTGCGCACGAAGCACTTCCAAGCAAATGATCGCCTGTTATTTCGGAAAAACTGGACATGTCGCAACCGTACCCCTAGAACAACGCAGAAAAATCTATTCTGAGTGGTACACAACCATTAGTCTTCCAAGAAATGAGCAAAACCAACCGCCGAAGACGGATCACTCTTCACCAGGACAAAGCGAGCTCTCACACATCGGCTCAAACAACTGCATTTTTGACCACTCAAAACATCGATTTGATGAGTCATCCGCCGTATAGTCCTGACTTGTCACCAAATGACTTCTTTTTATTCCCGTACGTAAAAAACAAACTGAGAGGTTAATGTTTTTCGACACCTATAGAAGCGGTTGCTGCGTTCAGAATGCATGTTTTGGAGATACCTCAATCAGAGTGGAAACACTGCTTCGACAATTGGTTCAAACACATGCAAAAGTGTATAGATCTTCATGGGGAATATTTTGAAAAACAATAAATTTTCGATGATAAATATTTATTTTTGTTCTCTAATCCCGAAATATAAAAGGCAGCCCTCGTATAGAGTAAGGAGTTATATATGTCGGTACAATTTTGGCATTAATTTCTAAAAAAAAACTTCACAAAAGTACTTACCACATTAGAATACCAGCAGCATGATTTTGAAAATCATTTATCACAGAGAAACATCCTATGATTAACATTACCGGAAGTATAGCAGGTGAAAAGAATCCAAGACTTGTGTACATTATCCATTCATGTACTGTAGCTGATAATATGAATACTATGGACTTGGCTACATATTTATTTGGGATGAGAAAATCGTAAACATCCCTGTAAATATAGAAGTACAACCAATCGCTAATTAGAATATTCCATTTCCTGAAAAACCGTAATAGTCCACTACAGTTCCACCAATCGTCGTAAAAACGTCTGTCGCCGAAACGCAACAATTCGGCAAACATATTTTGAACTGAATGTAATATGATGAAAAATCCTATAAAGAACATTACAGTTCCCGGAATACCGTTTTGTAATGAGCATAAAGCAATTTCTATCCATTTATTTTTTGTTTCTCCAAACTGTTTGTAGTCAGGCAATGCGAATGTGTGCAATGTGAAACTCATAGCAAAGATACTCATAACTAATTCAGCTAGGCGACTTGCTACAAACTTCCACCGGATAGTATCGGTCCTGAAAAACGAATAAAATATGCTTAGAGCAAGTCAATTTAAAAAACTTATGACAAAATAAAGAGAATAACAAAACCAACATGTCGTAGAGATAAAAGATCACTAATTGATAAAAAACACTAAATTTCTGGTGGATGTGTTTTTAAGGTTCCGTATACACAATATACGGATACCCTTATAATATCACTCAGGATTTCTGCCTCTGTCACATCACAGCAATTTTCTCCTAAACTACTGGACGGAAGAGGTTGAAATTTGGTATCAATGTATAGTTTGGTGACCCGATCAGGAGTACATATCGCAAAAGAAGAAATTGATTTTAGGGGTACTTCTGGGTGGAAAAACTAAAAAAATCGACCGTTCCCCCCCTGATCTCCGAAACTACTAAGCCTAAAATTTTGAAAAAAATAGGAAATATAGAACGTGGCCTGAACTCTACAAGAAAAATAAGGAGAAACCATTAATATTAATTTTGGGGGGCAAATTATAGAATTAAATAAAAATTTAAAAATAAAAAAAATTTCAAACGCATCATGTAATATATCAAATGAAAGGTCCCATTCCGATGAACACAAATATATTTAATTCATATTTAAAAAAAAAATAGTTAAAAAGATATTAACAAAAATATACCAAAATTTACCAATTGCCCCCCCCCCTTTATCTCCGAAACTATAAAACGTAAAGTTTTGAAAAAAATTAGAGGTATAGGTTCTGACGTGAAGTTTACTGAAAAATTAGGAGAAACCTCTACTTTTAATTTTGGAGGGCAAATTACAGAATTAAATGGAAATTATAAAAGTAAAATTGTTTCTAACCTTCTTATAAAAATCAAGCGAATCCTGAAGCAGATAAAATAAAAAGTCTAATTGGAAAAATCAGTGTATATTTTTTATAATTTTAAAAAGCTTCCTTTAAAAGATATTAGGGTAAATATAAAAAAATGCACTCATTCCCTGCTTGTCTGAAACTGGAATATTAGAATCTTGAAGGTGGTACGGAACCCTTAGTATGCGAGTCCAAGTCGCACTTGACCAAATTATTGTATACTATAGCTGGGTTAGTCGCTTGTCGCAACTCATGCGATTTTTACATAAGTATTCAGCTAAATCAACCACGGTTTTATTACTCTGATGAGGTACCCACAGAAAAATCGTAGGTCATATGTGAGCTGGCACACGTTTTAAGTATCCATACCACATTTGTGTCTCTTTTTTCCATGGTATCCGTTATAGTTGTCTCTATTTCCATTTATCTTCTTGTTTGTTTTATTTCTTATGTAGTTGATTTACAACTTTGTGTCCAGCAGCTCGGTTTTGTTACTTCTAGTACATGTTTTTGTCTACTTGTAAATTTCAGATTTTCGCTTCATAGAAGATGCCACTTTCAAAAATTACTTATAGGTCTTCGTCATTTTTTCATTTGAACCTTTTATATCATTTTTCTTCAAGCCGTCGAATGAAATTGCCACTCCCAAATACCTATATTCGTATGTATGTCTAAATTAATAACTACCATATGTCTAGCTCTAAGCCCCATATATCCTGTAATCTGAGAATTTATAGTGTATAACCATATTCTCCTGAATGATAGTTGTGATCTCATTAATTAATGTTTATGCACTTGTTGGGAATAACACCACAATATTTAAAAATGGCTGTCAATGGCAATAAAGAACTTTTTTTAATATGTGAGTTAGAACTACCAATGAGGGGTGAAATAACTTTTAAACAAATTTTCCATTTGTCCTTGTCATATATTATGTACTAACACAACATGTTTCAGTTTTTAAGACTTTCATCGCTCATAGGCAATTCTTCCTGAAATTACTGGACAGTTGGTAATATTGCAAAGACCACAGACCTACGAATATAATACACCCAATTGTTTTCATTTTTATGGGCTCCAACATCCAAACTATCTCTTTTTATTCTCGATACACTGTAGCCAGATTTAACAATATCATTATAAGCTAATTTACAGGAATATAGAAACTACAATACTTTACTGATTTACACACAACAGATAACATGCAACAGAAAATATAAACCACAATTTACTTAATTATATAAGACCCTTAATTTGGCGCTGGAATATTTACTAAAGAAATATCTGAAATTGTAGTATAATACATAAAATTAGCTACATTTGCAACGGTTTTACTACTTTTAAAATGGGATAACGACGAGTATGGATTTATGAATGAATTTATTTCTTACCGTGTTGCCGGCAAGAAACAGTGTTTGCGTTGAGGTTAAGTGCATTTTTGGTGATATTTTGAAGTTTTTTGTAAAAAAAATATTTTATTTATTGCTTAATCATGGTGCGTGGTTGTGTAGTTTGTGGAAAAGTAGATAACTTGTTTCCGGATTTATCTTTTCATCGGTAAGTGATTATGTATACTTTGTTTATGTCTCAGTGGCGTACTGATTAAGTTTTATTTCACGAGTATATTTATTAAAAATTTACAATCCATACCTTTTTAACAATGATTATAATATTATTTATAGAAAAGGGGATAGAGATTTGCTATTTTTTTCTACAAAAGCCCTATTTTTAGAGGATCTATAGAAAAAATCTTAAAAAACAACGACCAATTTAAAAGAATATGTTTGTCATTTTTAATATGTTGCCCAAGTATATATCTAAAAGACTAACACCAGTACTTCATCTAGTAAGGAAATCTGGTACCAAGGACCTGGTAATGTACAATAAGCTTCCTTTTTATACAAGATATATAAATAGTCTTCATATGTTTAAGTAAAATGTGGCATATGTAAAAACTAATTATATTTAAATAATAGATTTAATTGTAATAGTTTAAGTACGAAATAATGTTAATTAGATATATAAGTTTTTATGTTGCAGAATAATTGCTAATAAATGTTACTACTACTGCATATTGGATTTGTCATTTTGAATTTCGAAAATCTGTCTTTATACCCACAATCATCGATATCAAAAACCCCTATTTACTACATTATTTTTACGCAGATTCATTTAGTTTGACTTATACGCCATATTGGATTTTTCATTCTGAATTTCGAAAATCGTGCCTCAAATCTATAATCGGCAACACCGAAAATCCCTCTGTACAAGTTTTTAGGTAGATTCATTGAGTTTGCTTAGCAGTCCTCCATATTGGATTCTAGATGTTGAATTTCGAGAATCTGTCCTTAAATCCCCTCTTACCCATTACAATTGATGCCTTTACCACTCAATATGGAGTTTTCAAAAATAATTGAGTTCTTTATTGCAAATAAATATTTAGAAATTTTAAGGTTTGTTCAGATACATTTATAACCATTATCCAAATACGTTAAACAAATTATATTTATTTTATCACCATAATTATTGTATTACATTAAAATTTTACAAAATGATTTTGTAATTATTGAATTTAAAATATGTAATAGATGTTGGATTACATTTAAAACTATTTAATATTTATATGTTACGCTACTGACAATAGGTCTCAAGCTGTACGTTGTTGCCGGCTAGCAACTCATGATGCTCTGTCTTCTTCTCACTCATCATTTGTTTACATTTAATGTTGGATCGATTTTGTATCTGATTTATGAATGAAGCTTTCGGTCTCTTGAATTTATAGGTCTGTGGCAAAGACATACCCACCCGAACGAGGATTTTATATGAGAAGTCTTCATGCATATTTTAGGATGCATGTTTCAAAAACTGTTCATTTCTAAATGTTGTGCAGATAAGAAATTTTGATCAGCATGACACCTAATTTTACTGTACTTCTGTACCCTTACTTCTAATTTTTTACTCAAGTGAAACTTAGTCTATTTGAATTTAGTTTCAGATTACTGCTATAAAATATAATCGTATGGAATACTGCTGTTTAATGTCTCTGAATCTTACCTGGGATACTCCTCTCGATACAACATCGTTGGTGCGAATAGAAAATACATGAACTGTGAGATGAATGGAAGTTTTAACTCTTGGTCACTATGAGTTTTATACTTCAGGACATTCCCAACGTTTTGTCGTAAAAATGAATGAATTTTCATTAGGTATCGAGTCTGAAAAAAATATGTTAAATATTGCAATGTATAATGTTATATGCACTACTTTACTTGTTCAGCGCAAATTATGCTCGATGTAACTATAGAGAGATTATTGGCTGCAACTACTGACGTAGACAATGTAAACGAAAAGATGTAATAAACAACGCATGATAAGAATCCTATTGTATCCCATATTTTGAAGTAGTTACCTAAAAATCAAAAATAAATCTGTAATAAGCCTTACCGTATATAATTATGGTGTCAAAAATATTCACATTACAAATATGTAGTTAAAGAGTCCAAAAAGGAACTCAAGGACATCCTCATTCTTTATGACTGGACGTTATTGGTTAATTTATGTGCAACAAGGTCAAAATGACATATATCAGCATAGACGGGGAAATGCTGCACTACCTGAGGTGTGCTGACGATATGGCCTTCATATCTCTAGCCTCTTTTTGCAGATCCGGTATCACAATACAGGATCTGTAAAATGCAACAACGGAAATTCGTCTGACAATAAATTTTAAAAAAAAACAGGAAAATGACTAATGCAGTGTCTGGACAATCAATAAATGTGGATATAGTCAATTTACGGAGAAAAGCATTCATTCAGTGCTTCCTGCTAGTCCTGACTTATAATCTGAGGGATAGGATAAGAAATAAAGAAATGTGAAGAAGAACTGTTGTTAAGGATGTCGTAGGCTAGATATTGAAGTTAAATTACCATGTACAGGATAGGTTGCCACGATGCAGGATAACCGAAGTCAAGGAAGACTGTCTACAAGATGGACTGAGGATATCAAATGAATACGAACAAATTGGTTAACATCTGCTCAGGACAGAATAAACTGGATATGTTTCGAGAACAACAGTGGAACAGAAATATTTAGCTCTTAGTTGTCTCAACGGCCTTACATATGACTTTCACGGCTTTTAACAGAAAAGCTGAAAATTTTACGGCTAGGTTGTGGGTCCATGACTTTCACGGCTCTCCGAATAACCGATTTTGGGGTAATATAATTTTCTACTTCTACATTTCCGTTGTCATAATATAATGAATTAACCTCTAACGCCTTGCTCAAATTCATATTCGGAAACTCAAATTTTCCGATATTTCTTTTGAGGTGAGTTGCGACTAAAAAAATTAATTTATTTTAGAGATGACCTTTAAGGTATTGATGGTCACATATTTGATAAAAAATGCAAAAAAATGATTTCCCATTAAGAAACTGAAATTAACCTTCAAATATCCTTGAATGTCAGGGTCAGGTTCAAGGTCACCCTTCGAAACCTTGGAATGTTTGTTTGAAACTTATTACATTGGCCTCAAGATAAATTTGTCACCTGCTATTAAGAATAAAATATAAGTATAAACACATGTATATGCTTACCTTTTACCGGTAAAACGGTAGTTCTTATAATAGCCCACAACTTGAATAAATAAAAAATTGATAGTGTCATTAGTGTGAGTATAATCCAAAACAAGAATACAAGATGGATTTGCTTGAATTGTTCAGCAATGTGATCCGTTCCAATAATTACCCTGTTAAAAATATTTTTAGTAAAATATTGGTTTCCATTCTCTTTAAAAATACACTTTTAACTAAGATAACTCCCTTTATTAACTATAATTAACTTAAAAAAAAAACAGTCTACATAAAACTACAGGATATCTGGAAAGTAATGGGACACAGTTCAACTACAGCTTTCTGTTAAATTAGAACGATTAAATTAAACATACCTTGTTACAAAAATGCTTTATTAAAAGGTTATGGCGTCCTGAAGAGAAAATTAAAGGTTTAAGTACTTCCTGGAAAATAACACCAAGTCACGAAAAATTGCTGTATATTCCAAACGTCTCGGGGTATAGGTCAGACCCCGTTGTCAATAAGAAACTATCAATAAAAAAGGCACAATTCGAAAATGTAAAATTAAAAAGTTTGACAATATCTATTATTGACTTCTGACTTAACACTGAGAATTTTATTTGTAATATACAGGGTAGCGTAAGAAAAAAAATTCCTGGATTAGAGACCAAGAAGGAGAAGCGAAATCAAAGAAGAGCCCCTGAAAGATAGACCGAGGGTAACAAAAGAATATAGACAAATTGGGTAGCAACTGCTTAGAACCGAAAAATAAATGCCAAGGAGGCCTATGTCTAGCAATGGACGAGAAATGATGATGACAGTGAATTATAAATTTGAATAAACTTAACGAACTCTTACTGGGTGTCCGGATATTTGGGTGCGACAGGTTTCTTCTAGAAAATCGACAAAATATTTATCAATGTCTAAGTACTTCTTGGGAAATAACACCACAGTTTAAAGAAGATTGCTGTATATTGCAAACGTGTCGGGGTCTAGGTCAGACCCCGTTGTCAATGGTTAAGAAACTTGGATAAAAAAAGACAATTCTAAGATGTAAATTAAAATATTTGACAATGTGTATTATTTGATTTCTGACGTAACTAAGAGAATTTTATTTGCAATATAAAGGGTAGCACAGAAACTTCTAAAGATCATATAATCATAAAGTTCCTTTCAAATTGAAAGAATTTGAAAGGGTGATCTTCAGAATTTTATGTGGCGCTCATTGGTGCGACTTTGATATAAGATGCGACCAAAAAAATTGTTGATTCAGTGAACTCATTAAAATCATAAGGGAAAACCTAGCAAAAACCTTATGAACTACCCCGATATTGGGGTGTTCCCAAGGACATGACCACTATCAATTCCTTCCTTAATCATCGGCAACCAGTAACGATTAAATTCTACCGAGGTAGTAGCGATACAATCGTTTTCATTTATTATTAAAGCAGACTCTTTTAGTTTTCTTGGTGTTGTGTTCTTCTTTAAGTAATATAACTGAATTTTGAAACTGTATTTTATGATCAAGGTCCCAAGCATGTTCCCAAATTTTGGATTTTTCAAACTGTTAATTTTTATGTAATTTTTGTGTTCGTTATTCGAACATTTAGAGGTCTAGAGGTTTCTCCAATATAGAATTTATTACGTTCACAAGTTCATTTTTCATATCATTGATGTTAGTGTGTGTTATTTTTGTTCTTAAATGGACAAAAGAATAACTATAAACAACATTCCTCGTTTCCTTAGACTTCCATCATTTTGAAATGGTTGATCCCACAATGTTTCAATAGCTTTGTACCTGCTATCGTCATCAGGAGAATGATGGGATACTCAGATTATCCTTGCGGTTGGTTGTCATTGATAAGCAGCGGCAGTAACACTGGAGCAACCACCTAGGGAGGCAGAGGAAAACACGTTAGTAACTCTACTATTACCGTATGTCCGGACTAGCTAATCACGCACGGACCTAACACCATAACATCAACTGGGACCATGCCAGGGTAATTCATAAGGACGAGCACTAGTATAAAAGAATATTCATAGAGACGGCATATATAATCTCTAATGAGAATATAATCTGCGAGACCAGCGCTCAAATTAAAAACATTTCGAGACCTTTTCTTGAGCCACTACGCTACGCATCACTGACAACCAATCTATAGGTACGAAACGCTGATTGGACCAGATAAGGCTCAATCACCATGACCGGCGAAGGATACAAAGCTATTCAAAAGTCCGGAGATCAAATATTTCAAGACCATGGATGCCCAGGAAACTTCGAGGAACGCATTAATTGTCTACCAGCTTCAGACTATAAACAACATCTTACCTTCCTTCTATAATATAGTCTTGAATGCATGTATTTACAAGACTATAGATAAATATTGCAAGACATATGTTGTATATTGTTCGAATGTGTGGATTTGTCTCTATTAGATCAATCAGTAATGAATTTCGCAGTTTAAACTCCTTAGCGAGAACTCGCATGGTTTCATTTTTGCTAAAATAAAAAATTGATCAGTATTATTTGTCGAAAGTAATATTTCAACTACAAAACAACAATATGTAGAGGAGAGGTTTGTTTCAATCTCCTCCCAGATTTCAATGCCAGTAACCATTTTTACCAGTTACCCTAAGTACCGCTCTGGGACACCTAAATCCTCCTTAAGTGATTAAAAATTCAGTATATATTTTGCAAATGAATATCGTTATATAGTAATACTCCGAACGGCTTAGATGCTATTAACAGATTTTTTTGCAAAATGGGGAATAGATGCGTTTTCGTAGGAATTGTTTACAATATTTATAATATGTGCTTTATAGGTTTGAAAGTTGTGGAAAATTATTTATAAACAATTAAAGCTTTGAAAAGCGACATTTTTTCAGTTCTTCTTTTATAACTTGGGGTGAGCAGCTGAAAAAATCTCTAAAAGTTAGTTAGAATAAAAATTTCTAGACACCATTAAGTTTTTGAAAATTAGCACATTTTCCAAGTAAATGGATATTTGTCGAAGAAATGTCATTTATTTACAAGTTCTCAAAAAAGACATTTTCCTTCCGAGAATGGGTTTGTATCAATGCACTATCCAGAGCAATAATTAGGTGTTTGTCGTAAAAAAATTTGAAAACTGACAAATCTGAAATAATGAATAACTACTGTTGGAATACCTTTGTGCATATAAAGTAAGGATACCTTTATTCTTTACAAAACACAAAATTGTTTTTTTAAGTTTGTTTGCACTGTTTTAAAGCGTTTTTTTTATTTCATAATTAAGAACCCTATGAACACATATACTTTCGGTGTACATCTTTAACATTTTTAATGGAAAAGTTATTTCTTTTCCTTTTACAGAAATAGTATATAATAAAATTTACAACGTAACTTAAATTTATACACAGTGTTTTTATTTGTGAAATGAAAAAAGGAGTAAATTGTTTTGTTTACTTCTTGATGAAGACAGCTTCGCTGTTGAAACGTGCGTTGAGTGAAAAAAGAAAGGTTTGTTGTTAGGGCACAAAACTTTGTGTTTACACGTCTGTGACACATCAAAGGTTCTACAGTTTTCCCATTAAAGGTCCTATTAGGTTCACAAATTTGAATTTGATTACTTTGAAAGGTTCTGCTAGATTGATATAAATTGGTTACTGCTATTATCCTGACTAGGATTGTCGTGACATTAGGAACAAGTTTGGAACTCATTGTGTTGTCATCAATCGATCGGCGTGCTTAAATTTTCAAATTAATCAGAGGTCTTGAAAAGTGAAAGATCCATAGTGTCAGGCAGAGCAGGGTGTTTAACTGAGGCGGTACATCTGTCAAAGAATAACAGAGGTGTCCTAAGGCTAGCACAGCGAGAACAAAAACAAGCAAAAGGGCAAAAGCTGCCTTGATCCCGATATTCAGTAGGCATAGGGACTGCGAAAGCACGGCCTATCAACATAGAGGTAACAATAGAAAAAGAAAGACAATATCAGGGTGCACTTGCTATGTCTCTACCCTACCAATAGTAGGCGTCACCACTGACACTGACCAATCAGAAACGAGCCGCTTATTCTCTCTCTCTCTCTCTCTCTCTCTATTGCTATTACATGAATTTCGCTATTTCACGTGCTCTACAGTATTAACCTCTTTGCCTATCAATCATTTAAGCTTGAAGAGTTTTCAGCAAGAGGTGTCAGAAAACTTATCACAGAGCTAACTGGATAATGACGACCAGGAGTTCATAGGTTAAGCTAATGAAAGCGTGTTCAGAAATATTTTGATATGACGAAATAAAAATGTAAATTTAATCAGTATAGCATTTTGCTAAAATTCCCTTACTTTTGAACGTGAGATTTTTCATTATTCTCGTGTTGTGTATCGCCATTTCTACCAATTGAGTGAGTGTGTTTATTATTTTGAATGGTGCCTCCAGTTGACTGCATGTGTTCCGTTGTCGTAATCTGAAAATTTTCACAAATATTTGAGTTATGTCAAGACATTGACGCAAAAAACCTACAAAATGTTTGGCAATAAAATAAAAAAAAATGACGTTAATAGTCTTGTGCATAATAATTCACCATTATTAGGAATTAATTTAGATCGCTTATCTAGAGCGAACTGGCAAAATAGTTCGCACTTTTATTAAGCAAGTCCTATAAGAATGAAATTGTGAGAGGAATAATGAAAGGTTTAATACCTAAATATATAATGCGTGAGGTATAGGTGCATAATAGTGGAATCGTAGGATTGGATGAGGAAGAAAGAAAGCCGAGCCGAGCAAAAACAGTCAGAAAAGACTATCTACGGGCTTTTGACTAAAATGCCGCAATGGCTTCCCCTCTGTCAACTTGGACGTCTTCATTTCTCTTGTCAAGAAAATATCCGAAATAGGCGTGAGGTTATGGCGAACAGGAACACGTGTCCATACAATAATTTACAATTCAAAACAAAACATTAATTTTTCAAAAGGAAAATACATCAGTCTGGTCCTACTTCGTCGCCTCTCCACGTCGATGCCAGATTCGAGAGGACGGAAACGGAAGTGCCTCTGACATACCTAACGTTGGTGAATGACATCCGGTTCCGGCACTGGCACAATCATATTCAAGGTGATCCAATTGTCTGGGCCAAGGTTGTTTATTTGCTATTGAAACCCAAAGCCAACAAGTGCATATATTTGTCTCCACGTAGAGCTGCAGGTAATTGCTAGACGTCACTTGACTGACACAAACAACCACCAATCAAAAGCGAGTTTAACCCAATGACTACTAATATAAATGGACCTGGCACTTCTATCTTAGATCATTTACCATCTAGATATAGCCTGTCAGGCATAAAATCGTGGCAATGCTAGAAAGAGAGGGCAATAAAGACAGTAAGAGACTATTTCACCAACAACTAGTTGTTGCCTACAGTGCCCAGATTTACATCTTATTGGTTACAATAGAAAGAAGATTGGCATCGATAAAGGATTTGTTTACTATTTTCCGGCAAACATCTTTCAACCCATTTTTGAATGTAAACAGACAGATCCATTTTTATTAATAGTCATTGGTTTAGACAGAGTTAAATACGTTTGCTGTGCCTCTCAGCGTCCCTGACTTTTTGAGCCCGGGGTACTCTATATTCATGTACTATCTGTATGGTTATGAAACAGTTTAAAATAGTAGTGATGACTTGTGTATGATAAAACTAGATCAGTAGTAATTACTGGCTATAATCCAACAAATGACTAAATAAACAGCAAATTTTATTTCCAAATTTTTCATAGCTTTTACGATTCATTAGAATAAAGGCTTTATTGTATTATATTCAACTAGCAACTCGCCCCAGCTTCGCACGGGTTCTTTACAGAAAACATAAAATAGTCTGTGTTACTCCGAGGAGATGCAGCTTCCGGTAAAACTGGTTGAGTTCAATTAGTACTAAAAAGTAGTTTCTAAATGATTGACGAGGTAAATGATTATTTTGAATGTTCATCTGGGATTTTCTGTCCTCGCAATGGTTTCTGAAAAAGACAGATAAGTTAAGTACTTGAATATCAGTTTGTGGAAACTGCCCGGAACACTAGTTGCCCTCTTATAGAAAAAACTCTCCCGCAGGATTAACTGTGAGAAAGTAGGTCTACAGATTTGTCAACTAGTATTCCAGTATAATATGTTGTGTATTTTGTGTTGTACTTATCTGTTTTTTTGTGACGTTTTAATTCCTTATCAGGAATCGTTGTCGAACAATGTTTGCTTGAATGTTTTGCACTATATTCGCTTGACTTTTTTGGTAATGTCAATTGACTGATTAATTGACTTTGAAGTTTCCTTTTTGATGTTCATTCGTCAGAAGTTGTTGCCATGCAACCGGTATCTCTACAGAGGTTTCCCGATTTCTCCATTATTCAACAACATGCAGACACTTTCTTTGATTTTTCTTTTTTGGTATGTTCTTCTTTAAGTAGTATTTTTGTCTTATTCCAGTCCATTTTGTGTGTACCATTATCCGTGAGTACATGATTTGCCAATCTTGATCTGTCTATATGTCTTCTTGAGACGTTGTATTGGTGATCTTTTGTTCTAATTTGGAGAGGTCTTGATGTCTCACCGGTATATGTTTTTCCGCAGGCACAAGGCACACAGTGTACACACAATTTTTGGAACTTTGAGTACCGTTTTCCGGTTTTGTTTTTGTCAAATTTGATCTTTAAGTATTATTTGTTTCAAAAATCGTTATTACTTGGTATTTATTGCCAATACGTTTAATTTTTTCGGAGAGGCCGAAAACATTTGGTAAATTGTTTTGTTTATGAAATATCTTGGGTATTCGTTTTGTTCTAAAACTCCCTTTATCAAACATCTCTTTCTCAAAAATTTCCTTTGTTGCTGAAACTGCTTTGGCTCTGTCATATAAGGATTTTAATGACTACTTTTTTTACATTTAAAGAATGATTTGAATAAAAATTCAAATATCTATTAGTATGCGTTGGTTTCCTATAAATGCTCGTAGTGAAATTGTTGTTTGATCGGTCAACCAAGACGTCTAAAAATGGAAGTTTATTTCCATTTTCTATTTCAATAGTAAATTTAATTGTAGATTCTTTGTTATTGATCGTGTCTAAAAAGCAGTATAAATCGTCTATGCTATGTTCCGATATTGCAAAAATATCATCAACGTAGCGCCACCATACTTTAGGTTTTTTAATTCTTCAAAAAAACCTAAAGTATAGTTCTTTAAATGTAAAAAAAGGAGTCATTAAATTGTTATATGAAAGAGCCAATGCAGTTTCAGCAACAAAGGAAATTTTTGAGAAAGAGTTATGTTTGATAAAGGGAGTTTTAGAACAAACGAATACCCTAGATATTTCATAAACAAAACAATTTACCAAATCGAGAAAAAACAAAGAAACCAACAAACGACACAAGCAACACACAATACTTCCAATTTAAATAACAATACACAAACTGATATTAACTCTACAATTATAAACGTTATTCCTTATGTTTCCGGCCTCTCCGAAAAAATTAAACGTATTAGCAATAAATACCAAGTTAAAACGATTTTTAAAACAAATAATACTTTAAGATCAAATTTGACAAAAAAAAACCGGAAAACGGTATTCAAAGTTCCAAAAATTGTGTGTACAGTGTACCTTGTGCCTGCGGAAAAACATATACCGGTGAGACATCAAGACCTCTCCAAATTAGAACAAAAGAGCACCAATACAACGTCTCAAAAAGACACATAAGCAGATCAAGATTGGCAAATCATGTACTCACGGATAATGGTACACACAAAATGGACTGAAGTAAGACAAAAATACTACTTTAAGAAGAACATACCAAAAAAAGAAAAATCAAAGAAAGTGTCTGCATGTTGTTGAATAATTGAGAAATCGGGACACCCTCTGTAGAGATACCGGTTGCAACAACTTCTGACGAATGAACATCAAAAAGGAAAATTCAAAGTCAATTAATCAGTCAATTGAAATTACCAAAAAAGTCAAGCGAATATAGTGCAAAACATTCAAGCAAACATTGCTCGACAATGTTTGCTTGAACGTCCATATCAGGAATCGAAACGTCACAAAAAAACAGATAAGTACAACACAAAATACACAGCATATTATACTGGAATACTAGTTGAGAAATCTGCAGACCTACTTTCTCACAGATAATCCTGCGGGAGAGTTTTTTCTATAAGAGGGCAACTAGTGGTCCGGGTAGTTTCCACAAACTGCCCTTAGATACTACACCTTGATATTCAAGTACTTAACTTATCTGTGTTTTTCAGAAACCATTGCGACAAGAGAAAATCCCAGATGAACATTCAAAATAGTACTAAAAAGTTATGACTGCAAAAATTATTTCGAAGTTGTTCTACCTAGGGTATTCAGATTGTTAAAATGGGAATGATTCTCTTACATAATTGACCATAACTTTTAAAATATCTGGTATAACATACTTAAATCCTAAATTAGAAGAATAAGAGAGATTAGCTTAATCTAAACTAGAAGATAAGTTTTATCTAACTTTGAAATAATAAATAGGGTGCCTCATAAAAAAGTATGCTTGGTTCACCCTGTATATTCTAAAATAATTTGAACAGCAGTTTTCGGTTGTCTATATTTTTTGTCAACAACTTTTCTGAAATCTATTATAACGGATATACTGTAATTAGTCTTATTAGTATCGCACCTTAGGTTAGTTAGGTAGAAATTCAATTACTTACTCAACCAAATAGTTCATACGTTACTTCTTGAAAATTTGTATACGCTTCGAGGTAACTAACAATATTATGACATCCCTCACTAACGATATTACAATAATTACTAGATTACTAGAAACATAATTTTAACATGACATTTTTTATTTTTTTGCTTTTTTCAGCCGTGTCGTTTTATAGGTACTGTAAGTGAGTTTTCTTGTTGTGTATCCTTTTAACACGTAGAAAATATTTAATTACATTTTTTTAGTTCGCAAATATTTTAAAAGAATCTGGTAGAAAAAGTTTATACTGTACTGAATGAACGCATAGATATTATTCGGTTACATCATTTCTTTAAGGTGCATCTGCATACGCCAGTCAATACTAAAAATATATATCCATACAGGTCTTGCGAAATCCGAATATACGAAAATGAAAGTTACATGCATTTTATAAACTGATGAATATTTTAGTTGTTTTCTGAATGATATTTGTGGCATATTTTTCAATTTCTAAGTACTTCTTGGGAAATAACACCACAGTTTAAAGAAAATTACTGTATATTCCAAACGTTTTGGGGTCTAGGTCAGACCCCGTTGTCAATGGTTAAGACACTTGGATAAAAAAGGCACAATTCTAAGATGTAAATTAAAATATTTGACAATGTGTATTATTTGATTTCTGACGTAACTAAGAGAATTTTATTTGCAATATACAGGGTAGCACAGAAACTTCTAAAGATCATATAATCATAAAGATCCTTTCAAATTGGAAGAATTTGAAAGGGAGATCTTCAGAATTTTATGTGGCGCTCCTAGGTGCGACTTTGTTATAAGATAGTGCATTCGCCAAAAATGCGACCAAAGAACTTTGTTGATTCAGTAATCCCATTAAAATCATAAGGGAAAACCTAGGAAAAACCTTATGAACTATCCCGATATTGGATTGTTCAAAAGGAGGTTACCATTAATAATTTCTTCCTTAATTGTCGGTAACCAGATACGATTAAATTCTACAGAAGTAGAAGTAGAAGAATTAAGGCAGACTCTTTTATTTTTCATTTTGTGTTATGTTGTTCTTTGTGAAGTATAGTTGAATTCTCAAATTGTATTTTATGGCCTAGGTCCCAAGCATGTTTACAAATTTTTGATTTTTCAAATTGTCGTTTCTTTATGTAATTCTTGTGTTCATTTATTCGTACGTTTAATGGTCTCAATGTTTCTCCAATATAAAATTTATTGCATTCGCAAGGAATCCTATATATGAAGTTTTTTGAGTTCTGGGTTTTGTTTGTTGGTTTTGTTTTCGATATTAAAGATTTCAGTGTATTTCTTGTTTGGAATGTTGTTTTAACATTAAATCTGTTGCCCACTCTTTTCAATCTTTCTGGCACACCCTGTATATATGGTATAGTTGTAAGTGTAATGTTGTTGTCTTGAGTAGTAGTAGTGTTAAGAGAAGTTCTGTGTTGATTCGGAAGGTTTGTTAAAAAAGGCAGGTAGTAATTCTGTTTGTAATTGGATTTCCGTTTGCATCTTTAACATTAATTATTTTTGTTATACAGTATTTATTGTCTGGCATTAGCAAACGGAGTAGTAAAACCAAAACTATGAATGTACAATATTGATGACATTTTCATCATATTCTCTTAATCGATTGAATGGTTGAATGGTTCACAGTACCGCTTTTGCTCGTCATCGAGAAAACGGACAGAATGTATGGTATTAAGTTCAATTCCTGAACTACATCACGTTTCTAGACAGGCGCCAGTGGAAGTGATAACCGAGGATAGTTACGGGGGGTCAAAGTGTTGGTCATGCTCGTGATCGAGTAAACGATTCAAAATTGCCTACAAACAAGATTGTGATGTATTTAAGCAAATTCCCGAAAGCCTCTGCCTAAACGTTACCATTAAGGAGGCAGACAGGGGTAAAGATGTCAAAAATTATAGGGGTGAACCTTGTCATCAAGTAAAATGACAACATTTGCACCAGTTTTCCGTTTAAATATAAGAAATCATATTCCAAAAACCTTGAAATGGGGTAAATTTGGCTTACCCTGTTAATGCTCTCTATCGAGAAAATGGAGGCCATTTTTACTAGTTACTTGTTTTTATGCAAGAAATCATAATTCAAAAAGCTGACCTCTCTACAGGGTAAATTAAGCCACAAATTTAATCACTAATCTGGGGCCCGATTCTTGAAACCATGCTATGCGACGAAATTGGTCGTATACGGTCTTGCCGTTGTACATGAAGTTTACTCAAATTGGTATTCTCGAATTGGTAGACGAGACAATACTGACATATAACATTAAAATATGGTGAATTGCCATGGTTTCGAGAATCGGGCCCCAGGGCCCCAATTGTTGAAACCATTCGACTGCTCTGCCACTCGACTTCGGACGTATGTCGTATGAAATCTGACATAAATGAAGTTTAATATATGGGTTAAACTTCATTTACCTCAACTTTTCAAGTGATTTACGTCGAAAGTCGTATACTAAAGTTGTCGAATGGTTCAAGAATCGGGCCCCTGACACTCCAGCTACCGATTCCTAATTCACTGTGTACGTAAAGTATGGAACATACCAAATAAAATGTATATAGATAAAAGAAGACGAAAACCCTAGGACACGTCGACTTTAGTTCAATATTGAGCAAATTTGGACAAATATAGATTTTTAAAGACGTCATTAATGTGATCTGTATGACGTCGTACACATTTTTTTAATGCGAAGTCACATTCTTTATTACAGATTCGGAAAGAGCCGATAATTTTACTCCAATAATGACTTTGACCATGACCTTGAACTTGACATTCAAGGTTGAAAGTTTTTTTGAAAAATCTACCAATAATAGCCAAATTCGGTATAGGGTTTTATATGAAATTAGTTTTTTGAAATTCACAATAAAAGATGGCGGATCCAAGGTGGCGAACCAGTTTTTTTTTAACCGACTTCCAAAAAGGAGGAGGTTATCAATTCGTCGCGTATTTTTTCGCTTTTTTTTGTATGTATGTTACCTGATTTCTTCTCTTGTGGTGCACCGTTTTGAATGAATACGGTCTTGTTTAATAGAGTATATATTCGGATTGGTGAAACTTCAAATTTTGGAAAAGAATTCTATTGGTAAAATGATAAAATTTTTGAATGAACACATGCGTCCATGGAAATCGACCAAATCCCTAATATTTTAGTCGATTTTTCGATAACTTCTTATGGATGTGTATAGTTTTTTAACGTTTAATCTATTAAGGAAGATCCTTAGGTGATTTCAGATGCTTTTCTGCGACGTGCAACACTCAGTTTTGCAGAAAATCGCCGAAAATTCTTATCAAAAATTTCATCGAAATAACGGACATTTCCTCATAAATCCAACGTAATAGTACGGTAATTTTAGGCACTAGAAGTTTTAATTGCGAATTTGAAAATTTTCTATGCACATCTCAAGCATATAGGTAGTAAAGCATAGTATTTTCGGCTCCTTAAATCAATGAGTACCAAGCTCGTTTTGTTTGTATACCAGGCAAATACCTATTTAATTGCAAATTTTTCCATTTTGCGAAGACGGTGCTTTTGCTTGTCACATTCTCCCGGCCTAATAGAAAATTCAGTGACAACACATGTCAAACTTTAAACTGCTATTTGGTACGTTTACAAACAGGGTGTTTAGTTATAGCAAACAAAATCACAAAAGTGAAGTGAAAGAAGGAGTTGCATTTATATGAAGATTGAAATAATGTTGAAAAAAATGTGAAACTAAAATTATATAGGGTGATTAAAAAACTGTTATATGTATGATGTGGACATAAGCAAATCATATACAGGATGGTTGAAATATATGCTGCAGTAGAATTATATTTATACAGTGTGATTCAAAAAATTATTTCTTTTATAGCCCATAAGAAGTTGCATAAAGTGTGGAGAGAAATTAATGTCACACAGGACGATAATGTAAAACGTAAAAAATGAATTAATTTATGGGCTAGCCCACAAGGAGTAAATACTATGGTTGAAATATAGGACGGATTTGACTCCGTAAATATGAGATGGATTCTACTCCGTCCTATAGAAGGCAGCTAACGAATTTATGCTTGTCCATGGGCAGTCGTATGTACAGGATGGTTGGTACATAGGTAGGAGTGGAATTATCTATAGTTATACAGGATTGTCAAAAAAAGTTGAAAAAAGGTTACATGGCGTAGTCCATAAGGCATAAATATATTTTGGGCTTATTAAGTCAACGCGTACTAGTACATTTTGTTCGTAAAGATTTACCTGTCAATTTAAATGAGAAGTATCATTGTGTAATGTTGAGGCTTTGGATGTTACCTGGTTCTGTCTATTAAGGTTATACATACAAAATAAAAAATAAAGAATGAATACTACCTGAGTTCAAAAATACTAAAAAGTTGAAAATAAAACATTTTTAAAAAAAATATAACCGACTTCTACCTATAACTAAAAAGCTAAAAATAATTAACACAAAATACAATTCTAGCAAATAAATAACACATTCAATGTTGTTAGGTACCTAGCAGGAAGTAAAAAATGTAAACATTAAAAGGTGCTCATTCTGTACAAATTAATTACCTACCAATCTAGTATATTTTTGAAGTCGGTGCCAAGCAATAATCAAGTTTGGTGAATTAGTAGATAAGTACCCAATGAAGGATTTTAGATTTGCTTGGCACCCGCTTCAAAATATACGAGATTGGTAGGTAATTAATTTGTACAGAATGAGCACCTTTTAATGTTTACATTTTTTACTTCCTGGTAAGTACCTAACAACATTGAATGTGTTATTTATTTGCTAGAGTTGTATTTTATTATAATTATTTTTAGCTTTTTAGTTATAGGTAGAAGTCGGTAATATTTTTTTAAAAATGTTTTATTAAAATCAACCAATTAATGTATAACCAATTTACGATAATCGATGGTTTAAATGCTGACCCGAAGTATGACTGATTCAAATAGGGTATTCCAATTTTTTAAAAAATTTACCTTGAACTTGTCGGCCATCTTGTTTTGCAACTTTTCAAAAACATATTTTAGATTCGTAATCATCGACGTCGAAAACCCTCGTATATAAAATTGGGAGCAAGTTGGTTGATATTTTTTCAAAAACGTCCGCCATCTTGGAATTTTCCAAATCTGATTTCAGATTCGTAATCAGATTTTGATAATTCGCAATCTAAGAGGGCAGACCAGTTTTTCAAAAAAATTAACCAAATTACGCGCAAAACGGGGGATTTCGACGTCGATATATACGAATCTAAAATCAGTTTTTGAAAACTTTTCAAAAAAACTTTCCAGAATCTGAATTTAAGAAATTTGCTGATTGTTAAACCAAGGTTGACGTGTTAAAGGTTTTTTCTTCTTTTATCTGCATACATTTTATTTGGTATGCTCCATACTTTACCTGCGCACTCGTGATGTAACGAATATTCGCATTCGCATGTGCGAATATTCGCGTCTTTTTTAATATTCGGATTCGCATTCGTATTCGCGGTTATATATGCGATTTTTTTGCGAATGTGTTTGACAATGAAAGGCGATATTAGTTTTAAACCTTGCACTTGTCAATTCAAAAAGTACGTACAGGTAGGCATTTACTTCTATTTGCAATTTGAAATGACAATTTTATGATGACATACATTTCTTTACAACTTTAATACAAAATACACTAGTTGTGTGTCAACTACATATTTACATTTCTTCTGGAATCCGTAGGTGTAATTAAGGATCTATTTAATTGCTAAATCAAATTAAGCAAGTTACGTCAGTTTCATGGAAATGCCAAATTAATGTCTAATGCCAAATTAATTTCTTTTGACGTTCAGAATTTATTCCCCAGTATACCTTCATCAGACACTATCACTATAATTTCCGACATATTAGATAAAAACAACATTAACCCAATAATAAAAACAGATATATTAACAGCATTAAATACATGTCTTAAACAAAATTATTTTCAATTCAATGATGTTTTTTACACAAGTCGCGAAGGCTTGATTATGGGGAACCCTATGAGTTCCATACTCGCAGAAATTTTCATGGCTAATATCGAAAACAAAATTCACCAAACCGTATTGGCTAAAAATTTTATTTATTGGTATAGATATGTAGACGATATTTTAGCTTGTTTCGTAGGGATGAATAGACAATTAGAAACGTTCCTCAATTTTATAAACAATTCCATCCAAATATTAAATTTACTATAGAGTGTGAACAAGATGACAAAATCAATTTCCTAGATCTAACAGTTAACAAGGTAAATGGCAAACACGAGTTTTCAATATTTCACAAACCATCTGAAACCGATCTAACGATTCACCGCACTTCTATACATCCATATCAACAAAAACTTTCCGCTTACAATAGTATGGTTCATAGATTACTTTCCATAAAACAATCACCAGATAATTTTCAGAAAGAATTAAACATAATCAAACAGATAGCAGTAAATAACGGGTTTGAGGCCGAATTAATAGAAAATATTCTTAGAAATCAAAAACACAAAAAGGCATTAAGAGAAGTTTACCCTGACAGCAAAACCAATATTGATTCATATAATAGTATAACCTATTTTGGCAAACCAAGTTCAAAAATAGCATCCTTTTTAAGAAAACAGAATATTAACGTTGCATTCAAAACAAACAATAGTCTTGGAAAATTTATCAAAAATAACAAATCAAAAATCGATCCAAAAAATAAATCTGTAGTCTATAATTATCATGTGGGTCATGTCCTAAAGCCTATATCGATCAAAACGGCAGAGCGTGTAAAAAACATCTATGAACACCGTAATTCTTTCATTAATCAAAAAACAGATTCCATTTATGCTGAACATTTAGTAACAGAAAATCATCTTTTCGACGAAAATTTTAAATTATTACATTCAGAAAATAAAGGCAATAAATTAAACCTTTTAGAATCATTGGAGATTAATAAACTTAAAAATACCGGTAATTTGCTAAACGACCAGAGAGAAATAAATAATTCTCCCTTAATAAACCTCTTTAATTAATCTTTTTACCTGAAATAAAATTAAATAACCCTGTTTAAAACTAAGTACCTGGTAATTATATGACTTCTCGAATATAAATACAACTTCCTCAAGAAATACCCAGTTAGTCTAGTTCCTTGACAAAGACATTAGTCGAAACGCGTCGGACAGTTTTCAAAAAACGTAATTTGTGGAAATTGCAATTGTAGAATCAGTTAATTATTTTATAACAAGACAAAATTCGAGATCTAGGAGTTTCAGGAAAAAGTAGCTTACAGAGACTCGAAATCGGGAGTCATAGTGTATATAATATAATATATAAATAATATATACAATCTTTTAAAGATTCAATAAGTTGAGGGGAGGGTTGATAAAGGTTCTCGACTAGAAGCAACATATTGTCTTGGGTTCAATGGATTGTAATATCTCGAAAACATAGTATTATATAAGGTTGCCCAAGAAACACGAAATTTTATTTTCGTTTTATAACATTTTTATATGTGTACTGATTTTAAATTATGGCTTGTTTAAAAGACAATTGATGGTTTCAGAGTGCTAAATTAGTTTAAAAAAATTGCAGAGATATCTAAACTTTGGCAAACTTTGAAACATGCTGGTACTTTCTTGGGTTACTTCTAGCTTTAACAATAAAATTCTGGAAGTTTCAACAATAAGATTCTGAACGCTTGAATATTTATAAATACAATGGGAGGTTGAGCTTACGAATCTATCAAAAACTAACTGTCCTATTTACACTATATAGGTACGTATGTTTTAATCTCCTGATGAAAAATTTTACTTCGTTGGGTACCGTTGCTATTTCGGATTATTGACAGCCGTGCGACAATGGTGCAACCTAATGGCGATAAAATTTTTAGTAAAACCTTAATTTTGAGAGCTTATAGGGTGAGTAAGATCCTGCTACAATTTCATACCGAGTGATGTAAAGAAATTCCACAAAAATGTTTCGAGTTTAGCCTGATTCCTTACTTTATAAGGTCTTGAGAATTCCTTAATCACCATTATACAGGGTGTCCCAAAAGTCCCGGAACGGCATTTTATCTCGGCGGGAACGCATTTTATAGAAACATGTTTCAAACAAAACTTATAGGATTCGTCCCTGGCTATCGAATTGTGACCTTGAATTTGACCTTGATTTTCACCTTCAAGGTCATTTCAAGGTCAAGTCGATTTTTTTCAAATGGGACAACATATTTCTGACCTCGGAAATGGAAAAATCGGAAAATTTTACGTTCAAATATGTCCTTGACCATTTTTAAAACTTGACCTCTGGTTGTCAGTAAACGTCAAGTCAAGGTCAAGAACAACTTCGTTGCGTAGCTCGTCAAATATGGGTTTAAAAAAAACCTTTCAAGAACTAAGGTTTAGGATTTTTCCACGGCAATGCGATACTTAGTATGGCTACGCAACGAAGTTGTTCTTGACCTTGACTTGACCTTCACTGACCACCAGAGATCAAGTTTTAAAAATGGTCAAGGACATATTTGAACGTAAAATTTTCCGATCTTTCCATTTCCGAGATCAGAATCGACTTGACCTTGAAATGACCTTGAAGGACAAGGTCAAGGTTAAATTCAAGGTCACAATTCGATAGCCAGGGACGAAGCCTATAAGTTTTGTTTGAAACATATTTCTCTAAAATGCATTCCCGCCGAGATAAAATGCCGTTCCGGGACTTTTGGGATACCCTTACTGACCACCAGAGGTCAAGTTTTAAAAATGTTCAAGGACATATTTGAGCGTACAATTTTCCGATCTTTCCATTTCCGAGGTCAGAAATATGGTGTCCCATTTGAAAAAATCGACTTGACCTTGAAATGACCTTGAAGGTCAAAATCAAGGTCAAATTCAAGGTCACAGTTCGAGAGCCAGGGACGAATCCTATAAGTTTTGTTTGAAACATTTTTCTCTAAATTGCGTTCCCGCCGAGATAAAATGCCGTTCCGGGACTTTTGGGACACCCTGTATAGTAACTGAAGTTATCCCTTTCTCTAAACAAACAAACGGTTTATGGTGTTTCACGTGTCGTTTTTTGTTGATAGATGTATTCAACCTATCGTTTTGTGGTGTTGTTTAGGAATTTGTAATAAAACATTTTTCATCTCCTACTTCAAAACTTGTTAAAAAGGTTTAGACACTTGATAGACTCCTAGCTTTAAATTCAGGGCCAAGTTTAAATTTGACAGTTCAGACGCTCAGACTAGCTCCAGGACGTTTGTCAGGGCAAATTGGAAATATGCAGAATATTTTTACTAAGGGTGTGTCCCACGTAAACGAGCTTTACAAACTTCTTATAACTTATCTCATAAACGAAACTATTATATGCGTATCAAACTCTTTTCGTTCATTCCAATATGATGACAACCTAACTGTTCAAACAGCTTTGAGTGTAAGGGTTTGGTGTTAGGATACAAAATGTTCTGTTTATACATCTGTGACACAACAAAGTTTGCGCATATATTTCAGTTAATGTATTAAAAATAGAAGAACTGCTTTATATAATAATTATATACAATACAATTTCTGGTATAATTTTCTATTAAACCAAAATAAGTAAATTATATTAGTTGTCTTTTAAAATGAACGATCGTAAATGGGCCATCAATTGTGTGTTTGTGATTGCTTACTTTTGGCAGCATATTAAAAAATTAATATTCGCATTCGTATTCGCGAATATCGAAAATCGGACATTCGTTACATCCCCAGTGCACATGCACACTATATTAACACACTGTATTAAGTATTGTAATAGTCAAGCTGATTTCAAGTTGAAAGAACTTGAAAGAGTTATCTTCAAAATTTATGTGGCACTTCTAGGGCCCACTTTATTGTAAAATGTCACATAAGGGACTTCGTCAGGTACGTCATACATAGCATGTGTGAAATATAAGAAGGGTAGTGGGTATACGCCAATGGTTTCAGTTACCCAGAGGGCGCTGGAGGGGTTTTAGTGGGTCAAACCCCACACTGCTGTACGCAACTGGAAAACACGTGCGTGTCGTCACTTGGCTGCATCAACCAATCTATCTATGGTAGTGTATTCGCTATGAGTGTGACTGCAGCGCCAAACAAAATGTGAACTATGGGAGGCTATCAAAGCATGTTTTTATACGTATGTCAATAGCAACAAATCGAAAAATAAATAAATATTATAAACAATAGTAAAAAAAATATGTGACAGTTTTATAGTGATTCCAGTTTTTTCTTTCAATTAAACGAATCAACAACAAGTAAGTATAATGATAAAAAATAAATAAGAACGCAGTAAATATTAGGTTAAGTTGCTTGAAATTCAAATTAAAGTCAAAAAAGAATGCAAAGGAAAAAATTAAAATAAAAAATAAGTAGTTAAATAAATATCGTTGAATTAATGTAATTTTTTTTGTAGCAACAAAGAAGCCATGGATATTATAATAAAAACCGGATTTCAGTCGATCACTCATCAAATAGAATTTCAACCAGCAACAGTCACCAAGGGTAAAAATCTTGCTCTTGCAGAGCATGTAAGAGACGTCGAGGAATATAGACGGAATAATGACAGCTTCTTAATAAAATCTCGTTCGTATTATTCGACAAGCCTCGGTCCACAGTACACCATATATTACTTCATTGAACGTAATTAAAAATTTGATTATTTATTTTGTCGTGCTAAATAATGTTAGAGTATTGTTATTAACAGGTTTTTCTATTATTTTATTTTAGATAAATTCGGTACGCCATGTGACAGATGTACACTGTAATTGTGTGTATAATCAGAGTAAAAAGTGCAAACACATCGCGGCTTTAATTTATTTTATTAACAATGAAGAGAGCGCTTCAAAAATAAGTCATGAGCAGCAGTGGGGCAAGCCGAGTGCACGTCAATTTGCAAAAACAAAATATTCCAAAGGAGAATATTTTAAAAATATGATTGTGAAATCTTGCAGACATTAATGAATTTCTTGAATATTATAATAAATAGTAAACAAAATTAATAAAAACTGCACAATTAGCAAATGAAACAATTTATCCGTACGTTTTAATTATTTAAAAAATTTTATTTTTCATACATTTCTTTCATTTTCAAATATATGTGTTTGTCTGTTTTTTTTTAATTTTTGAATTTAAGGATTTATATATTAGATTATTTTGCTTACAGAATTCCTAAAAAATGATTAACTTTTACAAAAGTTAAAAATTTTGCAAAGGTTTGCAATGCTCCAAATTATTGTTATTGATAAAATTAAGGTTATGGTACTACTTACTTTAGCCTTTTAACTGCAGCTATCCACTGATTCCGTTGATTTATTTTCCATTTAGCAGTCGGAAATTTATAAAATTTGCACCTACTTTTTCTGCTGGTATTCTTGCAATTCACAACACAACAACTTTGGTGTCTCATTTTTTTTTATTTTATTAAAATTAGAACAAAATAAATACTTTCACGGGTACTTGCTTACAATTTCAGTAATAATAGCCTCCCGTAATGCTCAAAGTGACCACTACGAACGCGTCGGTCGATTTTATTTCCCCTACCATGACTTCGCTCAGAGCGAATAAGTCTGTGGTTCAGATCACACCGGCTGACATTGTTACATTATATCCTCTGACGTCAAAAATACGTCTTATTGTGAAACCGGCTTCTTGTCTACCAACAAGGTACCCACTTTCGAACAAGCTTTTTTCTAACAAACAGTGATGGATTACCGCCTAGACCCGTGGCGGCATATTTTTCAGAATGTCAAAATTTTAAATCTGATATAATGTAACGACAATACATTTTAAGGATTTATTCTGATTTTTTTAAATTTCTATGAAATAGAATGTAATTAATTTTCTGATTAACTTTTTTCTGCTAAGTATTTTGGTGTAATTATGGATTCCACGCCTGATATTGCTCATGTTGATCAACTTTTAAGACAGCATACAAGTTTAAGACTTAAAAGCCTTTCTCAAAGTCGTTGGTCGGCTCGACATGATGCATGCTACACATTAGAAAAAGAGTGGGCTGAAATAATTGTTGCAGTAAACTTTATTGGTGAAAACAAAGATGAAAAACCTACTACGCGAGCAGAAGCTAAGGGACTGCAGCAAAAATTACAACATCTAGAAACAGCAATTCTAGTCATTGTTTGGAATGCAATTTTGGATCGCTTTAATGCTGCGAGTAAGAAGCTTCAGGATTCTCAAGCTGATTTATCATCTGTGATAAGAATATATAGTTCTTTGGCATTATTTCTACAAGATATGAGGGATAAACAATTTTCTGACTATGAGAAAAAAGCCAAAGGACTATCTGGAGTTCAAAATTATTACCACTATGACACCCGTCGTAAAAAAACCCGAACACTTCAGGCTGACGAGTCACGGGGAAATGAAAGAACAGCTTTATCTGGAGAAGAAAATTTTCGAACCGTCTACTATCCAATTTTAGATACTTTAAGTGTACAATTGACACCACGTAAAAGTGCTTATTATAATCTTTACGAAAGATTTAATTTTTTTGACAATTTATATGAAATAGTTACCAATGAATTAAAAATTCGCGCAGATGAATTAGTTACTAAGTATCCAAATGATTTGGAAGAGACTTTCGTGAATGAATGTATTCATTTGCACTGTCAGCTCAAAGATTCTCTAATGAACACGAAAGATATTCGTTCGGCGCAAGGAATATACAATTTTTTGCATTCTCAAAATCTTCAAGATGTTTATCCAAATGTAGACATTGCTCTACGTATTTTTTTGAGTATTCCGGCTACGAACTGTTCAGGAGAAAGATCTTTTTCCACCTTGAAAAGAGTAAAAACGTATTTACTCGCAAGTATGGGCCAAGAGAGACTCAATGCTTTAGCACTACTGTCAATTGAAGCTCAACTAGTTCAAGAAATTGATTACAACAAGTTGATGATTTTGCTCAGACGAAAGCCAGAAAGAAGATATTTAAAAATTAAGTTATACATTATAGTTTAAGAAAACTGACTGTTATTTATATTGTTAATATTTATTTGTATTGTTTAACAATTATACTTTTATGAAATAAATATTATATCTAAATAATATGAACGGTCTCAAAGAAATAAAATTTCATCCTTTAAAAAGGGCGGCTAATCAGACAGGGCCTAGGGCGGCAAAATACTTAATCCGCCACTGCTAACAAAATGTTTTTCTTACAAGAAATTTACTTACTGGTTATTATTTTAAAGAGCAGGTTGTACATTTTTAGAAGGGATACAATAAAAGTTATGATAATTATATTTATTATTTATTACCCGTACACTTCAAAACATTTATAATTCAAAGTTAATTTTAACACATTTGAAGATGTTGGAATAATATGTCATATTATTGATGTGCAAACTTGTCTAAGATTATATTATTTTCGGACGGAGGCATATGTCGCATAACGTATTCCAAGCTATAAATTGTACAATTTAATCCGTTCCCCAACATAAGAGCACTCCTGAAAAAAATTAACAAGAAATTATGTTAATAGAAAATAGAAAATCATAAATATAAAGCATGATTAGCAAATATGGAACAGTTTCTTAGAATTAAACTATATGAAGTTTATTCATCAGAGGGTTACGATATGAACCTAAAAATATCAAAGAGAGAAGGGGAAATAGAACTCAACGAATATATATTGAAGGTTGATGATTTACAGCTGTGCCTTAAGATATTTATGGTCAATTTTCATCAATGGAGGAGTGAATAAGACTTTTGAGTTGTAAGGGACCAAAAAGGTAATTTGGTATTTGTAAAGAAAGTAATTGAGAACGTCCATCTTTAACTCTAAGATCAGTGAATATAGCTATCACAGATTGCAGGGACTTGCTTATAAAAGTTCTAAATAGAAGATCACTGAATCTAATAAAGCTATCACAGGCTTTAGAGACTTGCTTTTAAAAGCTTTGTATCTAAATAGAAATGCGAGTTTGATGTTCCTGTTATATTGTCAATCAAAAGGTTGCTAATTGCTCATAGAAATAGATTTCTGGTAAAATAAAGTAGCGTTGGGAATTGATTGATGTACGAATCTGGTACAGCTAACACAGGTTTCAGAAACTTGCTTTTAAAAGCTGTGAATCTTAACTAAAAACCAAACGAGATATGAATAGGCTAACCACTTCCTATTATAATTGCGATCAAAAGTCTGCTAATTCCTGGCGAAAAACGGCTTTCTGGTAAAAAAAGTAGAGTTGGGAACTAATTCACTCTAGATGCGAATCTGGTACAGCTAACACAGGTTTCTGAAATTTGCTTTTAAAAGCTGTGAGTCTAAATTAAATAATTTGGTCAAGTGCGAGTTGAACTCGCATACTAAGGGTTCCGTACCACCTTCAAGATTCGACTATTCCAGTTTCAGACTAGCAGGGAATGACTGCATTTTCTTATATGTACCCTAATATCTTATAAAGGAAGCGTTTTAAATTTAGAAAAAATATACACTTTGATTTTCCACACAGACTTTTTATTTTATCTGCTTTAGGATTCGCTTGATTTTTATCAGAATACATATGTATTTAATTTTCTAATTTGGCCCCCAAAAAGTAACATTAGAATTTTATTTTACTAATAAACTTTCAGAGATGCCTTTTATAATCTACTGTCTGAGTTTTGAGGCTCTGTAGATTGGAAGAAAAACGGCAAAATAGGTAAAAGTTTAAATTATAAATTATTAATTCTGTTATTCCAATTATTTAAAAATACATATAAAATATATTTTTTAAAATTTAAATAGTGTAGTTTCTAAAAAGTGGGAATTAAGTCGATGTTTAATATTTTTGTTAATATCTTTTATACAAATGATTTAAAAATATGATATATTTGTAATTCACATAATGAGATTTATATCTGATATGTTACATGATGCGTTTGAAAATTGAATCTTTATTTTCCATTTAATTGTATAATTTGTTCCTAAAATTACTATGGGGGTTTTCTATTAATTTATTTTCCGTTTAATTCTATTATTTAAGTGCCAAATAATAGAGTTAGGGATTTTTTTCATGTTTCCTATGAACAAAAAAATTGAGGTCTTAGAGTTTGGGGAATAACCGGGAGAATAGGTAATTTTTTGAAAATATTTTTTTAATTTATTTTAAAATATTCATTTAAAAAAAAATTTAAAAATATTTGTATTCGTCATAATGAGCCCTGTGATTTGATATATTACATGACCTGTTAGAAACAATTATAATTTTTTATTTTCCATTTAATTCTATAATTTGCCCTCCAAAATGAATATTAGGGGTTTCTCCTTAGTTTTTCCAGTTAAGTTCAGGTGAGGGGCTATACTTCCAGTTTTTCAAAATTTTTCAGCTCATGGTTTCGGAGATAAGGGGGGGAAAAGGTATTTTTTTATATTTTTGTTAATATCATTTAATTAATTTATTTTATAAATATTAATAAATATATATTTGTTTTCTTCATCTTGAGCCATTTTATTTGATATATAACATGCTGGGTTAGAAACAATTTTAATTTTATATTTTCCAGTTAATTCTATAATTTGCCCCCCAAAAAAATATTAGGGGTTTTTCCTTATTTTTCCAGTAAAGTTCATTGTTTTTTCAAAATTTTCCAGCTTATGGCTTTTGAGATAGGGGGGGGGGTAAACTTTTTTATATTTTTGTTAATATCTTTTAATTAATTTATTTTAAAAATATGAAAAAAATATATTTGTGTTCCTCAGAATGAGACCTTTCATTTGATATATTACATGATGAGTTTGGATTTTTTTTATTTTTAAATTTTTATTTAATTCTATAATGTGCCCCCCAAAATTGATATTAATGGTTTCTCCTTAATTTTCCTGTAACGCTCTATATTTCCTATTTTTTTCAAAATTTTAGGCTCAGTAGTTTCGGAGATAAGGGAGAACGGTTGATTTTTTTAGTTTTTCCTCCCAGAAGTACCCCTAAAATCAATTTTTTTTTCTTTTACGATATGTACTCCTGATCGGGTCACCAAACTATACCTTCATACCAAATTTCAACCTCTTCCGTCCAGTAGTTTAGGAGAAAATTGCTGTGATGTGACAGAGGCAGAAATCCGGAGTGATATTATAAGGGTATCCGTATATTGTATATACAGAACCCTAAAAAGCAAATGAGATCTGAATAGGCTAACCACTTCCTATTATACTTGCGATCAAAAGTCTACTAATTCCTCGTGAAAAAACGACTTTCTGATAGAAGAAAGTAATTTTTCACTTTATTGGCGTGAGAGTTGGGAACTTAGTCTCTCAGTATGGGAAGACCACTGAAAAATAGCCAAAAGCTATTCATCTAAAAATAGAACGTACTATCGACGCATGACAGAAATATTACATCCGTCAATAAAGTATCAAGACGCCAGTCAGCAGGTCAAAATGCATCTTACCCCCTGGGATATGTATGGTTCAATTGTCTACCCCTGCTAAGTGCATTTCGGTTATTTTAACACAACAAATTCAGGACTACAAGATTTTAACTTGTCCAACAGAATTATTATTTTCTGAAAATACGAGTACAGGTTGGCCGTGGAAGGTATGTATCTCTTAAAAATTATTTTGAAACGTTTCTGTAGATTGTAGTCTTGTAAGAATTCTCAACCAAATACGTCGTCCGCGATTGTCATTGTGTACATTCTATATGCTAAGTAGTGGTCTAACAGATAATACCAAGTTTAGGCAATATTTTTCCACACTTTCTGTTATAATTGCGATCAAAAGGCTGCTAATAACTCTTGTTCCATAAAAACCTCAGAATTGGAACTCATTCAGAGACATAAATTAAAAGAGAAGCGTGACATGAATATACTAAATACTTCATGTTATAGTTGCCATCAAAAGGGTACTTATTTCCCAGTTAAAGCAAAACAGCTTTTTGGTAAAAGAATTCACCCTACGTGGAAAGATTAATGCTTCCAATATAGCGAACCCAACATTCAGAAACTTTCTTATTAAAGCTGTGAGTTTAAATAAAAGATAGACTGGGAAGGTTATTGAATCTAAAGGTTTCAGAAACTTGCTTCTTTTTTTTTCCATTATAGGTATTAGGCATTTGCCATCTATTTCTGTGTCTACCAATACTTCCTTTACTACATTTATAGTTCAAAACTTTCTTAGGGATTCTATCATCTTGCACTCTGTCTCTAAATGCTCTCTCATTTTTCTCCTATTTTCTGTAATTCTTTCGTTTATGATAAAAATATTCAGCTCACTTCTTAAACAGTTATTTCCTATTTTGTCCATATGTGTGCAACTTTTAACCCTTCTCAGAAACTTCATTACTTGACCTTGTAATTTGTTTTCATTTTTTTTCGTCATTCCAAGGAAATTTGAAGACGCGAGATGTAAGACCGACCATCTAGGATTTTCGAGAGAATCAGTACACAGAGGTTCCGAATCTGGAGCCGTTCCGTGTAATTGCTGTTCTCTCTCAACTCCTAGGACAGAATGTCAAGATAAAACTTTTTCAGGTTACTTCACCTGTCAGAGATATTGAATACTCTCTTCGAGGTGTCATTCCTTTGTACGCAAGACAATATATATTATATATCAATATAATAAATATTGTTTCTGGTTAGGAAACCTTTATCAGTTGCGCTTCCCACAATTGAATGTCCTCTCGAACACTTCTTTATGCATTTGATGCATTTCGTTAAATTTGAAGACGCGAGATGTAAGACCGACATCTAGGATTTTCGAGAGAATCAGTACACAGAGGTTCCGAATTTGGAGCCGTTCCGTGTAATTGCTGTTCTCTCGATTCGCAAGATCATTCGGATTATAACTCGAATGCAGTGTTGCTCGTCCTCCTCGCTCACTGTGTTCACTCGGTCAATTTTTCGAGTTAAATATTCGATCATTTTTCATTGGAATACTTCGATTCCATAATCGGAATACTCGAGTGAATGTCTTAATCGAATTATCGATTATATTTCATTCCAATGATCCCATCACTAGTTATTGTAGGTAGCGAAATATCTAAGTAGTCTTTCATTGTTATTGCACATTTCTTCCCCGTAGCATCCTACTATATTTGTAATTGAAATATTTCCAATTTAAATAAATAATTTTTCACTTATTTGAATCACAAATTTCAGAAACCTACTTATAAAAACGTATGGCATTCATTTCTAGAAAAAAAAGAGAAAAGAATTTACCACAATAAAATAGTAACTGCATGATTTTGAAGATCATTTCTCAGAGCGAAACATCCCGTGACTATCATCTCCATGCCTAGAAGGGGTAAAAAGAATCCAAGACCTTTGTAAACTACCCATTCATGTACTGCAGCTGATATTATAAATACCGTGAACTTGGCTGCATGTTTGTTTGGGATCAATAATTCGTAGACGTCTTTGTAAATGTAAATATATAGCCAATCGCTAACTAAGATATTCCAAAACCTGAAAAAACTTAAGAACCCTGTACAGTTCCACCAAGCATCGTAAAAGCGTCTGTCACCAAAACGTAATATCTCGGCAAACATATTTTGAACTGAATGCAATATGAGGAAAAATCCAGCCAAGTATGCCACTATTCCAGGTATACAGTTTTGTAAAACGCATATAGCAATTTTCTTCCATTTATTGCCGACTGGTACAAACTCCTTGTGATGAGGCAATGCAAATTTATGCACTGAGAAACTCATAACAAAAATGCACAAAACTGTTTCAACAAAGCGACTGGCTACAAACTTCCACCGGATATCATTTGTCCTGAAAAATAAGTAAACTACGTTATAATTGTTTTGCTGTAGTAATAGAAACTATAACTCGTCAAATAATTGGCCATTGAAAAAATATAATATGTTTTCTTAATCCCTTAAAATTACGCTAGTGGTTTTAATTTTCATTAAAACATATACAGTGGAGAACAGTCAGATGGAATAAATTCGATGATAAATAAAGGAGGGCGTGTTGGGAAAAACGCTTGAACACGTCGATTTGTATTTTTAATAGCGCAGTTTCTCAACAAAAAATATATATAGGGTGTGTCATGTGACAGTGATCAGTACCAAATTTCTTATTTTAAAAGCAAGCCCCTGTATATTAAAGAAAATTATTTTATTTCACAAATTTGCTACATTACACTAAAAATCTAATAAATAATTCTGATGACCCCTTAATAATATTAAAAAAAAAACAAAAAACCATTACTGTTAATGGAGGAAATGTTCAAATGCTCATCGCGAACGTCTTGGCAATATTCTAATCTGCCATAGAAGTGTCTTCTCACGTTACTCAACATCTCAGGCGTGACTTATCTAATCGCAAGCATGATTCGTTTTTTAGGTCATCTCAGTTGAGGGGTTTAGTTTGTATACAGTACTTTTGACCTATCCCCACAAAAAGTAGTCCAATTGCGTTAAATCAGGAGATCGTGCTGGCCATTCTATCGATCCGCGCCTCGAAATCCACCGATTTGTAAAAATTTCGTTCGAGTACTGCCGGACATTTATTTATTTCGTAATGGGGCGGTACTCTATCTTGATGAAACCATATTGAATTGTCAGGAACTTGTGGGTTTACTGGATCAGGATATAAGTTTGTCAAAGTTGACACGACATTATTTTGGAGCAGTTCTAAATATGTATCTCTATTCAAGTTGCCATCAATGAAAAAGAGACCTACGATATGATTTCCAACAATTTTTGCCCAAAAATTAACTTTTTCAAGATTTGGCGTATGTTTCTCTGTCATCTAGTGAGGATTCTCATTAGACCAAGAGCGGCAATTTTGATTGAATTGATTGAGTGATTAACATGACCGTAAAGTGTAAATGTGCTCTGATCACAAAACAAAATCTAATTGGATCACATTGTTATGTAACCTTGCTATCATTTGTTCACAGAAATATGTTCTACTCTCGAAATGGTTTTTTATGAGCTCCTGAGTCGGCATCATTTTATAGGGAGGCATTTTACTTTCCTTTAATACTCGAACAATTTATGTGTGGCAAACGATGAGCAGTGGGCCTGCTTTTCGACCAGAATTATGTGTGTTTTCTTAAAACTCAAGCATAATATCCAATTTCGTATTATCATTTACAGCATAGACAGCTATTTTTTTTATCTGTCTTACATGACCAAACTCGCGAAAGTGCTTATCTATTTTACTAATTGTTCCTTGATTGGGATACAGGTGGCAAATTTGGAAACTTTTCGAAAAATAATCGAGAAACCTCCATTTGTGTTCGTCTGTTATCACTATAACCAATCAATTGTAGAATGGTTATTTTGTGCATTTCTGTTAATCTCGAATCCAATGGTTCTAATGTGTTAGAAAGAGATAGCCATATTTTACTTGCGGCCGTTGCGAAAATCACGCCACCACTAATACCACTCAACAGGATGAGAGACGCGGACGCACGTACTTGTCAAGGCATGCATTTTTCAATATTTTGCATGTTTTTTATGTATTTTTTTGGTAAATTCAATTTGGTGTTGCTTTATTTCTGTCTACAATAGTAATTTAACTTTTACGTAGTGGAATACTCAGATATTAATCAGCTAGATGATAATGAAGTAATCGGCGAAAAGAAATATAACCTAAATGTTTTGTTCCAATTTATTGTTTTCGGTCCAGCGGGGTAAAGCCGAACACTCCATCTCGGGCAATCTCGAACGTTCGCCATTACCCGCCTCCCTTTTGATGGTTGCCCGTTTATCTCTTTTTATGAAAGCCTATTTTGTGGATTGGTTACACCACTTCATATTAAATGCAAAGCCTTCAAAGATAGACCCTGTTTTGCTCATTTTAGATAACCATGACAGTCATATAAGTCTTGATTCATTTTCACTCTGCAGAGAACATGGAATCATTATGCTGATTCCACGACCACACACATCACATAAACTCCAACCCTTGGACTTGACATATTTTGGCCCTATGAAGACTGCATACAATCAAGAATGTGAGAATCATATGGCAGATCGATTTGGAGAGCCCATTACACAATACCATATAGTCGAATTGCTTACAAAAGCTTTTAACCGTTGCAGTAATGTTGAAAAAGCTGCAAGTGAGTTTAGATCTGCAGGAATATATCCCCTGCGGCCCATCGAGTTAGATTCAATTCAGCCTTATATATCTCTGAATACCGCACAAGCAACAATAAATCCAACACAAAACATTCCTTTGAATACCGAATCTTCAGATAGTCAAGCAACTGACGTTCAACAAGTTCTTGATGCTCAGAATCATGCCGATAAAACTGCCCAAGTTCACAGTGTTGAAGATCTTGATGTCCAGGCTTCCGATACAGGTATTGTTAATTCACCAAACGATGATACAAGCACGCATGCAATTTCCCTATCCGAGATCGTTGAATTACCTATTATTCCCCCAAAAATATCAAAACGCAATATCAGGAAGAAAAGATCAACTATTCTTACCAGCACACCTATAAAGGACCAGTTGGAGGAAAAGGAAAACAGAAAAAGAGCTAAAGCAGAAGAAATCAAGAAAAAACTGAAAAAATGCCAAAAAAAGGATCTCACATAAAAAGACTGGATTGGAGTGATATGAAACCTTTAAACAAAGCAACTAAAAGAGTATTAAAGAAAATTAATAGACCCTTCACAAAATACGAAAGAAAAATAAAGAGAAAAAGGAGAAAAGGAAAATGAAGACTACTTTTGAATTTTTTGTACAGGTAAGTATATACATCCCCCCGTTGAAGACTTGGTAATGTGCTACGTGTTTTATAATTGGGCTCACGAGAATTGCACTGACAGACAGTCAACATCGTTGGGTTATAAATGTCATCACTGTCGTTATTAATTTTAATACGTAATTACCCCACTTGGTGTTCGTATTTACCCAACTGATGTCAGGTAAAACCGAACACTAGGGGTTTTATTTTTTTTCATATTGTTCCAATTTATTAAAAAAATATAAATGCTGATTAGTGATTTAGTTAGACAGATAGGTAAAGTGTGTAACTACCCAATAAAGAAACTCTGTGATCAAATTCCACTGTTTTATTTAAGTGTTCCCTTAGGTGTTCGTGTTTCCCCCACTTTCCCCTAAATGAACCATTTTTCTGATATTATTACGTTAATTTTTTTTTGCTTACTATCTCAATATCAAGAGCTAAATGGGAATTAAGTATTGAGTGTGATGTAGAGAATTTGTGAAATAAAATAATTTTCTTTTTTAATGTTAATTTTTGTAATAAATGTAAAAACACTTATTAATTCCGAAATAGTTAAACATAGGTGTAGGACATTGTACATGAATTATGTCTAGAATTTTCAGGAGTAACCAAAAAATAAATAATATACAGGGGCTTGGATTTAAAATAAGAGTTGCTATTGGCCACTGTCCAATGACAGACCCTATATAATTTTTTTGGTTGAACAAATGCGCATATAAAAATACAAATCGACGTGTCAAAGCATTTTTTCCTACAAGCCCTTCTTTATTCATTATCGAATTTATTCGATTTGGCTGTTCCACACTGTATAATCAAAGTGATTACAGATGTATTTATCCATAAACATTTAACATTATATATTTTTATGGATTCCTTGGTTAATTTTGACATTTTTGCGCTTAAAGCATCAACATTACAAGGTATTTAGGTTGTTAAGTTGGAGCAGTAAAATACTAGTGCCACCATCTATTAGACGACCGTGGAAGCTTTTTAGCCGCGTGTTACCATTTTTCATAATGCGCTGTGGGTTTGATAGCAACGGAAGAGTTGAACCATGTATTGTTATAATAATTTGTTCCTATTAATATCATTTTACTTGCCAATTGTTACATATGTATCAGTTCATTAATCTTGCTCGCTTGATTATGTGCAAGTTAGTTACGTTTCGAGTAGTCGTCCCAAGAAAAGTTTTTGTAATAGCAGTAGACCGGTATTACCCCCTATAAGAAATATACCTTAATTTTTACTATTGTTGTTTTATTGATATATGAATGTTCCTATTTTGTAATGATATGCCACCCACAGAAGACTACAATTAAATCACAATAGATGATCTAGAAAATGCTATAGAAGTTGTGCAAAGTGGAGATTTGATGCCATCAATTCCGAAACAGTTCAATATTCCTTTTAGTACTCGATTCGAATTACAATTGTTTTGTATTCAAATAAGTATAATAAACGTGTTGTTTAATTGTTACATTTGGACAATCGCTAGATTTTGGAGGCGTAGATCTGTTGTTTCCAAATCACTAGTAATGGCCCAATCTCTGACCGCCATTTCCAGCAAGGTGTGGATAATCGCGATAAAAATACAAATGCTAAATAGTTCCACAATTGACATTAAATGTTTCTAAAGGCAACTAAATAGTGTATGTCTAAGATCAGTTGTTTTTGCCGCAAGTCCTTAAAATAATGATTTATTCTGATTACCGCTTAGGTTACCGCAATTTCCCCAAAAAATTAACTGTCGCAGAATACTCATTAGTCAGCAAAACACGTTAATTAGTGCCAACATATCGATGTACAATCAACAACAGTCCAGTACCATCTCGATCTCCAGTTCAGCCAATCAAAATTTACAAACATGCAAGTATTTAAAAACTATAAACTCGACAAAGTGTTAGCAGAAAAGAAGAAGGCCTGTATCGAGAGAATTTGGAATCCTTCTATCCGACATGTGTTGATTCAGAACCGTCCGTGAGAGTTCTAAGCCCATCCTATCTTTTGCCGTTGGCCTATCAGGACACGGCATGCTACAGCAGACAGGATTAAATACCAGTAATCCACCACTCGAGCATCCTACGATGTATCAGCAACGGCCATGTTGCTGCATGATGTCTCCAATTGCAGATGAAACTTTTCCAGGAAATTTCAATATGCCAGTTTATTGTCAGAAGTACTAAGTGTCCTTAATATTAATATGATAGGAGATTAGTCGAAATAGAACAATAAAGTTCGCTACTAAATGCTTCCCGACGTTTCGCTTTCATTGAATGAAAGCTTTATCAGGGCAAGAAATATCAGGTACTGCCCGTATACCATAATATAACTATAAATTATATTTGTAGACGCGAGATATAAGCCCGACATCTAGGATTTTCGAGGAAACTAACACACAGGGGTTCTAAATCTGGAGCTAATTTGTGTAATTGCTGTTCTCCCGTAACTCCTGGGTTAGAATAGCACGATCAAATTTTCAGGATACTTCACCTGTCAGAGATATTCCATACTCTCTTCGAGGTGTCATTCTTTTGGACGTAAGACAACATATATGATATATATTATTTCTGGTCGGGAAACTTCAACAGTTGCGCTTCCCACAATAGAATGTCCTCTCGAACACTTTATGTATTTGATACATAACAAAATCCTAGATATCGATCCTACATCTTGTGTCTACAAATTTACTGTTACTGTTGTAGACAATATACAAAAATGTAAACGTATAAGACATCACGAAAAAAACATAAACTACACAGTTGGATAAATATACAAAAAATGCATAAAATAATTAATATACAAACTAGGCTAACATGGACATATTTATTTATTTGATACATAACAGTAAATTTGTAGAGGCGAGATGTAAGACCGACATCTAGGAGTTTCGGGGAAACTAGAATGACCCCTCGAAGAGAGTATTGAAGGACATAATTCCTAAGACATTTAACAACAGTTTATCCAAACTGAAGATTTTATTGACTATGTTCCTCTTCTGTCATCCAAATTTTCATGTATTATTATTTTTTAAATTTCGAGTCAGCCGTTTTAATTATACATCATTTGAACTTAAATGATTTAAATCGTTTTTAAATACTGAATTTTGTTGATTTAGAATTGTAAATCTTACAATCTTACCTGGGATACTCGTCTCGGTATAACAATGTTGGTGCGAAGAGAAAATACACAAAGTGTGACAAGTACGGAAGTTTAAATTCTTGATCAGCATGAGCTTTATACTTCAGGACTTTCTCAGCATTTAGTCTCAGAAATGAATGAACTTTCATGAGGTATCTGGTCTGAAAAATTCTATTAAATATTGTAATATTGCATGGAATAATACAGCTTACCTGTTCAATGCAAATTATGCTCGATGCAGTGACTGAAAAATTGTAATGTCTAACAACTGATGAAGAGAATATGAACGATGATATAATATAAACTAAGTAAGTTACGAATCCTATTGTATCCCATACTTTTAAGTTTTTTCCTAAAAAATCAAAATGACATATTTAATAAACGTGCATAGCAATAATTTATATTGTCTATAATATATTTAATTGTTTATTAACATATAATTAACACAAATCATTGATTTCCTGCATTAGGAAATCTTATTAAATAAAAGTATTCTAAATCCTCATCACTAGGAAAATACTGAAATTGTCTAAGAATCCATCTGGCGGTAGCGAGTGGACCTTTCTCTATGGTCCTCGCAGAGAGCAGGTCTAATTTATGTATGCAAACCTGCCAGTTGAATTGTGACTTTCTCTCACTTTGGCACAAACCAACACGTTAATCTTATTATGAACACAATTTTGTCTACCTATCTATCTATAAGGAAAGCAACGAAAACCTACATTATATCCCATTCATAACGTAAACCTGCTAACCTATGAGGATTTCTGTTTTAAAACGACCACATAAAGAAGTAAATAGCACTATTGTTAATTAATATTAACTACATCTATTTTTGATGATAATTTGCCTATTTATATATAGATATGGGTTCACGATGGATACTATTGAATAAGTAGTTTTTGAACAATTCGAATTTAAATAATTTAGAGAGCTATTTTGCACATTCCACCGTATTGACGAGACTAGTCCGATCGGAATATACTTTAAATATTTTGAAAGTTCATAAACTCCACTTCAATTTGTCTATCTTGGTGTTTCGCTATAATGCCGAGAAGTTGCTTTAAATATTAGTAAACATTGCATTAAATGTGTCAAGGCACATGGACGAATCTAGAATTTTCTTAAGGTGGGACCAAGAGATGAAAATTATAGTAAATTGTATTATTATATGTTTTTTTCTCAGCAATTTATTACGATTTTATTTACATAACTATTGCCTGTTCATATTGGTCTATTTTTTCATTACTTTATTAAGTTAAAGATTACCTGTATACAATTTACTGATATTAATTAAATGACTGTTATTCCACTGACTGGATCCCCCACTGTAAAAACATCCATCGTTGAAGCCAAATTTCAAAAGCAGTAATAATACATTTCACGGCCCTATGCCAAAATACAAGATATACCAAGTGAAGCGTATTTTATAAGCTATCAAAATATATTTTGCAAGGTGGCAGATTAAGGTTCCAGCTATTAACGCAACAAAGTTATGAATTTTTTAAAACTCTCACTTTACATCGGTTTTTCCAGCTTTTCATTATGAAAAATGTTGTAATCAAAATTTATAAACATTCATTTTGAGGACTTTCTAATTTTCTTCAATTTTTCTATTGACGGCTTTATGAACAGATCATTACTTTTGACACTTAAAGCAAAAAACAAAAATAGCCCACAATTTTTTGGGCATTTTGAAGGCTCAAATAATGTACCTACTTCTTCGAGTTTGCTGTTAAAATTATGTGAGTTATGACTTGTAAACTATTATTTACGTGATGGCTTATGCGGTTTGCTGTTAAATGTTATATTTTAACTTGTAACATAAATACAAATACGAAGGTCTATATAAATGATATTTATCTCTTACCTTTTGGGGGCAAAATGGCAATTCTTATAGTAGCCCACAACTTGAACAAAATAAAAACTGTTACAGCCATTAATGTGAGTATAAGCCAAAACAACACGATAAGGTCTATTTGGGCAAATTCTTCAACAATATAGTCTGTTCCGAGAACTATCCTGAAAAAATGTTTAGTTGAATATTTAATATGTACGGTCCAATAAAGTTTAAAAATTCATTTTAACCCAGATATATATATACCAACCTCAAAAATAGATTGGTCAAAATTATTTTGAGCTTTTACGTGTATCATCCATAAAATGACATGTTTTCCAACACAGATATTCTTGTTGTACAATTCTACATATATATATATATATATATATATATATATATATATATATATGGTTGATGATTTATTCCGGTGTACATCCGTTCGTCTGTATTCGTTTGAAAAATCACTTGACGTTTCGCCAAAATCATATTTGGCTTTCTCAAAAGATACTAAGTAACTGAAGAATTTCTTGTTCTTGATCTCAATTTATACCTGCCCTGTGAGCCCTCATTAATACTTAATCTCTCAGGTACTTTATCTTGTTTATTAGGTTGGGTTAACTGATGGTCAATTAAAGTGCAATTACGGTGTTTATGACTTTTGTCGGTAATTTGGGTAATCCCATTATTTGGGTTTATTGCTGGTTTTGTTGTATTGTTATTTTGATATGGGATTACTGCTTTCCAAAATGGTGATAATTTTAAAGCTTCGTCTCTCTTGTTTATGGTATCTCGGGTCTCAATTTCAATCGCTTCTCGTATTGTTCTGATTTTGTAGTTTTCGACATTTGCGATTTCTTTACAAGTATTAAACTCTATTTTATGCCCTGTTTCTTGTTCGTGTCTGAATAAAGTAGAGGTGGTCTGTTTGTTCTTTATGTATAGTTTGTGTTCGTCTCGACGGGCGGATATTCGCCTGTTTGTTTGGCCGACGTATAACTTGGAACAGTCTCCACATGAAATGCTGTAAACTCCATGGTTCTCTAAAGGCATTTTATCCTTTGGGTTCCCTAGCAATTTTCCGATTGTTGTTTGGGGTTTGTATGTAGTTCGAATTTTGTGTTTACTCAGAAACCTCCCTATTCTGTCCGTTGTACCTCTAATGTATGGTAAACTTACATGGGCTACGTAGTCTTGGTCATCATTTTGTTTCTTTTTCTCATCCTGTTGTTTGTTTATTGCTTTTCTGATGGTGTGGTTATAGTAGCCATTTTTTCTGAGGATAGTTTTCATGAAAGCTAGTTCTTCTTTTCTAGTTTGCTGGTCTGTGAGACGTACCGATCGTGCTATAAGGGTGTTTGCTACTCCTTGGATCTGTGCTGGATGAATGGTGTGAATTGCCGTGTAAATATCTGTTGGTGTGTGTTGCTTTTCTGAAGACGGTGTGCTGGAAACTTAGGTTGTTTCTTGTTAGGAGGACATCTAGGAAAGGAAGTTGTTGGTTGTGTTCTGTTTCTAGGGTAAATTGTAGAAACAGAACACAACCAACAACTTCCTTTCCTAGATGTCCTCCTAACAAGAAACAACCTAAGTTTCCAGCACACCGTCTTCAGAAAAGCAACACACACCAACAGATATTTACACGGCAATTCACACCATCATCCAGCACAGATCCAAGGAGTAGCAAACACCCTTATAGCACGATCGGTACGTCTCACAGACCAGCAAACTAGAAAAGAAGAACTAGCTTTCATGAAAACTATCCTCAGAAAAAATGGCTACAATAACCACACCATCAGAAAAGCAATAAACAAACAACAGGATGAGAAAAAGAAACAAAATGATGACCAAGACTACGTAGCCCATGTAAGTTTACCATACATTAGAGGTACAACGGACAGAATAGGGAGGTTTCTGAGTAAACACAAAATTCGAACTACATACAAACCCCAAACAACAATCGGAAAATTGCTAGGGAACCCAAAGGATAAAATGCCTTTAGAGAACCATGGAGTTTACAGCATTTCATGTGGAGACTGTTCCAAGTTATACGTCGGCCAAACAAACAGGCGAATATCCGCCCGTCGAGACGAACACAAACTATACATAAAGAACAAACAGACCACCTCTACTTTACTCAGACACGAACAAGAAACAGGGCATAAAATAGAGTTTAATACTTGTAAAGAAATCGCAAATGTCGAAAACTACAAAATCAGAACAATACGAGAAGCGATTGAAATTGAGACCCGAGATACCATAAACAAGAGAGACGAAGCTTTAAAATTATCACCATTTTGGAAAGCAGTAATCCCATATCAAAATAACAATACAACAAAACCAGCAATAAACCCAAATAATGGGATTACCCAAATTACCGACAAAAGTCATAAACACCGTAATTGCACTTTAATTGACCATCAGTTAACCCAACCTAATAAACAAGATAAAGTACCTGAGAGATTAAGTATTAATGAGGGCTCACAGGGCAGGTATAAATTGAGATCAAGAACAAGAAATTCTTCAGTTACTTAGTATCTTTTGAGAAAGCCAAATATGATTTTGGCGAAACGTCAAGTGATTTTTCAAACGAATACAGACGAACGGATGTACACCGGAATAAATCATCAACCACATATTTCCATCCGTGAAACAGTATACACAAACATATATATATATATATATATATATATATATATATATATATATATATATATATATATATATGTTCTGAGAGGCTTCCGCGGTCATTACTATGAACAAGGCTAGGTTCCGGGTGAGAACCGCGTCTGAATTTATTATATACTCGACGTTTCGACTCCTGATTTGGAGCCATTATCAAGAGAGAAAAGTGAAAAAAGTTTCAGAATCTAGATCGAACTCGGGGCCTCAATCTGCCTACTCCCCAAGAGTCACTAGGTAACTGAACTGAATTTGAGTCTGCTATGCTTCTTTTATTTATAGTTAGCGCTGGGTTAGAAGGGGATGTCACGTGATGAGGCTGTGTTGTGATTGGTCGGGTGTTGGTGGGCGTGTCTGCTTTGTTTAATCTGGCCAGATGGAACCTAGCCTTGTTCATATGTATATATATATATATATATATATATATATATATATATATATATATATATATAGCCGTTACATTGTCAAATATTAATGAAAATTTCAGTAAAATGAAGACAAGAAAACATGTAAATAAAACAGCAGCAGTCATTTGAAACTGAAGCATGGAAGCGAAAGCTTCTTACGAAATATTCTTCCATTCTCTCGCTACCTCATCTATTTTTCTTTCTTTGTGTCACTCTTAGTAATGGATATAAATATCAGGTGAATTAAAATAATTGTCACTCTTTTGTTACGGCTCAATTTAATTACTAATTTAAATAGATCTGCAAAGAAATAAGGTTAGATATTGAGTAAGTGTTTGTAAATAGTTTTGTTCATCTGAATAAGTATTTGAAGACAAGATGTCAGAGAAAAGTCCGTTTTGTTCTTAAGTAATATCATTACAAACACATAACATTTATGCAAAACAATAAATTATACACCTATATATTCAACGGTAACAGCAATTTAAAATTTTTAAGTTCTTATTCCATATAATATTAAAATGAGCTTTATTCATTTTATGTGAGTTGAAAATAGTAAATAAAATTAAATTTTAATGACATAATATTTAAAAAAAAGTATATTTGTTCTCGGTTTCGAACCCCAGAACTTTGGATTCGCAGCCGTGCGCTTTAGACTCTGGACCACTTGTCTATTATTGACTTATGTTCTTTAAAGGATATAAAAGTTCCGAGTGAGTCCCTCTATTGAGTGGTAAACGTACTTTGTTTATTACGATAACAAAACGATGTAAAAAAAGACATATTTTGCTTAGTGAGTATCTTTTTATGAGTCTATATGCGTTGATAATATGAAAATTGAATGGCCAATTGCCTTTTTGTGTGGTATTCTTTTTATTTTCTTACGTATGTCAGGTCCCTAATTCAGTACATCACAAAGAAACAATAACGCGAAAAATCGGTAACAATTTAGTTTTTTACGTTTTACACAAAATCTTAAAAACGTGTTTGCTATGCTACGTTGCTATGAGCAGTGGGGTAGAGAAATGAAAAACCTACAAAATGAGCTACTAACTGTCAACTTCGTTAATTGGTTTCTTACATAATGGAACCTTTACGCGAAATTCCAAAAAAATATAAATGCTTATATATTTTTTTATTTTATAGCTAAAGCATTCTTATTAACTGAAGCGATACATCTTCTCATACACAATTCATGTTTTAAAAATAAATACTGTAGGCCCGGTATTTTTTGCAAAATTTCTGTCAATCCTATTGACTTTCCAACAGTAGTTTATTCATAATGATAGGGTCATCCGGTGAGGTAATAAGGCCTTTCAAAAAATAGCTCTTCCATAGCATTGACTGATATTTTACAAAAACTCCTGGGACTACAACATTTATTTTCAGAACATAAGTTGAGTATGAGAAGATCTACCCTTTCAGTTAATAAGAATGTTTGAACTATAAACTAAAAAAATATATAAACGATTTTTTTTTTTTGGAATTTCGGGTAAATGTTCCATTATCTAAGGAACTAGTTAACGAAGTTAAACGAATAGGGGCTCATTTTATAGGTTTTTCATTTATGTTCAACATTGACCTTAGTAGCAAACAAAGGTAGTAACAATCTAAATTGATACCTATTTTTGAAGTTTTTTTTTGTTAAAAAACAAAAACGCGCCAATAAAAATGTTGAATTTTATGTCAATTAGTCATGTTTTACCATTAGAACACGTTGATTTTGGTTTTGTTCTACTATTAATTTGTCACCAAAACATCATTTTCTCTGTAAATGACCTGAGCTAATTAGTTACTCACTTGTTTACTTGTCATTAATGTTAATTAAAGTAGAATGTGAATTGCTAAGTAACGTAAGAATGCAATTTTGATTGAAAATAAAGATATTTTTGTTTACAACATTATTATTTTCAATTGACAAAATAAGTAAACAACTATAAATTACACCTCACCTGCCATCGTTAATATACTCATGAACAGCTGTATTTAAAACCCAATAGATAAACACTGTAATACATATGTAATATATTGTTCGAATATGTGGATTTTTTTCGATCAGATCAGTCAACAGAGAATTTCTTAGTTTCAATTCTTTATCGGGAAGTCGTGTGGTGTCATTATTACTGAAATAAAAATGCATATTATTCAAACAAAACGTTTTAATTAAACATATTTTTTCTGTTTTTTTTTTGGGGGGGGGAATAACACCTCAATTGCTTAAAAGTCTCAAGGTCCAAATCAGACCCCGTTTTCAGTGGTAATAACTGAACACAAATAAACAAGAAAATTGAAAATTAAAAGGTTTGTAATGACAAATTTAGTAAATCACAATTTGACATTAAATGGTCTGAATGAATGATCTAAGAGAATTTACTAAAAATTTGGTATATGCAGGGTAGCACTAAACATTTTAAGATCATGTAAGATAATAAAGTTCCTTTCAAATAATAATTAGTCTTCAGAATTTCAGGTGGCGCTCCTAGGTACGATTTTTTTATAAGTTCATTCGCGAAAAATGAGACTAAAGAAATTCTGATGGTCCAGAGATCTCATTAGAGTCATAAGGGAAAACCTAGGAAAAACCTTATTAACTATCCTGATACAGGGTTGTTCAAAAGGACATTACCATTTTTAACTTCATCATAGATTATTGGTAAGCAGGAACGGCTCAATTCTATAGTGTGCAATCGCTTTCAGCTTTCGATTTGCATTATGTTCTTCTTTGTATAAATTTTTTTGAAATTGTATGCTATGACCACGGCTCCAGACATGTTTGACTTTTCGAATTGTCGTTTCTTTGTATAATTTTCGTGTTCATTTATTCGAATATTTGTAGGTCCTGAGGTTTCTCCAATATAAAATTTGTTACATTCACAAGGAATTCTATAAATACAATTTTTTGAGTTTTGTGTTACATTATTTAGTTTTATTTTTGATATGATTGATTTCAGTGTAGTTCTGGCTGTTAAAATTATGTGAGTTATGACTTGTAAACTATTGTTTACGTGACGGCTTATGCGGTTTGCTGTTAAATATTATACAGGGTGTCCCAAAAGTCCCGGAACAGCATTTTATCTCGGCGGGAACGCATTTTAGAGAAAAATGTTTCAAACAAAACTTATAGGATTCGTCCCTTGAATTTGACCTTGACCTTCAAGGTCATTTCAAGGTCAAATCGATTTTTTCAAATGGGACAACATATTTCTGACCTCGCAAATGGAAAGATCGGAAAATTCTACGTTCAAATATGTCCTTGACCATTTTTAAAACTTGACCTCTGGTGGTCAGTAAAGGTCAAGTACAACTTCGTTGCGTAGCTAGTCAAATATGAGTTAAAAAAACCTTTCAAGAACAAAGGTTTAGGATTATTCTCCGGCTATCCGATGGTCAGTATGTATTTGACTTTGACGTTGATCTTCGAGGTCCGTTCAAGGTCACATGTATTTTTTAACCTGCAACCCCATCTTGTACGCCGGATATTAAAAGTATGGACATTTTTACGTTCAAATATATCCTTAACCATTTTTAAAACATGACCTCTGGTTGTCAGTAAAGGTCAAGTCAAGGTCAAGAACAACTTCGTTGCGTAGCTCGTCAAATATGGGTTTAAAAATTTTTTTTCAAGAACTAAGGTTTAGGATTTTTCCACTGCAATGTGATGCTTAGTATGGATTTGACCTTGACGTTGACCTTCGAGATCAGTTCAAGGTCAAATGCATTTTTAAACAGGCAAGTCCTATTTTTTATGCCGAACATGAAAAGAGAGAAAATTTTCAGATGCTAATATGGCCGTGACCATTTTTTTCATTTGACCTTGACGATCAGGACTGGATTTACTTCTTAAAAAGACAGTTGTAGGAACCGAAAAATTATTGTTTTCTTGCTAAGCAACGAAGTTGTTTTTGACCTTGACATGACCTTTACTGACAACCAGAGGTTATGTTTTAAAAATGGTCAAGGACATATTTGAACGTAAAAATTTCCATACTTTTAATATCCGGCGTACAAGATGGGGGTTGCCGGTTAAAAATACATTTGACCTTGAACTGACCTCGAAGATCAACGTCAAGGTCAAATACATACTGACCATCGGATAGCTGGAGAATAATCCTAAACCTTTGTTCTTGAAAGGTTTTTTTTTAACCCATGTTTGACGAGCTACGCAACGAAGTTGTACTTGAACTTCACTTGACCTTTACTGACCACCAGAGGTCAAGTTTTAAAAATGGTCAAGGACATATTTGAACGTAAAAATTTCCGATCTTTCCATTTCCGAGATCAGAAATATGTTGTCTCGTTTGAAAAAATCGACTTGACCTTGAAGGTCAAGGTCAAATTCAAGGTCGCAATTCGATAGCCAGGGACGAATCCTATAAGTTTTGTTTGAAACCTTTTTCTCTAAAATGCGTTCCCGCCGAGATAAAATGCCGTTCCGGGACTTTTGGGACACCCTGTATTTTAACTTGTAACATAATTACAAATACGTAGGTCTATACAAATGATATTTATATCAGACGTTTTGGGGGCAAAATGACAATTCTTATAGTAGCCCACAACTTGAACAAAATAAAAACTATGAATACAATTTTTTGAGTTTTGTGTTACATTATTTGGTTTTATTTTTGATATGATTGATTTCAGTGTATTTCTTGTTTTAAATGTTTTAATATCAAATCTGTTTCCCACTCTTTTCAGTATTTCTGAAAGACCCTGTATGAATGGTATGTTGTGGTAATGTGAATATCAAGAGTATTACTATTGTTTGGGGCTGCTTGGTGTTGAATGTTAGGGATTGTTTTGTGTTCAATTTTATCTCACTGTATATTGATGAACTTTTTAGCATAATTGTTAGCAAATAGTACATTTTTTATACATATTTTTCCTTAAAATCATTCATATCAAAACAGTTGGTGTTTGCTCTATCATATAAAGATTTAATAATGCTTATTTATGATATTTGGATAGTTATAGTTTAAATTGAGGTACCTACTTTTATGTTTTTTTGGGGAATAACACCACAATAGAAATAAAACGACGTATATTGCAGGAATACCAAACGTTTCAAAGTCTATTCTGACTTCCGTTGTCAATGGCTTTATATTTATTGATGTGGATTGCAAAATGAAAATTTGATTTATGACATTTAAAATTAACATTAGAAAATTTGTTGTTTTTAGAAATACAGGTAGCACAAAAAATTCTAAAGATCGTGAATTATAGTTAACCAGCTTTCAAATTAGAAGAATTTGAAAGACTTGTCTTTAGAATTTATAAGTGGCGTTCCTAGGTACGACTTTGTTATAAGATAGCGCATTCGCCAAAAATGCGATCAAAGAATTCTATTGTTTCAGTGATCCCATTAACGTCATAAGGGAAAACCTAGGAAAAACCTTATGAACTATCCCGATATTGGGTTGTTCAAAAGGAGGTTACCATTAATAATTTCTTCCTTAATTGTCGGTAACCAGATACGATTAAATTCTACAGAAGTAGAAGCGATACAATCGTCTTCATTCAAAAGAATTAAGGCAGACTCTTTTATTTTTCGTTTTGTGTTATGTTGTTCTTTGTGAAGTTTAGTTGAATTGTCAAATTGTATTTTATGCCCTAGGACCCAAGCATGTTCACAAATTTTTGATTTTTCAAATTGTCGTTTCGTTATGTAATTCTTGTGTTCATTTATTCGTACGTTTAATGGTCTCGATGTTTCTCCAATATAAAATTTATTGCATTCGCAAGGAATCTTATATATGCAATTTTTTGAGTTCTGGGTTTTGTTTGTTGGTTTTGTTTTCGATATTAAACATTTGAGTGTATTTCTTGTTTGGAATGTTGTTTTAACATTAAATCTGTTGCCCACTCTTTTCAATCTTTCTGACAGACCCTGTTTATATGGCATAGTTGTAACTGTAATGTTGTTGTCTTGAGTAGTAGTAGTGTTAAGAGATGTTCTGGGTTGATTCGGAAGGTTTGTTTTCTGTTCAAGTCTGTTTAATTCTTTGTTGATAAATTTTGTGGGGTAATTGTTTCCAGTGAGAACATTCTTTATAATTATTTTTTCTTTGTTGAATTTATTATCATCAGAACAGTTGGTCTTTGCTCTATCATATAATGACTTCATGACACCTTTCTTTACTGTATTCGGATGATTTGAATTGAAATTTAGGTATCTGTTTGTATGAGTTGGTTCTATAAACTTCTGTTTCGAATGAAGATTCTGTTTTTGTTATTAATATGTCTAAAAAGATAGTTTGTTATTTTCTTCAATTTCTAGGGTAAAAATTGATAGTTGGCTCTTTGTTATTTATATCATTTAATAATTTATCTAGTTCTTCAAGATTGTGTTCCTAAATTACGAAAATGTCGTCAACGTAACGCCACCAAATTAAAGGTTTATTTTCTTTTGATAAAATTACTTGTTGTTCAAAGTTTTCCATAAATATGTTACTTAATGCTGGTGAGAGACAAGAACCCATGACCATGCCAAAATCCTGTTGGTAAAAGTCATCGTTTAATTGAAAGTATGTAGTTTTGGTACAATATGTTAGTAGTTCCATTATTGTATCAATTGATAACTCAGTTCGTTGATTTAATGAAAAGTCCCGTTCTAGTAGTTGTTTTACTATTGGAAGTGTTTTGGAAACAGGAACATTGTTATAAAGATTTACTATATCAAAACTTGCTATTGTAAAAGTATTTTTGTATTCTATATGAGACAGTTTTTCCAAGAAATGTGCACTGTTTTTTAGATGAGAAACAGAACTCCCTGTAAGAGGACGAATAATGTTTAAAAGAAATTTTGAAAGTTCACTACACGGAGAATTTATAGAACTGACAATTGGTCTTAAAGGAATATTAGGTTTATCAATTCTTGGTAACCCATAGAAATGTGGTGGTTTAGTATAGTGTGGAGTGAGTGCTTTACGTTCTTGTTCTGTGAATTCATGTTTGTGGTTGTACAGTATACGGTATATTTTGTTTTCTATTGAGCTTGTTGGAAGACAATTGAGATACCTGTTAGTGTGTGTCCCTATTAACATGTGACCTAAAACGCACCCTTATGAAGTTAAAGTTCTCAGAGAAAAATGTTTTTTTTCTGTTATTGACTGTTTAAGTTAAATAACTCCGTTCTCGACGCAAATCACAAGCGTCCTATTGGTGAAGGGAGTTTGCGGCCCTTAAAGAGCCGAGTCATTTTCAGACTCTATTTACTCGGAAACCATTGGAAATACGGATTTGGACAAGCATAATATTTGTACGTATAATTGTTAAGATTTTATAAATGTGTAAAGAAAATTGTAAAGAAATTGAAATGAAAAAATACGGGCCGAAAACTTTTTTCTATTTACATTCTACCGTTTTATCGATAACCGAAAAAAAAAACAGTTTTTTGAGCCCTCTTAAGGACATATAACTTCCTAAGGGTACGTTTTAGGTCACATTATAGTCGGGACTTTTTAGTTTATTTTAATGACGTCTATACACAGTAAAAGTTTGGAACCATATTTTGGAACACCCTGTATAGAGTAAACTGTATACCGGAAGGATAAAGCTGTGATAGTTGAGAAAAATTGGACAGTTTGAGTTATGAAGAAAATATATGAGTAGCAGAAGAGATATAATAATTGAAAAATTTACTCATCAAAATGATTTCACTATACTACTACTCAAAAATAGAGGAATATGTAAAAAAAACTTTATAGTGGCCAACCAATATACATATGAGAAAGTCCTATACATATTTTGAATTTTACGACTGGCCCTAGGCTACTTTTATCAAAATACAACTCATAAGAGGATGAAAGGAAGTAAGAAAAGTTATCACATTTTGTAGGAAAAATTAAGCCGCTGATATGATCTTGATAAATTATGGAGTTTTTTTATAAATTTGACTAAAGAGATGAAAATGGACAGGAAAAATTGTTGGGAATATTATTATTATCTTCATTCATAACAGCAACTTATATAACTGGCGATCGAAATTTTTGGGGATCTTGGTTTAAAGATCCAAATTTAACCAATATTTGCTATTTCATACAAATAACTTTGATATTCATGCATTTTTATATATCCTGGGAATATATCGACAAAAATATTTTGTCGTCCTCATCACTCTATTAGCTTTCCAAAAAATCATCCAAACCCCTGCAAAAATAATTTTGACTACGGCCTTGATACAACTATCTATACAAATTTGTATAAATTGTTGGCTTATTTGTTTGTAATTAAAAAAATTCAACAATAGTTTTAAAAATGCCCAAAATGTCAAAAATTCCATAATTGTCGAAAATGATAAAAATGTAAAAAATTCGAAAATGCCAAAAATGTAATTACATTTAGCATTTAAATAATTTGGTCTTGTACTAGCGACTTGTACTAGCATACTAAAGGTTTCCGTACCACCTTCAAGATTCTAATATTCCAGTTTCAGACAAGCAGGGAATGAGTGCATTTTCTTATATTTACCCTTATATCTTTTAAAGGAACCGTTTTAAATTTATAAAAAATATACACTTTTATTTTCCACTTACAGACTTTTTATTATATCTGCTACATTATTCGCTTTATTTTAATAAAAATATGTATTTAATTTTCTAATTTGGCCCTCAAAATTAACATTAGAGTTTTATTTTACTAAAAACTTTCAAGGAAGCCTCTGGTGATCCACTGTCTGAATTTTAGGCTCTGTAGATTGGAAGATAAAGGGGAAAATAGGTCAAGTTTTAAATAATAAATTATTAAATTTTTTAGACAAATTATATAAAAATACAAATAAAATATATTTTTAAAAATTTTAGATAGTGTGGTTTCTAAAGAGGAAATTAAGTAGATGTTCAATATTTTAGTTAATATCTTTTAATCAATTGATTTAAAAATATGATGTAATTGTAATTCACATAATGAGCCTTTTACTTGATATATTACATGATGTGTTTGAAAATTTAATTTTTATTTTCCATTTAATTCTATAATTTGTAAACAAAATTAACATTGAAGTTTTCTACTAATTTTTCTTATAAATTTCAAGTAAGCCCCAGTACCCCTAATTATTTTCATAATTTTAGGTATGGTAGTAAGGTTTCGGAAATAAAGCGGGAAATGAGAAATTTTTATATATTTTTGTTAATAACTTGCAAACAATTAATTTTAAAAATATAAAAAATATATATTGGTATTGCTCATAATGAGCCATTTCATTTGATGTATTGCATGAAGCGTTAAAAAATATTTTATTATTTTCCGTTTAATTCTATGATTTGATCCCCAAAATTAATATTAGGGATTTCTTCGTATTTTTCCTGCATGCAAAGAATTTTAGGTCTTATAGTTCGGGGAATAAAGGGGGAATGAGTATTTATTTTTATATTTTTGTTAATATATTTTAAAATATTCATTTTAAAAATATGAAAAAAATATTATATTTGTATTCGTCATAATGAGCCCTTTGATTTGATGTATTACATGATACGTTAGAAATAATTTTAAATTTATTTTTAAGGCTGTAATTTGCCCCATAAAATTATTATTAAGTTTTTCACCTTATTTTTCCAGTACCTAAAGTTCAGTTGAGATCCTACATCCCTAAATTTTTTCAAATTTTTACGGCTTATAGATTTGGGCGATAAGGTAGAGGGAATGTGCTTTTTTTATATTTTTGTTAATATCTTTTAAATAATTTATTTTAAAAATATGATAAAATAGGTTGTTTTTGTCATAATGAGCCCTTTGATTGCATGATGCGTCAGCAACAGTTTTAATTTTATATTTTTCATTTAATTCTATAATTTGCCACCCAAAATTAATATTAATGGTTTCTCCTTATTTTTCCTGTAAAGTTCGGGCCACGTTCTATATTTCCTATTTTGTTCAAAATTTTAGGCTCAGTAGTTTCGGAGATCAGGTGGAGAACGGTCAATTTTTAAGTTTTTGCCCCCAGAAGTACCCCTAAAATCAAAATTTCTTCATTTACGATATGTACTCCTAATGGGGTCAGGAAAGTACACACTGATGCCAAATTTCAACCTTTTCCGTCCAGTAGTTTAGGAGAAAATGGCGGTGATGTGAAAGAGGGAGAAATCTGGAAGTGATATTACAAGGGTATATTGTATATACAAAACCCTAAAAATGTCAGTTTCAAAATGATTATAGATATTTTGAAATTTCTGGCTACGGCTTTGATAAGACCATCTCTAAGACTATATGAAGAGTAAAAATTGTTTGCTTATTTGTGCCAAAAAAATATCGAAATTTTCAAATATATAAAAAAATCAAAAATATCAAAAATATAATTATATTAAGCAAATGAAAAATATGGGGCATTTCAAAATGATTATAATTTTTTTAGACTATCTCTACTAATATTATGAAAATGTAATAATTGCTTGTTTGTGTGTTAGTAAAAAAATTACTTGCTAATAGTTTTAAAAATGCCCAAAATTTCAAAAATGCCATAAATGACGAAAACTTAAAGGTTTCAAAAATGTCAAAAATGTAAAAAAATCAGCCATATAAAAAATAGGGGTTTCAAAATGATTACAAATGTTAAAATATCACAAATAATTCCAGTACGAAAGGAAAGGGGGCGAGTCAGCTAGTTTAGAATAAGTAAAAACAGTGTTGAATGTGTAAATAACAATGTTATAACCTTGTACTTGTGACGGTAATCAAACTATCGAAAAATATTCATTAACAATTCTAAGTAGTAATAAAAATACAAAATATTCAAATCGCGGAAATACTATTATACACGCTTGTATTCTGATAAACGATTACATTGAAAATAAAATCCCCGTTTTCCAGTTACGACGTACAGAGAGGCACCGTGCGTACCTTAGAACATAAAAATTGAAGGTGCGTACTCCGTGCCTGTACAGAAAAGCACACAGCACACTGTGCTTGTATAAATGGTGATAAATGGAACGTGCTTTAGTTCTTCAAATACATTACAAATGTCATTAATCAAATAAGTTATCACACAAAACATTTAAAATATATATATATATATATAACCGACTTCTACCTATAACTAAAAAGCTAAAAATAATTATAACAAAATACAACTCTAGCAAATAAATAACACATTCAATGTTGTTACCTACCCAGGAAGTAAAAAATGGAAACATTAAAAGGTGCTCATTCTGTACAAATCAATTTCCTACGAATCTAGTATATTTTGAAGCCGGTGCCAAGCAAATCTTAAATCCTTCATTGCGTACTTATCTACTAATTCATGAAACTTGATTGTTGCTTGACACCGACTTCAAAAATATACTAGATTGGTAGGTAATTAATTTGTACAGAATGAGCACCTTTTAATGTTTACATTTTTTACTTCCTGGGTAGGTACCTAACAACATGTGTTATTTATTTGCTAGAGTGTTATTTTGTTATAATTATTTTTAGCTTTTTAGTTATAGGTAGAAGTCGGTTATATATATTTTTTATTTTCAACTTTTTAGTTGTTTTTTGAACACAGGTAGTTTTCATTCTTTATTTTTTATTTTGTATATATAACCTTAATAGACAAAACCAGGTAACATTGCAAGCCTCAACATTACACAATGATACTTTCTCATTTAAACTGACAGGTAAATCTTTACGAACAAAATGTACTAGTTCGCGTTGACTTAATAAGCCCAAAATGTATTTATGCCTTATGGACTACGCCATGTAACCTTTTTTCAACTTTTTTGACAACCCTGTGTAACTATAATTCCACTTCAACCTATGTACCAACCATCCTGTACATACGACTGCCTACGGACAAGCATAAATTTGTTAGCTGCCTTTTATATTATCACCCTGTGTAACATTAATTCCTCTCCACACTTTATGCAACTTCTTATGGGCTATAAAAGAAATAATTTTTTAATCACACTACATAAATATACTTCAACTCCAGCATATATTTCAACCATCCTGTATATGATTTGCTTATGTCCACATCATATAACAGTTTTTTAATCATCCTATATAATTTTAATTTCACATTTTTTCCAAGATTTTTATAACACCAAACGTCCAGTCCACCCTATATTCCAACCATCATGTATATATGGTTACCTACGGACCACTATCATTCTAGTCCGTCCTATATTTCAATCTTATTATAAATGCAACTCCTACCACTTTACTTTGTGATTTTGTTTGCTATAACTAAACACCCTGTTTATAAACTCACCAAATAGCAGTTTAAAGATTGACATGTGTTGTCACTGAATTTTCTATTAGGCCGGGATAATGTGACAACTAAAAACACCGTATTCGCAAAATTAAAAAATTTGCTTTTAAATAGGTATTTGCCTGGTATACAAACAACACGAGCTTGGTGGTACTCATTGATTTAAAAAAACACCGTATTCGCAAAATTAAAAAATTTGCTTTTAAATAGGTATTTGCCTGGTATACAAACAACACGAGCTTGGTGGTACTCATTGATTTAAGGAGCCGAAAATACTATGCTTTACTACCTATATGCTTGAGATGTACATAGAAAATTTCCAAATTCGCAATTAAAACTTCCAGTGCCTAAAATTACCGCACTATTACTTTGGAATTAAAATATTTATGAGGAAATGTCCGTTATGTCATTTCGATGAAATTTTTGATAAGAATTTTGGAATTTTCGGCGATTTTCTGCAAAAGTGCAAGTTGCATGTCGCAGAAAAGTATATGAGATCACCTAAGGATCTTCCTTAATAGATCAAAACGTTAAAAAACTATACACATCCATAAGGAGTTATCGAAAAATCGACTAAAATATTAGGGATATTGGTCGATTTTCATCCACGCATGTGTTCATTCACAAATTTTATCACTTTACCAATAGAATTCTTTTCCAAAATTTGAAGTTTCACCAATCCGGATAGATACTCTATTAGACAAGACCATATTCATTAAAAACGGTGCACCACAGGAGAAGAAATCAGGTAACATACATACAAAAAAAGCGAAAAATACGCGACGAATTGATAACCTCCTCCTTTTTGGAAGTCTGTTAAAAATAAGGAAACAAAGCACATTTAAATAATCTACTGCGCTTTTAAATTTATTGGCCGCTTCATTATAAATAACTTTTGTGCAAAATCACTAAAATAGAAAATGTGGTATATTTTTTCTCTCAACTTATTTGAAATTAAATTTTACATTTTTGAAGGATATTATATCATTGGTTAAAAAATCATTTCTAATTGGTAATTCTGCTTAACATATACACAATATATTACCGTGTTCTGAACCTTCTGGTCGAGCTGGGAGGTAGTGGTAACAAGATGCTTGGCGTTGTTAGTTTTATCTTTCTCTAACTTAATCGAATATTACTTTGTAAGACAGAGAGAACGAACGACGGTGTTCTCACTTGACTCTATGACAATATATTAGTCTATGACTGCTTGCACATCCGATACACACAAATTTTTCTTGTACGTCTCTATGCGCACACGGTGTCATGCTGGAGTACTAATGGAACGGTGAAGATTCGTGCACTATGTCACACAGTGCGCCTGTGTGTGTAATTCTTAGATCATGTACCTCCTAGATATAGCCTGTGATGCACAAAATCGTGGCAACGCTAGAAAGAGAGGGCAATAGAGACGGTAAGAGGCTATTTCACTTAGTGAGTGGAGGCAGCCAATGAACAACATGCTGAACGTATTTCATTGGAAGCAGCTTCCAATCGAGTGAAATAGCCTATTTTCCTCACTATTGCCCTCTCTCTTTAGTGTTACCACGACATTTGTGCACGACAGGCTATATCTAGATGGTAAATGATCTAAGGTGTAATTGGAAGCCCACCACCACAAATCATACAAAGAGAAGGCACCACACAGTGTCTTAGAGCATTTACTTTCTAGAAATAGCCTGTAGTGCACAACTGTCGTGGTAAGACTAAGAAGAGAGAGGGCAATAGAGAGGGCAAGAGGCTATTTCACTCGGTTGGGAGCTGCTTCCAATAAAGCATGTCGTTCATTGGCTGCGTCCACCGACCATCCACCCACTAAGTGAAATAGCCTCTTACTCTTTCTATTGCCCCCTCTTTCTAGCGTTGCCACGATTTTATGCTTGACAGGCTATATCTAGATGGTAAATGATCTAAGGTGTAATTGGAAGCCCACCACCACAAATCATACAAAGAGAAGGCACCACACAGTGTCTTAGAGCATTTACTTTCTAGAGATAGCCTGTAGTGCACAACTGTCGTGGTAAGACTAAGAAGAGAGAGGGCAATAGAGAGGGCAAGAGGCTATTTCACTCGGTTGGGAGCTGCTTCCAATAAAGCATGTCGTTCATTGGCTGCGTCCACCGACCATCCACCCACTAAGTGAAATAGCCTCTTACTCTCTCTATTGCCCTCTCTTTCTAGCGTTGCCACGATTTTATGCTTGACAGGCTATACCTAGATGGTAAATGATCTAAGCACAGTGTGCTATGCCGTGCAGGCACAGAGTACGCACTGTGCCTCTCTGTGCGTCATAATTGGAAAATGCATTTCTAGCTTTATCGAACATTTTCAAATTTTAACTTGATGTTTATATTAGCTATATAAAAAAACTATGGCTAGTAATGAATTTGCCGGCTTTTCTATTTGACCGGGTGTCACTTCTAAACGGGTGACCATGAACATCAAAAGTTATAGTATAGTATAGATATTGAATAAGTGTTTGTTCATCTAAATAAATATTAGAAGAATGTCGAAGAAATCTATCTACACTTGAATTAAGTAAATATTAAATCTCTATTATAAGATTTTACAATATATAAACTGTAATGATATGCAGTTTTGTTACCTTCCAATAAAAAACTAATGGTTTGGCGCGATTTTTGCGCTCGCATTAAAAGACTACCAACTTGCAACTATTAAATACTTCATATGATTCTTTTTGTCAATATTAACGGAATATGTTAATGCAAATAATGAAAGTGGTACATAAAATTGATTCATCAAATTAATTAATAAAGACATATGTTTAAAAACATCTGTTCTTGGGTCTTGAACCCAGGAACATCAGATTAGTGACCGGACGCTTTAAGCGCTCGGCTACCGCTTCTACTGTTTGGTATTTCAATAATATTGTATATACATGAAACATTAACTGAACTACCAGCGCCCTCATTGCGTGGGTAACATACTAACATGTAAACAGAGGACATTCTCTCCATAAGACGTGCGCTTCTATAAGAGTCTATATTCCTTGATTATACCTACTTCAACATTATTAACAACTCCCTCATTTTTTACATAATTAAAATTTAATTCGTTAGCATTTCTGGTCAAGATTTATGTATTTACATACATTGAAAACATATCAAATTAATTGTGCATTAATTATTTTATTAGCCAATTACTAATTATGCGCAGATTAAAAGTCAAGTTTATCACATTGGAATGAGAGTAAAAGTGGCGGAAGAAATCCAATCCAGAATCACAAATCTATTACCGAAGTGAACAATGCTCAAATTGCATTACAAACTAAAGGCTTAACTATTGCTCAAATAGTCATAAAAGTAGTCCAATGACGTCAGATCAGGAGATCTTGCTGACCATTCTATCGATCCGCGACTCACAATCCACCGATTTGGAAGAAATTGGCTCATGTACAGCCAAACGTTGATTTTGTAATGGGTCAGTGCTCCATCTTGCAGAAACCAACCAGATTGTATTGGTAGGAACTTGTGGGTTTACGGATTAGGATATAAGTTTGTCAAAGTTGGCACGACATTATTTGGAGCAGTCTTAAATATTTATCTCCATTCAATCAATCAAGTGGCCATCAATGAAATATGATTTCCAACAATTCCTGCCCAAACATTGACTTTTTCAAGATATGTTTCTCTGTCATCCAGTGAGGATTCTCATAAGACCACTAGCGGCAATTTTGACGATTAACATGACCGTGAATTGTAAATGTGCTTTCATCAGAAAACAAAATATCTTCTAATTGGATCACATTGTTCTGTAATCTTACTATCATTTCTTCACAGAAATACGTTTTCCTATCGAAATCTTCTTCCATGAATTCCTGAGCCAGCATCATTTGTATAGTGATGCATTTTACTTTCCTTTAATACTCGAAAAATGGATGTGTGTCTCACCTTGAACAGTAGGGCTGCTTTTCGACCAGAATTCTCTAATATAAACTGAACTGTCTGTTTACATTAAAAACGGGATGAAAGATGTTTGCCGGAAAATAGTAAACAATGTCATTCTTTCGATTGTAAGCACTAAGACGTAAATCTAGGTATATGTACGCATTGACTGAACGCCGGAACGGCGATACTTTACGCCGATTATGTTCAGCAGGCAATAGCCCAAGTTTTCAGGTCAGTAAAGTTAGCATCGCCATTTTACAGAAACTCAAATTAAAACATATGGGAATTACGAGCTATTTAGGAGCTCTTGATTTTTACCTAAATTGATTTTTGAGCTCAATATTTACTATGGGAAAAGTGCAAAAAACTATTGGCCATCTCAGAAAAACAAACAAAAAAATTTTGCGAGGCGTCTCAAATTAGGAGCTATTTACGAGCTTTTAATTGACGTATTAAACGTCAACCCCTAAATTTGTCTAAGGGGTAAAAACCACCCCCGAAAAAATATTGAATTTTAATTTTAAATTTAAAATCTATTAAAATTATCTACGATTTACGAGCTCTTTCCTGGTGTAATGCACATAAACACCTAAAAATGTCTAAGGGGTGAAAAAAAAACCCCAAGTATGCAGTTTTCTCGAATTTTATGATTATTAAATTTTGAAAAATACCAGCATGATCTACGATTTACGAGCTTTCCAACGGTTTATTACACGACAACATTCAAATTACTGGAAGGGGTGCAAACCACCCTCCAATTATGCAGTTTTTTCAAATTTTATGATTTATAAATTTAAAAAAATACCAGCATAATCTACGATTTACGAGCTTTCCAGCGGTATGTTACACGACCACATTCAAATTACTGGGAGAGGTTCAAACAACGCACTAAATATACCAGTTATTCCAAATTATGTATTTTTTTCATTTCAAAAACTGCCGGCCTCAGCTACGATTTACGAGCTTTTCAACGGGATATTATACGTTTGCATTCAAGATTTTGGAAAGGATGCAAGCCGCCCCTCCCCCCAATTATGCAGTTTTTTCAAATTTTATGATTTATAAATTTTGAAAAATATCAGCATGATCTACGATTTACGAGCTTTAAAATACTACATTCAAATTTTTGGAAAGGGTGCAAACAACCCCCTTAATTTCCCACTTTGTCTATATTATGTGATTTTGTTCATTTTCAAAACTGACAGCCTAATCTACGATTTAGAAGCTCTTCAAGAATATATAACACTTACTTTCAAATTATTGTAACGAATGCAAACAACCCCCAAATTATGCAATTTTTTCCAAATTTGTAGTTCTTAAATTTAGAAAACTAGCAACATAAATTATGATTTAGTACCTCTTCAATGATACATTGCAGGACCACTTCAAAATCACCTAAAAGGTGCAAGTAACTACCTAAATGACTAATTATTTCAAACCGTCAGAGTTTTGAAATGGATGAAAATATTAAATATTATCCTTACTACGCCAAAGGTTTAGAAATCTAGATTTTACAAATTTTGAAAATGGTGTAAGGTGTAATTATCTACCATGTACAAGCTTTCCAACAATATGTTAAAAAACGACTACTGTTGGTAGTCATTGTTCGGATAAATAATTATATTATGAATTATGATCTTTTAATTAAGTATTGAATCTAACGAAAAATTGTAACCATCTTTATGGACCACGTATTACCGTTTCTTCTGGTTTTGTATTCAACTCGCTTCTTCTTCAAAATCTGTTGCTTAAAGTTTTAATATTTACCTCAAAGTTTTTTGTTTCTAATTAACATATTAAAACAGTTGTTTCAAATAGAAATAGCAATATTTATGTATTACGAAATGCACAGATTAATTCCAGTCGGCATTTTTCAACTAACCTTCAGAAAATATAAGTCAAATAATATTCTTATTTTTGTCTAACCTTTACCATTTGAAAATGGGCTGAATCTATAATCTATACAAGAAATATAAAACAGGAGTTTGGTATCTGAGAGGGCAATGTATTTCGTTCTTATTCTTTCAACTATTATTTTTGTACCCACAATAATCAGATTATTCATAGCAAACCAAAAATACAAATACGAAGACATAAAAGATCAAAGGTACTTGAATGAATTAAACAAATGTGTTGTCTCGCCATCTAGGTGCCAATATTCCTACCTGTAACTAATAACTTAGTAAAATTTCCATAGATGGACGATTTCACATTTGAAATTACTGGTTATGCCATAAAATATATTAGATTTTTTTGTTAAAATGTTTATTGATAATAAATATATAAATAACTACTTCAATATACCTACTTATTGAGAGAAATTCAACGTACTTGAATTTCAAAAAGAAATGTTCTTAAATCAAATGATAGCGATTAAATGTATAATGAAGTATATTATATATGAGTTTGAAGGTAAAGGATGAGTACAGAGTGGCGTATATTACTTATGTGATTCAAGAATTTAAGTAACCCCTGCTATAGAAAATACCACTTGATTACTTTTATGTTTTTTTGGGGAATAACACCACAATAGAAATAAAACTACGTATATTGCAGGAATACCAAACGTATCAAAGTCTATTCTGACTTCGTTGTCAATGGCTTTATATTTATTGATGTGATTGCAAAATGAAAAAGTAATCAAGAATATGCCACAAACAACGTTTAGAAGACAATCAGAAAATACCACATTACAAATTTTTTAATGCTTTAATAAAATATATTGCCTCGACTAGAACCAGTGACACCAATCAAATATTAGATAACAATTATCAGAGAACTGTTTTCAATATATTCACATAATCAGTGTATTCAAATTTATTTTTTCATTCTACAGAAGAGGCCATTACAAACAGCGGCAAGAAGGCTTTTTCGAATGTTTCATCAAAATCTAAAATAAAAATTCTTTAATAGGCCAAAAATAACGTTCTAAATTTAGATATTTGAAAATGGACTAAAATAATTATGCAAAAATATTGTGGATGGACTAATAAGATGGTAATATCGTTTTCATTACTGAGTATCCTTATTGGCAAAACTACATTACTAGTGTACAAACCGCATAATGAATGAATTAATTGAGAAAAAATATTTTGTGAGTTAATCCAGCACTGAAAAATTTAGTTTCCTCAAGTTCTTGTTTTTTTCTTAAGTATAGGAACTTACAATCTTATTATAATTTGAAAAAAAAACCGCACAATTGGGGGGTGGTTTGCACCCGTTCCAGTAATTTGAATGTAGTCGTGTAATATACCGTTGGAAAGCTCGTAAATCATAGATCATGCTCGTATTTTTCAAAATTTATAAATCATAAAATTTGAAAAAACTGCATAATTGGGGGGTGGTTTGCATCCCTTCCAGTAATTTGAATGTTGTCGGGTAACATACCGTTGGAAAGCTCGTAAATCGTAGATCATGCTGGTCTTTTTTAAAATTTATAAATCATAAAATTTAAAAAAAAACTGCATAATTGGGGGGTGGTTTGCACCCCTTCCAGTAATTTGAATGTTGTTGTGTAATATATCGTTGGAAAGCTCGTAAATCGTAGATCATGCTGGTATTTTTCAAAATTTATAAATCATAAAATTTGAAAAAACTGCATAATTGGGGGGTCGTTTGCACCCCTTCCATTAATTTGAATGTTGTTGTGTAATATACCGTTGGAAAGCTCGTAAATCGTAGATCATGCTGGTATTTTTCAAAATTTAATAATCATAAAATTTAAAAAAACTGCATAATTGGGGGGTGGTTTGCATCCCTTCCAGTAATTTGAATGTTGTCGTGTAACATACCGTTGGAAAGCTCGTAAATCGTAGATCATGCTGGTATTTTTTAAAATTTATAAATCATAAAATTTCAAAAAAACTGCATAATTGGGGGGTGGTTTGCACCCCTTCCAGTAATTTGAATGTTGTTGTGTAATATATCGTTGGAAAGCTCGTAAATCGTAGATCATGCTGGTATTTTTCAAAATTTATAAATCATAAAATTTGAAAAAACTGCATAATTGGGGGGTCGTTTGCACCCCTTCCATTAATTTGAATGTTGTTGTGTAATATACCGTTGGAAAGCTCGTAAATCGTAGATCATGCTGGTATTTTTCAAAATTTAATAATCATAAAATTTAAAAAAACTGCATAATTGGGGGGTGGTTTGCATCCCTTCCAGTAATTTGAATGTTGTCGTGTAACATACCGTTGGAAAGCTCGTAAATCGTAGATCATGCTGGTATTTTTTAAAATTTATAAATCATAAAATTTCAAAAAAACTGCATAATTGGGGGGTGGTTTGCACCCCTTCCAGTAATTTGAATGTTGTTGTGTAATATATCGTTGGAAAGCTCGTAAATCGTAGATCATGCTGGTATTTTTCAAAATTTGTAAATCATAAAATTTGAAAAAACTGCATAATTGGGGGGTGGTTTGCATCCCTTCCAGTAACTTGAATGTTGTCGTGTAATATACCGTTGGAAAGCTCGTAAATCGTAGATCATGCTGGTATTTTTTAAAATTTATAAATCATAAAATTTTTTGCATAATTGGAGGGTGGTTTGCACCCCTTCCAGTAATTTGAATGCAGTCGTGTAATATACCGTTGGAAAGCTCGTAAATCGTAGATCATGCGGGTATTTTTGAAAATTTATAAATCATAAAATTTGAAAAAACTGCATAATTTGGGGGTGGTTTGCACCCCTTTCAGTAATTTGAATGTTGTCGTGTAATATACCGTTGAAAGCTCGTAAATCGTAGATCATGCTGGTATTTTTCAAAATTTAATAATCATAAAATTCGAAAAAACTGCATACTTGAGGGGTTGTTTTCACCCCTTAGACATTTTTAGATGTTTATGTGCATTACACCAGGAAAGAGCTCGTAAATCGTAGATAATTTTAATATATTTTAAATTTAAAATTAAAATTCAATATTTTTTCGGGGGTGGTTTTTACCCCTTAGACAAATTTAGGGGTTGACGTTCAATACGTCAATTAAAAGCTCGTAAATAGCTCCTAATTTGAGACGCCTCACAAAATTTTTTTGTTTGTTTTTCTGAGATGGCGGTGCTAACTTTACGTAAAGTTAGCACCGCCAATAGTTTTTTGCACTTTTTCCATAGTAAATATTGAGCTCAAAAATCAATTTAGGTAAAAATCAAGAGCTCCTAAATAGCTCGTAATTCCCATATGTTTTAATTTGAGTTTCTGTAAAATGGCGGTGCTAACTTTACTGACCTCAAGTTTTCGGATTTACATTTTGATTTTAGGTTAACTTAGTATTTGATAATTATTAAAGTGTTTTAGGGTTAAAACTTTTTTAGAATCAGTGATTGTTTTGTATAATTGTAAAAAAACAATACTAAAATGTTATTTCAGTGTTTTACATGTTTTGGTAATTACTATTACATATTAGTAATTAAGCCACTAATTGTTTTTGTTATTGTGCACATCTTTTAATGAATTTTAAAATATTTATAGGTAGTTCTATTAGTTGAATCTGAATAACATGACCTTTGATTTAATGTAGTTTGCACGCTACTGTTGGAGCCGGAATATTTGTAAAGAAATATATCTTTCTATTTTTGTCTCATGTTTCAACCCATTTTTTCTTTGGTCGTATATGAGAGTGCCGGGTCCATATATATTAGTAGTAATTGAAAATTTCCAATTTGGTATTATCATTTAGAGCATTGGCACCTGGTTTTTTTATCTGTCAGGCGGCAAATTTGGAAAATTTGTGTGAAATAAGCGAGCAGCTTGCATTTGTGTCCGTGGGTTATCTCCATAACCAATTAGTTGTATAATGGTTATTTTGTGCATTTCTGTTGAATGAACCATTTTTCTGATATTATTAGGTACAGTCAACGCAATTCAAACGACAATAGCACTGACACTGATCAGCACTGTCATGCAGGCAGACAACAAGATGCTAAGGCTATGAGTTTTGACGAAAATAAACTTTTTTTTTTCAAACAAGTAAAAAGTAACGCGGGAATCGTTTTTGCTGACTATCTAGGGCTAAATGGGATTAAGTATATATTATACTTAATATTTCCGAAACAGTTGGAGGATATTCTACATGAATTATGTAGAATGGAGAATCCAAAAAATAAATAATATATTGGGGTTGCATTTCAAAAAAGCAAGTTGGTATTAGCCACTGTCACATGATACAGCCTATATATTTTTTGCGTTTGAAAAAATGCGCATTTAAAAGTACAAATCGAGGTGTCCAAGCGTTTTTTCCCAACACACCCTCTTTTATTAACCGGCTTCCAAAAAGGAGGAGGTTATCAATTCGTCGCGTTTTTTTTTCTGTATGTATTTTACCTGATTTTTTCTCCTGTGGTGAACAGTTTTGAATGAATATGGTCTTGTTTAATAGAGTATATATCCGGATGGGTCAAACTTCAAATTTTGAAAAAGAATTCTATTCGTAAAGTGAGCGATGTCTCTTCTAGGATTTGTGAAAACTACGGGAAATCCAGGACACTGTCACAGACTTTGTGTGAATTTTGAGTTTGATGTTTTCTCTTTTTCTATAACTTTCTGTGAATTTCAACTTCATAGAAGAAAATCTACTATAACTTATCTCAGGGTTCATTCCCTGACTGAAGATGACGAACAGAAGTCGAAACAAGCTAAACTTTACAGTGTTTATCGTAACACAAAGAATACCTTTGCTTTGTAGTGAAAACAGCAAACTTGAAATGACGGTCGGACGGAAGAATTTTTCCAAATCTTTGACTGTCAAATTTCTCAAGCGCTGAAATCTTTGCGCCGGCAAACTGGGTTAACATCGGGTCTACTATCCGGCGAAACATCGCTTTGGATGTTGTAATTGATCCCATTTTAGCTTTCGACCTTTCTGGGTCTCATCAGTTAGGCGAAGTAGCCTAAGAGCTGGTAATTTATCTAATTTGATTTATTTTATTGCCCTTAAGAAGTTGCATAAAGTGTGGAGAGGAATTAATGTTACAATGTTAAAACTGAAATAATTTATGGGGTAGCCCACATGAGTTATATACTATGGTTGAAGTATAGGACGGATTTGACACCGTAAATATGGGATGGATTCTACTCCGTCCTATAGTTTACAGAAGGCAGCTAACAAATGTATGCTTGTCCTTCGGCAGTCGTATAGAATGGTTGGTACATAGGGTGGAGTGGAATTATCTATAATTATACAGAGTTGTCAAAAAAAGTTGAAACAAGGTTACGTGGCGTGGTCCATAAGGCATAAATATATTTTGGGCCTATTAAGTCAACGCGTACTAGTACATTTTGTTGGTAAATTTACCTGTCAATTTAAACGAAAATTTATCATTGTGTAATGTTGGGGCTTTCGATGTTACCTGGTCCTGTCTATTAAGGTTATAGATACAAAATAAAAAATAAAGAATGAAAACTACCTGGGTTAAAAAAAACTAAAAAGTTGAAAATAAAACATTAAAAAAATATATAACCGACTTCCACCTATGACTAAAAAGCTGAAAATAATTATAACAAAATACAACTCTAGCAAATAAATAACACATTCAATGTTGTTAGGTACCTACCCAGAAACAATGTAAACATTAAAAGGTGCTCATTCGGTAAATATTAATTACCTACCAATCTACTATATTTTTGAAGTCGGTTCCAAGCAACAATTAAGTTTGATGATGTAGTAGATAAGCACGCAATGCAGGATTTTAGATTTGTTTGGCACCGAAAATTATACTAGATTGGTAGGTAAATAATATGTACAGAATGAGCACCTTTTAATGTTTACTTTTTTACTTTTTGTGTAGCTACCTAACAACATTGAAGGTGTTATTTATTTACTAGAGTTGTATTTTGTTATAATTATTTTTAACTTTTTAGTTATAGGTGGAAGTCGGTTATATATATTTTTTAATGTTTTATTCATTATCGAATTTATTCCATTTAGCTGTTCCACACTGTATGTTAATTGTTGTTGCGTTGAGATTGTGGTTGCTCTGTTTAATTTGTTAAGCTAATATGGAATACAACCACCGAAAGGTTGTTCCTCAATTTGTCAACGTAGAATTCATTGGCACCATTTATTAAGCTCTTTCGAAGAATGGTGTAGCTATTGCACTCATTTGAAGATATTTGGGTTGATTCATTTGAATTTTTTTAAGTATTCCTATAAGTTAAAGTGATATGACCTGACTTTTCAGATAATAGAAGTTGGTTTCAAAAAATTCATGTTAATATAGATGTAGCTTATCGTAAAGACCTAGTACTACAACAATAAACTGTAATTAAAATTACATTACATTATAATTTAGCACTAAATTAACGTAAACATTGTTGTTATAAACTAATGTCAATTAAATTTTTCAATTGCACATTGTAATTTTCAAAAATTATTTCTATTAGGACCAACTTGATATACGCAAGGAAACGTCACGTATTTGTAAGATTATCGCCATCATAAGATTGAAAATTAATCTATCAAAGTTCACAAACATTGTCTTATAAAGGTTATCACTTTTGATAAATCATTTTAAAAAATATATAACCGACTTCCACCTATAATTAAAAACCTGAAAATAATTATAACAAAATACAACTCTAGCAAATAAATAACACATTCAATGTTGTTAGGTAGCTACACAAAAAGTAAAAAAGTAAACATTAAAAGGTGCTCATTCTGTACATATTATTTACCTACCAATCTAGTATATTTTTCGGTGCCAAACAAATCTAAAATCCTGCATTGCGTGCTTATCTACTACATCATCAAACTTAATTGTTGCTTGGAACCGACTTCAAAAATATACTAGATTGGTAGGTAATTAATATGTACTGAATGAGCACCTTTTAATGTTTACATTGTTTCTGGGTAGGTACCTAACAACATTGAATGTGTTATTTATTTGCTAGAGTTGTATTTTGTTATAATTATTTTCAGCTTTTTAGTCATAGGTGGAAGTCGGTTATATATATTTTTTAATGTTTTATATAAAATTCAATTGGACAATATAATCTAGACAAAAAATCAAAATCACAATCAAAACCAACACAAAAGTTTCGTATCGCAGTGTTGCGTGCTGATCACAAAATCCCGTAAAATATAAATATATATAAATATAAAATATATTTATACCTTTTTTTAATCACACTGTATAAATTTAATTCAACTCCAGCATATATTTCAACCATCCTGTATATGATTTGTTTACGTCCACATCATATAACACACACTTTTTCCAACATTTTTATACTACCAAACGTCCACTCCACCCTATATTCCAACCATCCTGTATATACGGCTGCCTACGGCCACTATCATTCTAGTCGGTCCTATATTTCAATCTTCATATAAATGCAACTCCTTCTATCACTTTACTTTGTGATTTTGTTTGCTATAACTAAACACCCTGTGTATATAAGCACCAAATAGCCGTTTAAAGTTTGACATGTGCTGTCACTGAATTTTATTAGGCCGGGAGAATGTGACACCAAAAGAAAAATGGGAATGGTAAAATGGGAAAATTATCATTTAAATACGTATTTGCCTGGTATACAAACAAAACGAGCTTGGTTCTCATTGATTTAAGGAGTCGAAAATACTATGCTTTACTACCTATATGCTTGAGATGTACAAATAATTTTCGAATTCGCAATTAAAACTTACAGTGCCTACAATTACTGCACTATTACGTTGGAATTAAAATATTTATGAGGAAATGTCCGTTATGTCATTTCGATGAAATGTTTGATAAGAATTTTGGAATTTTCGGCGATTTTCTGCAAAAGTGCAAGTTGCACCTCGCAGAAAAGTATATAAGATCATCTATGTATCTTCCTTAATAGATTAAATTTAAAAAACTATACACATCCATAAGGAGTTTTTGAAAAATCGACCAATATGTTAGGGATATGGGTCGATTTCTATGTACGCATGGATTCATTCACAAATTTCATCAGTTTACTAATAGAATTATTTTTTCCAAATTTGAAGTTTCACCAATCCGGATATATACTCTATTAAACAAGACCATATTCATTCAAAACGGTTCACCTCAGGAGAAGAAATCAGGTAAAAAACATAAAAAAAAAACGCGACGAATTGATAACCTCCTCCTTTTTGGAAGTTGGTTAAAAATAAATTATCAAAGAAAATTATTAAATAGTTCAACTTATTAAATTGTAAACCTATACCACTATATCATACCTGTTTAAATGGAATAATTTGATAAAAATTACTGTTTAGTGTTAGTTAGCAGTGGCGGTCCGAGGGGTGAGGGGGGTCATGGAGGTCCAATTGAAAAATGTCTTAAAATATAGAGTACTTATAGACTACAAGAAACATAAGGACATTAACCGATACTGTCGAAACAGTAGCGGAAATGATACGACCTACGCAGACTACGCTTGGCCATTGATTCCTTGATGTGATGCATAATATAAAGAGAAATACAGAAACAGAACGTTGAGCAGTTTAGAAAACGTGTTTAACGAATGGATATTTTGATTTAAATAAGCATTCTCAAAATTAGCGAAAAATATATTAAATAATAATTCAGGAAATTCATGATAAATTTAAACATTTAAAGGCTACAAACTAAGAAAATTCTTTAAATATTGTAAACATACAAATGTAAAATATACACATATTAAACAAATTTAAAAAATATGCAGCTAATATTGCCTTACTTTTGCTTGGACGAGTTTAGGTTGTTTTTATATTTCGTGTTGTCAGTTTTAATCGTTGACTGAGTATTTCCAAGATCAAGATCTCCGACGGAGTTCCCAACAACTTGCATATTTTCTGTTGTCGTAATCTGCAAAATTTCACAAATGTTAAATAACGAAAAAAATCCAAGCTAATAAAAACACAAAATCTCAGTAAAATATTTTTAAAATAATAATTTAATTAGTAATTTAGACATTTTTTAGCTCAACTTTTTAAAAATATCGCTGACCCGATTTCATTTTGTATAATATACTCAAAGCCAAAGAAATTGCAACACCCAGAAGGAGATGTTTAAATTCAATATTGTTTTAGAAAAACATAGATGCTATAGTAAGGATTAAATGATTAAAATTTGGTGTCATGTATACTTTTTGTTATCAATTAATATTGTAGTCGATTCATGCATTTTTTTTAAATTTACCAAAAAACAAACTGTTTGATGGGATCCAAAATCAATGTTGTGTAATGTTATAATGCCTAGAGTACGTGTAGGTCGAATGTATCGCCAGTTAAGTGAATCTAAAACAGGTTAAATATTGGTTTACGGGAAGCGGGTATTTCACTTCGAGAAATCGAACAGAAAAACTAAAACCCAAAATCTGAAAAGAGTAGCCACCGGACGTCGAAGGGGCACAAATGAAGTTCAGGATCGACGTCTCAAACTTTAGAGACCGATTTTCTCAACTCAACTCAAAATTTGGCTGATGAAGTTTTTGGACTGCATCATTATTCACCCCATCTTGTGCTACTTCTGCTACTACAGTGGTATTTGGGTTATAAGAACGCTCAGAAATAGACACCAGCCACCAGGGACTGTGGAGATTCTTAGACATAAAATACAGGTAGCTTAGGATAGTACTCCTAAAAAGAAAGAGACTACCTTATTGAATAAATGCCAAGACGTGTTGGGGAGTGTTTACAGTGTGGGACAGCGAAATAGAATAAATTCGATAACGAATAAAGGAGTGCTTGTAGGGAAAAACGCTAGGACTATTTGTATTTTTAAATGCGCATTTTTCAACAAAAAAATATATAGGGTGTGTCATGTGACAGTGGCCAATACCTACTTTCTTATTTTAAATGCAAGCCCCTGAATTTTTTTTTGGATTCTCCAGAAAATTCTAGACATAATTCATGTAGAATGTCCTACAACTGTTTCGGAAATATTAAGTATAATATATACTTAATTCCCATTTAGCCCTAGATAGTAAGCAAAAAGATTCCCGCGTTAGTTTTTAGTAATTTGGAAAAAAAAGTTTAGTTTATTTTCGTCAAAACTCATGGCCTTAGCATCTTGTTGTCTGCCTGCATGACAGTGGTGATCAGTTCAGTGCTATTGTCGTTTGAATATCGTTAACTGTACGTAATAATATCATAAAAATGCTTCATTTATCAAAAATGCACAAAATAACCATTCTACAAACGATTGCTTGTGGAGATAACACAAGGAAACAAACGGAAGTTTCTCGCGCATTTCACAAAATTTTTCCAAATTCTCCGCCTTTCAGATAGAAAAAGTAGGTGCCAATGCTCTAAATCAGGGGTCGGCAACCTATGACCCGCGGGTCAACGAGTTTCCCATTTGGTAATTTCAAGTGACCCACTTTAGTTCCGAAAGTAAAGTATAAGATATACAAACATTTTTTTCGTATTTGAGTTATGAACGTACCAAATTTGAATCCAGTATAACCAATGACTACTAATATAAATGGACCTGTCTGTTTACATTAATAATGTGTTGAAACACTAACGCATTACGGACTCGTTACGATTCATGTGGGGAGCAGGCAACAGTGCACTTTATCAAGATTTCGCTTTGGTAATGTTTGGATTTGAGGTTAATTTCAATTTTCGTATTATTTAGCGTATTTTTGGTGTTGAAATCCGTGATTATCTTGTGTCCGTGTAAAAAAAACAATAAAACAAGGGTATTTCAGTGCTTTATATGTAGGAAAACGGCATATTCGTTTGCCGAATTAACTCATACGAAAATATCTCAGACCCAAACGTCTCTATAAGACTTGCATTTTGGTTGATTGACCCGCGGCCAAAAAAGGTTGCCGACCCCTCCTCTAACTGATACCTAATACCAAATTGGATATTATGCTTGAGTTTCAAGAAAACCCACATAATTCTGGTCGAAAAGCAGCCCTACTGTTCAACGTTAGCCAAACATCAAGTTTACTCGAAAACTTGATGTTTGGTAAAATACATCTCTATACAAATAATGCCGACTCAGGAATTCATGGAAAATGATTTCGATAGGAAAACATATTTTTGTGAACAAATGATAGCAAGGTTAGATAACAATGTGATCCAATCAGAAAATGTTTTGTTTTCTGATGAGAGCACATTTACACTTCACGGTCATGTTAATCGTCAAAAAACATTCGCAATATCCATGAAAAGTTAATGTTTGGGCACGAATTGTTGGAAATCATATCATGAGTCCCTTTTTCACTGATGGCAACTTGAATGGAGATAAATATTAAGAACTGCTCCAAAATAATGTCGTGCCAACTTTGACAAACTTATATCCCGATTCAGTAAACCCACAAGTTCCTGCCAATACAATATGGTTTCAGCAAGACAGAGCACCGCCCCATTACGAAATGAATGGATTTGGAGGCGCGGATCGGGAGAATGGCCAGCACGATCTCCTGATCCAAACTACTTTTTGTGGAGATATGTCAAAAGTACTGTATACAAAACTAAACCCCTTAACTTAGATTACCTAAAAGACGAATCACGCTTGCAATTAAATCAGTCACGCCCCGAGATAGTGAGTAACGTTAGAAGATATTTCTACACCAGATTAGCATGTTGCCAAGACGTTCGTGGCGAGCTTTTTTTTTTGTTTTTACTTATTAGGTTTTTAGGGTAATGTAGCAAATTTGTAAAATAAAATAATTTTCTTTTTTTAATGTAGATTTTTTAATAAATCTGAAAACGCTCAATATTTCCGAAACAGTTGAAGGTGTAGGACACTATACATGAATTATGTCTAGAATTTTCTGTAGAATCCAAAAAATAAATAATATACAGGGGCTTGCATTTAAAATAAGAAAGTTGGTATTGGCCACTGTCACATGACGCACCCTATATAATTTTATATTGCTGAAAAAATGCGCATTTAAAAATACAAATCGATGTGTCCAACCGTATTTTCCTCCTTTATTTGTTATCTAATTATTCCATTTGGCTATTCCACACTGTAGGTAACCATGGTTGACGAACACATTTTTAATAAACTTTAATAAAAAAACTTAAACTCCTTGGTATTTTTTATTGAAATTTTAATCATTTACCCTTTACTATAGCATCTACGTTTATGTTTTACCAAAACAATATTGAATTTAAAAATCTCCTTCTGGGTGTGCGATTTCTCGATTATCATTGCATATATTATTCAGATCAGTTAATGTCTCGAATATTACGAAAAAAGTTTCGAGCAAAGGTTCAACGGTTTCAAGTAAGAGCCATATTACGACTTTCTGCCTGGACTGGAAATGAGATGTTCCGTCCGACCTGCAGTGTTTTTTAGTAAAGAGATTCACGGAAGAAAAACAACCAAACCAACAAGAATTGGCCTTAGCAGAATCCAGTACATTACAAAATACTCATCTATAAAACATGTAGTATATAACATACATAACAATTGGACACAAAATGTCAAAAGGAACTAAAATCAAATTTACAAAAACAACACCCGTTATAGCCCAAGGATGTGAAATTTGAACCATGCCAAAAGACGATGAACAAAGAATATAAACACAAGAAATTGAAGTCTCTAGAAAAGTTAATTCATAAAAACCAATTAAAAATATTTCGTTAACAACAAAATATATTACAGACGAATAAAATGGAAACAACATATTGAAAACACGGAAGGTACCAACAATTACTTAAATATAGACCACAAGGAAAACGAGCTTTAGGTGCTGAAGACCATTGACGGCGAAAAAGGCTACAAATATATACTCTGAACTGCAGAATAGCTAATGCTTTCTAAGGCCGTGTAAAAAAAATTTTCGGAAGGTTTAATTAGTCTAACATTTTTTTAGGGTTCCGTATATACAATATACGGATACCCTTATAATATCACTCAGGATTTCTGCCTGTGTCACATCACATCAATTTTCTCCTAAACTACTGGACAAAATAGGTTGAAATTTGGTATCAATGTATAGTTTGGTGACCCGATCAGGAGTACATATCGTAAAAGAAAAAAAAAATTTTAGGGGTACTTCTGGGGGGGAAAACTAAAAAAACCAACCGTTCCCCCTCCTGATCTCCGAAACTACTGGGCCTAAAATTTTGAAAAAAATAGGAAATATAGAACATTGCCCGAACTTTACAAAAAAATAACGAGAAACCATTAATATTAATTTTGGGGGGCAAATTATAGAATTAAATAAAAATTTAAAAATAAAAAAAATCAAAGGCATCATGTAATATAAAAAGTCTCATTCTGAGGAATACAAATATATTTTCTTGATATTTAAAAAAATATATATTTAAAAAGATATTAACGAAAGTATACCAAAATTTACCCATTCCCCCCCCCTTATCACCGAAACTATACAACGTAAAGTTTTGAAAAAAAATAGAGAAGAAACCTCTACTTTTAATTTTGGGGGGCAAATTACAGAATTAAATGGAAAATATAAAATTAAAATTGTTCCTAACCCATCATTTTATATATCAAATGAAAGGGCTCATTACGACGAAAACAAATATATATTTTTTCATATTTAAATTAAATAAACTAAAAGATATTAACAAAATTTTTAAAAAATTTACCATCCCCCCCCTTAACTCCGAAACCATAAGCTGGAAAATTTTGAAAAAAAATTGAGGTATAGCTCCTCACCTGAACTTTACTGGAAAAATAAGCAGAAACCCCTAATATTTATTTTGGGGGGGCAAATTGTAGAATTAAATAGAAAATATAATAATCATGATTAAGAAAACAAATATATTTTTTTCATATTTTTAAAATAAATTATTAAACGATATTAACAAAAATATAAAAAAATTTACCCATTCCCCCCCCCCCTTACCTCCGAAACCATAAGCTGAAAATTTTGAAAAAAATGGAAGTATAGCCCCTCACCTGAACTTTACTTTAAAAATAAGGAGAAACCCCTAATATTCATTTTGGGGGCCTAATTATATAATTAAATGGAAAATAAAAAATTATGATTGTTTCTAACGGGTCATGTAATATAACAAATCACAGGGATCATTATGATGAATACAAATATATTCTTTTAATTTTTGTAAAATGAATGTTTTAAAATATATTAAAAAAATATATAATTACCCATTCCCCCCGTTATTCCCCAAACTATAAGACCTAAATTTTTTTGTTTATAGGAAAAATATGAAAAAATCCCTAATTATATTATTTGGAAAAATAATGGAATTAAACTGAAAATCAATTATTAGAAAACCCCCATAGCAATTTTAGGGACAAATTATACAATTAAATGGAAAATAAAGATTCAATTTTCAAACGCATCATGTAATATATCAGATAAAAGGCTCACTATGTAAATTACAAATATATCATATTTTTAAATCATTTGTTTAAAAGATATTAACAAAAATATTAAACATCGACTTAATTCCCACTTTAGAAACTACACTATTTAAATTTTGAAAAATATATTTTATTTGTATTTTTTAATAATTTGAATAACAGATTTAATAACTTATAATTTAAAACTTGACCTATTTTGCCCTTTATCTTCCAATCAACAGAGCCTCAAAACTCAGATAGTAGATTATAAAAGACTTCTCTGAATGATTATTAGTAAACTAAAACTCTAATGTTAATTTGTGGGGCCCAAATTAGAAAATTAAATACATATGTGTTCTGATAAAAACCAAGCGAATCCTGAAGCAGATAAAATAAAATGTCTATGTGTGGAAAATCAAAGTGTATATTTTTTATAAATTTAAAACGCTCCCTTTAAAATATATAAGGGTAAATATAAGAAAATGCACTCATTCCCTGCTTGTCTGAAACTGGAATATTAAAATCTTGAAGGTGGTACGGAGCCCTGTATGCGAGTCCAACTCGCACTTGACCAAATTACTATTTTTTTTTTGAAGATGGTTGGATTTATTAGGACAGTAAAAGTTATGTTTTTATTCTTATATTTGCAGTATATATAAAGAATGTATAGAATAAAAAATATTTTTATGAAAAAATTATTGGTTAAAATTTAATCTTCATTCATGCGACTTGATCGAACCACATAATTTTTTAAAAACGTATTTTTCATCGATATATCTTGTTTGTTTCATTATCTCTATAAACTTCCATAATTTTAAAATATAGCAATGAAAATTTATAAACTTTAGGGTTACGTAAAAAATTAACAAAAAATATATTCCTACATTAAAATTTATTTTATAACCTAGATATTCTAGTTAAAATTTAAAGTTAAAATTTAAATAAAATGAATACTGGAAATAAAGGCAAGTGACTTAGTTGACAATCATCAAATTTCCTTACAATGAATAAGAAGAAGCAAAAAAATCAGTTAAGTACTTACTTAAAACTAAAAATTAATTCGGGACAATTTTTTCGTATAATCGCATCAACGAAATACTAAGTAACTGCACATAAATATTCAAAACTACAACACCATTTATCTGTCTTTATTACATTAATTGGTACTACCACAAACTCAGTATCTTCAATGACGAAATATGTAACGACGCAATTATATTAGTTCCGGTACCTATTTTCTAAAATCTTCACATTTTAGAAAGTCACGTTAATGGGGAGATGAAAACTACTCTTTGTGGGGTAAAAACATTTTTTTTTAAATATCCTGATTTCCATAATGGAAATTTATTGTTAATAATGATGCTTTGTGAGCTCCGCCAAGTTGTCCCTGGCACATTTATTGCTGAAGAAATTAATCTTAAACAAAAAAATTACAATTAAAGTTAAACGGTGTAACCTCTAAATTTTTAATTAACACATTAATTTTGATGTTGTTTTATTTAATTATTATTATTTATTTAAGACGTGTACAGTGCATCCCATTTTGGTTGAGATTGCCAGGTTACTCGGTTGTTATTGAAGATAGAGTCTTGCGGTTTTCACATACCTGTTCTACTTTTTTGTGAAACTCAGGATGGCCATATCAGATTTTGCATAAGTGTTTCCATTGATAAGATACAGGGCGATTTTGATAATTTATAGTTTTTGGACCCCTTCTATATCTACGAAGTTGTTAGAAATACTCTTGCGCTAAGAACTACGTCTAATAGAAAATTTTGCATAGAATCCAGTGGAGTACTCAATTTTTTTTCCGAGTATGGTTTTGAAGATACTACACAACATTATATATTTTTAAATGGAACACCCTGTATTTTATTATTTCATAGAATTCGTTATTTTTTTCCCTTTAAAATAATGTATAATACAATACACATGGTATTATTAGAAATGCTAAAAAACACTAAAAAGCTGAGGCTTTTGCTAGTAGGCCATGTATTTTCCATTTAAAAGGAGAATCAAACAAATAATTCCATCTGAGATTTTTTATAGGAGTTTATCAGCGAAGAAAAATAATGTTAACAAAAATTCAATAACATAAAACACGAAATTTAGGTACCTAAAAGCAACTAATAAATAGTTATACATCGTTCATTATGTATAACAAACAGAACAAGTATTACAAATCAAATATCTATCTTAAAATTAATTTTGGACATTATTTATTACCTTAACTGTTCAAATTGTTGTCCATTTTCCCTAACACATAATTGGCAAACCTTTCCATCTCGCATGAATCTATTTAAAATTATTATAGAATTCCGCCTTTCCGAACAATATTTTATCTAGTGAGCACTGGAGAGAAAAACGCAAATCTGATCAAGCTGTCATTGTTAATAACTATTGTGTTTTATCGTGTTTGAGTTTACAAGATCATTATATAAATAATTATTCGTGAGTTTGCTGGTTGATAATTGATAATGGCTGGAAGAGAATTCGTTTTTCAAAATAACGAAAAATACGATATGATACAATGTTTAAATCAATGTTATGAGAATACCATAAGATATTTCATGAAATCGCGTTTTTAAAACTTTCAGATATCCAGAGAGGCATCAACCTAGTCGAGCAACTATATTTAGACTTAAGAATAATTTACTAAGTTTTGGTGCATATTCTAAACTTCGATCAAAGGTGTATAACAAAGAAAATCGATAAATGAATGAAATAAATAATCCATGCCTATCCCCAGACTTCTTGTGCGAAATTAGAAAATTACACTGGAGTTTCTCAATCACGGGTCCAAAGAATTTCAAAAAAATATAAATTTAAACCTTACAAAGTCAATATTGCCCAGCACTTATATCCTGGTGATGCAGCAAGACGGTTAAATTTTTGCAATTGGTTTTTAGACCAAACCCGAAGGGACAATGATTTTGTAAGGAAAGTTATTTGGTCAGACGAATCTCATATAAGCAGTGTCGGTATATTTAACAGGCAGAATACAAGATACTGGAATGATGAGATCCCGCACTTAATTTGTGAGCGACAACAGCAGGGTCGATTTGGTTTTAATGTAGCCTGTTCCATACTGGCGACAAAAATAAAGTACCGCATTTTTGAAGGAACCCTTACCGCCAATAGGTACTTGACAATCCTAGAAGACTTATTACCCGAAATATTGGAAGATGTTCCCCTCGCCTTTCGCAATTCTATACACTTTCAACAAGATGGCGCCCCTACCCACAATTCTAGATTAATTGGGCGCTTTTTAGAAAATAATTTTCAAGGATGTTGGATAGGAACACATGGACCAATTAGGTGGCCTCCAAGATCACCCGATTTATCTATATTGGACTTTTTTGTGAGGTTATTTGAAAAATAAAATATGTACCAACAGACAAAACAGTCGCGAAGAATTTCGTGCCGCAACGGAGGCAGCTTTTCGGGATTTACAAAGGCGACCTGTTAAAATTTTAAATGCACTCAGGCGTATTAAAAAGATTTGTCAATTATGTATTAGGGAAAATGGACAACAATTTGAACAGTTAAATCAATAAGGTAATAAATAATGTCCAAAATTAATTTTAAGATAGATATTTGATTTGTAATACTTGTTCTGATTGTTATACATAATGAACGATGTATAACTATTTATTAGTTGCTTTAAGGTACCTAAATTTTGTGTTTCATGTTATTGAATTATTGTTAACATTATTTTTCGTTGCTGATGAACTCCTATAAAAAATCTCAAATGGAATTATTTGTTTGATTCTCCTTTTAAATGGAAAATACATGGCCTACTAGCAAAAAACTCAGCTTTTTAGTGTTTTTTAGCATTTCTAATAATACCATGTTTATTGTATTATACATTATTTTAAAGGAAAAAAAATAACGAATTCTATGAAATAATAAAATACAGGGTGTTCCATTTAAAAATATATAATGTTGTGTAGTATCTTCAAAACCATACTCGGAAAAAAAATTGAGTACTCCACTGGATTCTATGCAAAATTATCTATTAGACGTAGTTCTTAGCGCAAGAGTATTTCTAATAACTTCGTAGATATAGAAGGGGTCCAAAAAGTATAAATTATCAAAATCGGCCTGTATCTTATAAATGGAAACACTTATGCAAAATCTGATATGGCCATCCTGAGTTTCACAAAAAAGTAGAACAGGTATGTGAAAACCGCAAGACTCTATCTTCAATAACAACCGAGTAACCTGGCAATCTCAACCAAAATAGAATGCACTGTACATGTCTATTTCATACAGATATCGAATCAGTAATCGGTAATTATTTCATTTTTATTTAATGAAATATGTTTTAAAAATATTTATTCATGTTAAAATGAAATAAGCAAAGAAATAGTTACCTACTAAGTATTGCTAATTCAACAGCAAACCGCGTTAGCCACAACGTAAATAATAGTTTGTAAGTCATAATTGACATAATTTTAACAGCAAAGATGTAGACGTAAACCATTTGAGCCTTAAAAACCCCAAAAAATATAGAGTATTTTCGTTTTTTTTTTTACTTATAATGTAAAGAGTAATGATCTGTTCATATTGCCTCCAATAGAAAAATTGTAGAGAATCAGAAAATCTTTAAAAAGAGTATTTATATATTTTGATCGCAGCATTTTTCATTAAGAAACAACTCGAAAAACCAATATAAAGTGAGTGATTTAAAAAAATTCATAACATAGTTCTGACTCCTAATGATAGCTTATAACATTGAAATTAATAAAGCTAAAAGCTATACGTTAAGTAGATATTGCAGAATTTTAATTTAAATAATTTGTAGAAATATTTTGCAGAACTTATCGTATTAATCACGATAGTGCGATAGCGATATGCAAAACATATTGTTACGAAATTTACCCAAAGCCGACCCTGTTTCATTTCAGTACGACAACAAACGCTTTGAGATAAAAAAAACGATTCTCGAAAAGACTCGGCAGCGGAAGGAGTGATGATTGATTTTACGAGAATTTCTACGCTGGCTTATAAAGGAAGCAAGCCACGATGGAGAGTTGAGTTATACCGCGACGACTAGCGTATATGGGATTGTTATTGTGATATTTGAATCAGCTGTTTTAATGTAAATGAAGTTCTAGAAAAGTGAAAGTGAATATTATTAGTTTTATAATTTTAAATTAAACCCACGGACGATATTGCAATATTTTGAAAGCTCATAAAATGCACTTCACTTCTAATATCTTCGATTTTTGTTATAGTGTGCAAAATATATTAATACCTACTGCTTGTGAAATTTGGCTTAAGAAACGGTCCCTTAATTCTCCTTTGATGCCTTGATAGTGGTGGATCAAGTCGTAGAAAAAAGTAATTTGATTAATATCAGTCAACTGTATACAATTAACTTAATAAAACAACAACAAAAATATACCAATATGGACAGGTAATACTTATGTAAATAAAAATGTAATAAACTAGTCAGAAAAAAATGTATAATAATACAATCTTCCATAATTTTCATCTCATGCCCCCATCTCAAGAAAACTCTAGATCCATCCATGTGCCTTGACAGCTTTTGTCAGTTCACTACTGACCGGCTGTCACATATTTGTACATTTAATGAAATATTTACTATTGTTTTAAACCAATTTCTCGGAATTATAGCGAAAATTCAGGATAAACAAATTGAAGTGGAATTTATGAACTTTCAAAATATCAGACTACTCTCCTTTTATATGGTGGGATCTGCTAAATATTTCTCTAAATTATTTAAATTGCAATTCTTCAAAAACTACTTATTCAATAGTATCCATCCTGAGCATATAAAAACTTATCATCATAAACTATCCTCTTGACGATGATTAATATTCCAGTATTAGTTACCATAACGTTGTATTTTTTTGAAATTATTTGGTCAAGTGCGAGTTGGACTCGCATACTAAAGGTTCCGTACCACCTTCAAGATTCTAATATTCCAGTTTCTGACAAGCAGGGAATGAGTGCATTTTCTTATATTTACCCTACCTAATATCTTTCAAAGGAAAATAAATTTATAAAAAATATACACTTTCATTTCCCACACATAGACTTTTTATTTTATCTGCTTTAGGATTCCCTTGATTTTTATAAGAATTCATATGTATTTAATTTTCTAATTTGGCTCCCAAAAATTAACATTAGACTTTTATTTTAGCAATAAACTTTCAGGGAAGCCTTTTATAATCTCCTGTCTGAATTTTGAGGCTGTGTAGATTGGAAGATAAAGGGCCAAATAGGTCAAGTTTTAAATTATAAATTATTAAATCTGTTATTCAAATTATTTAAAAATACAAATAAAATATATTTTTCAAAATTTAAATAGTGTAGTTTCTAAAGTGGGAATTAAGTCCATGTTTATTATTTTTGTTAATATCTTTTAAACAAATGATTTAAAAATATGATATATGTGTAATTCACATAGTAGGCCTTTTATCTGATATATTACATGATGAGTTTTCGTTTCGTTTCGCCTTATTTTTGCAGTAAAGTTCAGGTGAGGCGCAATAACTCTATTTTTTTAAATTCTACAGCTTATGGTTTCGGAGATAAGGGTGGGGGAATGGGTAAATATTGTTATATTTTTGTTAATATCTTTTAATTAATTTATTTTAAGAATATGAAAAAAATATATTTGTTTTCGCCATAATAAGCCCTTTCATTTAATATATAACATGATGCGATATTTTTATATTCGCAATAAAGTGTTTCATCAGAAACTAAAATACTATACAGGGTGTTTCATTGCAAATTTTAAAATAGACATTACTTCCGGTAAAACAGGAAGTTCAAAATTGTAAAAAAATTGGAAACAAATAGGCAATCTACTGCAGTATCCACCTTCCAAATTTCATTTTGATATCTCTAATAATTCCAGAGATATTTACTTGGTTCCACACATTTGCCCATCACTGTATATGCGATATGTTTTATAATTTAAAGAGAAGTCGCATCAAAATCGGTAACTTAACAAAGTTTTTAGGCGGGGGCACCAGTTGAAGGTTTGGAGTTTAAAGATTCAGTTCTGGCGAAATAACTTTCTAACCGACTTCCAAAAAGGAGGATGTAATCTTTTATATGTATGCTCAGTGATTATTCAAAAACGGGTTAAGTAATTTTGATGATGATGCATTTTATTAAGGACTATTACGGAAAGGTACCATATTTTTTATAACGCCGGGTTTACAATTTTCCAGAAAATTACATTAGTACCAGTTAAGGTCATGAACAAGGCCATGGTCAATGTCATTCTGGACGTAAAATTTTCCGAAATCGGAATAAAAAATGGAGGTTCTCATTTGAAAATGCTAAAACTTGTATTCATCATTTTTCAAAAAAAAATTATTCCTGAAGAGTTGTTCAAAGATTTCCACACTTATAGCTCACCCTTTATATTACAACTGAACTAGTGTTCCTGGACCAATCTAACTTTTTGTTTATATTTCAAGAATATTTCTAAAACAAAAATGACGTTAAAGGTGCCGATACATACGTCCCTCGTCCGCCAGATATGACCACCCACGTTGGGTTCGTACCCTTCTTTAAAATGCGTTTTTTATGAATGGATATATTCATTCTACTCCCTGAAATACCCAAACATTTTGCGAAGATGAAAGATATTTCCACCAATTTGTACCCTTTTTTGCTTGCCTTCGGTGTTAATTTTATTCATGCAGGTGTTTTTCGATCCGTCAGTCCTATCCGCCAAAGGTCGGTAACTACAAATGCGCGGCTCGATGCAAGGGATCGATGGTTTCGGGTCGTTTCCTAGTAGGAAATTTCAATAACTGCCAGGCCAAAATATTCAGAGTGCCATAAAAAGTAATAAAATGTAAATCTGCAAATGCCGAAAGAAAGAAAGCTTACGACATAGTTCAGTTACTGGAGGTTTTTAAGTGATATAACACTTAACAACTGTTAAAATTTGTATATTGAAATGCCCTTAAATTTGCTCTTGTCACTGGTAGATTGAATCCTAATCGTCTTTTCGGACGACGGACGTATAGAGATCTGTTTGAGTGTGTTAAAGATGGTGCTCGCCATACATTTTTTATGTAAGTGGAAGGTTGTAAAGTATCCCCGAATTATACCTGGCATCCTACGGACGAGGGACGTGTGTAACGGCACCTTAACAGTGAAGCACAGTGTGCCTAGAAGATAAACGAAATATCAGGCAACTGTTATATGATCCATGGGTTTTTGTTTTTAGTTGGCTGCACCCACGGTCCATAAACTCTATACGGTTGCCTACTCCGTCGTACTAGCTGACGTTACAAGTGTCTTAAATTTCTGTGTATTAATGGTTGTCTACATTACATTATTCTTGGTGTAAATAAACATTGTGATTAGTTCGTTTCTCACATTTTTTTTATCGTTTCAGCTCTTTTTGTATTCCATAATAATTATCTGAAAAGTATTTATTTTTGTAATATTTCAATTTTAATGTTTTTAAATATTGCCTTTATTGAACAAATACTCAGAAGTTCGAAATGTATTATTAGTTTTTATTACTGAATGCCAAAAAGTTTTGTAATATGACTGAATCAAACTGTAGTGTTGCTGTTTGCAAAAAAGTAAAGTTTTTTTTTAATTTTATAGTCATTTAACAGCAACAGTAAACTATTTAAATTATGTATTGAATTATTAAAAATAAAGCTATAAAGAACCTTAGTTAATTTTTCGTTATCTGTAACTTATTTTCAAATGTTGACTTTGAATGTTTTCGAACTAATTCTAATGAAATGCAAGGTTTTTGATTTTATAGTACTTATGTTGACAATGTCTTCATACTCTTCGTTGAAATCTAAAATAAGACTTTTGGTTTAGACTTGAATTATCTCTTTCGATTTACTTAAATAACATCTGTATATGGTAAACGGTGAAAGAATAACGCCAGAGATGTGAAAATTTTAACGAAATGTGCTGCATCATATGATTTTCTCTTCGCAATATTTTGAATTGAGACACTTGTGACATATTCGCGGGCTAACTTTTCATTGGCTAATTCGGAGTAGGCAATCGTATAGAGTTTACGGATCGTGGGCTGCATCTACAAATCGAGTGCAGTGCTCTCTCTATAGCCCTCTCTTCCTATCCTTGACACGACATTTGTGCATTGCCGGCTACCTCCATAAGGTGTATGCTCTAAGACATCCAGTGAGTTACACTAATTTAAAAAAAAATAGGATTTGATGTTGGAAAAACCATTGCAATAATCACTCTATCAGGGCGCTTTAAAAAAAAAACAACGCTCTTCAAAAACTATCCAGAAAAATACAAAAAGAGATGTCTTGGGAAAACAAGACAGTTGGCACCTCTATTGTAAGTTTTTTTCGTCCATTGCTAGTTCCTTGTCTATTACCAGCTCGTTTACCTTGGTAGGGAATGATTAGCTAAAATAATCAATTAGCTTTTCAAATTTGTACCCAACTTAGAGCATTTACTTTCTAGAGATATCCTGCAGTGCACAAATGTCGTGGTAAGACTAAGGAGAGAGAGGGCAATAGAGAGAGCAAGAGGCTATTTCACTCGGTTGGGAGCTGCTTCCAATGAAATACGTTCAGCCTGTTGTTCATTGGCTGCTTCCACCCACTAAGTGAAATAGCCTCTTACTGTCTCTATTGCCCTCTCTTTCTAGCGTTGCCGCGATTTTATGCTTGACAGGCTATATCTAGATGGTAAATGATCTAAGGTACCCAATGATTGCTGGTTCTACATTTCACTATTCTGAGCTGCAGTGTTGTGAAATGGCTTCTGTATTAGGACATTTTAATTGTCACATTTTAGAGCACAGATCATACAATAAAGATAGATGGGCAACTCAATGTTATAAAATGTGTTCACATTTCTTCCCATGCTAGGTTAGAATATGCATAAAAAGCATCTTCAGAACTCCTTCAAGTACTAAATTTGACGGTTGTTGAATTTGACAGATCATCACCAACTAAAAAGAAGGAATCTGCAGTTTCTGGTCCCAAATGTCACCAATAGAGGGCTGTACCATCGAATTATTTTTATGCGTTCTTCGGAAATAACACCACAATCAAAACAAAAATCTGTATATTCAAAGAAAAACCAAACGTTTCCAGGTCTATTCTGACTTCGTTTTTAATGGCTTTACAGCAAGTATTGAAAATATAAAATGCAAAATGAAAGTTTGATTAAATGTCATATATCAAACTTTCATTTTGCATGTTATATTTTCAATAAATTTTAAAGTCATTGAAAACGAGGTCAGAATAGACCTGGAAACGTTTGATTTTTCCTTGAATACAGATGTCTGTTTCGATTGTGATGTTATTTCCTAAGAACACATAAAAATAATCAAGAATATGCCACAAATAACATTTAGAAGACAACGTACCATCAAAATAAATTAAACTAATATTGAAATTAAATTTATTTATTTACAAAAGATAAATTAACAAATACAGTTGAAAATGGCACTACTTATTTATGTATTAAAATGATTCATAGTTAAAACTAACAAAAACAGTATAAATATCAATATTATATGTACAGTGAGGGATGTGTTGGTAAAAACAATTACATCATTTTATAAAAAAATGCACAAATGGTTGGAGTTTTCAATTTTTAATTTTGCTTGTGTTGTGACTGTTACAGAAAAACTAATCATACCATTATCACTTAACACAATTTCAAATTTTCATATATACTTCCATAAACACACTTTCAACATAAAAACTAATGCATGGACTGCAAAGTGCATGTGCCGATCACCATTACCAAAATCTACAGTTCCAACCATATGATCTTTTGAAAAATTATAAGTAAGGCCACAACTTAAAGACACTTCATCAAACATTAGAATACAATATTTCTCTTTTTCTGTTAGTTTATCAACAATTCTATTTAAATTTTGGAAGATATGTTCATTATAGCTGCAATTAAAAGGAACAGTACTTACAAGATTACTAAGATTCTTAGGAGATGGCAAACTAAAAACTTTTGATAGAAATCTATAACATTTGGCACTTTGTTTATACAGAGATAATGCAAATATTTTATCATCTACTGAAAAACGTCTTCCTTTTGGTTTTAATTATTGATTCCTCATTAATTTGTAGTTGTGCTATTATTCAAATACCTTATTTCACATTTCTTCTGATAGCAGTAAACGATTTTTTGTTTTCATTTTAGTAGCCCTTCTTGCTATTCTCTTTCACTTCAATAGTTGTTTTCAAAGGTTCTGGGCATTGTGGCTATTTGCAGTTGAAGACTTCTTTCTTATCATCCATCCACTTTGTTGGCGTCCTGTCAAATATATCAAAAGTTATAAATTATTAAACAATCACTAAAAAATGCTTACCCTTGTGTACTTGTTTCTTATAATATTCTATTACTGCTACAAATTATTCAATACCTTAAAACAATGTATAAATACTCCAAGAATGGGATTTAATACAAAATTCCACTCGAAAGAAGAAAAATTACAGAGCGATTAGTGGCTTCACCTTTCACAGACAAATATCACATTAGTAATGGCCGACATAAAACAATGAATCAAGCATTGATTCCTTGCCCTTGCAGCTTGGTCGATGTTTCACTCGTTTGGGAGTTGGAGAATGAAACACGATTGTGTCATTGGCTGCTGTGAAATAACCTGCCACGATTTTGTGCATTCAGATTAGCTGTCAAGGTTTAAAACCTGAGACTACTTGAAGGGAGTTAGATCATGATATAGGTCAAGCATAACATCGTGGCTACGTTTACAGTTCACCGACAGCTGGACCAACATCGCCTATCTGAGTTACCACCCCGTTTTAGAGCATCTGGTGTTTTTATACCAGATTGATATAACTGACAAATCAGATGAAGTAATCAATACTCGTGTACTCTTTATTGTATGATCTGTGCTCGTGTATGTTCAAATTTGTCTGGTGTTTTTACCAAATACTTACTTTTGCTGTGCTCGTGTATGTTCAAATTTGTACCAAATACTTACTTTTGCTTCATGACTACTATATATTGGGTTTCAATGTTGTGATTATGACTTCAGGACACAATACCAAACTCATCACTTGTTGGAACTAAGTCAATGAATAAAAAACTCAATGGAAATATCCTTTATTGAAAATATCTGTTACACTGGAAGAATGAAAATATATACTATTCCAATTTATATCACAAACAATATTTCCAATCAGTTTTGACATAATATTTTATTATTACATACATTACTAAATGGAAACCTTCATACACAAAATAACAAAAATATCAGTGGTTTCAAAGTCTATCTATATAGTACATATTAGTGACATTAAGAAAATATACTTTAAAATCAGCCAATTTTTGTCGAATACACTACCTACACTATGTACATATGATGTAGTAATCACCAGCTTGAAAATTTGTTCATATGACATGAAAAATACGCCTTTAAACAGAAAGTGTATCTCAGAGACCCCTATTTGTTTTCATTCCTCATTACTGGTTACACTGAGTGGACAGTGAAGTTTTAACCTCTGGATCTTCAAAATATTGTTAAAAAGTTCTATGAAGGTACTTCAAATGATACAATTATACCGTCAGCTGAATGTTAAGAACTGGGTAACTAAAAATGTTATGGTTTTGGGTTTTTAAACAAATGAAATCCGTGTCATTAAAAACATTTTCTATTTATTTCTTCACTAATTTGGCTATTTATACTTCAGTAGCTTTTCGTTTTTTTGGTTGGTGCCCCTTATTGTTTTTTTTTTGCTTTAGATAGGGACATAGCTTAGTGAAACTAACGATAATGAAATTGTTGTCAAATGTCAAATGCTATGAATTTTGGAGCTAGTCTTCTTATCTACTGCTGCAGTTTTCATAGGTTTGCTACCTTTATTGCAACTTTTTGCTACACGTCCAGATGATAGTTTCTTTGTAGTGTTAGGTTAATCATTGAAAGCTACTCGCTTTTCACGTGACTTCCAGTCCAAGATTATTACTTTCCCGCGCTGAAATCATTGACAAATGTCATACTGCTAATTTGAAAAAACCAGACGCACCTTTTCCTTTAGTTTAAACCAAAACTCCTCAAGTGACGTCTGACCTGTGTTTCTTGATGAAAGGAGCTGCAGTTCTTAATTCATGATAGATGATCCATCTTATTTATTTAAATCTTTAATGGCATGATTGTTGAACATCGCAGACATACACACGTTTACCTCTTTTTTTTCTCCTTTTTCGTCACTGCCTCGGTTTTAGGGGGGGGGGCGTAATTACCACAGACTTTGCTTTCTCCAGGATGATAAGTGATTTTAGGTAAATACTTGGGCAACAGAAAATGTCCACTCCTTGTAAACAGGTTATGCCTTTGTGTGTCTAGTAAGTTGAATTCACTTCTTTTAATTTATGGGTTCAACGGAGCTAATATGCTGGATTCAGTCCAAGTTTTTGTTTATATTGTATGTTGTCTCATATATATTTTTTTAACAATAGCCAATTTCCATTAGTTTGTGATGTGTCTTCTGTAGGTAGTTGCCTGTTCCTTAATTTTCAGTTTGTACAAAAATATTGACCATGATCCTAGTTTTTTAAAACTATTGTTTAAAATTCGATGAATCTACCATGTGAAGTCACATTGAAATCTAATGCAGTATTTATTGAAGATTTTTGCACAAGAACCCAAAGGGGAACCAGAATTCACTAAGTATATTTTGAGTTCAGATAAAATCAACAGGAAAATAATCCCTGAGGCAATTTAAATAATCTCTGTAAAGACAAAATATTTATTATTCGAATATATCATGAGTAACCATTCATCACAAGCAAGTGAATGCTACCTCCGGCTCTGAGAGATCAAATGATGGATTCCCGAAAGTGACTAATAAGACAGGGACAGAAAGAAATGCAAAAATGGCCAACATGCAGAAAACAAATTACAAACAAACGGGCGCCAAGAAAAAATATGTTTGACAAAGGCAGCTTAACAGACCAGCTGTTAAAATGACATCCCTTTGGTAGTGAACATGTCGATTAATGTTTTACAATTTTTCAAATTAAATGATTTAAAACAACCTAACACAATTCCAGAAGGAATTATGCAATGACTTATTTTTTAATGAAAATTACAATGAAAATGAAAAAATGCAAAGTGTAGTAGACTAAGAACTCCTGAAGAATCCCTAAGGGGGCCAAAACATTTGTTGAGTAACTGATAAAATTGTTGTCAAAAGCTATATAAGTTTTTCATCATCATTATAATTTTTAATTTGTAAAACGTCTGATGGAAAAAGAAAGGAAAATAGATACACTTTAGATCTCTCTCGGCTCTCATTCAAGACAAACTGCACAGTTGATACTATACAAAAATAAATAGCAGTATTTCTAGATTTTAGTTACTGTATATGGAGTGTATATTTATTTGTTTCAAGGTAAAATGAGAGAATGACAGCAAAGTTATTTACCTATTGAAATATTTTCAAAGATTATTGTATCCAGCTGGATTTTCAAACTCCTAAAAAGTCCAATATCAAATGTGTGTGTCCTTCTATGGGAATTTATTTCTCTAGCACAAAATAAATCAGAAATTTTGATATTTTGTATGTTATCATAGGCGTAAGTAGCGATTTTTCCTAGGGGGTATACGACCAGCTGAACAATCACAGTACTGTCGATTGTATTAATGATGTAACGTTCACCAGATTTTTAAGGGGCAGCGAATTTTCTAAGGGGGGTTAGTGTTGCCCCTCCTAGCTACGTCCATGGTTGCCCTGCACATTACATAGCTTCGAAAATCTGCTAAGCTTATATGCAACAGGAAGGACATAGGTATAAAACCTAGGAATTTATAAGAAATACAACAGTTAAAGTTAAATTTGGTCGTTACCATGTTACAAACCATGCAATTGCTTCATGTGGCATGAAGTCCAAGGAGGTGTAAAAAGTGAAACAATTTGCCTTTTATTTCATTAGTTCCAATGTCTTCCAACTACATAGAAAGAGTTAGTTTTTTCAAGAAACTATGCATTTGACAAATGCCAACAAGTATGTGGTAGCAATTATTGGGTAAGTAGCATAAGTATTTTTAGTACTGGTGATTGGGAAACAATCGCCAGAAGTTGAACAAAGAAATCAGCCAGATCAAAGACATTTGCTGATAATTTAACCAAAGGTGGTATCAATATAGAGGTTTGACATACATAGCTTAAGCCAAGTGGATTGAATACAGACAAGTGATTAAGGCAAGTACAACTGCTTAATTCGTTATTCTTATCCAGCGGAGGAATAAATGAAGAGGAAGAGTGAAATTAGTTTGTTAATGGACAGAATTTGAAGTTAACTTAAATACAGCTCATTTATTAAGAGTAAAAGTCACGGTGTAAAATGAGAAGGTGGACCATCTTCCTATTACGACAATACCATAAACGCGTTCCCTTAAAGATTTAAAGTCACTAGATGGCACTGCGTAGCATGTGTACCATTCAAGGTCATGAGCAGTCTGCTGGTACTTTTTTTCATCATTAGAGTACATTGTCAGACATTATTGTAGCAAATACTGAATACCGAGAATTCCCTTACTTGATTTTTCTTTAGTTTGAGTTTTTCAAAAACAAGAATAATATATATGGTCTGCCTTTATGATTTTTCATTGTTATATTGAGGTCATGTCAAGTTACCTTTCTTGTTCTCCTTATCTTTTAACAATCCGTCGTCGCTAGATGGCGTGAGGTATATTAGTTATATTTTAAAAATTGTGTAAATTTAAAAGCACTATTTACCATTTGATTAATATTTGTGAATCTAAGAAACTAACCCAGATTTATTCTTACGATATTTTCCATTTTATTAAATCTTTTGAAGAAATAATTAGTACACGTATTATGGTGGTGCCATCGGTGGTTGTTAAATGAATTCATCGTTAATTTCTCAGCTTTGGATACGAGATATCTTACACCCTGGTAAAAGTGTTACTGTAATATGTGGATAATTCTTATATTTTCAGACAAAGGATAATATTCTAAATACACGTAATTTTTTTTGTTACACACTCCAAAAAGATATCAGTTTTAGCAATCAGCTGACGATATACTGAAAAACATCACACTTTGGTAGCAATTATAGAAAGAATGCCGAGATTTCTGTTCAAAAGCGAAAAAAAAATTACGATAAAATATGAATTATAAAAAATGGTAACACAATTGTCAATACTAAAATTTATAATACTGATCAAAAGATTGAGTTATCAAAAAAGTCATTTAATTCATATTAAAAATGTTTAACACTAGAAATAATCACAACCCTGATTTTAATATCAAAACGCCTTAGGCGGAAATTGGAATTTTAACCTAACCCTTTCAGCCCTGACAGTGTGATTTCCCTCCACCTACTTTATAGAGTTCTAACATAGAGTGTGTAGTTGCCGTTGCTATATTTAGTACTAAATCTCACTAATGTATGGTACCTAGATGAAAACTTTATCAAGATTTCTACATCAGAGTATTTCTTTTGTATAATTCTACGCTGTAAAGAAGTTAAAATCTTGCGCTGGATAGTATATAAAACACATAAGATTCATAGGTGGCAGAAGAAGTGTTAATTATTTTTCATACATAGTCTTCGTGATAGAGCCTTGAAGTTTATGTATACAGTTGCTACCACAAGGAATATTTTGTGTAAACAGAAGTAGTATTGTTTTTTTTTTCAGGTGATGAAAAATACCTCCAACGAATTTTTATGGAAAACTCAACAACTTTAGAGGATATAGAAGCAGCCATATCAGTTGACTTGACATAAAAGAGGACTGTGAATCAGTTCCAGCTCAGTTAGACGTTGATCAAGAAATAGACTCAGATGATGACATACAGCCTAATGTCAGCTCTTTGGAAAAACGATTTGACAGCTTCAAAAAAAAATCCTTAAAGGATACTTGCAGTGAAGCAGTATCTAAAAGGGATAAAGAAAGTGTGCATCCTGTGTGGTGTTTCTAGTATATGTATCAGCGGATTATTTATCAAGGTTCCATCACTTTTTACATAGATATTCAAGAGAAATATGCAGCAACCAATAGGTTGGTAATATTTTTTATCTAACAGAATTCCTAAGCGTGAGGGACATACATTATTTTCGGACACATACTTCATGCTAATAAGCTTGATAGTGTCCGCTGAACCCTGAGAGTCAGTTAAACAAAACTGGATGTGCAAGCCATGATAATCTCATTACAAATTATAAAAAAAATGTAGCAGTTGGTATAACTGAATAAGAAAATGGAACAGAAAAAAGGCAAAGTCCGACAGCAGAAGTAGAAGTATAAATCACTGAACTCCTAAACGGCCGGTAGATGGCATTGAGATCGGATTCTAAGATTTAAAAATACCCGGTTGACTGATTTTGATATATTGTATGTATTGGTCCCTGGATTGTTTAGATTCACAATAAAACTTCGCTACGAGGGAATTTTAGAAAAAATATTTAAACAGTTGGATTTCCATGATTTGTTTAGTGTGTTAGAGTGGGTTCCTGGATATTTTTTTGACAAATTTTGCTTTATTATAGTATGATTATGTAATCTTCCCATTGAAACAAGGGTGACAATTCGTTTGCCTTGTATAGCACATTCATTCGATCAAGGAAATTGAGAGTCATTTTTTACTATTTCAATTTAGGTTCTTGCTCTTCTTGAGAGGAATATCAACCAGATATGATACGAAATGGGGTATCAAAAAAACCTGGAATGGTTTACCATCTCAGTCAATAAAGATTTGGGATTCTCAGATTGCTTCATCAAGCGGCAAACGGATGTCTGGAAGTCTAGAAATTCATCTGCACGCCAAGAACTCCTGACTGCTTCTATAAATGATTTAATTGATAAACCAGGTCACTGTTCAATTCTCATTAATGGCCATAGGCAACAATGCAAACTCAAAACTTGTGGGGAGGATCACATATTCACTGTGAAAAGGTGCTAGTTAATAAATTCTAACCAAAAAAAATTTAATTTTCAATATCAAAACTTCAGGACTAAAAAGGTTAAGGATACATTAAGAATGGTTAGTTTCAGATCTGTAATTATTGCGTTAATAAAAAAATGCAGCTATATAGTATAAATCGGGACGTCTTAGAATGATTGTGGCTACTGGAAATAATATTGCCTCGTACAAATACAAAAACTTATCTAAAAAGAGAAATTTAAATTTATTTTTACGATAATCTAGGACCATATCTGACTTTGCTATATATTTCAAATTAGTAATAAAATCAGGATTGTTCATTACCGAGGTTTGAATAGAAAATTTTATAAAGTAACGGGAAAAATTTCTGTCAAAATGGCGATAAATTGGCTATTTAATTCAGCCGGAATTTACATTTGATGAAAATCAAAAAATATTATAATAGAACATAAAAATCTCAATTGTTAATATAAAACCTACAATACCTACGTTAATTTACATATTTTACAAATATATTTACATTTTTCACTTAATTTTTATGTATATGTATGTTCTAATATGGCAACTCAACATTAAATATCACTTTTTTTCTTATCCAACATATTCTGTGACAAACCCCATTATCAAAATTCCTACCAATAAAGAGAAAAGTTGATAGAATGATTCTTTTGGGTCTTCTTCTTTTAGTAAGTCCGGCAAAACTGTCACTAATGCGATGTGGAGAAAGGAACCAGCAGTAAATGGAAGAATCCATGAACCTCGAACTTCTAAAAATAAAAGTTGACAGATCAGTGAACACTGAACTCATTTCAAAATTAGAATGAAATGATGTTGAAGACAATGAAGAAAACGTTATTTCTAACAGAAATGCTATTATAAGGCTAACAAAATTCACTTAAACTTTCACAAAAATTTCATTCAACTGCAACCAAAGTTATTCAGTGCTACCCCTAGTCAGCATAAAAACCATTTCTAAGAATTTTGAATTAATTTTAAGCTTAAAAAGTAAAAAATCTGCAAAATCAAGAGCACATTGTGCTTTTTCCAAGCTATATATTAATTAGGGTAGTGTTACTACTTCATTGACCACCTTATGGACAGGGACTTAAGCATGCATAAAAATTAAACTGTTTTTAGACTTAAATGTTTTCCTCAAAATTTAAATTTAGTTTTCCATTTGCAGAATGGCACTGCTGTATTTTTTTAATATTTTTGATTAATACTATTTGGTCATTAAATTTCCAAAATATGAGGATGCCTTCAAATCTATCAAATAGAGGTAGACGAGTGTCACATTACTATTAAATATTTTGTATGTTGCCCATCTCTACTTTTCATATAATGTTGGACCAATTAGTGAATGCTACTTATTTATATGCTACCCTTACTATATGTATCTTCAATTTACTTTTATGTTTTTTTGGGCAATAACACCACAATAGAAATAAAACGACGTATATTGCAGGAATACCAAACGTTTCAAAGTATTCTGACTTCGTTGTCAATGGCTTTATATTTATTGATGTAGATTGCAATAGACTTTCAAACGTTTGGTATTCCTGCAATATACGTCGTTTTATTTCTATTGTGGTGTTATTGCCCAAAAAAAACATAAAAGTAATCAAGAATATGCCACAAACAACGTTTAGAAGACAACTATCTTCAATTTAGTTAAAAACGTAAAGTACATCGCCATCAAATGTAACTGTATATATATATATATATATACACCAAAATTGTAACCATGATAAAATGTCTTGTAGTTATTAATTTAGGCAAAAGTTAATAAACCCATGATTTTCTAGCATATCCTATTTTTGGGTAAACCCTTTTCTCATATTCTGACACTTAAAAATATTGGCTCACCAAATAATAAATTAAAGTTAAACAGTATTATTTTTGAAGAACATTTTAAGTTGACTGGTATAACTGTTAAGAATTTCTGAAAATTTCGACTAGTTTTCTGAAAATTTCAATAAGGTAATTAACGAATAATTACTCTTGATTTAGTAAATTAATATCTTAACACAATAGCATAATATCAAAGTCATAATTATAAGATATTCTATATTAAAAAAACGCACAGTTTAAGTCTGCTAAATAGAATAGTCGTTTATTTATTTAAAGGCAAAATACAGCAGGAGCACTACGAACTGGGAGTTTGCACCTCAATTGAATCTCTGGCAGTAGATGATACTTATATACATATTTGAAGACGCGAGATGTAAGACCGACATCTAGGATGAAGGTTTCCTAACCAGAAACAATATATATTATATTTATATATAATATATATTGTCTTGCGTACAAAGGAATGACACCTCGAAGAGAGTACTTATATACATACCTTGGAATAAAGCAGGCTCAAGGTATTGATCACTCCACCATGAAAAAGGACCTAACAATAGAGTTCTATAGAAGGGTAAAACGACTGTTGAAAACTAAACATAATAGTAAAAATCTGTTTCAGGCCATTAACATCTACGCTTGTTCAGTGCTTAGTTACTTTTCCGGTATAGTTAATTGGTGGTAATTGAACAATTATAACGAAAAGTTCGAGTACTACTAACAAAAGCTCAAAATCACCATCCAAAGAGCTCTGTCGAACGTACAACTTTGCCACGGTATGAAGGAGGAAGAGCATTGGCCGATATAAGCATACTACTAGATCAACTAATTTCTAGTTTGTGTAGTCACTTCCAGAAACTAGCAGAATTTTCTGATCTACACAGAGTCATAAGCCAAATTGATGCCTCAACACCACTGCGACTGAGAGAACAACAAGTCCAATTGCACCACCAGTCAACTGATCAGAAACTGCTCAAATGGAGAGAGAAGCCCCTTCATGGAAGACATATAAATGACGTCTACAAGATTTTGTCGACAGTTCAGCGTCGAACTACTGGTTGATCTCTGGTCATATGTTTCCTGAAACGGAAGGCTTTATATTGGCAATCGAAGATCAACTAAGAACTATCTAAAGTACATCGTTAAAGACCCTTCTATTAACAACGACAGATCCCAAACATCTGAATCTATCCAGCATATCACAGGAGGTTGCAAAGCGTTCGTTGCAACTGAATACAAAGAACAATACGATGCTGTGGCAAATATACTGCACCAGGAACTAGCACTGAAACCTGAACTGTTTGATTCGGTAAGAGTGCCATACTATGTATACAAACCACAATCTGTTTTAGAAAATAACAACTACAAGCTGTACTGGGACCGCACAATATTGACCGATCGGATTGTTGCTCACAATAGACCAGATATAGATTTTGTAGGTAAAGACTCTAGAAAAACAACCTTAATTGACATAGCAACCCCTAACAACAATAATATAAATATTAAGCAGGCAGAAAAAATACAGGGATTTGGCATTTCAAATAAAGACACAGTGGGGAATGAATAACACACGAACTGTACCAATTGTTATTTCAACAGGAGTAGCCCCAAAACTGCTACTAAATAATTCAAAATACCTCGGTCTGAACGAACATCCTTAACTAATATAAAAAGCCGTTCTGTTAGGAACAGCCTGGACGGTCAGAAAATTTATGGGAAACTGCCACGACTCTAACCACGGACCTGATAACCTGGTAAGGGCTCTCACAGAGCTAAACCCTTTTGATAACTAGGATATCTGGGGTTTAGTGAATTTTTCCCTAAAGGCACGTATGCGTGCCTTAGAGGAAGTGTGCTGCCTTACATTGTATGGTGAAGTCGGGGGGAGATTTTCTGTATTCAAAAAACGCACAGTTTAAGTCTGCTAGAACGAATAGTGATTTATTTAATAACCAATACCGCAAAATTAGAGTTTGAGTGTTTTAGTATATATATGAGTGATAGCTTACCTAGTGTTGTAGACGCTCCACTACAAACAATTGCTGCCATGGCACCTACTAATCCGCCTCCTGCTGTAAGTAGCTGGAAAACCCCAGCATGCCATCGTGTGAAACCTGATTTAAGCAATATCGCAAAATCGCCTACTTCGTGTGGAATTTCGTGTACTAGAATTGCGAATGTTGTTAAACTACCTAATTTGAATGACACCAAGAATGCCCCTCCAAGTGAAAGTCCATGAGTAAAATTATCCAAAGTGTTAGCTACCAAATTAAGATATCCCTGAAAAACAAAATAGGTTTATGATAAATTTTACGCAAGTATTAACATTAACATGATTATTGCGGTGCGTGGGTAATCATGTTTTTATATTTAGCCCGTGGTACCATAGACTTAGGTTTAAATTGGCAGGCTTTGGACACTACGCCGCAAGATATTTGTATGTAATTTAATAATAATGACTTTTACCTTTTACTCAATGAACCAATTTTTACTTGAAAAATAATATTTTCCCCCAATTTTGTACTTGAAATTTGATTTAAACTCAGTGAATATTCAAATTTCTGCATTGGCATTGTATTATCTCCAAATCTTTCTAAGTGTCCACTGTAAATGTTAAAAATTTCCTAACCATTTTGGCAAATGTCCGCGGTTAATCCTGTTCATTTTAAAGTGAGTTTTTTTTTTTCAATTTTGCATATAATAAAATAATAATATTATAATGTACATGATGATGATTTTGTTCTTTTTTGCAATAAGCTTTTCGTTTGTTTCACATTTGAGTGTTTCAGAAAGTAAATAATACGTGGCTTCATGCAATAATGCCCAAATTGAAAACAATCATACCTTGTATTAACATGATGAATTCGCCATAGAATATTTAAAAAAATTCGCTATTTCAAAGTAAGTGACATGCCCACCAATGACTCCAAAGATTTTCGCTATGCTGATGATCTTGTAATAGCTACCAAGTAATGCCCTTGAAAATGGAGCAAGAACTCTCACCACCGATCTGGAAAAGCTGAATCAGTATTATAAGAGTTGGAGACTTAGCCGTAACGTCAGCAAAACGGTTCACGAATACTGAATTGAACCAATGGGCAAATAGGGATCTTCAATCTGCCCTAACATTTAATATGGATGAAGAGTGGAAAGCATCTTCTAATGTATGCCACTAATCAGCCCAGCTTGACCAAACTACCGCTCTTCTTGGCATGGAATTACCTAGGAAAATATGGAGTCGGCTGTACATGATCAGAACTGGTCAAGTCAGGTGTAATTATTTCTCACATAAGTATCTCTGATGATCCCCAGTGTGACTGTGAAGCACGTCAGCAGATAATTAGAAGCATAGGACGAGATTGCCCAAACAGAACATTTCAGCTAACCTGGAACGAGCTCGTAGCAGAGATACCCACAGCAATTCCGTGAGTGAATCCACTAAACACAAGACTGATGATATAGATCTCTTCTCACATACTCACAGATAAACAACTTTTTTACATTATTTTCTATTTCTTATATATTTTTATTTTACTTGTATGTACATATACAGTGTGGAACAGCCAAATGGAATAAATTCGATAACGAATAAAGGAGGGTGTATTTTTAAATGCGTGTTTTTTCAACAAAAGAAATTATATAGGTGCCATGTTACAGAGGCCAACACCAACTTTCTTTTTAAATGCAAGCCCCTGTAAATTATTTATTTTTTGGATTCTCCAGAAAATTATAGATATAATTCATGTAGAATGTCCTACACCTATCTTCAACTGTTTCCGAAATATAGTGTTTTTTCAGATTTATTACAAAAATTAACATTAAAAAAAGGAAAGTTAGCGCGTGATTCGTCTTTTTAGGTCATCTAAGTTGAGGGGTTTAGTCTTGTATATAGTACTTTTGACATATCCAGACAAAAAGTAGTCCAATGGCGTCAAATCAGGAGATCGTGCTGGCCATTCTATCGATCCGCGCCTCCCAATCCACCGATTTGGAAAAATTTGGTTCAGGTACTGCCGGACATTGATTTCGTAAGGGACGGTGCTCCATCTTGCTGAAACGATTTTGTATTGGCTGGAACTTGTGGGATATCAGTTTGTTAAAGTTGACACGACATTATTTTGGGGCAGTTCTAAGTATTTATCTCTATTCAAGTTGCCATCAATGAAAAAGGGACCTACAATATGATTTCCAACAATTCCTGCCCAAACATTAACTGTGAGGACTCCCATTAGACCAATAGGGGCAATTTTGACGATTAACATGACAGTGAAGTGTAAATGTGCTCTCATCAGAAAACAAAGCATCTAATTGGATCACATTGTTATCTAACCTTACCATCATTTGTTCAAAGAATTCGTTATCATATCGAAATCGTCTTCCTCCTGAGTCGGCATCATTTTATAGGGATGCATCTTACTTTCCTTTAACACTCGATAAATTGAAGTGTGGTTAACGTTGAACAGTGGGGCTGCTTCCATTTGGGTCCGTGTTTCTCCAGAACCAATCATTTGTAAAATGGTTATTTTGTGCATTTCTGTTAAATGAACCATTTTTCTGATATTATTACGTAGTTAACGAAATTCAAACAACAATAGCACTGACACTGATCACCACTGTCATGCAGGCAGACAGCAAGATGTTAAGGCTATGAGTTTTGACGAAAATAAACAAAAATGTTTTTTTTTTCAAATTAGTAAAAAAGAACGCAGGAATGGTTTTTGTTTACTATCTCAATATTAGCTAAATGGGAATCAAGAACGTAGCAAATTTGTGAAATGAAATAATTCTCTTTTTTTAATGTTGATTTTTGTAATAAATCTGAAAACACTTAATATCTCCGAAACAGTTGAAGATAGGTGTAGGACATTGTATATGAATTATGTCTACAATTTTCTGGAGAATCCAAAAAATAAATTATATACAGGGGCTTGCATTTAACATAAGAAAGTTGGTATTGACCACTGTCACATGACATATATTTTTATGTTGAAAAAATGCTCAAAAAAAATACAAATCGACATATCCAAGCGTTTTCCCTACAAGCCCTCCTTTATTCGTTACCGATTTTATTCCATTTGGCTGTTCCACACTGCATGTCTTTGTAGATGTGACAAACGCTAAATATATAAGATCTTAATCAAAACTTGGCTCTATTAACATTTATCCATGACCAATGACATATGAAAAATATGTATAAGTCACCCTTATATTACTTTCTGTATTTGAAAAGCTCTCTTTGACTTATGATAATTCTACAATTCAATACTTACAGTACTTTTCTTAGTCTCTTGCATTAAACCTTTAGTATTATTATTTACAGGAGTATGTGTTGTCTTTTCTTCTTCCACTTTTTCTATCACAGAAAATATTTTCTCCACACTTACAAACATAATGAGACCTAGTAAGATTAACATTCCACTAAACGATGAATGCCCTCCTGAAATAAAAAAGAATAATTACAAATCAAACATGGTATATATAGAATTTTTATGGATCGGTGAAGCCTGTACTTTCATCAAACTAAAGAAAAAAGGTAAACGGCGACGGTTAAGGACATACGAATATGTAAATGTAGATTCCACAGCTAATATTTGCGCAGTCGGAACAGTGGTTACCATGGACGGATCCAAGGTGGGGGGGGGACGATCGCGATAGCCCCCCCAGAGCCTAGAAGAAGGTAACTTCTATGGGTTTAAACCTCAGAACGACTATGTTTAATGTAATAACGCATGAAATCTGTATGTACATTTTATCAAGGATCCCCCCTGAAGTATGAAATCGCCCCCCCCAAAAAGCACGTGTCTGGATCCGCCCCTGGTGGTTACAATACTATCGGGTTTTTGAACAATAAAGTTAAGAAGTATACGGCAAAATGATTTACAAAGTAGTTTTCAGAGGTCTATCTACATCAACGAAAGAATAAATAATAGAAGAACTGAAAAGGCAAGGCTTCAATCCATACCGTATGTGAAATATCGGGTGGGGGATTTATCTTGAGACAATGTAATATCTGGAGTGAATTCTATTATTTTGATAAAAGGTTGTAGGGTCGTCAAAATGACCTTTTCCGACCGAAATTGAATTTTAAAAATAAATACCCAACTTTGCGCCATGGATTTTGAGAAAAAATTCTTCTTGTTAGTTTTTAGGGTTCCGTATATACAGTATACGGATACCCTTATAATATCACTCAGGATTTCTGCCTCTGTCACATCACAGCAATTTTCTCCTAAACTACTGGACGGAAGAGGTTGAAATTTGGTATGAAGGTATAGTTTGGTGACTTGATCAGGAGCACATATCGCAAAAGAAGAAATTTTGATTTAAGGGGTACTTCTGGGGGGAAAAACTAAAAAAATCGACCGTTCCCCCCTGATCTCCGAAACTACTGAACCTAAAATTTTGAAAAAAATAGAAAATATAGAACGTTGCCCGAACTTTACAGAAAAAATAAGGAGAAACCATTAATATTAATTTTGGGGGGCAAATTATAGAATTAAATAAAAATTTAAAAATAAAAAAAATTCAAACTCATCATGTAATATATCAAATGAAAGGTCTCATTCTGAGGAACACAAATATATTTTTTTCATATTTAAATAAAAATTAATTAAAAAGATATTAAAGAAAATATACCAAAATTTACCCATTCCCCCCACCTTATCTCCGAAACTATAAAACGTAAAGTTTTGGAAAAAAATACTTTTATAGGTTCTGACCTGAAGTTTACTGGAAAAATAAGGAGAAACATCTACTTTTCATTTTGGGGGGCAAATTACAAAATTAAATGGAAAATATAAAATTAAAATTGTTTCTAACCCATCATGTAATATACCAAATGAAAGGTCTCATTCTGAGGAACACAAATATATTTTTTTCATATTTTAAAAAAATTAATTAAAAAGATATTAAAGAAAATATACCAAAATTTACCCATTCCCCCCCCCTTATCTCCGAAACTATAAAACGTAAAGTTTTGAAAAAAAATACTTTCATAGGTTCTGACCTGAAGTTTACTGGAACAATAAGGAGAAATATCTAGTTTTTATTTTGGGGGGCAAATTAAATGGAAAATATAAAATTAAAATTGTTTCTAACCCATGTGGTTATATATCAGATGAAAGGGCTCATTACGACGAAAATAAACATATTTTTTTCATATTTTTAAAATAAATAAATTAAAAGATATTAACAAAAATATAAAAAAATTTACCCATTCCCCCCCCCTTATCTCCGAAACCAGAAGCTAGAAAATTTTGAAAAAAAATTGAGTTATAGCCCCTCACCTGAACTTTACTGGAAAAATAAGGAGAAACCCTAATATTCATTTTGGGGGGCAAATTATAGAATTAAATGGAAAATAAAAAATTAAACTTATTTCTAACGTATCATGTAATATATCAAATCACAGGGCTCATTATGACTAATACAAATATATTTTTTTTATTTTTTTTAAATAAATATTTTAAAATATGTTAAAAAAATATTAAAAAAATACCCATTCCCCCTTTATTCCCCAAACTATAAGACCTAATTTTTTTTATTTACAGGAAAAATCCGAAGAAATCTTTAATATTAATAATGGGGGGCAATTTATAGAAATAAACGGAAAATAAAAAATATTTTTTTAACGTGTCATGCAATATATCGTTATGAGAAATACAAATATATATTTTTAAAATTAATTGTTTACAAGATATTAACATAAAGATTTAAAAAATTCTCATTTCTCGCTTCATTTCCGAAACCATACAACCTAAAATTTTGAAAATAATTAGGGGTACTGGGGCTCACTTGAAATTTATAAGAAAAATTATTAGAAAACCTCCATGGTAATTTTAGGGACAAATTATACAATTAAATGGAAAATAAAAATTCAATGTTCAAACGAATCATGTAATATATCAAATAAAAGACTCATTATGTGAATTACAAATATATCATATTTTTAAATCATTAGTTTAGTAAAGATATTAAACATCGACTTAATTCTCATTTTAGAAACTATACTATTTAAATTTTGAAAAATATATTTTATTTGTATTTTTAAATAATTTGAATAACAGATTTAATAACTTATAATTTAAAACTTGACCTATTGTGCCCTTTATCTTCCAATCTATAGAGCCTCAAAATTCAGACAATAGATTATAAAAGGCTTCCCTGAAAGTTTATTAGTAAAATAAAACTCTAATGTTAATTTTTGGGGGCCAAATTAGAAAACTAAATACAGCAAATCTTGAAGGTGGTACGGAACCCTTACAATGCGAGTCCAACTCGCACTTGACCAAATTATTTTAATTCGATCCATATTTTGGCTGAAAATTAACCAGAAATGGTTATTAAAGTTTACTTTGAAACACCGCAATATCTCGAGTGAATTCTATTATTTGGAAAGAACATTCACATAAAAGGTGTATATTAGACTGGGCCAAAAAAAGAGGAAAATAATTGTTAATGATGACAAAAAAAGTTTTCCTGAAATTTTGAGCCCTTAATAACAATATTAAGTAGGGCATCATCGCAATTGTTCGTTTTTTAACAGTTAGCGCATTTTTTGCAAAAATTGGGTATATTTTACCAGCCCCCCCCCCCCTCCATTGGGAGCTAATGTAATTAATGGAGGCTAAATGAGTATAAAATATCTTACCATGAGCAGCTACGTCATTTGCCCATATTTCGGGAAGTGAATGTAAAAATACATCTCCTAGTAAACCACCTACAGCAAAACTTAGTAGTCTTTTGAGAGTATTTGCATTGTCTGAAACAAAAGAAAAAACGTGTGAAAACTATGAAACAATAACTTTTAAACATTTATTCAACGCAGGTTAATACTAACAATTTTTTACAATTCTCTACAATTCAGGGTACCCAATGTTATTTTTTGTTGCATCTAACCGTTTCTGTATGTATAAGGTCAGTTTTTCCCCCAAGTACTGCCTTGATAATTATGTCTAAAACATTAAGTTTGCTTAAAAGTATATATGAAGGAAGTTAATTCGGATTGAAGTTGCATCCAATTTTGCAATAACTTAACACTTTCTGCTTTTTTACACCAAACATATTAAAATTCCAAGGAAGAGATCAAAGTATTCTAATGTCACAGGTCACAGATAAGATCAAGAGTCGTCACGAGCCTGGATTGTGGTCTTCACAAATAATGGATAAATAAATCATATTTCAGGATGTTACAGACCTTAAATAATCGGAAATAAATGATTAAGTTACTTCACAGAACTGGAGCGCAAAGATCAATACTAAATCGTCATCTCACCATGGAGATGAAAGAAATAACACCACAAGTTACGAAATTTCTGTATATTTCCAAACGTTTCGGAGTCTAGGTAAGACTCCGTTCTCAATTGCAAAGAAACTATGAAAAAAGGCACAATTCCAAAATGTAAAATTAAAATATTAGGGTAGCACAGAAACTTCTAGAGATCATATAATAATAAAGTTCCTTTCAAATTCTTCAAATTTGAAAGGAGTGATCTTCAGAATTTTATGTTGTGCAACTTTGTTATAAGATGGTACAATCGCCAAAAATGCCATCAAAGAATATTGTTGACTCATGGATCCCATAAAAATATAAGGGAAAACCCTATGAACTATCCCGATATTGGGTTGTTCATAAAAACATGACCATTTGCAATTTCTTCCTTAATCATCGGCAACCAGGAACGATTCAACTCCACGGAGCTAGTAGCGATACTGTCGTTTTCATTTAACAGAATTAAAGTAGACTCTTTTAGTTTTCTTTTCGTGTTGTGTTCTTCTTTTCACGAATCTTATAACAAAGTCGCACCTCAGAGCGCCACATAAAATTATGAAGATCACCTTTTAAATTCTTCAAATTTGAAAGGAATTTTATTATTATGTGATCTCTAGAAGTTTCTGTGCTACCCTGTGTATTATCAAATAAATTCTCTTAGTTACGTCATAAGTCAAATAATAGATATTGCAATAAACTCCGTGGGTTCAAAGTTAATTAATTTTACAATAACTGATATTCACTTAACTTTCTAGAACTGTTATTCACACGTAAACGTCAAATATTTTCAACAGCTGATTCTAATACAGTAACATCGAAATCATAACAATAGGTAAGCTCTACTAACTAACTACCGAAATTAATATCGACTTATATAGCCTTGAGTCTTCTGGTCGTTCTATCTTTGTTCGCACAGCGTCCAGATAAACAGTTTTTGCCCCATTCGAGCCTTCTAGTTCTTTTTTATATTATCCCCACGATTGATGTTTAATTTAAAATAGTCAGGGACGGCGTTGATAAATTTTATAATAACATTGTCAAACATTTTAATTTTACATTTTAGAATTGTGCCTGTTTTCATAGTTTCTTTGCCATTGCCTAGACTCCGAAACCTTTGCAAATATGCAGAAATTTCGTAACTTGAAATTGCGTAAACATTGAAAAATTATGCCACAAATATCCTTCAGAAAACCATTAAATTGAATTTATTTTGCAAAAAATTGACATCTCGACTAAGAGAAAAGAATTCTACCCAGAACTCCAGCAAAGCTTTGAAATGATTGGTGTTAATCAATAATTGCTACCCACATTACATGAAATATTTCACTAAATTATTTCTGAAAATACTATGAAAAATCAGGTTTTGATATTTTTTATAATTTTGGCCTCGACCATATCCTTATGGAAATTGGCTTTTGGCCAAAAGTGCTGAACTTGTATGATGTAGTTTTTGGTGTTTACAACAAAGGTTTTCATGGTCAGGAAGATCTAAATTCTCCCTTCAAAAGATATACTCAGTGACAAATAGATCGCAACACCCAGATGGAGACGTTTAAATTTAAAATTGTTTTGGTAAAACATAAATGCGATAGTAAGGAGTAAATGGTTAAAATTTGAATAAAAAAATACCAAGGAGTTTAATTTTTTTATTAAGTTAGTATATAATGTGTTTGTCCACCGTGGTTATCTATACACTCCCCAACACGCCTTGATTCAACAAAATGGTCTATTTCTTCTTGAGGTAAACTGTCTTAAGCTATTTGTATTTCATGTCTTAGAACCTCGAAAGTCCGTGGAGGCTGGGGTAAATTTCCGAGCCTTCTACCCATCATATCCCAAACAGATACACATGGTTCTCTTCAAAAAAGGTTGACGTCTTTCTGTTCGACGTCGTCTAATCCTTCTTCGGCCATCATGTCCACCTAAGCATAATTGCGATTAGTCAAAGAAGACGACCTAAGAAGATTCATCAGAGAAGCCATTCCACATTCCAATGTTGTGGTTCTTTGCACCACTGTAGTCGTTGTTGTCGATGCTCTACGATCAGAGGTAGCACAAGATGCGGTCGATAATGTTGTAGTCCAAAAGACCTTATACACCGGTAAACCGTTTGGACACTTACAAGACGGCCTTGTCCTCCTGGCCACTTATCAGCCAAATTTCGAGTTGTCGAAAATCGGTGTCAAAAGGCCATAAGTCTAAAGGCGCGTACACACCGAGCCAACGAATGGTTATATTCTACGATTTTTTTTTCAGTTTGGACGGTTTAGCGAAGACAAACGAAGCTTCATTGACGTTAACTCACAACCCGTAGCTTGTCGGTAACATCAAAAAAGTTGAGGGAATCAACGAATGCGGGGTGGACGATATCAGCTACGAACGAACGATGGAATCGCCATTGCCTCCATTTGCGTATCGATTTTTCGGTTTCACGTTCCATACACACCCATTCGCGAGCCCAGGAACTAGATTTGCCCTTCAGAAAATTTTACTGATGAGCACTTCCAGCCCCCTTGCTATCCACCCCCTGAGACTTAACTTAGGTCCTCACTTTAACGCAGTTTTCCATCTGCATAATTGCTGTCTTCTTGTTGGGATAGCTTGGCTTTGGTTTGGTTCCGTTGCTTTACCTTATTGGTACTACAGCAACTGTCTTATTTGTGTTACGTGGCTTATTCTTTGCTATGATATATAGCTAATTGTACCTTTCTGTGGGCGTGCACGTTGTTGTCGTTTGTTTTGTGGGTGTGTGTTCTTTTGTCTTCTCTTTGTTTGGTAGGTTGGTTTTCCCCCGGGCCCCCCTTGTTGTCTCCTGAAAAAAAGATTGTTATATACTTCATTTTTTACTTAGCTGTCTTCTATCTCTGGGCTTCTTCGTCCTCTTCCCCTTTGCTAAGGCAGAGCTGGTTCTTAGGCCGTTTGTATCTGTCAATAAATCTGGGGTCATAGTCGATAAGTTGTCGTAAGTAGATGAAGGTTTGTGTGCTTTTTCAGTTTGGCGTAAGCCTCTCTGGCCCTTCTCTTCATTTCTGCAAGCACTGGTTGGTGTAAATCGTTGAAAATCACCATGTTACGAACAAACCAGGGTGGACCGACTGCGAGGCGTAGGTTCTCCTGCCTTTGGATGACCTGCCTGTTGGTCTTGCTGGTGTGTCCCCATACTATTGAAGCATTGGCAAGATGACCGCCTTGATGAGAGTCAGCTTGTTTAAGAGTCGCAGCTTACTTCCTCTTCCTATTAAGGGGTAAAATTTGGCACGGGCAGCCCGGACTTTATTACGAGTCTCTTGGACATGCCTCGTGAAAGTCAACTCCTTGCCGATAATGACTCCAAGGTATTTGACTTCGTTCTTCCATGGAATTTGTCTTTCATTGACGGTCAGGTTTCCTGTCGGAACGATCGTGAGGTTTCTACCGTTGACGAACAGATTCACGTTCCAACGAACATTAACATAAACAGCGAACGCAGTATAGACGTTTCTTCGGAGGCCAACCAACATTCGGTATCCAGCGCCGAATCTCATTCATTGGCGTTCGTTGGGCCGGTCTGAACGCGCCTTTAGACGTCGATCTTGAACTTCAACTATAGTTGACAACATCTAATAACAGTAGCTGGATTTCTGTTCGTGCGGTTAGCGATTTCTAGAACTGAAAAACCCGCCTCCGGTGAACCAATAATTCAACCTCTTTCAAATTCACACATTCAGCATAAAGGTGCTCTGGACCTTTTAACATTACTAAACATCGATTTTGGATCCCATCAAACAGTGTTTTTTGGTAAATTTTAAAAAAATGCAAAAAACGACTACATATTATATAATAAAAAAAGTTTACATGAAAAAAACATTTGGGTGTTGCGATTTCTTTGTCAGTGAGTATACAGGGTGAGTTTTTTTTTGATGATCAGTATGGGGATCTCGGAAACTAGTGAAGATAGAGCAATGGTTAAATTGGGAGAGATTTGCAGTTTTACTGGACCAATTTAATGACACTTTGGGATTTTTGTAAAAAGTCATGGCTTACTTACTAGATATTTTGAAAAAACGAAATTCTGTCGATTTAGTCAAATCCCTATAGCTCCTTTGTTTTTGATTTTATAAAAAAAGTGTAAATATCAAAAAACAAACTTATCTTTTCTTGAATGGAAACCATAGTTGGCTATGACCTCAAAAAATCGGACAGTTTTAGAGCTTTTCAACGATATAATACTCGATATAGTTATTCATAAAAATAACGGAGTTATGGATGCTTTTCTCTCTTATTTTCACTTTTAACGTAGTTAGCCATGAAATAGATTCATTTATTAATAACTATTCCAAAAAACATTGAACAATTTTTTTATTAGGTATATCAGATATAACGAAAAAACTAAATAAGTAGGTACTTACTAAAAACTTAAGAAATTAAAGTACATAATAATGGTTACAATTTACGTTCGAAAAGTCCACCATTGTTATTTAGACAAAAATTGCATCTTTTCAAGATTGACATTACCGTTTTCCTCACAGACCGCCTATCAATTTCTTCAATTGCTTGTAATACTGCCTCCTTTAGGTCACCAACTGTCTCATACTTTCTTTTGTACACTTTATTTTTTAGCGCACAGCATAAATAAAAGTCTATAACCGCCAAATCGGGAGACCGGGTTGGCCATTCGCGTGGGCCATTTCTTCCTATCCAAGAGTTTGGATAGATATTATCTAAGTATTGTCTTACTAATTACGAGTTATGAGCAGGTACTCTATCATGTTGGAACCACTCAATTTCTAAACGAGTTCTCAAATTCAAATTATGCAACATGTCTTGAAAAGTGTATTGCAAGAAATGCAAGTAGCGCTCGTCAGTAAGTGATTCGTCATAGACAAAAGGCCCCAGTATAGTAGAACCTATGATACCACACCAAACATTAAAACCAAAGTTTATCTGGGGTCGTCTTTGTTCTACATGGAAAGGGTTTTCTTTAGCCCAGATATGCTCATTATGTCTATTAAACATACCGCAGTTAGTTAATCTAGTTTCATCTGACGATAACACCTTTAATGGAAACTGTGGATTGTCAAGGCACATGTTTCTAAACCATAAACAAAACAAAATACGTCGATGTTCGTCATCAGCATCCAAAGTTTGAGAAACTGAAAGTTTGTACGTGTGGAACTTGTGCGTTTTCAGTACCTTAACTACAGTTCGTAACTATCGTAAAGCCTCTTAAATGTACATAGAGCAGGTTGACGACGATTAAAATATCTATGAAAGTATTCCTCAGCTGCACGAACTGAATTATTATGGCATATGATATAACATTCCACCATATTCAGTTTTTCTTTGTTAGAATATTCCATTTTATCACGAAAACTTGTCAATATCGGCTACTATCAGTTCAGCACTACTAATGGAATTACTCTCAAATGAGGAAACGTCAAAGTGAAAACAATCTTTTTCATGGCTACCTACGTTAAAAGTGAAAATAAGAGAGAAAAGCATCCATAACTCCGTTATTTTTATAAATAACTATATCGAATATTATATCGTTGAAAAGCTCTAAAAATGTCCGATTTTTTGAGGTCATAGCCAACTATCGTTTCCATTCAAAAAAAGATAAGTTTGTGTCATATCTCGAAAACGAGAGCTGTCACGCAAACGAGGACATGACAATCATATTCGGGATATTCAATTTTGATATACACTTTTTTTATAAAATCAAAAACAAAGGAGCTAGAGGGATTTGACTAAATCGACAGAATTTCGTTTTTTCAAAATATCTAGTAAGCCATGACTTTTTACAAAAATCCGAAAGTCATTAAATTGGGCCAGTAAAACTGCAAATCTTTCCCAATTTAACAATTGCTCTATCTCCGCTAGTTTCCGAGATCCCCATACTGATCATCAAAAAAAAACTCACCCTGTATAAGGGTGTAAGTATTGCACTCTGACCAATTTGGATCAGTACAGATTGCAAGTTTTATCTTTATTTCATTAGTATTTTGGACTTTGAGAGTTCGAAATGATACACAACGACACACTTCTGATTTATGAAACAATATGTATTTAGATATTATATTGGTAGGGTTCAAACATACCTATTTATGACAGTTGACTGTCTATTAATTTGTGGTCGTTTGTAGCGACAAACGTCGTAGATACCATAAATAAAATTCTGTTAGAAATATATCTTGGTTAATTCCGATCTGATGGATTCTCCGAAAAATCACAATCATGTTGGCATTTCCAATGTTCTATAGCTTTCTAAGTAAACAATTTAATTTCGAAATATGCATATATTTTTCCAAAATTTAAATGTTATAAATGATAATTAATAAGATAGTGCCTGTATTTGAGATTTCAAACCGCATTGTTAAAATATCTTTATCTGGTACAGATAACATATTTATTTGTACAAATAACCGACCGACAAAAAAATACAGCAAGTGTAAATAGTTTTAAACAAGTCGATTCAATTAAAATAATTTAATTTAGTTCGTTTTTTTATCGGTCTAACAAATTCAGATTGCAAATAAGTGATAATGCAATTAGAAATTTTAGGAAATAAATAGCAAACCCAAGTCCAATTAAAAAAGTGTCTACAGTAAAATTTCGATCATAATTAGAATGATTATCTGATGTAGACCGAAAGTACGTTGGCCGCACTGCAAATCTGACGTAGTTAGCATTTATCTTTATCAATATAAAGCACTTGTTAATGATACAATAAGTACTTTCAATTAAAAATGATGTTCGAAGTAATAAAAAGTCTAAAACCATTTTGGGTCGATTAGATAGTGATTTTAACTGATTAACCAATTGAAATGTTAATAATTTTAAACAATATGTTATTCATTTTGTAAGATAAAATAATGTAGTCAAATTAATTAGGAGGATGTCTGGGTGTAAATTAATAAGTATGAAGGATTTCAAGATGTGTTTCCTGGAACCATTTTATGATGAATAGTTCCTATGAACATATGTCCGCAATTTACCCCAGACCCAGGGACTTTCAAGGTTCTAAGGCATGAAATACTGGTAGCTTGGGATAGAATTCCTCAAGAAGAAATAGACCACCTTATAGAATCAATACCAAGACGTGTTGAGGAGTATATAGATAACCGCAGTGAACAAACACGGAATTTTTTATTCAAATTTTAATCATATACTCCTTACTGTATGTTTTACCAAAATAATATTGAATTAAACATCTCCTTCTGGGTGTTGGGATTTCTTTGTCGGTAAGTAATATATAGAAGAACAACCATACAGTGGGGGGGGGGGAATACAAAACTGTGACAGATATGGATAATGCAAATATACAAATGTTATAACAATATAGAAATGTTCTAACGGAAAACTGATGGAGGTGCCTTGTTCAGTTTAGTTTTGTATACAATACTTTTGACATATCCTCACAAAAAGTAGTAAAATGGCGTCAAATCAGGAAATCGTGCTGGCCATTCTATCGATCCGCGCCTCCTAATCCACCGATATGAAAAAAGTTGGTTCAGGTGATTTCGTAATGGGGCGGTCCTCCATCTTGCTGAAACCATATTGTATTGCCAGGAAGTTGTAGGTTTACTGTCAAAGTTAGCACGACATTATTTTGGAGCAGTTCTAAATATTTATCTCCATTCAAGTTGCCATCAATGAAAAAGTTACTTAGGACATGATTTCCAACAATTCCTGTCGAAACATTAACTTTTTCAGGATATTGCGCATGTTTCTCTGTCATCCAGTGAGGATTCTCATTAGACCAATAGTGGCAATTTTGACGATTAACATGACCGTGAAGTGTAAATGTGCTCTCATCAGAAAACAAAACATTTAATTGGATCACATTGTTACCTTACCATCATTTGTTCACAGAAATACGTTCTCCCATATAAATCATCTTCAATGTGCTCCTGAGTCGGCATCATTTTATATGGATGCTTTCCTGTAATACTTGAAAAATTGATGTGGGGCTAAGGTTGAACAGTGGAGCTGCTTTTCGACCAAAATTATTATTATTTTGAAACTCAAGCATAAAATCCAATTTCGTTTATCACTTAGAGCACTGGCAGCTACTTTTTTTATCTGTCTTACATGACCAAGCACGCGACTCTGCTTTTTTATTTTGCTAATTGTTTCTTGAGATACCGGCGGCAAATTTGGAACATTTTCGTGAAATAAGCGAGAAACTTCCATTTGGGTCCGTGTGTTATGTCCATAACCAATCATTTGTAGAATGGTTATTTTGTGCATTTCTGTTAAATGAACCATTTTCCCGATATTATTACGTACAGTTAACGAAATTCAATCGACAATAGCACCGACACTGATCACTATTGTCATGCAGACAGACAAGATGCTAAGGCTATGAGTTCTGACGAAAATAAACAAAACTGTTTTTTTTTCAAATCAGTAAAAGGGAACGCAGGAATGATTTCTGCTTACTATCTCAATATCAAGAGCTAAATGGGAATTAAGTATTGAGTGTAATGTAGCAAATTTGTAAAATATAATAATTACCTTCTTTTAATGTTCATTTTTGTAATAATCTGAAAGTTCTTAACATTTCCGAAACAGTTGAAGATAGTTATAGTGCATTGAACATGAATTATGTCTAGAATTTTCTGGAGAATTCAAGAAATGAATAATATATAGGAGCTTGCATTTAAAATAAGAAAATTGCTATTGGCCACTGTCACATAACTCACCCTATATTTTTTTTGTTGAAAAATGCGCATTTGAAAATACACGTGCCCAAGCGTTTTTCCCTACAAGCCCTCATTTGTTTATCGAATTTATTCCATTCGGCTGTTCAACACTATATTATTTATTATTGGCCAATGAAAACGTGAAACTGTACGAAATAAATAACATGGCAAACTAGAGGCGGATTCAAAGGGGACACTAAAATCATGAAATCTTACATTCAAGATCTTAAATGAAAGTAATTTTTGTAAGTTTAAACAGAAGATTGATTACTTTTAATACAATTTCCTAGAAGATACAAAATATCCGAAAGCATGGATAGGCCCCCGTGAACTAAGTTAATTTCTTATCCCACCCTGAAGCTGTTCTCTGAATCCGCGACTGTCGCAACAATATATAATTTGTATTTGATATCTCAAAAGGTCAGCTTCAATCAGGTTAGTAGAATAAAAAAAATAATGAAACAAAAATTATTGCGAATTATTTTTGATCATTTTTCACGGGCATAGGAGAACATCCCCACTTATGTCCATATTAATTACAAACCTTGTAAAATTTGTTGTCTTAATGCACTACAAGCATCTGAATAATTTATTAGATTCCATATAAAACAAACAATGGACTAGTTAACCTTCAAACCTGAATACTTTTTTCGTCACTCGAATAAGTTATTAGAAGAAATAAAATCGTTTTATGAGATTTAGTTTTTACTAATGAAGACAATTTTCAAAACTAGTTTTGGGATGCAAGTTAATGAAAATTAAAATTGAAAAGACATGCAAATATATACACTAAAGAAAATTAACAAGGAACCCAGACAAGTATACATAAGGTTTAGTCAAAATTTTTTTTATTTAGTTATCATTTCCCACCATTTCGCTATAAATACGATCCATGGTCTTTGTTAAGTAGTTTCTAAATGATTGAGGAGGCAAATAGTTATTTTGAATGTTCAGTTGGGATTTTCACTCCTCACAAAGGTTTAAGTATGTTTAAGTGTATCTCACTAGCCGAACTGTTTTTTGGCCTAGATGAACCCATTCACGCCAAAAACTTCCTCAAGATTTAGATTTGTGATGATATATAATTTTTTTTCTCCAAATATCGCAAATATGTATTAAGGGATTTAAATCCAGACTTCTCGCTGAACAATATCTCCCACATTTTCCTGGCCATATATATGCTGTCTCGCATTACCATACTGTAGAATACTTTCGGTTCCCATATTTTCAGTGGTATTGGCCCAGCCCAGCGACTGGTATAAATTTCACACATTTACCTCTGTATCCTTGCCGAAGAACTAGAAGATCGATGGGGCTCATTGAAAATTATTTCACCACAGTCCATTTTTGAGCTATCTCCAAATGTCTTTCTTAATGTAAAAATTAAAAGTATGAAAAAACCTCCGAACGATAACTTTCTCAGGCATGTATTATCGCAGGCTATACCACTGCATTCGTACACAGGGTGGTCCAAAGGTATAGAAACCCCTGAATAATCCTTCAGAAATGCATTTTTTTTAAATACAAAAGTTTAAGCATTTCCCCAACCAACGGTGACGATGACCACAAACTTGACGGTCATATCAGATTCAAAAGTATTTTCAAATGAGAACCCCCATTTTTATTCCAGATTTAGAAAAAACGGAAAATTTTATGTCCAAGATGACCTTGTCAAAAAACAAAGGTCATTCTGGAATTGTAGGGGCGCAGTATTGGATGACCAAACATGACCTTGAGGGTCATATCAAGGTCAAATGCATTTTTACAAACAAGAACCCTAATTTTTTATTCCAAACTCGGAAAGAGAGAAAATTTTTTGTCCAAAATGACCTTCACCGTGAACTTGACCACGACCAAGATCAACTAGATTTTTTTTTAAATGAGAACTCCCAATTTTACTTTGACATTATCGTCCAGTTCATGGTCAAGGACAAATTAAGGTCACAGTCAAGGTCCTGTTTGGACGTTTCATAGTGCGCCCTACAAATCCAGATTAAAAAATTGGAGTTCTCATTAAAAAAAAAATTCACCTTAGTCATGGTCAAGGTTATGATCAAGTCAGGGACAAGGTCATTTTGGATGCAAAAATTTTCCGCTTCTTCCAAAACTGGAATAAAAAATCGGGTAATTATTTGAAAAAATCCATTTGATCTTAATATGACCGTCAAGTCAAAAATCTCTTGTATTTAACATTTTTTAAAATATGCATTTCAGAACAGTTATTCAGGGATTTCCATACTGGTGGACCACCCTGTATAGCCATAATATATTTTCATAATCAATGTGGATAGGGTTTCAGAACCATCCTTATTCTCGATAGAAATCGATGACAGTGGGAAGTAGTAGTTAAAGAATATTCAGAACAGCGAATAGTGCTGACAACTCTGGCCAGCCGTACACACCAGGATAGCCATATAACGGTATATCAAAGCGCATGGGAGTCGTGGTCTCTCTCTGGCATGTGACGTCACTTGGGAATGAAAATTCCAAATCATTATATTATATAGAGAGAACTGATTTATGTATTGTTTAAGGACATTTATTGACTTCTGTTGTACCATGTAAAATTACTGCAGGCTATATTAATAAGGAACTTCTTTTATTGTGAATAAGGATATGTCTTAGCAAAGGTGAAAAAAGCTTTATAGCTACAGCTGTTTCTTGTGGATTAGCTGAACTGATTTACATGCTTCTAGCCTCTGAGTCTTGGCATAAAGACCTTTAAATTAAAACAAATAATACTGGTAAATATTTCGTACCTTATGTTTCTGGTCAAGGTGAATTACTGCTCGCATTTCCTGTTTGAGAAGAGATGCAGAAAAATGTCAAGCCAACGCCTCCGAATCGAAAAAATTCAGCCTTCGTCTGTCGCTAGCTGCTGAAGGAAACACATCTTACCGATTTGTGACGGATTATAGTTGTGACTATATGTGCATTTGTGATATCATTTTGTAAAGCCGACTAGATAAATATCAGTCGTCAAATATAATTTTGGAAGGTTAAAGATGTACCGATGAGTTTGGTTTTAAAGATTAAATACATAACCTATGAGATATGAGTTGTTTCCTGTAGGCTATTTTGGCTTGTTCTAGTTTATTTTTTTAAATTGAGAAAGAAAAATTGTATAGTTAAAAATTCAAACGTTTCGAGGCTTGAATCTACTCTCGTTGTCAATTAAATTATTTATAATCTGACACCTTGACTGTGCCCGCGCACAAACTAATGCGAAATTATAGAGCTATATTTAAATGTTTGCAACCTCTTTGGAGTTACAAACAACATACTTAGTTTCATACTATCGTTATTTCTTTGACAGAAAAACCGAAAATGATCATGGGGGTCATGACTTCCCAAAATGCTGCACGCCAAATTGAGAAACAGAAATTTAGTAAAAAATGTTAAATAATAACGAAGAGTAGCTGACCATGATATGTAGAATTATTAATGTGAATCTGAACACGCTCTCGTGCTAGTTAAAAGACAGAACTGTATTACATAATTCATGTTAAAATGAAGAAGCAATTGCAAATTAATTATTTAATTATTTATTTAATGAGAACAAAAGAAAGATTGAAAAAAAGTTGGCCTGACTCAGATTTGAACCCAGAGCCCTTTATTTTGTACGCGACACCAACGTACAGTTTACATTTATTTATTGATTAAAGGTACATAATTTTGTTTTAACGAATTACAGTTTATATCAAGCTAATTTATGCACAAATATTTCTTATTAATTCACTTTCAATGATCGATTCAGTTTTTTAAAAATGTATATCGTTTTATCAAGCTCTTTTAAGTAACATAGAATACAACGGTTATTCATATCTAAAATGTAAAAACCTTAGTAATTTTTTTTTGCTACAAAAATTAATGTAGTAGGCCATGATTTACATATTTAAATATTGAAAACACTGTAAAAATAGCCATATACATGATTCATAATTTAAAAAAGTGTCTTCAAAACTCATCAACAGGTAAAGATTTTAAAGGGCACCCAGTCAAAATGGGCCACATTTTTCAAGTGGCTATATTTCCCTTGAAAATGGTCGTACTGGAGTTTTTAAAAAAGCATTTTAAAGCTTGAATTTCTAGTTTTGAGATCCTACGATTAAAAAATTTTTTTTCAAGCAACGTGTACCGCTCAATTCTAACGAATACCAAATTTTTTTTAATTTTTTTCGGTTTTTGTCTTGGTGTACGAACTTGATAAAAAATTGTTTAACTCAACCACTATATCAGCAACCGCTGATCGCACAAGAACATTTTGGAAAGTTTTGAAATCTTGAATAAATTTCTCACAAAGCCCTTTTTTGAAAAAAAAAATTATCTTTACATTAATTTGAAAAATCAAGAAAAAAATGATTTTTGGTGGCTTTTGGGATCATTAGGCGCTAAATTGGAAATATCAAGAAAACCAGTAATGTCAAGTGTGCCTTTTACAATTCAATATGGCCACAACAAGCCCACAAAGTTTGGTCTCAATCGATCGAGCCGTTTTTTTGTTTTCTTCGATCGAATTTTTGAAAAAAATTAAATGATCACGAATTTGACTTTAAAAGATCATAACCTTTAACAAAATGCAAAAACTTTCATCAATGAGAATGCATAAAAAACTGGATTTTTTTTTGCATTTTGCCCGAGGTTGTGATCATTTAAAGTTAAAAGCGTGGTTCTTTAATTTTTTTCAAAAATTCGATCGAAGAAAACAAAAAAAACGGATCTATAGAGTGAAACAAAAAACTTGAAAAGCGACAAAAAATTTGGAATTTTTTTATCCTTTCATTTTTTGGGCTAGTTTATATCAGAAGATGGTTCTAAGAAGAAATAACAGAATAGCTATAATAAAGTGTTTTCATTTTTGTTTGTCGACGTATATTCATTTGTCAAAAAAATATTTCTAAATCAATTTTAAATTTTGAAAATTGAGGCTGTTTGGCCTAATGTTCGTCTTTATTCTACTTACATATTTGCTACGTCACCAGTTACGAGTTAAAACTGGTTCCAATGAATAAATCCCCGTTCGAAATTTATCAGATAGCAGCAATGAGCTCGTCATATGTCAAAGGAAGCAATTATTGCACATTAATTTATGCTGTGTAAAGATTTCAGTTAACTGTTTCATTTTGTTGCACGTTCCGTGTCAAATGATAAACTTCTAGGAAACTCGCCAGTGCATTTGTTGTTTGTGAACAAAGGAGATGACATAAACCACAAGTTTCATCGTTTTACATTTTCAACAATAGATATTTGATTATTAGTATGTAATTTAAAAAAGAAAACAATAACATTACAACTTATTATTTTGAGTACTGAGTTTTTTAATCACCTTAATAATCTCACAAACACTTATACACACAAAGGTATTCAAATTATCAAATTCAAATAATATTTTTAACATTTGTTAATGAATAATGTAACATTAATTTGAAAATACCATCATAATTAATTTAAGTATTTTGTGAACATTCCCATATTTTGTATGACATATAATCCCATTTGGTATGATATGAACTTAACCTTTCAACTGATTCCAAGGTTACAGTACCAAGTTTTTATTAATTCTTCTATTAAATCCAATTCAAAGGTTACAGTACCAAGGTTTTATCAATTCTTGTATTAAATTTGCTTTGGTCATTATTTTCTTTTTGTGAATAATGCAATATTTGAAAATACCGACATAATTAATTTAAATATTTTGTGAAAATTCCCATATTTTATACAGCATTTAATCCCATTTGGTATGATATGAACTTAAGTTTTAACTGATTCCAAGGTTACAGTACCAAGTTTTTATCTAATTCGTATATTAAATTCGCTTTGGTGATTATCTTTTTTTTTGTTTTAATACAGCTCACAAATTTTCTTTAAGATTTTTATCTGCACTATCACCTTATGAGAACACCTTTACTTGCTTCTGGAAGTTTCCTTGGACTTGGAGGAAATTCAGAGTATCAGTCGTATTTATATTATACCCTTAATCGGTCATGCGTCGCTGGTCATGGTCATTGGGTCTTATCTGGTCCAATCAGTGTCGTCGTACTTGGAGGTTGGTTGCCGGTGATGCGTAGCGGCAGAGGCCGAAGAAGAGCTCTCCAAATATTTTTAATTTGGACGCTGGGCTCGCTAATTATATTTTCGTTCGAGATTATATATGCTGTCTCTATGAATTTTCTTTTGTACCAGTGCTCTTCCTTGTGAATTGCTCTAGCCTGGTCTCATTTGATATTATGGTGTTCGGTCGATGCGTGATTAGCTAGCCCAGACTTCGTTACCTCTGCCCTTTGAGTAGCTGTGCGGTGTTCCTTAATCCTGGTGTTCAGCGGTCGCTTTGTCTCTCCAATATAAAGATTGCCACATTCACACGGTACCGCTGTATATACAGTTATTTGCTATTGCTGGTGCGTCGGACTTCGTTCTTGTTATCATGGTCCTCAAGGTGTCGTTACTTTTGATTCCATAGCTGTGTGCAATTCTTCTAAGTTTCTCCAACAAGCCTTTAGTATCCGGTAATAGTAGAGTTGCTACCGTGGTGTCCTCTTCCTGCCTAGGTGGTTTGTCCAGCTCTTCAAACGCCTTGGTAATGATCGTTTCCGGATATCCATTTGCCAAAAGGTCTCTAAGTTTCACTTGTTCTTCTTTGAGGGCTTCTGGTGTGCTGCAGATATTTTTGGCTCTATGGATTAGTGTTTTGATGATGCCAGTTCAGTTTTCGTTGCTGATGGGTGGTTGGAATTGTAGTGAAGGTATAATCCTGTATGCGCAGGCTTCCTGTAGACTGTTGTTTGGATTCCGGTCCTAGTCCTTTGACATTTTACATCAAGGAATGGTAGGCACCCACTCTCTTCCATCTCCATGGTGAATCTAATGGATGGTTGGGATTGGTTCAGGTGCTCCAGGAATGTCTGTAGTTCTGTCTCTCCATGTTGCCAAATAACCTTTACTTGCTTTTCCTTTTAAGACAATGGACTTTTAAAGGTCATTTTAAAGGTCTTCGGAGGTAGTATGAAAAATACTGCATATTTTTTCCATGGAAAAGTATCGGTTTTCCGGTGTTTAACGTTGAATAGGTTGACTCAAGACTTGTCAAAAACTTCCCTTCAAAGAGCCATAATTGAATAGCACTATAATATTCGTAGAAAACGATCTCTTTGCTCCTCTATAAGCATCTTTTGCTTATCACGATTTTTTGGAGTAACGGGAGATTTTTGAATTAATAGTAAAAAACGCCCAAAAGCATGGATAACTTCAAATGTATTGATCTATGAAAAAATATTTTTGAGTGTATTTTGCTTAGATATAATAATCCCTTTATCGCATTCCGGAGTAATAATAAGTCACCCCGGGAAGGAGTGGCATCCACTTCTGTGGTAAAAGCGCACATCAACGCCATATGACTTTTGTTCCTTGACTCTTCCTTTAATTATTTACCAAATTTTACGTCAATGAGTTAAGGCAGAGGGTATAACTGTTTTGGAACTTCGGTTGCAAACCAGTTTTACTTGTTTGTTCGTAGATGCTCGATGCCAATAATGGCAACGGTAAAAAATTATCAACCAATCTGTGCCTTGACCTTTAGCTATGCTAACACTCGATTCGCTGATAACTTTTCAAACAGTTGAAATTATTGGCCACAAGGGTTTATTAACAAAAATGGTTCCAATTGCAACTAGTTTGCAACTGAAGTTGTAAAACGGTAATGCCAATTATGCAAGTTTATCATAACGAATGTAAGGTCAACAATAGTTGTCATTCGTCCTTGTCTGCCTCACTAACCTGCCTTAGAGATAAGGGAGAAGTGACGTTAGTGTAAACTAAGCAAACCATCAACCATCACTCAGAGATATAAGTGAAACAGACGTGGTTGAACATAGTGTTATAACATTTTATTTTACTCTGCCAACGCAACTGGCTACTCATGAACTAACCCGGATGCAGATGTTGGCAACCAGAGATCACATAAAGACAGGTTATCATCTCAAGTTACATTCTTTTGGGTTCCAAGAGTATACAAAGCCTATACTCTAGTGGGGTAAAGGCCACACCAGCCTGGGATGGTCTATAGGAAGTGGTCAAGAGGACAGTGTTATAACATTTTATTTTACGCTGCCAAAACAGGAATTCTGAGACAAATTAAATAATAATTTGGTCAAGTGCGAGTTGGACTCGCATACTTAGGGTTCGGTACCACCTTCATGATTCTAATATTCCAGTTTCAGACAAGCTGGGAATGAGTGCATTTTCTTATATTTACCCTAATATTTTTACCCATAGACTTTTTATTTTTTTCTGCTAAAACTTGACCTATTTTCCCCTTCATCTTTCAATCTACAGAGTCTAAAATTCAGACAGTAAATTATAAAAGGCTTCCCTGAAAGTTTATTAGTAAAATAAAACTGTAATGGTAATTTTGGGGGTCAAATTAGAAAATTAAATAAATATTTTTATAAAAATCAAGCAAATAATTGATTTTTAAAAATTAAATTAAATAAAAATTTAAAAATAAAAAAAATTCAAACGCATCATGTAATATATCAAATGAAAGGTCTTCTCATTCTGAGGAACACAAATATATTTTTTTTATATTTAAAAAAAATTATTTAAAAAGATATTAACGGAAATATACCAAAATTTACCCATTCCCCCCCCCCTTATCTCCGAAACTATAAAACGTAAAGTTTTGAAAAAAAATAGATTTATAGGTTCTGACCTGAAGTTTACTGGAAAAATAAGGAGAAACCTTTTAATTTTGGGGAGCAAATTACAGAATTAAATGGAAAATATAAAATTAAAATTGTTTCTAACCCATCATGTTATATATCAAATGAAAGGGCTCATTACGACGTAAATAAATATTTTTTTTCATATTTTTAAAATAAATTAATTAAAAGATATTAACAAAAATATAAAAAATTTTACCCATTCCCCCTCCCTTATCTCCGAAACCATAAGCTGAAAAAATTTGAAAAAAAAATGGAGGTATAGCCCCTTACCTGAACTTTACTGGAAAAATAAGGAGAAACCCCTAATATTTATTTTGGGGGGCAAATTATAGAATTAAATGGAATATTAAAATTAAAATTGTTTCTAACCCATCATGTTATATATCAAATGAAAGGGCTCATTATGACGAAAACAAATATATTTTTTTCATATTTTTAAAATAAATTAATTAATAGATATTAACAAAAATATAAAAAAATTTACCCCCCCCTATCTCCGAAACCATAAGCTGGAAAATTTTGAAAAAACAATGGAGGTATAGCCCCTCACCTGAACTTTACTGGAAAAAATAAGGTAAACCTCTAATATTTTTTTGGGGGGCAAATTATAGAATTAAATGGAAAACATAAAATTAAAATTGTTTCTAACCCAGCATGTTATATATCAAATAAAATGGCTCATGATGAAGAAAACAAATATATTTTTCCATATTAATAAAATAAATTAATTAAAAGATATTAACAAAAATATAAAAAAATTTACCTATTCCCCCCCCCCCTTATCTCCGAAACCATAAGCTGAAAAATTTTGACAATCTGGAAGTATAGCCCCTCACCTGAACTTTACTGGAAAAATAAGGAGAAACCTCTAATATTCATTTTGGGGGGCAAATTATAGAATTAAATGGAAAATAAAAAATTATAATTATTTCTAACGAGTCATGTAATATATCAAATCACAGAGCTCATTATGACGAATACAAATATATTTTTTTAATTTTTTTTAAATTAATATTTTAAAATATATTAAAACAATATTTTAAAAAAATCACCCATTCTCCACGTTATTCCCCAAATCCTAAGACCTCATTTTTTTTGTTTATAGGAAAAATATGAAAAAAATCCCTAATTCTATTATTTGGCCTCCAAATAATAGAATTAAACGGAAATAAATTATTAGAAAACCCCCATAGTAATTTTAGGGACAAATTATACAATTAAATGGAAAATAAAGATTCAATTTTCAAACGCATCATGTAATATATCAGATAAAAGGCTCATTATGTGAATTACAAATATATCATATTTTTAAATCATTTGTATAATAGATATTAACAAAAATATTAAACATCGACTTAATTCCCACTTTAGAAACTACACTAGTTAAATTTTGAAAAATATTTTTTATTTATATTTTTAAATAATTTGAATAACATATTTAATAAGTTATAATTTAAACTTTGCCCTTTATCTTCCAATCCACAGAGCCAAGTTTGTTAGTAAAATAAAACTCTAATGTTACTTTTTGGGGGCCAAATTATAAAATTAAATACATATGTATTCTGATACAAATCAAGCGAATCCTAAAGCAGATAAAATAAAAAGTCTGTGTGGAAAATCAAAGTGTATATTTTTTATAAATTTAAAACGCTTCCTTTAAAAGATATAAGGGTAAATATAAGAAAATGCACTCATTACCTGCTTGTCTGAAACTGGAATATTAGAATCTTGAAGGTGGTACGGAACCCTAAGTATGCGAGTTCAACGCGCACTTGACCAAATTATTATTATATGTAGTTAATGTTCAAATTTGGCCCCCAAAATTAACTAAGTTTTATTTTACAAATAAACTTTCAGGGAAGTCTTTTATAATCTACTGTCTGAATTTTAGGCTCTGTAGATTGGAAGATAAAGGGGAACATACGTCAAGTTTTAAATAATAAATTATTAAATCTGTTAGACAAGTTATTTAAAAATACAAATAAAATATATTGTTCAAAATTTTAGATTGTGTAGAGAGAAAATTAAGTCGATGTTTAATATTATTGTTAATATCTTTTAAACACAAATTAAAAAATATTGATATATATGTAATTCAATAATTTGGCCCCCAAAATTAATATTAGCGATTTCTTCGTATTTTTCCTGCAAACAAAAAAAATTAGGACTTATAGTTTGTGAAATAAATTCAAATAAACAATGCCGAGAAAAAGGACTATTCCCGAAAATACGACTGATGGTAAAACCGATTTCTAATCCAATCCTGAATTAAATATTAAACAAAATAGCGTACCAGAAAAGAAATGTTGCGATTAACTATGAGGGTTTTAACTCTGCTGACGGATGGAAGGAGACGAGTAGTGGAACAGCTGATGTACGTTTGACTCATCGTTATAATATTTACTGAATGTATTAGTCTAGTAGTAATTGTGTAATTTTTGATGTAATAAATAACCAAGATTTATTTGCGGTTAAAACCCAAGGAGTTCGTAATAATCGTTTAACCTCCAGGTCTATTTATTTTATCAGAATTAAAAGTGAACGCAACAAAAATAACTATAATAAAATAGTGAAAATGTCATATAAACTAAAATCTAAGAACATATGCAAACGATATAGGTATAAATTAAAGTTGAGTCTAATATAATCTGAACATGTCTGTTTATTGATTTGCATTGTAAAGAAACATGTAAATAATTCTCAGAATTCTTGAACCGACAATACAATAACAACAACAAAGGCAACATTTAAAACCCAAGTAATCTTGTATAATATATATATATATATATATATATATATATATATATATATATATATATATATATATATATATATATATCACTGTACCGTTACGAGCACGTTCGAGATAAAAAAAATTGTGTTAAATATTGTTTACGCCAATATCTTGAAACATATAAATCTAGTGCAAACAGTAACTGTAATTGGTTACGTCATGAAAATGTCCCGAATTATTTAGAGCATATAAAAAGACAAATTTTGCGGAAAGTGAAACTAGTCAAAACTCGATTATCCGTAACTATTGTCGCAATTTAAGACCACGACCACAAAAAAATATGTTTTGCAAAACAAGAAACATTCAAAATGTTAAATTATTATTAAATAAATTTGTATAAAAATGAGGTAGAGGATATGATAAATTTAGTGTTGTTAGGCGGTACATCCTTAACAATAATAACTATTTAACCGACCTCCAAAAAGGAGGAGGTTATGAATTCGTCTACAACTTTTTTATGTATGACGAGCGATTATTCAAAAACGGCTTGTGCAATTTTGATGATTTAAACTGCGTTATATTAAGGAACATTACAGAAACGTTCCATATAATTGTCTATAACATGAGATTTACGGTTTTCCAGAAAATCAGAAAAATAGTAAATAAGGCAGTAGATTTCAGTGAATTTCAATGAATCTTCACTGTTTTCTCTAAAACAGGTCCAGCAATTAGAATATTATAAATTGTATTCTACAAAGATATGTTCCAGCATGATTTCGTATATTCTTTATAACATAAAACATACAATTTTTCTGGAAACCGAAAAAATGTGTGCCCAAAAAACTGTAATCTTCAATGTAAATGTTGAATTTTCATCATAAATATCTAGTTTAAATGTCAAGATATGCCATGAAAGGGTTTTTGTAATGGTTTTCATTTTGATTCATTTGAAGTAAGTTTATTTTTGAGACGAAGTTAAGTTAGGGGGATTAGAGTCACGTGAAATGGCTGACAATATTCCGTTAGTTAATCGATAGAAAAATTTGTTATGTCGGCTAACTCTTTCAATATGGTATTTTTTTTATCCGAAGAGGGGGGAAATACATTGCGTACTTAGCCAGCACGTGCTGGCCGTTGTGCGGGACTCCCGATGCAATGACTTCAAAGCAAGAGTAAATCGTTGCATTGAAACCAGTATACCGTATACCCGCTAAAACCCTAACCTCTTTTTCCTACAACCATGGTCCCCTGCGGCACTCTTTGTCAATACTACTTCGCAAGGGTGGTTCATTGCAGATGTTAACTGCTCTTACATTGAAAGCCTCTAAAGCCTATTCCTCGAAGGTATTGCGGAGTTCTTTGAGGATAGTCTCCGCGTAATCTGATACCAAGTTCCAGGCTTGAGGGCCCTTCAACATGGCTTCTACTAATTGTTCTGGAACGATATTAGTCTATAGAATCCTCTCCACTTCAGCACGTTGATCCTGAAACCGGGGGCAGGAGAAGAACACGTGTTCCGCGTCTTCTACCACGTCCGTACAGTGTGGGCAGTTTGGAGAGTTTGTCCTCCTGAACCTGTGCAGGTATGCTCGAAAGCATCCATGTCCAGTCAGGAGTTGAGTGATGTAAAACTATTGAACTATTGAGTATTGAGTACATCACTCAATATGGTATACGGTTGTAGTTGTGTGTGTGTGTGTGCGTGCATGTGATATTAGGTGGTACATAAGCAGTTGTATACAGAGGATGGTTGAAATATAAGTTGGAATTGAATTAGTTATAAAGGGTGGTTCTAAAAATATTGTATTGGGTGCCACATAAGTAGCTGCGTATACAGGGTGGTTGAAATAAGAGTGGAGCAAAACTAGAGTTATAGATAGTGGATACTTGCGTTATAGGATGGAAATAGAATTGCAGTTTAAAAAATTTATATATTTTGAAACACAAGTAGTTACTTATATAAGTTGTTTGAAGTAAGGGTGGGATAAAATTATTGTTATTCAGGGTGTATCAAAAATTTGTTATATAAGTATAAGCAGTTACGATATTTGAATTATAGGACGTAGGATTTTAGAAGCAATTGTATATACCGGGTGGTTGAAATATATGGTACAGCAAAATTAGTCATAAAATGTGGTTCAAAAATGTAAATTTTGTTATATAGGGTAGACCATGAGCAGTTGCATAAAGACATATGGGGCGAAGTAAAATCATAAGTATACAGGAATAATTTAAACAATAGGAAAATTGAAAGCGTCAATAGTGTGGAGAGGGTGGTTTTAAAGATATCAGGACCGTTGCAATATTGTGTTGAGTTGAATTACAGTTGTACAGCGTGATTCAGAAAATGATAGACCAATAAGTTATATAGGGGTGACCAATACACAGAAGCATATACAGTACGGATGCAATATAAAGTGAATTTGAGTTACACTTATATAATTCTTGTTATAAGCTTTAACACAGTGCACCTAAAAATTATTACGTAAATGTAAAAAATATTAAAATTGGTTTATTATTCAGTTTTTTAGGTTGGGGTGTGGTACACCCCACCTGATTAATATATTTTTATGGTTTCTAAACATCATCAAGTACTACATTATAAAATTCACCTAATGACGTCGCGTCAATTTTCAATAAAAAATATTTTGAAATTAAAAATATCCACTTCAGTTGTTGTGCAGTTTAATAACCTTATAACACTATTTAATTGTAACCGTATCAATCAAGTTAGAATTCCTTAACGGTAATGTTTGTATGTTACAGTAGCAATTAGAAATGACGGCATTAGCAAATTACTTTACAATCTTTTGTTTCAATAATAAAAAACTTATTTTTAGTGATTTATTACAAGCCGTAGACAATAACATCATAAACAATTTATTATATAATCCGTAGTCATTACAAGCGTTCCAATTTTTTTGACAACCCATTATAATTCCATACAATTTTAAAGTGTTTGTAAATAACATGAACAGTGACTTGTTATTGTATTATTTATTTTTATCTTCATGGTCTGCTTAATCCGAAACCAAACAAAACTATTTGGTGTCCTCATTTATCTCAATTATTATTTAACCTACCGTATAATTTATAATGTAAAGACTGATAAAACGTACTTCATACTTTTCCGGATTTTTAAATTAGAATGTGAGCTTGTTTTAGCGAATTTACGCTTAATTTCCTATAGCGAAATTATATACAGGGTGTCCTAACGAAAACTAGCCTTCTGGAATATTTCGAACATTGGAAAAAACATCTGGAGTAAGTCGGCCACATTCTTCTTGGATACGATGGCTCAGATCATTTAGTCATTCTGGAGGAGTACAGGTCTTTAAACTCCCCCAAAGAAAAAATCCAGGGGTTCATATCTGGCGACCTTGCTGGCCACTCTGTAGACAATCATCCGCCTCCAAAATTTCAGTTATTCTTGGATATACCATTTAAAGTGTCATCTATGTAAAAGGGTCCGACGATATCATCATCTAGGATTCCTGCCAGACATTAAGCTTTAGAGGTCGCTGAGTATGAGTCTCTCTAACTTAATGTGGGTAAATGTTACTCCAGTGACCGGACAATGTTTCACAAAATTCTTATGTCAAAGTCGTCTTAATTTAATTCTTGGACCTGGCTGATTTTTTAAGGATGGAACCTTTCAGAATTCTGTGAACCCTATTTCGTGGAACACCTGACGTTAACGCAATTTGTCTTAAAGATGTTTTCGGTTACAACAGAACTCTACTTCAACGTGATCGGTTCTTCTTGGATCGCATTTCTTATTCAGTAATGTATTTACGCATTTCGAGTCTTTCTGAATGCTTCTCATTGAAATTAAGAGCAGTTTCTCTAGTACCTATGTTACTCTGAACATAAAGAACAATAATTTAAATTTAATGTGTAAACTATTTTATTGAGTAAGAAAAATAACGAAGTACAACATAACATAACTACACAAAAGCGACTATGACAAGAAACTACATTTTCTAGCAATTTTTTTCTTTTTTTTACATAACAGGCTTTAAAACAAGATGTCACTTATGGTAGGGTTCCATTAAAAAAAAAGAGTTGAGAGTTGATGTGATGAGGATGCAATTGATAACGGTTAGTATAGCCAAATATGTCCTTCATAAATATTTTGAAGTGTTTTTGCGATTTTCCAAATAATGAGTATTTTGGGAAATGTTCCAGCTGGTTCGTTTCCGTTGGAATACCCTGTATGGAAGCCAAAAAAGTTTTTAAATACCAATAATTTAAAACAGTAGTCTTTAAACACTAATGTCATACTGGGTAATTAAAAATGGGGAGAGCGAATGTTTTGGACAAAAATTTCAGGATTTCCCCTGCCTACCTGATGGTAATCCTTCGATTTAACCTAGACAATGATTTTGAAGGCTGAATTCTTAAATAGAAACATCCATTTTTAGGGTTCCGTATAAACAATATACGGATACCCTTATAATATCACTCCGGATTTCTGCCTCTGTCACATCACAGCAATTTTCTCCTAAACTACTGGACGAAAGAGGTTGAAATTTGGTATCAATGTATAGTTTGGTGACCCGATCAGAAGTAGATATCGTAAAAGAAGAAATTTTGATTTTAGGGGTACTTCTGGAGGGAAAAACTAAAAAAATCGACCGTTCCCCCCTGATCTCCGAAACTACTGAGCCTAAAATTTTGAAAAAATAGGAAATATAGAAACTTTACAGGAAAAATAAGGAGAAATCATTAATATTAATTATGGGGGACAAATTGTAGAAATAAATGAAAATTTAAAAATAAAAAAAATTTCAAACGCATCATGTACCTAATACAACAAATATAAGGTGTCATTCTGAGGAACACAAATATATTTTTTTCATATTTAAAAAAAATAGTTAAAAAGATATTAACGAAAATATACCAAAATCCCTACGTTTAATTTTGGGGGGCAAATTACAGAATTAAATGGAAAATATAAAATTAAAATTGTTTCTAACCCATCATGTTATATATCAAATGAAAGGGCTTATTATGACAAAAACAAATATATTTTTTTCATATTTTTAAATTAAATTAATTAAAAGATATTAACAAAAATATAAAAAAATACCCATTCCCCCCACCCTTATCTCCGAAACCATAAGCTGGAAAATTTTGAAAAAAAACGGAGGTATAGCCCCTCACCTGAACTTTACTGGAAAAATAAGGAGAAACCCCTAATATTCAATTTGGGCGCAAATTATAGAATTAAATGGAAAATATAAAATTAAAATTGTTTCTAACCCATCCGTTATATATCAAATGAAAGGGCTCATTATGACAAAAACAAATATATTTTTTTCATATTTTTAAAATTAAAAGATATTAACAAAAATATAAAAAAATTACCCATTCCCCCCTTATCTCCAAAACTATAAGCTGGAAAATTTTGAAAAAAATGGAGGTATAGCCCCTCACCTGAACTTTACTGGAAAAATAAGGAAAAACCCCTAATATTCATTTTGGGGGCAAATTATAGAATTAAATATAAAATAAATTTTTTTAATTGTTTCTAACGGATCTGTGATATAAATCACAGGGCTCATTATGATGAATACAAATATTTTTTTTTATTTTTTTTAAATGAATATTTTAAAATATATTAAAAAATATTTAAAAAAACTACCCATTCCCCCCGTTATTCCCCAAACTATAAGACCAAAATTTTTTTGTTTACAGGAAAAATATGAAGAAATCCCTAATATTAATATTGGGGGCCAAATTATAGAATTAAACGCAAATTAAAAAAAAACATTAACGCATCATGCAATACAGCAAATGTAAGGGCTCATTATGGGGAATTCAAATATATATTTTTCATATTTTGTAAATTAATTGTTTACAATATATCAACATAAAGATATAAAAAATTTTCATTTCTCACTTTATTTCCGAAACCATACTACCTAAAATTTTGAAAATAATTAGGGGTACTGTGGCTCACTTGAAATTTATAAGAAAAATTATTAGAAAACCCCCATAGTAATTTTAGGGACAAATTCTACAATTAAATGTGAAATAAAAATTAATTTTTTAAATGTAATATATCAGATAAAAGGCTCATTATGTGAATTACAAATATATCATATTTATAAATCATTTGTTTAAAATATATTAACATCGACTTAATTCCCACTTTAGAAACTACACTATTTAAATTTTGAAAAATATATTTTATTTGTATTTTTAAATAATTTGAACAACAGATTTAATAATTCATAATTTAAAACTTGAACTATTTTGCCCTTTATCTTTCAATCTACAGAGCCTCAAAACTCAGACAGTAGATTATAAAAGGCTTCTCTGAAAGTTTATTAGTAAAATAAAACTCTAATGTTTATTTTTAAATTAGAAAATTAAATACATATGTAATCTGATAAAAATTAAGCGAATCCTGAAGCAGATAAAATAAAAAGTCTATGTGTGGAAAATTAAAGTGTATATTTTTTATAAATTTAAAACGCTTCCTTTAAAAGATATTAGGGTAAATATAAGAAAATGCACCCATTCCCTGCTTGTCTGAAACTGGAATATTAGAATATTGAAGGTGGTACGGAACCCTAAGTATGCGAATCCAACTCGCACTGGGCCAGATTTTATTTATTTTCCTGTCTATCTAACTGTGACCTGACAGACTTTGATGGTCAACCTTATCGGTAGATCAACTGATATGATCAAACAATGCAGTCATGGGTTTTATTTAACCTTAAGACACTCTAAGGTAACTATTACTTAAACAATGGGGTTGTACTTAAAAGTTGGACTTGAGAAAACTGCAGCCATGGTCAAGTCACTTCCGAATAGTCAAGAACCTAAAGTGTTTGCACTTAAATTACGAGGTCTTCCCGATATCTATTTTGACCTTGGTATGTCATCGAATGTCATCGTCAAGGTTATATCTGGGCACACAATTTAACATAAATTAGTCTGTATAACATTTTCTCTAGAAGAAAATTTAGAAGGCCTTAATGATCAATTTTGTGCTTTTGGAATTTCCAATATTTTATTTTCATAAACTTAATTATAGCTACTAATTATCGTTTAAATTTGTCTTCCATTGCCAACCTTCCAGATTCACAGAATATAATAAAAGCGTTTGATTTTTTAGCAATAAATTAAAACTAAAATCGTTCAGTTATAATAAATAATGCATTGATTCAATTATAAATGAACAACAATACTGATAATCAAAATAATTTATAACACTACAATATAATTAGAATTAATATATGTTATCATTTATGACTGAGAACAAAATCAACTGCAATAAAAAGGAAACACGCACACTAATCTAATCACAGTTGTTCAAAGAAAATTTTAAAAAACAACTGTTGTTTTAGTAATAAATCTCCTTTGCACTATTATTATAAAAATAGGTATTGGATTTCGAATACTGTAATAAACAAACTATAGCAAAAACAATCTTTTGATATAATAATCGAAAATAATAAACTCTATACATTCGCTTATACCATCACGTCAGTAACAGTTTATAGCAAATAATTGATAAGATTTTAACAGCAAACTCGTAGAAGTAACTCTATAAAAAATAAAAACCCGCAAAAATACAAATTTATTTTTTGCTTATACGAGGACCGCCTTTTATATTTCGGGATTACAGAACAAAAACAAATATTAATCATCGAAAATCGCTTTATTGTTTTTCAAAATATTCCCCATGAAGATCTATACACTTTTGCATGCGTTTGAACCAATTGTCGAAGCCCTCTTCCACTCTGATTGAGGTATCTCCAACAAGGCCGTAGTCAGGATTTTTTTTCGGGGTGGGTTTTCGGGGGGTTGGATATTTTTTTTGATTGGTGATGGGCGGATTGGGACTCCAAATTTATATTTTTGTTCGTGTATTTCCACGATATATAAAATTGTATAAATATAAAATTTATTCTTATGAAAAACATGATTAATTGGTTAAGATTGAAACAAAAAATTCCAAAATTTCGGGGGGGTTTGAACCCCCAGAACCCCCCCCCCGCTGGCTAAGGGGTTGATCTCCAAAACATGCATTCTGAACGCAGCAACCGCTTCTTCAGGTGTCGAAAAACGTTGACCTCTCAGTTTGTTTTTTACGTACGGGTATAAAAAGAAGTCATTTGGTGACAAGTCAGGACTATACGGCGGATGACTCATCAAATCGATGTTTTGAGTGGTCAAAAATGCAGTTGTTTGAGCCGATGTGTGAGAGCTCGCATTGTCGAGGTGAAGAGTGATCCGTCTTCGACGGTTGGTTTTCCTCATTTCTTGGAAGACAACTGGCAAACAAATGGTTGTGTACCACTCAGAATTGACTGTTCTGCGTTGTTCTAGTGGTACGGTTGCGACATGTCCAGTTTTTCCGAAAAAACAGGCGATCATTTGCTTGGAAGTGCTTCGTGGGCGAACAACTTTTGTTGGATTCGGCTCATCTTGAAACACCCATACAGTCGACTGCTGTTTACTTTCGGGCTCATACGCGTAAATCCACGATTCATCACCTGTCACTACGTCATAAACGTGTTTTGAAGCATCGCGATCGTATTTTTTGAGCTTTTCTTTCGACCAATCGACCTAAGCCTTTTTTTGGACGATTGACAAATTGTGTGGGATCCAACGCGAACAAATTTTTTTGACATTCAAATGTTTATGCAATATTGAATGTATGCTGGTCCCACTAATGTGTAAGGTTGACTCAATCTCACGATAGGTCACATGACGATCTTGCAATATCAGTTCGCGCACAGCATCAATGGTTTCCGGAACAACAACTGTTTTTGAACGACCTTCACGAAATTCGTCTTGGAGTGAACTACGACCTCGATTGAATTCACCATACCATCGATAAACAGTGGTCCTTGATGGAGTTTCATCGCCAAAAATTAAATTAAGTTCATCCATGCACTCTTGCTGACTTAATCCACGTCGAAAGTTGTAAAAAATAATCACACGAAAATGTTCATGATTTAATTCCATTTTTTGGCCGAGATGAATCCTTTAAGTTACTGTAAACAACACATAGCGCTCGTATGTCAAAACGTTCTGAGTACGTACAACCTCAAAAATGTCAAACTTTACGACAGAGCTGTTAGTTGTCAGATTGCCACAATAGGGTTGTCCAATCCCGAAATATAAAAGGCAGCCCTCGTATAATGAAATGTAATGAAGGAATCGTTACGCCGTTAACAGAAAAGATGTTGAGAATAAGAAATCCTTCTTAATGGGGGTTTACACATCCGGATTGTATAAATTTTCACCGAGTAAACTCAAAAAAAGTGGGTTTTTTACAAAAATTGATAACTTTCTGGTAACTAACACCAGAATATTGTTATAAACTTCGTGGGTTCAATTAAAGTTTTAAAACTAAGATTCACTCTCACTTTCTAGAAACTTTTATTTACATAAAAAATTCACAACAGCTGATTCCAATATGAAAATAATAACACGAAATAAGCTCTTCGCAATAACTAACCCTTCTCCGATGCTGGGCCGCTCCTTTTAAAATCCGCATCGAATTCTTCTAGCAAAATCAAGTGTCAATTTTGCAGTTGTCGAGTTATTTCGAGATTAAGTTTTTATCCTCATTAAAAGGTTCCAGTCCTTGTTTTACGTTACTCGTCAGGGACAGTGTTATAAATTATAACAATATTAATCATAGTTAAAATTAGAGTTTATGACTTTAAGTTTATATGGGCTCACAATAGATACTGTCAAATAAGTAGTTTTTGAAGAAGTGAAATTTCAATAACTTAGAGACTAGTCCGATCGGTATATACCTACTTAAGACATTTTTACAGTAAATTGGATTTTCGCTATAACAACGGAAAATTAGTTTAAAATAATAATATATATTGAATTAAAAGTATGAATATGCGACAGTCAACCAGCGGTGCACTGACAATAGCTGTCAAATCTCATGGACGGATCAACCATTTTGTTGAGATTGGAGTACGAGATGAAGATTATGCTAAAATTGTATTATTACATTTTTTTTCAGCAGTTTATTAATTTTCTACTTGCATAACTTTTACCTGCCCATATTGGTCTATTTTTCCATTATTTTATTAAGTTAATGGTTAGGTATACTGTTTCGTGTTATTAATTAAACTACTGTTTTCCACTGACTGGACCGCCACTGTCAATACATCTAAGGAAAAGCAAGCGTCGGTCATTTAAGCCAAAACTCACAAGCAGTGTTAATACATTATATAGCACTATATTCATATTCTCTTTGTATGATCTGTGACTATATGAAAAATCCAAGATGTATGAAGTGTATGAGCTTTCAAAATATATTTTGCATATTCCTATAGACCTCTCGTAGTTAATCCGCAAATTATTTAAATTGCAATTCTGCAAGATCTACTTAGTAATCTCAACGTTATAATCTCTCATTAGGAGACAGATTAAGGTTACAGCTGTTATTACAGTTATAAATGTTTTAAAAACACTCACTTTCTGTCAGTGTTGCTTTTCTTTATGAAAAATGCTGCTATCAATTTGCAAACACTCATTTTGAAGATTTTCTGATTCTCGATAATTTTTCCATTGGCGGCGTCATTACTTACTTTTCACAGTATAACCAAAAAACGAAAATACCCCATATATTTTGGGGTTTTAAGGCTCAAATAATGTAATTCTACGATTTTGCTGTTCAAATTATGTAAGTTTTGGCTTACAGACTATTATTTATGTGATGGTGTATGCGGTTTGCTGTTGAATTTCAAGTCACTTAAAAATCTCTATTGACTGGTGTATATAGAGTTAAAAATTAACTGGAAAGAAGTTGTATCACTTGAAGCCACAATTCTCCTAGATGAAATAGGATTGGGGTATAAAACCTGGTAATTATTGAATCATGACTTGGTAAAAACATTATGAATTATTATAAATATAAATTTTAAAAATACTTTTATTTGCTGATCTTAAAAGGATAACAAGATCATGTTCTTAACTTGCGCCTAAGGCATAAATGAAATATATAAGTTGCTTTCAAATGAAGAAATATAATCAGGTATGCCAAGGAAAGTTCTCAACAAGACATTCTGAAATGATATAAAATAATCTGTAAACATTTTGACTTCCAGTCAAAAATACTGCATGTGTTCATTGAAAACAATCCAATTTAATATGTTATCGAGAAATCAATATCGACATCTAGGGGGTTGAGGGAAAGTAGTTCAGAGACGCTAAATCGGAAATCCTAATGTGTGGGATGTCCCTTCGTTGTGATTCCTAGAGCAGAAATCACACGAATGAATTTGAGGTTCTCAAAAGCCTATCACAGCAATATTGATACCATCTTATCGACATTTTACAATCCATTGAACACGAGATAATATATTTTTTCTAGCCAGGAACCTAGTTGTTGAATGAATATCTCACGATAAAACTTTTCAATTTTGATTTCTCATAAAAACCCAAATTACAAAAATAATATATTAGTGGAAAAATCAAATTGATGCTTTGACATTAGTGGAAGAGGATCGCTTAAATGCTTTTAAAGGGAGTATAGTATTGCCTGATTCCAACATTTTGTAAAAAATAAAACTTCTACACAAAAGACATGACTAAATTTTTTAGTATATTAACAGTAAAATAAAGGCTGCAAAACATTTGATGTTATATGAATGGTTTTTTCTGTGAATCAAGACATTTTAACTGCCATTTACACAAGGTCAGTAACTGTGACAATCCACTAAACCAAGATTCTATTGGCATCACCTATATAGAGACATTCCACTGCATTGAAATGTTCTCAATCCCATAATCAAACCAATCCATTGAAATAGAACCATTTCAAATTTTCAATCAAATGACATAATGTCTTAAGTTAGTTAAGACAAAACTATAAACTAATATAGCGAATAAATGGTGGAAAAATTTAAGAAAGGTACTGAGCCAATGAAAGGAATATTTGGTTAAAGTTGAAGAAGAAAAACAAACTGTAAAGTACTGACTGCCATGATACCGACATTCCTATTCTGTACCAATGTATATACATTTCTGTAAATTTGGAACTTCTCCCCCTTGGTGAGCATTAATATAATGTGAGACTCCCCCCTTCCCCCTTCCTAGTGTGGGATTAGTATAATTATATAAGAGGTATAAATTTACAATGAGGGCAGAAGATTATAAAGTGTACAAACAAAAGAAAAATGAGGAATTGAACATACTCAAAAAAAAAGCAAAAACAATATTTTAAGAGAAAAGTGGATGAAAATAAAAACGATAGCAAAAAAATGTAGCAAACTATAAAAGAGTTAATAAAGATAAAGAAATTAAACGTAGAATATTCTGATTTGGAAGCAATAATAATAAGAATAAAAATATATCAACTCGAGATGCCTTGAATACTTTTTTTGCAGAGGTATATGCGAGATTGTATCAGCTATTCAGCCTCCAGGCAATGACTTTGTAGACATAGACTTAGAGTGTAACTTAATTATGAACAAATTTTCTAAACCTTCCTTAAACAAATTAAAATGTGTTTTTAAAAAACTGGTTAAAATTTAATAAATTAAAACTTAATATATCTAAAACAAAGTGTATGGTGATAGGAAGCTGGGAAAACTGTAAAAACTTTAAAGACAAAAATTTTAATATTTGTATAGATAGTGAAAACATAGAGTTTGTTCACAACATAAAATATTTAGGGATTCAAATAGAACATTTAACTTTAGACCAACATGTAGACTATATGTACAAAAAGCTAGGGAAAAATAGAATTTTTTTCCAGAATATTGGCTAAACTGACCAAGTGGGCTAGAGGAATAGTATACAACTCCATTATATACCCCCACTTCACCTATTGTGCGTCTCTCCTGCTGAAGACTACACATCCTGCAAAACAAAGCAACGAGAATCCTTTTGAGGTGTGACTGATATACAAAAATTAATGAAATGCGAAGAGATTTGAAATTATTAAATGTTTATCAAATAATAGAAGAGGCCTGCCTAATATTTATATGGAGGGCAATAAAAAATAAGTTACCTAAGAACATGCTAGCTTTTTTAACAAAAAGATTTGACATAACAGGTCGATATTTGATTAGTGGCAATAATTATTGTATAGATAGATGTCATATATGGCTACACTTCAGAACTCTATTTGTAAATGGTTTAAAGAAGTTCAACAGTTTACCAAGGCACGTTGCAGAATCTCCAAATGTGCCAATTTTTAAAAAGAAGCTCAGAACTTACTACTTTGAGAATTAAAAATTACATGATGTATTTCTTTTTGTTTGTAAATGTATGTATATATATATATGTTATATGTTTATACCATGAACTTAGTACGAACTTATATCGCAACGATAGTTCAACACTCCCAGCTGACTCAGCGACACGTGTGGTGTCATATTACGGCGCCGCCAACATCCGTGGGATTCGCAGCGTCGACTTTGCTTATTCGGCATATTATATGTTATAAATTGTAAAACTGCTCTAATGTTGTATTCATTATTACTCAGTAACTCTGTCACTTTATATCGTTATTTTTCATTTGTATTTAAAAGTTATTATTTTGTTTGTTATTAATAAAAATCTTTTTTAAAAAGTTAATATTGAGAAGTGTGATATAACATATATATATATATATATATATATATATATATATATATATATATATATATTTATTAACAAATTTTTATGTTTTCAACATTTTGCATTCCGGTATCTATCTTTTGCAACTCACTATAGTTTAATTATCAACTGACTTTAAATCATTATGTCAGTACAATACGTCTAACATTATGAGAGCTTTATAATTTGTTATATCTATTATTAATATGAATTCGTAAGATATGCTCCCCTTTATCATTTCTCTTACGGATTTGATATAAATAATTATCTTAAACTAAATGAATTTTACGAAAGAAGAAATGGTGGACAGTTTCAAGGTGAATGTCAACAAAACCTCACATATCGTAAGTTGTAATTAATTTAAATCTAATATTACTTACTGTTAATTTTATGTAACTTCCAGTTTGAACAGAAGAAGAAATAAATTTGTCCCGAAAGCCACCTTTTCGAAAGAAATAAAGAGTATTTCATTTACACCCATTGGCCAAATTCCTTGCTATCCTAGTTAATTAACTTTTATAGTTTAATTCAGCTGTTACATTGTTTAAACACTCTGGGTTATAAAAGATTTATAAAGAGGAAGTAACGAGTATATAAAGAAAGAATATATATATATATATATATATATATATATAGAAGTTAGTTAAAATACTAGCGATTTGGCTAAATAAAGATACATTCATTCATTCATCATTCAATTTAAAAAAAAAAAAATATTCAATAATTTTCGGGATTTTTTTGTACATGTATTGTACTTTTTTCATAACTTAATATTTAGCATATTATTTTAAATATCATAAAATGTTTTAAAAAACATTTGAATTGAAAAGGGCTGTTTAAGTATAGAATATTATACAATTAGTATTAAAATTACAATAAAATACATTCAGGGTGTTCCATATCTTGGTATCAACTTCCGTATAACCGTTGAAAAATGTTGGGGTGAAAATTCTATCTTCTATCATAACTGACTTTTATTGTTTTCACCCCTCCTTTTGCACCTGTAAACAATATTTGGAATTGCTCTTAAAACCACTTTTTGTTGAATTCAGTAAGTAACTTCCAGAAAAAAAGAAATAAATTTGTCAACTTCGAAAGAAATAAAGAGTATTTCATTACACCCATTGGTGCTATCCTAGTTAATTAACTTTTATAGTAATTCAGTTACGTTAAAATACTAGCGATTTGGCTAAATAAAGATACATTCATTCATTCATCATTCAATTTAAAAAAAAATATTCAATACTCATGTATTGTACTTCATAACTTAATATTTAGCATATTATTTTAAATGTTTTAATTTGAATTGATGTTTAACCTTCAAGTATTACGATTGATTTTAGAAAACATACCCTACTGTATAAGAAATAATAAGGAACTTGTGAACCCCTCCTCTTAATATGATCAGTTGTAGGATTTTTTTGGAAACTTTTAAGATTTTACAAAGGAACCTGCATTTGGATTAACTGAACAAAAAACTCCATAGACACTGTTTTACTGACAGTGACATTATATTTAAGTTTTTTCATCCCTTTCGATGCATTTAAAAGATCTAATTAAGTTAAACCAGTTCTCCTAACATAAATTTATTCCTAATAGGAACTCAGCCAAAGTAGGGAAACATTAAACCAGCCAGGCCTCAACCTGCTTATGTAATACTTGAACCCCCCTTAAACAAAAATTGAATTATTCAATATACATTAAAAAATTTACTATTTCCAACTACTGTAATAAGCAAACAGTTATTAATAATAGTTATTAGTAAGCCGATTGTATTCCTTATTTAGTACACTTCTTGTAACCAAACTGAAAAAATGTTTGGATCATAGGTATTTTGAACGAGAGAAAAAAAAACAATAATGAGAAAAATATTAGCAAAAATATTTAAAATGTTTTCACTTTTTAAAATGAATATATAAACAGGAAAACAAATGTCATAGTACAAAAGAAAGTTTGTATAAATCCATATTGACAGCTAGTACAAATATTTCAAGTAGAGAATTTAGGGAATTGTCAAGTTGAAGTTCACTAGTTCAACTAAATAATACATTGTTCATTCATCAAATCTCTGGTAATTTACATGTTACTTTGATTTTAATCTTTAGATTTCTTTGTTGACTACTCTATTTATATAATGATATACCATAACCTCAAAATCAAATTTTATGATTTAGAATTTAAACAAGTGACCATTGGCACTAAAAGTTGGCCTTATAAATTGCCCCTTTAATAAATTTAAACGAGTATTGTTTAAACTTTGTTTATTAACGATGAAAGACGTTTCTTTCCATTATCAGATTATTTAAGAAGCAAATATTCCTTTACATTATAATATTAATACAAGTGACATGAATTAACATGCCAAAACATGTAAATTAGTTACAATATACCAAAAAATGCTTCCTTTGTCTTCCAACAATAGATATTTTGTTTATTGTTGACATTGAAATATGTATTTTCGTTCAAAACGCAATAACAAAAACAGGCGCTGTAACGAAATTTATATACGGCAAATATGTTAAGCTTTTAAACAATTTAATAAGAATTAAAACAAAAGAATAATAAAATAAAATCTAACCTCCTTGTTTCAAATTGTCAGTCTGGTCAATGTCTATAATAAGTAGAGGCAGCACACCACTGAGTCCAACGAGGATGGAGCCAAACACAGCCCATAACCATGGTGTATATTCCAATTCACAAATCCATTCAGGCAACAATTCACAAACTAATTCATTGTCAGAGTGGTTTTGATATAAAGTACTGTTTTCAGTGTTCATACTCAAATCATAGCCCAGCAATGACATTATTGTTTTTTGTATTAATTCCATTTACAATCGTGAGATACGTTTGTTATGAATTCTGTACCGACTAACCTACTCTGAGATTGAGCCGGACCGATTATTTGTTCACTTATTAAGATTACAAAAGCACTTATATATTATCCACCGTCATTGTCACAAATGGTTTTCGAATACTTCATACCACAATTTTTACTTTGCTAATATATAATGGATTGAACGAACGTACGTCTACACAGTGCATACCCCACTTCTTCCGAATCACGGTAGCTCATAGCACATCTTTATCACACAACACACATACGCACACGCAGACAAATGAACATCTTTCGGGATATTTTCAATTCCACCACGGTTAATACGCATTTAGCGGTGTTGACAGTTTTACTGTTTCCTTTGATTAGGGAAATTATGGTATATTGCGTGTTAAAAAAATATATTGTTCTGTTTCAGTTTGTACAGTGAAATATAAAAGTATTACCAATTTCGTTAATTAATTAATTTATTTAAGCTAATCACCATAACAGAAAAAATATATAATCCATAATATAATATATGGAAAATAACAAGAACAAACATGGGTAAAATTTTACAAACGCTAGATCTCATGATACAATCAATTTTTGATATTACTTTTAAATAAAAGTGTTGAAAAAATTACCTGATCGCCTGGGAATACTGGTTCACCAAACCCCACAGTCAGTAATCTACTTGTTCTAAGATAAACTGTAGAGCCAATAAAACCAAATTGGCTAAGCAATTCCGATAAATTAATCATGCCATTAACGACCTTGACTACTATCAATTAAGCTACTTATCATGAACCATCTGTAGATGTCCTCGGCGTTCAATACATTTTCAGCTCGTAAGAAATAAAGCAAGTATTTATATCTATATATGCGAAGTTTCTACGGCTGGCGAGCTTTCTCACTTCCCAATTTGCAGCACTTTCTGCCTTCCCAGTGTCCTCGGAGGTCACTGGTTGTCATGACGACTATAATACCATTTCTCCATGCACTTGGAGGCCTGTCTCTTGTCCTGCGTTGAGTGGGATTAAAACACCAAACTTTCTTTAGCCATCTAGTACCTATCATTCTATCAAGGGTAATGTGTCCACAGCACCTGTTTGGTTTCGATGGTATCTAGTATAGTACCATTCACTTCCATAATTTCCAAGATTCGCTGTTATGTCCTTGATATGCGACTATTTCTTCTTCAATAATCCATCTTAATCGCAAGAAACTTACGTCGGTCTTTTTTGGTAAGTTCCCATGTTTCGGGCATTATGTGGAAATGTTTTCACAATTGTTTTATATATAGTTGTTCTTTTATGTATTTTATTATCCCGTAGCACATAATTGAGATGGCGTATGACACTCTAATTTACCTTATTTGTTAGATCATCCCTATATTTAAAGGTGTCCGAAAATGTTACTCCGAGATATTTAAATGTTCTAAGAATATATTATTTTTATTGTTCCAGGTCTATATATGTTTGGTTGTTTTCTCCCACTACGAGATAGTCTGCTTTAGTCCCCATTTGCGCTCTCCTGTGGCTAACGCATAATGATTTATCTTGAGTCAACTCTGTCATCTGCAATAATGACCGGGTCGTCTGCAAATAATAAAGAATTTGCCTTTTCACTCTACAAGAGCTTGTTCCAAATAGATTTAAAATAATAACAGTGCTAGTGTGCATCCTTGTCTAAGCCCTTTACTACCTTGGAGCTTGGTGATAGTTCCTTCCCTAGCTTAAACCATATTGCTGCAATGTAAATATAGATTTTTCACGAGGTTGATGTATGTCTTACTTGCACCTTGTTTTGCATACTTGGCCACAGTCTCATAATTCTTTTGTAGATAGACAAACCTCAACTGAACTGCCTTTTCACATTTGATGCGAATTTCTACCATATTTTTATGGTGAAGGTTCCGTCAATACAAGACCACCCCGCTGTAATACCATTCTGCTCTTCTGATATTATACCCTTTAACTTCAATTTACACTTGTACAATCTTGTCTGTTGCTCTTTTAAAATATCGACCTTATTATGGCCGATTTCCATTCTCTGGAATATTATTTTCGAAAATATTTACAAAACTTATATTCGTTTTTCTCAGTACTGTCACAGCAATTTTTTTACATTTTGGGTCCATATGTTCGCAGTGACTACTTTTGTAATTAACAAATTTTATGTTGAAAAGTATAGGCATACTGTCATTTTAGTCTGACGTTGATAGACAATGTAACTCGTTCCTCTAAGTTTCCTTTGGACTTCCATTGTCTTGCAATGATTGATCTCACAACGTTTCAATAGCGTTGGATCTGCTATCGTCATCAGGTGAATGTTGGGAAATTCAGATTACCCTTAACCGGTCAAGCTCATTGGTTCGCTTAATCCCTTGTTTCGTCTAATCAGCGCGTAGCTGTACCTGGCGATTGGTTGTCGATGATGTGTAGCGCCAGTGGTTCAAGAAAAGGTCTCCAAACGTTTTTAATTTGAACGCTGGTCTCGCTGATTATATTATCATTAGAGATTATGTATGCTGTCTCGATGAATTTTCTCTTATACCAATGCTCCTCCTTGTGAACTACTATTGCCTGGTCCCAGTTGATGTTATGCTAATCCAGGCTTTGTTAGCTCTCCCCTTTGAGTAGCTATGCGGTGCTCCTTAACCCTAGTGTCCAGTGGTCGCTTAGTCTCTCCAATGTAGACATTGCCAAGTTCACAGGGTATGCTGTATATACAGTTTTTTGGTACTGCAGGTTTATCCGGCTTTGTTTCTGTAATCATGCTCCTCAAGGTGTTGTTGCTCTTGAAAACCATTTTGATTCCATATTCGTTTCCTCTTCCCGCCTAGGTGGGTTCTCCAGCTGTTCAAATGCCTTGTTAATGATGGTTTCCGGATATCTATTCGTCAAAAGGTCTTCTCTAAGTTTCATTTGTTCTTCTTTGAGGACCTCTGATGTGCTGCAAATATATTTGACCCTATGAAATGGTAGGCACCCACTCTCTTCCCTCTCCATGGTGAATCAGATGGATGGTTGTGATCGGTTTAGATGCTCCAGAAATGCCTGTAGTTCTCTCTCGATGTTGCCAAATAATGAAGGTGTCGTCGACATACCTTAATCAGAGTTTTGATTGCTTCTCGTACCTCTTCGAACCATTCCATGTAGATGTTGGCAATGGTGGGCGATAACGGGGACCCCATAGACAATCCATCTTTTTGCATGAAGAACCGGTCTTTCTCCTGAAAGTAGCAGTTCTTCAGGCAACATTGTAGTAAGTCCATGATTGAATCTACTGGCAGGTCCAGCTTCTACATCAGGGCTTCGTCCTCGGCAAGTTTCTTTCTCATCATGCCCAGAAATTCGTCTAATGGTATGTTCGTGAAGAGGTCGAAACTTACTAAGCGATGTTCTGACCCAAGTTCCAGGGATTCGATGATTTGGACAAAATGCTTTGAATCCTTGACGTGCCATGATGTTTTGCCCTCCAGAGGTTGGATAATTGGTAGGAGGAATTTTGATAATTCTGCTGTTGGTGAGTTACGTGCACTTGTAATCCGTCTCAGCGGTAGTCCAGCCTGTCACTTGTTACCCCTCAAAAAATTGAAGCCATCTGCATATACATAGAACTGAAATTGTTTGCGATATCATTTATGGATGTATTGAACAAAATGGGACCTAGGTACGACCCTTGTGGGACCCCAGGTTAGGTTCAATACACTGACTGTTGTCTTACTGATGTGTATAACATCCAAGTATTTCACTTTAGAACTTGTCATTCAAGGAAGCGTATCTGACGAGAACTCCTGGTTCGAAACGGCTGTCATACGTTGAATGATATAGTTCTAAATATGTGGATATATATCTGTATATATATTTACTTATGTGTTTTTATATAAGACACTCGAATCATCTGTCAAGAGTTTGGTATATGTTATAGCATAGTATGCCTTCATATACTTAAATTACTCAATAGACGGTAGATGTCACCGACATCTATTAGGTTCAATACACTGACTGTTGTCTTACTGATGTGTATTACATCCAAGTATTTCACTTTAGAACTTGTCATTCAAGGAAGCGTATCTGACGAGAACTCCTGGTTCGAAACGGCTGTCATACGTTGAATGATATAGTTCTAAATATGTGGATATATATCTGTATATATATTTACTTATGTGTTTTTATATAAGACACTCGAATCATCTGTCAAGAGTTTGGTATATGTTATAGCATAGTATGCCTTCATATACTTAAATTACTCAATAGACGGTAGATGTCACCGACATCTATTAGGTTCAATACACTGACTGTTGTCTTACTGATGTGTATTACATCCAAGTATTTCACTTTAGAACTTGTCATTCAAGGAAGCGTATCTGACGAGAACTCCTGGTTCGAAACGGCTGTCATACGTTGAATGATATAGTTCTAAATATGTGGATATATATCTGTATATATATTTACTTATGTGTTTTTATATAAAACACTCGAATCATCTGTCAAGAGTTTGGTATATGTTATAGCATAGTATGCCTTCATATACTTAAATTACTCAATAGACGGTAGATGTCACCGACATCTATTAGGTTCAATACACTGAAAATTATGATATAGCCATTAGGTGTATGTCGTAAGGCTAAACGGTAGAGATAGTCAGTTAGGTACGCGGTGGTAGTAAACATGAGGGTACGCTGTAGGAGCTGATGGTAGATGTGCGTGGGGAGTGATGTTAGGCGGTAGTTGTTAGTGCTAAGGGTAAAAAGTAATGAAAGGCGTTAGGGGTAAATAAGAGCAGTATACGGACCAATAACTCTGATAGAACAACGGGAAAATCATTTGAGAATATAGTAGAGGGAAGGTTATTTGAAGAGAAACACAATAAAATCAAAAAAAAAATATCAGATAAGCAGTTTGATTTCAAATATGGCTGATCATTTACGTTACTGATAAGACATAAGCAGTACAGTTTCTAGGGGCGACATTAATCGGGATTGACATAAAATAATGCCCTTAATACAACCAGATGGGAAAAAAACTTTAGAATTTGAAAATACGTGAATATTTGTTTAGTATTTTAGTACAATACCGGATGGACAGACTTTCGTTTCAAATCTCGTATCGTAAACATATTTAGCAATTCGACATGCCACCCAAGACAAACGGTACAGCTGCAAATAAAGCCGGAAAAGCTTAAAAGAACATTTCAGAGGCTGACAAAAAGAAGAAGCGCAAGAGGAAGGAAAGCTATGCCATTTACAATTACAAAGCATTGAAACAAGTACATCCCGATACCGGTATTTCGAGTAAGGGCATGAGCATCGTGAACAGTTTCGTCAACGACATTTTCTAACGTATTGCTGCTGAAGCTTCTAAACTGGCACATTACAAAAAACGTTCCACTATTACAAGCAGGGAAATTTAATCTGCTGTTCGTCTATTGTTGCCCAGTGAATTCGCCAAGCACGCAGGCAGCTAAGCAACTAAAGCTGTTACCAAATATACCAGCTCCAAATAAATCAGACAATTTTCGCATTAGTATTATACTTTATAGAATGGTAAAAGTAGATGGAGTACACTTGATGATGGAGCAAGAAGTGCATCAGGGTTCAGGAGTCAGTCGGCCCTATCAAGTGGAATGTAATGTATGACATGACTTGGCCGTGTTGCCAAGTCATGTACATACTCAACGGTACCAGTTGAACGAACATTCAAGTTGTTGATGATAGGTTCGTTCCTTCAACCGATTGTCGACCGATCGGCAATTGGTTAATGCATCGGTACATGAACCGTTTATTGCGCAACTCGATGCATGTACCAGTCGGTGGCTGCATTGGGCTGCACCATCGATACTACCCTGAAACCGGTGATCGAAATTACCGTACATTAACTGGTTGCGAATCAATCATCGTGTCACTTGGAACACGAAACGGTTATTGTTTTGAAGGAACGCTATTTTTCTTCAGCGCAGGTACGCGACCGTTGTGTATCGGTTATCCAGGCTGAAGGAACGAACCTGATAACAACATTTGTTAGAGATCTCAGAGTGCTTCACTACAAACAGTTCGAAGTTCGAATATGAAATTAATTGTCAAATAGCGCGGATATTGGGCACATTATTTCGACAGTAATCTGTCATAGTTTTCCAGTAGTAGCAAGTGACAAATTCTTTAAAGAAGGTGTATTAGTAATACGATGCGTTGGGATGTTGTTACATGATGCGTAACATTCCACAATAAATTTGAGAGAGCTATTACAGCGCCACCTATGTATGTATCAAAAAGGTGCCGCTGTTTGAATTAGGAAGTTGTATAATGCCGGTCCAGTATTATCTTTTGTTCCAAATACTAGTTATTGTGAATAAAAGGGAACTCACTGAAGTGGTTCTATCCATCGCGCAAGAAAACTGATCAAGGATGTGTTTGTTCTCAAAAGGTCTATTGTTCAAAAATACGACTGGATAATAAAATAAAAAAATTACCAGCAAATCTTAATGATGCGTGAGAATTGGGTAGCAACATAGTTTAAAGGCGGCGGTTCATATCGACAATGTTTAATTAAACAGTGAATGTTTATCCGCCCCTGAACTCAGTTTGAAATTACTTCAAAGGCATTTAACCTGCTTCTGATGCCAATGAATCTTCTCCTGTTGCGAAATCCCGGACGCGTCATCTTATACTCGATCTTGAAATAGGAATATTTATTGCACTATAAGATAATTAGCGTCTCCGACAGTTGCCAGCTTTGGCTAGATGTTTCAATTATTTTTGCAGACTCGAGTTTTCTAATTTTCGCGTTGCAGACAGCACGTGCCCGTTTTCGTGGTTTGTTCATAGTTTTGGAATTTTCTTTGTTTTTTTTTCGTGTGTTTCTCAAATGGACGCTTGGGGTACTCTGGATATTGGGGCTGCGGCCATCGTAAGGGATGACCTAGGAAGCAGCATAAGACGCACTAAGAAATTGGTAAGTTTGGATTTTCTAAACAGTATTTGTTGATGACTAATACCTAAATAAAGATAAAAGTATTAGGTTCTTATCTGTTCAATTTACAAGAATTTCAAGAACAATTAAATTCGAAAATAGTTTGCTGAGTGTAACTGTCATTTAAATTAACTTCAAAAATACTCCGGGCAGATTAGATAATTTTAAATAAGTTTTTTTGCAAAATGAGAGTAGACGTGTTTTAGCACAAATCGATTCTAGACAACATGTGATAAAAGAAATAAATGTTAAATATCGTTTTTCTCATTTTACTGACTTTAAAAAGTATAGATTTCTGGAAAATGGTTTAACCGATTTGGATAGTTTAAACTGTCTTCTATTAGAAAATACCTGCTGAGATCACATATATTTTTTAAGATTTGGAGCATACGGTTTTCAAGAAAAAATGGAAAAATCGTGTTGATTTCCCAAAACAAATTTATCCGAGTAGTAATAACAGCTCCGTTTTATATACTACTTGATTACCTATGTATCTGGTATATTTTTGTTGAAGTAGGTTCCACGCAACAATCAGTTCAGAAAAATGTAATAAGTTTCGTGAATTTTTCTGATTTTTTGGGAATAACACAACAAATTGTTGGAAAAGTCTGTATATTTCAAGATGAAATATTTGATATGTTAACAATGCAGGGTTTTAGGTTAGGTTAGGTTATAGTATGGACATTTATCAAAATAATCGAATATTTGTATTTTCATTTGCCTGGCACCGTGAGCTTAATTTCTATCAGTCGATAAATCAAAAAAAAAAAATTCATAAAATTATGAAAATTAAGTGTCAGGCGTAAAAAAATATGTAGAATTTGATGAGTACCGTTAAAAAATAATCTTGACCGACTTTAGAAATGTACCTATTAGATAGGTAGGTAATTAATTTTGTTAATGATTATATTTATTAGTGTATTTGTGGGTATCTAACAACTGTAGATATGCGATCATTTCATGTAGTTACTTTGTTTATAAATATTTAGTTCCTTTCTACATAAGTACTTAATTCCTCTAAAACTGTTTTGTTATAAGCTACAGAGAAAGAGTTGGTCAAGGAAAGTTGTTTGGAATCCAAGTTTCTATCAGATAAAACGAGCTTTTTTGTAACATGAAATTCTTAAATTTACTCTAATTTTATTCAGTCTGAAAAAAAAACTGAATTTTTATAGGAGTAAATCATTTTCAGGGTGGCTATCTGTACACAACAAGAGCACCAATTAATATGTCAGACATTGGAAGAGCTGTCAAATCTGACATATTGGATAAAAAACGGTGAAAATGTTTGTGCACATCGACGGTATACCTCAAAGCAACGTTTTTTCATAGTGTTGTATCATTGACAGTATTCTCTTAGATTTCTTTAGTTTATTCTTTCAGAAAGCATTCTAATATGAAAACAAACATTTACTGGTTCTTAATTTTTCTTGAGCTATTTATAACCCAGGAAAATACTGGCACAATGTTTTTTGACGAAGATGGGGGGATATATGCACTGGACTGGAACCGTGCTATAGTATGGATATAGCAACCTCATCCCCCTCCCCCTTGTATGTACCTCACTCCCCCAAGTCACTGTCACTCGTCAAAATCGCCAAATTTGAAATTTTTCATTTCAATCAAGCAAAATAAACTCTTCCTTGATTAAGTCAAGGAAGAGTTTATTTTTATTTTGTAAAAGGTTCTTGAATGAAATGAAAAATTGCAAATTTGGCGTTTTTGACGAACACATGCTCAGAGGTGTAAAGTAGGGTAGATACATTTCACTCTATCCATTAGTACTGGACGGTTATGAGTTCGCAGAGCAATTCTTGTCCAAACCCCACTTTTTTTCTTAAGATGCCGTGTGCTTCACTGTGGTTAGCACCAAATTCGTATAAGTTATCTGGAGTCTTTTCTCTCTTTCTCTCTCTCTCTAGGAATTCTTGGAACAACACTTGGAAGGCATATGCATAGCATAAGCAACATTTAACGTCTATGCCCGGAATTGACTTGCAATGGAAAGAAATCAGGTGTATGAATAGATTCAGAACATAACATATGTTAATAACTTTATAAATAAAACAAATACCGGCAAATTCTCTAATTCTAATTGGTAATCAAATCAACTAGTGGTGGATTAACTAATCTTGAAAATAGTATACAATTGCACTTCGTTACATTCAATATTAATCTGTTGACTTGACAGAAACTAAAAAAGCTACAAAGGTCGGCTGGCATTAATTGTTGAGATCTTTCGATAGATTTCATGTCATCAGCATATAAGAGTACATTACAAAAAGAACAACATTCAGCTACGTCTGAAATGAAAATAATAAATAATAAGGGACCCAGGTGGGACCCTTGTGGAATACCCGGATTAATAGGAGTGACTCTAGACTTTACATTGTTTAGAGCAACATACTGGGTTCTGTTGGAAATATATGTACAGATAAGGTCCAGTACCATGCCATGCACACCGAAATTTACAAGTTTGGCAACTAGTGTCGGATGATGTACCTTGTCGAATGCTTTGGGAAAATCGGTGTACACAGCATATACTGAGTGACCGTTATTCATACAATTATAAATATACTGAATGAAAGGTACTAAGTTAGTAGCTACTGATCTTTTCTCAAAAAATCATTGCTGAAATATGGTAAGACGATCTTTAACCAGAAAGAACAGCTCTTGAGTCCGATTTTTTCAAAAATTTTATACCCGTTAAATTTAATAGAGATACTGGCCTGTAGTTATTAACAATATTCTTAACACCAGACTTAAATATGGGGAAAACTTGGGCAATTTTCCACTTATCTGGAAAACAGCCGCTTGCCAGTTACTTGTTAAAGATAATTCACAAAGGCTCGATTAGCTCATTAGCACAGTTTTTAATAAAAACGACTGGAATTCCGCAGGGCCTGGATAGTTCGAAAAGTCTTGTAGATTCAATCATGAAACTCTGAGGGGTATTTTAGAGAAGTAATATTAAGAAAACCGATCAGAACCTCTCCTTATCTACGAAGTACTAAGCCTAAGATTTTGGAAAAATTAGGCATATAGAGTCATAAAATTTACTTTACAACCTAAGCGAAACACCTAATATTAATTTTGAAGAATATGGTAGAAACTTAAATGCGAAATAAAGTAAATACTTTTCTCTAGCTCATCATCTAACATATCAAATGAAAACATGGGCGGATCTAAGGGATGCCCACTCTGTGGTCCTAAAAGCTAGTAAATATTAAAACGCGGTAATGTCAACTCCAAGAGCCTAGAAGAAGGTAACTTCTAAAGTTTTAAACCCCAGAAAATCTAGTTTAAATTTAATAGCCCAAGCAGATTTCTTGCTTTTAAAATTATCTTTAGATAAAGTTAGTACAGGATAGGTCCCCTGAAGCATGAAATCGCCCCCTCTTTTAAGATGTAGATATATTTTAATAAATATTAAATAAAATATGCAAAATATTACCTATGCCTCCCACCTTGTCTCTGAAAGTATTGACTATAATTTTTTGAAAAATAGGGCCACTCAACATTTTGCAGATAAACTTAAGCGAGAATCGTAGGTGGGGGGAGGGGGATTTAGAATAGAAACAGCTTCCAATTTATTGTCATGATATATTAGTTAGTTATTACACTTGTTTTTATGATTTTAAACCTCAGAACGACTTTGTTTAATGTACTCGCCCAAAAAATCCTGTGGCTACTAAACTTACCTGAATACAATTTTAAATACAGATTTCTTGAGCTATTGAATTAAAACTAGTCTATCAGAGGTTTAACCCACAGAAGTTACCTTCTTCCAAGCTCATGGAGTTAAGGTTACCTCGTTTTAATATTAAATTTACAAACTTTGAGGCTCGGGTGATCTCTATCCCCCCCCACATCCTCCCCAGCCGATGTGACGTACGTACAGGCTATTTCCATTTACAGAGATACTCTTGCTTACCTAGCCGAGCCTATATGTATTCATCTTTAGTTCTACCCACCATAATAAGTCTAAGTCAATGTGTGGAAATCTTTTTGTTAAACTGAACTAAGGAACCCTCCATAAATGACGTAAGACATTTTAGTGTGGGTGGGTGTCTGCTAATATCTTGTAAAATATTATTATAAAGGGGGGGGGGGTAGGTGGGTGTTTGAAATGAGTTTTACGTAAGACTTTTAAATATTATTTTTTCAGTGCCTATGACTTTTATTTGTCTGTATTAAATATTTTAATTCTACTTGATTAAGCATTTTCAAATATAAATACATATAGTTTTAACACTAACTATTAATAAAGTACTTACAATAACATAAGAATTAATATCTTGATAAATTTTAATGTAAGTTTGTAAAAATAGTTTATCCGTAAACATCTAATGGTCTAATTCTTATAAAAACTCTGGAAGTCAGTCAGTATTTATGTTTTTATAATTCCAACAAACTTTAATAAAAATACATTATTGTGACGAGAATTCCTGGAAGCCGTATTCCGCCGATTTTTCTGGGAATCCGAAATGTTGTTCGGCTGGCGCATCAAACTTGGCTGCTTGCTTTGATGTATTTCTCGAAGAATCTAGTCTAGTCCCGGCGGCTCTTTGACGTTCTGGAGAATTGCTAGAAGAAATATATAAATATGGAGAGCTGAAGAAGCATTCATTCAGTATTCGACTGCCGCATAGTTAAGATAAATTGTAAATAGTTCTGTGAATATAAATTGTATTAAAGTAGTGAAAATAAATTAGAGTGAGTTGAACTGTGTTTTTACATAAATCCGAGAACGGAACTGAACCCGAAGATTGTGAAAATAAAAACATTACATTTTGAAAAATGTAGTAATACTGATAATGAAAGTATGTTAGTTTCATAAAGACTTTAATATTATAATGGATATATTACATTATAAAATCTATGTGGGTACATCATTTTATCTTCAAAATTAAGAATATTGAAAAAAATTTTCTTACGTTAGGAATGGGGGGTATGTGGGTAAAATGACTTGTATCTTACAGTTTCTTACATGGGGCTGGGTGGGGGTTAGAAAACCGTCAAAATTCGTCTTATGTAATTTATGGAGGTTCCCTAACATACTGTTACATTTTTACTTAGGTTATGTTCAGGAATCTTGTATGAACGAAATAAAAAAACTTATAATATTAAGGTGACCAACTATTATTTGTTAAAAAAGAGTACACTTTGCAAGTATTTCGTAAGTGAAATAAAAATTTCTTACGAAAGGAATGGGGGGTGGGTGGAAAAATGACTTGTATCTTACAGGTTCTTACATGGAGCTGGGTGGGGGTTAGAAAACCGTCAAAATTCGTCTTATGTAATTTATGGAGGTTCCCTAACATACTGTTACATTTTTAGTTAGGTTATGTTCAGGAATCTTGTATGAACGAAATAAAAAAAACTTATAATATTAAGGTGACCAACTATTATTTGTTAAAAAAGAGTACAGTTTGCAAGTATTTCGTAAGCGAAAAAAAATTTTCTTACGAAAGGAATGGGATGTGGGTGGGTAAAATGACTTGTATCTTACAGTTTCTTACATGGGGCTGGGTGGGGGTTAGAAAACCGTCAAAATTCGTCTTATGTAATTTATGGAGGTTCCCTAACATACTGTTACATTTTTAGTTAGGTTATGTTAAGGAATCTTGTATGAACGAAATTAAAAAAACTTATAATATTAAGGTGACCACCTATTATTTGTTAAAAAAGAGTACACTTTGCAAGTATTTCGTAAGTGGAAAAAAAAGGAGAAAAAACGATAAAAACTTTATTTTCTTTAGTCTGTAGTATCGATTTATCTCTCCAGGTACATAATACTGTAATACGGCCTCTCAATTGTGCCGGAAACGGCAGTAATATGTGCGCGCTAAATTCAAATCACTGTCAAACTCGTGTCTGGTGTTTGCTCTGTTCTCTGACTTGCCGGAAACGGTAAGCAATATGCGCGGGTGAAATTCAAATCATTGTCAAAATAATTTAAAATCTTTAATTAATAAAATTGAAATAAAATGTTTTAGAAATACAAATGAGTATAAAATTATACAAATGAGTACTTTCAGAGTACAGGGTTTGCGAAAAAAGAGTACAAAACTCAGTAAATGAGTATAGTTGGTCATCTTAATAATATGTTATGATCAAAAAATAAACTAAAAGCCATAAAATAAAATATGCAGTAAATTGGTCCATGAAAACAAATAACCATAACTTTTATGTATTTCCGATTGCATGTTTGATGTTCGGAAAAATTTAATTGGGTTTATAAATACGGGCGTCTTACGCGCTGCTTTAGCAATTGTACTTGTAAACCAAAATATTTATCACACAACCGACCCGTTTTGCTATTCGATTATTTTTAGAATGTGCTGTTTTCCAAGGAAGAGCACGTTGTTTTTCCGAATTTAATTTTCGTTACGTGAAGTGTTATTGCTACAAAAAAAAGTTGAAAAGTAACTTGTTTAAAATATGGACGTGTCACCGGATGTCTGGGGCCAATTAGCACTTGAGGCTTCCCAAGTTTACTTAACCGATGGCACGGCAGCCAAAAGCCCATTTGCGGGAACGGTGAGTGAACACACACAAAGATCGTCGTCGATCAGTTTTTGATTATTTTTTTAGACGTTACAAAGATTTAACACGGTCAAACGAAATTGACTAGTAATCTTATGTGTACTTGTTTATCAAGAATGGAATATTTTTAGATCACTATTAGCACACTGGTCTACAATAATTTTATGCTATTTTTAGCCGATGAATGATTTTTCAATGTCATGAAATACCATTTGATCTGCAGATTTCACCTTGGGAACCGCTGTTAGAAACATTTGGACAATTGTAACACTTTCACCATTTTTTATTTTACAACACAATCGTCACAATTTGCTTAAGGTTTACAATAGTGTGTGGACAATTAGTAAATATTTATACAAATAAAACAGTGTAACATTCTATGATTGGCATTACAATAATATTTTTTCTATACATTTGAAATCTGGAGTAGTTGAATTCAATTTACTTTAAATTATATTTATTTTTAAGTATAACTAATCTCGGCATACCAAGTCAAAATGATCACTTTTGTTTGGATTACTAATTGTGCAATTTCGACTCTATTTATTTGGGCAATACGTGTAATCTAGTAGATACTTCTCACTTGTTGCTTAAAGTTTCTTGAATGAAGTGTTTTGTTTTAACATCGGCAGATTGGCACTCATAGTCGTAGTTTAGATTTGTTCAGTGACGTGCTCACTATGTTCAACCAATAGCTTGAACACTGATAAAATCGGATTCTCATCATTTCAGTCGAAGAAATCTATCATAAATAATTTCTTTAAGAGATTTTCTTTTGGAAATGTCATTTAAAGGGATGATCAACTACGTGACTCCACTACTCCTCTGATTCTGTTTTAAGCCACATTTCTACCTATTCCTTTTTCATTCTGAGCTGGATTTACAGAAGGCCAATACAGCTACATATATTAATTCATTTATATGAGTAGGTACAACAGTGTAATGAATGGTTCCTCAGCTCTCGGATTTTTTCAGAACGTCAAATACCACCGAGACCAGGCTAGATTCTTCGAGAAATACATCAAAGCAAGCCGCCGACCTCGATGCGCCAGCCGAACCATATTTGGAATTTCTCGAAATATCGGATGAAATCGGATTCCACGAGTTATCGGAGGAATTCCCGTCACATCTACATTCTAAACATTATTTTTTCAATCAGATTATCCCCGAAAGTTTCGTCACTGTCTTTGTAGCATATTCTAAATACAAAATCTCTCTACGGTTACTAAAATTGCTCCAGTTGTCCTTGTTATCGTTAAGAGTTCAACCTACGTCTTACAATAATCCATACCAAGGTTAGTCTGATTTCCATCTCCCCGATTTATTAATCTACGGTCTGTTCCAATCTTCCAATTGGCTGCATTTTGGGTTGCTCAACACTTTTGGTTTGACATTGGATATTACCGTACTGCTGTCCAGTATAATGGGGCTATCTTTACAACTGAAGTTACCCTGGTTGACTAAACTGTCGCTGTCTTCCCAGAATCTCTATCTAGTTTCTGCCCTAAGGGATAGTGGATGAATAACCTGTCTCTACTACAATTTCTTTTAAAATGGAATGTGTGTCCGCATAGGAAGCATGCTACTCTGTTGTAATTCTCATATCATCTGCTCAAATATACTTTTCATTAGGAACAAGAATTCACTGTAGATGTTACTTATTTGGTTGGTTGTCATTAGGTCTCAATGATTTACTTAATTAAATTTCTTCTGGACATATTTATAACAGCCTCAGTTTCCAGAGCATGGAGAAGGACTGCATTTTACTTATAGACGCATACGAATGTCACGAATGTGAAATTTCAAGCCAAAATTTCTGCAAGTTCCTCAAATTTTTGTGTTCATTTTCATTGTAGTTTGTGATACATACATTGAAATCATTTTGGACTGCTCTGGATTAATTTTAGAGCATATATTTACCATTTTCTCCTACAGTTGTAGCACCCATAGGTAATTTAGGTATTGTACACATTGCGATAATTAATAATAAGTTGTTAAGGTTTTTGCCTACCTGATCTCGTAGCTAGATTATTTTTACAATCTAATAATTTCGTTGAAATTACAGAAGAAATACCATTTTTAGTAAACTTCTGAGCTAATCAAATGTATCTAGCTCAGCTTAAAAAAATCAGGTAAGTAAGACTAAGAAAATTCGGTCCTCAAATTTGTTGGCACCAAATCCTGTCATTTTCACTCTAGGTTCAAGCCTACTATATTTGTATACATAATCGCTCTAGCCGGTTCTTGACACCAATCAACTGGTTAGTTGTCGTCGATTTTTCTTGACTGCTACCACAGAACAACAATATTTGTCGTATGAGTTAGAACATGTTTCCAGTTCTTTACGTAAGTCTTCCCCTTTTCTCTGTTCTGTGGTTGTCTCTACCAGTTGGTTCCAACTCTTAGTTTGATGTTATCAATCCACTTGGTGTTAGCTCTACCGATAGATATACGTAGGATCTTGGTATCTATTCGAGAATACGCTAGGTCCATCTGTTGTCTTTTCGTCGGGCTATCTGTCCTGCCCATTCCCATTTAAATTTTGCTGCTGCCACCTCGTCCTCTAATTTGGTTTGCTGTCTTATATACGAATTTCTTTTCCTATCGCTCAGCTTAATGACAAGCTTTATTCTTTCATGAGATCTGTGTTGAGAGTTTATATGTCAGTTATTTTGAGTAGGGAGTACTGATTTTACAGTTTACTTTTCAGGGAATTTGGTATTTCTGTTTTAAAATAGAGCTAATAAGTTTGCCAAAGGAAATCCAGGCCAAGTTTATTCTTCGGGCTATTTCATCCGTCATATTATCTTTCTTCATGGAGATTTTCTTTCCTAAATATATACATATGTGTTCGTCCACTTTTTCTAAAGGTTGATCATTTAATTTTATGATAGTGGTGTTTGACATTATTTTTGTTTTCTTAGTGTTTATTTCCTTTCCCGCCTTTGCAAACTGGTGGTTTAATTCAGTAGTTATTTCCTGGAGCTCTATGATATTATTGTTGATGTGAACAATGCCATCTGCAAGACGAAGGTGACTTGCTCTTCGATTAAGATTCCCTTATTGATTATTCGTTCAAAAATATTTAAAAATATCTAACAAATTAAGTGAAATGGTATCTCCCTGCCTTACAACTCTTTTTGGTGTAATGGAATCGATGTGGTGATCAGCTTTATATAAATTTTTGCAGAAGCTAAATGTTGCTTATTAGCATGATGCATCTACTATATGTGATGCAGCTTCTCAAGGCTTTGAGGACTGCCCAAGTTTCGATTGTATCGAAGACTTTGTTAAAATCAATGAATATATTCGCTGCTTTTATCAGTTTTTTTATCAACTTGCTATGTTGATTGTTTGAAATCAATTTTTGATATTATCCTTATTTGCTGTTATTCTCGTGAACAATTTGTAAACTTGAGACAATAAACTATTCGGTCTGTAGTTATCTAGATTTGACGCAACTCGTTTCTTATACGAGTATATTATTACGACTTCTGCTGCCATCTACGAATCTGGTATACGTTCTTGTCCCAGACAGTCAATATAGAGATTGGACAGTTCCTTTAGCAAGCCTGTACCTCCTTCTTGAAGCATCTCTGATAGAACGCCACCAGGTTCAGGTGTTTTTCCTATTTTCATCTTCTTAAGTGCTAGTCTGATTTATTGGGTGTGACTTCTGGTATCTCTTCGGATCCTAGGTTTCGTATTAGTTGATGATTTTAGGCCTTACAACATATTTAGTTCTTCTATTTTACTAAAGCCATATATATGTGGAATAAAATTAAAATTACATAAAATATATTTCTCAAAGTTATCAATTATAACATTTTCTTCTCTGTTTCAGACAATCGAAAAACTCCCTGACAAAGTTCTGTTGCACATCTTTAGTTACCTGACCCACAAGGAAATTTGTCGCATGGCCAGAGTTTGTAAACGATGGCGTCTCATAGCGTATGACACAAAATTATGGAAAAACGTTTCACTACGTCCAGAAATTTCTGGTCTTCACGTTGGCTCGTTGGAAGCATTACTGGCCTTGATAAGCGTACGATTTGGTCCGTCATTGAGATACATAGAACTACCAATAGAATTGATAACGCATACAGTTCTGCATGAACTCGCTAATAAATGTCCAAATTTAACGCACATGCTACTAGATTTTTCCACAGCTATGCAGCTTCACGATTTTAGTGAACTGCAAGCTTTCCCCACTAAACTGAAGTATTTGTGTATATGTTTATCAGAGGTGATATTTATGGAGGGGTTCATGAGGAAGATCTATAATTTCATTAACGGCTTGGAAATTCTCCATTTGGTTGGGACATACGAGAAGGTTGAAGAGGAAGAAGAGGAAATTTATGAAGTTATCAATGTACATAAGTTGAAATCGGCAACACCCAATTTAAGGGTGATTAACTTATATGGAATTAACTTTGTCGATGACAGTCACATAGATGCCTTCAGCTCGAATTGTATTCAGGTTAGTGTATGGTCTACACAACAAATACTGAGACTGATATTGATTTTTTACAGCTTGAATGTTTAGCAGTAAATTATTGCTCGAAAGTTACTGGTTCCACTCTGAAAACACTAATCCAAAGAAGCCGACGACTGAAATGTTTATTAATGAATGGAACAAGTGAGTAATTAGTAAAGTACAAACTCTTGTGCTCTCATTTGAAATTTATAGTGTTATGTGATCCACAGAGCATAGAAAAGAATATATAAAAAAGAATATCTAAAATACCACGTCACAGATTTTATAGTGTTCCAGTACCCGATCCTTAGTTTGTCCTAAAAGATTGGTCAACCTGATGATTCGCATTTGACATTTTCAAAACACGAATTGGAAACCACCTCTTCTGTCGTTATATTCCTTTTTCGGAGTTGTAAATAGTATAATCGTTGTTCGGGTGCGGTGTCATTGGTGGTTTTTATTGCTTTACCTGGTGATCCCCTTTCGTAATTCCAGTCTGTCTTGTGGCCCCTGTTGAATGTGTTTGAGGGAAGTTTTCATGCATATTTATAGGGTCATTATATTTATTTTTAAGAACTATATTGCGAGACTTTCCCTCTACGTATTTGGCAAGTTTACTTAACTCCCCGATTTTTTAATCTCAGTAGCTTCTGGTATGAGCCTATCTCTGTGATTGTTTACGCTGGCGATTTGTGTGCAGGTGTTAAAGTCTATTTTATGACGTGTATGGAGTTCCTGCTTATTCCTGATGTTTACTTAATGCTCGTCTGTTCTTATACTGAAATGAGTCAGTTGGTGCTTCCCACGTATGACTTCTGACAGCCTCCACTTCTGTTTTGTCTTTTGAGATGGGTTGTTGTCTTATACATATAGTCTTAATTAGTATTATTGTTTCTATCATTTACTTCAATGGATAAACAATGGATTTCGGGCTGTTTTGCCATAGTCTACTTATTGGAATTTCATTCTAATGTTTCATCAGGAACTGAGGCCGACAATTACTGCGGCCCAACCGTAAGTGATACCTCGAGAACTTTTCGCGGCCAAAAGTACCATCGAGCGGTGGATAACTACTATTTACCCCTGTCTTTCGGGTCATGACGTTTCTTGATTGACAGAGCCCTATATTCAGCACTCTCATGGGGGGACAATTGGTATAATTTGATTTATCGTCAATATTTTTTGAGGAGGGGGCAAATACTCCTCTGCTGATTGGCCTAAACGTCATCCATCGCCTTTTCTAAATCTATGAATTCCAAGTAGATATTTATTCCTCGTCCAACTTTTTTTTTAATATTAGTTTGAGTGTAAATTTAATATCTTACATGCTATTCCCTAACGCCGCTTTGCCTTGTTTTCTTGCAATCATAGTTCCATTTTAAAGTCTATTATTTTCACCAGTTTTTTGTATACTTGCACTATGCGTGGTTTGAAATACAAATTGTAAAATATACCTACTCTGTACCATCTTTAATTTTATTCATATAGCTTTGATTCTTGTAGAAACTTCAAATCCAGTTCGAATTTTCTATTACCTTCGGAATTAGAGTTGTAGTCGATTTCGTGTGTGTAAACATTTGGGTGGATCTGAACTTCGACTGGTCAGTAGTATGCCATGACTAGATTCATATTTCGTTTTAATATATTTTCTTAAAAATCATCATCTCAGAGATTTGAATATACTGTTTAATTATTCATTTGTTAGGGTTTATACTCCAAAAATATGTGAATTTATATATATTTTTGTTCAAATTAGCCCATAAAAATGTTGATACTTTTGACCAACTAAACAAAAGCAAAGTTGTCATTTTAACAATCTGGCTCAAATCATGGCATTTTAATTTTTTGTATTTTTTGCTTCGCCTCTATATAAACACATTGCTTTAGATTTACAGAGTGAATATCTCCTACAAGTCGACTGGGAAAAATGTGCCCTTCAAGAACTCGACATCACTGCTACTGATCTCTCAACAGAAAGTTTACAAGATATGTTAACAAGAATGCCAGGTTTGCGATTTTTAAGTGCCGGTCAATTGAATGGTTTCAATGATTCTGTACTCAAAACATGGATGGAAGCTGGTAATCCTCGTAATTTGGTAAGGAATAGGGTAACTTTATGTAAAATTAATAACGTTTTTCTAACATTTACTCCTAAAATTGCTCCTAGTCTACTAATTTAGATTTTAAATCGACGTAGAAATTACTTACTTGATTTTTTAAATATTTGTAGGTTGCTCTAGATCTGGACAGCTCAGATAATCTTACCGAAGATGCTATTTATAAATTTTTATGTAAACATGGTCATCAATTATGGGCTTTGGGGTTATCAGGGATGACTCATATTACTGATTCTTTGTGGCAATCTGTTCTGCCCATTCTCACTAATGCTAAGTAAGTATGACTGTGTGTTTAGACTATAGGTTCGTTCCTTCAGCCTAGATAACCGATACACAACGGTCGCGTACCTGCGCACAAGAAAAATAGCGTTCCTTCAAAACAATAACCGTTTAGTGAACGGTTCAGTTTCGTGTTCCAAGTGACACGGTGATTGATAGGCAACCAGTTAATGTACGGTAATTTCGATCACCGGTTTCAGGGTAGTATCGATGGTGCAGCCCAATGCAGCCACCGACTGGTACATGCATCGAGTTGCGCAATAAACGGTTCATGTACCCATGCATTAACCAATTGTCGATCGGTCGACAATCGGTTGAAGGAACGAACCTGATATCAATATTGTGGCATTTTAAGATGATTGCTTTCACGAATACTTTCAAGGTTTAGTTTTATTATGTGAAGTATTTATGTATGCCACTTATTAGGTTTTAGGATAAATCTCAGGCCATTAGCTAAATTGTTCAATTTCATTCTGAATGTCATTTATGTGATCTCTCAATTGGTCGTTAAGTAAAAATGATAAGGAGGTCTAATTAGAGTGGAATTAGCCTAAAGCATGCTTGGTACAAGATTAACATAAGTAATCAAAAGTATTAGTTATTAAAATAGTTTCTTGGTTACCTACACACTGTAGGAACTTTAGACAGAATAAAAGTTGCCTTCCATTTTGTTTACAATCTGGGTACCCTGTTGAAAACATCCAATATACATAACTAAAGAAAATATTTTGTATACAGTCTATCCGGAAAAAAATGCAGTATAAATTCAATTTTTGAACCTTTTTGAAACAGCAATTTATAATAGGTTAATTAATTTTTTAGAGAAGCATTCGTTATTAGAGAACAATCAGAATTGATTTCGCAGTGGAAAGTCAACCATACGAGCGATATATCAAGCTATTGATTAAATTATAGACTCTTTAAATAGTAAAAAACTTACCTTAGGTATTTGTATGGACCTGTCAAAAGCTTTTTGTAAAGAATTAGGCTGTCATGGCATTAGAAGAAACGCTTTCCATCTATTAAACTCATATTTAAGTAATCGCACTCAACAGGTTTTTGAATATGGCGTGAACGGTAGGCAGATAATCTCTACCAAAATTTATATTACGAAAGGTGTCTCCCAGGGCTCCATTTTAGGGCCTCAACTATATATCATTTATACTAACGAACTTAGCAATATAACTGATGAATGCATAGTGTTTTGTATGCAGACGATTCGACATTAATATATAGTGAAAAAGACTCGGATAGGCTTCTGACAAGTGTGCAAAAGGCATGTCACACTCTAGACATGTACTGCTCGTTCCACGACCTTTCGTTAAATATGTCAAAGACACAATGTATTTTATTTAGTAACCGAAAAAATGACACATTCACTTTTTCGTATAGAAACATATTCAGCCTTCAGGACAAGTCTCTCTTTTGGGGCTAAATATTGATATTGATAAAAGACTGGACTGGCGGCGCATGTCCTGAGTGTGGCTCAGAGTATATCTGAATATTGTTATGCCCTAAGAACTATAGCTCAGAATATTAGCCGTGAAGCAGCACTGTCAGCATATCATGCACATATTCGATCAAAAATAACATATGGATTAATTTTTTGGGGTAACTCTACAGAAGTTGAAATAGTATTTTTATTTCAGAAAAGATGTATCAGAACTAAGTTTCAAATGAAAAAAAAAGAGATAGTTGCAAGCCTGTGTTCATAAATAATAAAATTCTGACGTTAACAAATATGTACATTATTGATTGCTTTACCTATGTTTGTCTATAAACATAAGGTTCTTTTCGAGTCATAGCTATGAAACAAGATATAGTTCTATTTTGATCCCACAAAGATATAATTTTAGTTTTATTCATAAAAATGTTACATATATGGCTACAAAAATATTTAATAGTGTTCCTGAATGTATTCGAAACCTGCCTCATACCAAAATTTAAAAAAACTAACAAATTATTTATCCAATAAGTCCTTTAATTCTGTAATGAATTCTTTTGTGATCCAGACAGGGTAAGACTGAGTTAAAAAATATGTATTTATTTGAAATATGGTACGTTAGATACTATGTAATTCTGTTGTGTATTCTTTGACATTGTACCATGCAAATCTTGGATTTTTTTGTATAAATAAAGGAATCTCTATCTATTTACCTGAATGGATTCTATATGGACGTAACCTGTGATAATATATGTTTCAATTACAGTCCGTTTAGAATTATGGAGCTTACGCGAATTTCTTAATACAGAATAAAAAATGTTCTTAATGGTTTTTTCATAATAAGTAAGTTCAATGTTTCTATTAACAACAGCTATATTGAACTTAATGTTTCGTTTAGAAAGTGGTTTGGGTATATATGTGGATTGACAGCCACATGCACTTATTTTTATTGGAATCTATGGAATTGATGACTGATGCTTCTATTACCGTGTAACCAGAAATGTGGGAGGATATGAGTAGGTACGTTTAGCACGACCGAAACAGGGCAGATAAGTTTCTGCCGAAACGGCGCAATTTTAACAAACCTCCTTGAATTTTTAATGACATAGTTTCAAATGCTCATTTTTAATTGATTGTTATTTTTCCAGGATATTGATAATGGGAACTCAAGAACGACTTGGTGTTAATATTTTAGTGGACCAACTCATGGATACCATAGCTAGAAACTGTATAAATGTGGAAAGGCTGGAGCTTCGATGGGATCCGGATAACTTAAGATTTTCTGATAAAAGTCAAAAGGCTATCGATACGCTTCGAGTAAAATGTCTCAAATTGAGATGTTTATGTTTGAGGTAAGGACAATGCTGAATTATATTTTGGTTTCGCAATTATTATAAAACAATTTGCAAAATGCAATTGTGTTAAATTAATTAGTCTTAACACAAATGATAATTTAAAGAAACAACATTTAGTTTGAAGGAAGAAAAAAATACAATTTAAATTGTATTAATAGTTAACATTTCCTTGTTCTACAAGACGTTTCATCAATTTTGTTGTACTTTACGCAGCCTTGTCAAAACTGCCCACAGATTTCCAATTGTTTCAAGATCCGGCATGGAGCCGAATTATGTTGAGAAACTGCTAGACCATTAGCATCAATTTTTGTTAGTTCATTTTCGATCTGGGTTCTAGCTAGTCCTTGTATTTCTACGAGTTTATTAAGCTTTGACCTTAGCAGCCCAGCAGCAACAGTTTTTTTTCATCTGTAGACAACACTGTTCTCTAATCTTCGGATGTCCAGTTCACATATTTTTGTGCACAAAGTGTTAGTTTAATAAACACTTGTTATTCAACTGAATATTGAGTTTCAAGTTTATTTATTCTCAAAAACATTTGATTCACGGAAATTATGCTTGAAAACTTACTTTCTTACTTACTCGTGGGTGACGTGCGATAGTAACAAAACGTACCTATAGATGGAAAAAGTACCGCCTAAGGCCAGTTTTCATATTTAAGATGTTCCATGAAAATAAAAGTGGAATTCTTTAAATTTAAAATATAGTAATGTTCATTTCATTTCTCAGTAACTGTTTATACATTAATTTAAAATATCCCCCAATATGGAGCAATTTAAAAAACCACTATAATTGGGGAATATTCTTGGCCTAACTGATATATTTCGATGTAAGTAAATATTGGTACAACCAAAGTCATTGAATTGGACCTACTACCGACATCTATCTGTCCGTCTGTAAACAAACGAATTTTGATATTGAAGGTTACTTTAGAGGATAATTTGTATGAAAATTATTGCCCACCTTACCTCAGAACTACTGAGGCTAAAATTTTGTAAAAAAAAACTGGACATATAGATCTTCAAAGTTGAGAGGAAGGCGAACATTCTAATATTAAATTTGGGTTGTCTTGTGATGTATTAAATGAATACTATACGAGTAATACAATCACATTTTCTTTAGAAAATGTAAAAAGATATTAAGCGCAAAATTCAAATAACGACCTATTACACCGCTTTATCTAAGAGATTTCAGGAAAATCTATATTATAAATAGGCAAAGACAAAACGATTAGGTACCATTTTCTCCTGTGTCTCTCAACCGATTTTCTTCATTTTTGTTTTGTTTAGTAGCTACTGACGACCTTCAGTGCAGAATGCTAATATTAATTTATAATATTGATTCATTTATTTCATTATTTATGTCCATACTGTCAACGCCAAACAGGTGACAGTGCCGCTGCCACCAGACGGTCAAAACTCAAAGCATTGAGTAATTATATTTGGAGGGATCGATCGTTAGATGCTGTTATATTCTGAGAGCATGTACTTCTGGAAGTGGCATACAAGCGTTGTTAGTGTTTAGTGGTAAAATAGTCAATGTAGTAGATCAGTATTGATTTTTCGGACGCGTTCCAGTAACTTTCATATTAAATATTTTTTTTAAATGTGAATTTAATTATTTGATTAATATATTATTATCACAACCTTCCAGAAGGTGTTGTGTAAAAAATTGTCAGACAACGGACAATAGAGAATGTATTAAATATTTAAGTTCTCCTAGGATTGTTGGTCCTCTCTTTTTTTTAATGTTCCTGAACTTGATTGAAACCGCAAATGACGAAAAGTTTTAGGTTGCAAAGAACAATCTTCCAATTATTATATCGAATATTTTGCCAGGAGCAGTTTCAGCCAAAAATTTGGGGGATCATTCATTTGTCAAAAATATTTCGAATACCGATATTTGATTTCATTTTTATTTCAATAGATTTGTCAATATGAGTGAACAATTTTGGTCATTACATCTACTACTCCGATTTCCCCACAACTCTGTTCCTAATATACATTTTACAATTTCATGAAATAGGGTCGACTTTCGACCACTGGGCCACCACTAGTTTAAGTAAAAAGGTAAAAAGCCGAACATTGAATTCAAACAAACTGCTCCTTGCAAGGAATACACATATATATTTTTTTATTTTTAAAAATATATAGGTTAACAGATATTAAGGAAAATATGCTATAATGACTCATTATCTCCCTCATATTATCATTATCAAAACCACTGAGCCTAAAATTTTTCAAAAAGAGGGCATATAAAGCCTTACCAAAGTTTGCAGGAAAACCTAAGCGAAAATCGTGATATTAAATTAGGGGAACAAATTACATATTTCAGAAAAATATACAAAAATAACTTATAACACTACATTATCTATAATAACGAGCAAAAGGTGCTTTTTGAAATACGACATTAAGGGCTTCAATTAAAGTTCATAAAAAAAAACTAAACGAAAATCTTATTACCAAATAATATATAAAAAATGAATATTAAATTTATTTGTATGCATATCATGTCAATTATAAAATAAAATCGATCATTTAGAGAAAAAATATTTTCAAAAATATTAAAATATGTAGGTTCAAAGTACCTAGCAGTACAATTTAAATGAAAATCATGCAGATTTTGCAATATTATCATGTTAAAATGTTTCTGCAGATAATGTTCATTAGCTTTCTTTTTAATTTTCAGTGATGGAAGGTACTACGAAGTAGTCAAAGCAAATTTCGAACGAGCCGACCGAATGACAGTCGTAAGGACCTTAACGAACTGCAGAGTTTCCAACTATTACTTACTTTCCAATTACAAAGACCTTATATTCAATTAAAAATACATCAATGTGTAACTTAAAATACTTTATTTCCTTTCTAGTATAAATAATATATTAGAGTCATTTTCAGAGAGTGTACTAACCATTATAGTTCTTTTTATACAGAATAATTATAATTAGAAAACATAATTATGTTACATCTATCTGTACAAAAACTTTATATACAATATTAAAAATAAAGTACAGTATCAACACTCGGTTTCACTTAATTTCATTGAGTTGGAAAAAACAATATACTTTTCACAAATAAATAAACAATATAATCATTAAACTATATCCCAATACTGCATTAAATATCAGTAATGTACAGTTTCAAAAATTGAAATTAATAAAAATTACAATTGTATAAATTAAATATCGAAGGAATAAAAAGATATTGTATAAGCCGGAATACCAGGATATAAGGGTAAAGGATTTTGCACAGTCTTATGAGACAACTCAATTTAAAATAGCCTGAACTTTCTGTCCTTCTTTAGGTGATACTTGTCCATCCATTTCTATTAGAGTAGTAAACTGTTTCATTAGAATTACATATAAATACTGCTGATGAATACTTTATATACATAGAGCTATTATATACGTAAAGTGAATTAGGTGTGGGCGATATTGTAAGTGGCAGTGTAATAACAATAGAAAGAGAAAGACAATATCAGGGAGCGCTTGCTATGTCTCTACCCTACCAATAGTAGGCGTCACCACTGACACTGACCAATCAGGAACGACACGCGTATTCTCTCTCTCTTTCTATTGATATTACATGAATTCCGCTACTTCACGTGCTCTACAGTATTAACCTCTTTGTTTATATAGCGATTTTTTGCATTTTATGTAATGATGTAAACGTCATATAGTTTTTAACCCATTTTGTCATACTTCCAATAAAAAAATTGTCTAGTGATGGCATCTATAATCGCATATATATTATAAAACAAAAAAAAAATCATTATGCTGTATTCGTTGATAATTATTAATGTCAGGTCCGTTACTAGCGTCCAATGAAATGAAGAAAAAACATGGTGGTTAATTTGAATACCGTTATGACGAAACCATCGACTTAGTATTTGTAAAATAGAACATGAAACTTGTTACCATGACTTCCAATTAAGGATAATTTGAACCGCTTTCAAACATGTTCTAGTGCGAAGGACAAAAAGAAGTTTCTCAACCAAAACTATTTGTTTCATATAGTGCATCAATAGGAGATGTTTTTTTATTAGACTGACAATATTTTTAAAATAAGCATACGGGGTAATGGTGGTGGTAATTGTGTAGTAGTTGGAAATCAATAAAATAATGGATGTGTACCTTTGAAAATGCCTATATGGTTGAACAATTAGTCTAATGGTGCAAACTTCAACATATAGCTAGCTGCCCTATGAGAGTACATCTAATTTAAATACACATAATTTAAATTAATGAAAACCATGCTTCAATAACAGATTTTCAATAATAAAAACCCAAAAAAAATGTTTGTGTCATTAACTAAAGTCCCAGTAAAGAAGTATAAGACAGGGTAAAGCTAATACAGGATGCTTCTTATGCAGTTTTAGGACAGGTAGAAGTAAATAACTGATGACAAAGTCAGTAAAGAAATAAAAGACATTATAGAAAAAAAAAAAGAAAAAAAATATTGTCACAAAATTCTACTCAAAGTTACAAAAATTGTGTATACAGTGTACCTTGTGTCTGCGTAAACACATAAATCGGTGAAACATAGGCGTACCGAAGGGGAGGCAGGGATGAGCAGCTAATTTTTGCCCCTCCCTAAACCAAAAGCTGGGTACGCACTTGCGGCGAAACATCAAGGCTCCTTCAAGTACAGAAAAAGGGACACTAATACTTCTTGAGAAGCCATAAAGACAGAACGTGATTGGCATACCATGAACTAATGGTATACCTAAAATGGCCTGAGACAAGATCAAGATATTAAAGAAGAAAACACTGAGAAAATAAGACTAGACTGAGATATTATAAACGAACATACTAAGTATATGTTACAATTGCCACTGACAATGGGGTTTTATTTAAATCCTTTTATTAATTAAAATATTCGTCAACTTTTTCCGGAAGCGAAATGTTCAATGACCTTTTTATTAAAGTCTGGCATTGATTGAATATATTTTTTTCAATACCAAGTACAGAAAGAGCATTTAGGCAGTCCTAAGACATCGTATTTCTAAGAAACGTTTTATTACTTCACTCCTGTTTCCGTTCAAATTGATTCCCCGCCATAAATAATGCAAGGAAAACAAAATAATGTATTGATGCGATCATATCCACACAACCATTTCTTATTATAAATTTCACTCTTAAAATTTCGTGTAAATACTTTATTTTTCATTTTGAACTCTTGTTTTCAATTAATATATGGCCTAGGTGGACCTGCCAATTTTATTTGTTTTGAAACGATTTAGTATTATTTTTAATATAGTCAATGTTAAAGTTGATACTCTTTTTCACAGTTATGTAAACACACACAGACTCTGAATATTAAATATTATTTCATAGACTAATAGGACAAAAACAAAGCAACCACTAATTAAATCACGTAAACAAAAATTTGAATTATTGAAACGTTCGGATACGTCCGGTCAATATCAGCAAAGCTCGGTGTCTCCGTGCGGCGTACGAGAATCAGGCCATTACTCCATATAGTTTGCATTAACTATCTCAGGCTTAAGCGTGTTATATTGTATTTCATAGAAGTTATGTAAGTTTCACAGTGCGCTAGTCGAAGTGCACGGTGAACTATTCTTTCAAGCGAATCTTAATACAAGTTTGGATTAGAGCTTAAATTGTTTCTTGATAAATTCATTGGTACTGAAATGATATTTATTAAACATTTTATGTTGATTTATAAATTTAAACTTATTAACAGCTTAATAAATTTGGTGGTTCAGCGCACGAATGCACTTAAGGGACAACATTCAGAAAACAACTTGAAAATATTGATCACTTAAAACGCATTCCCGAAAATTATAATTATTCAATATTAAGTGATCAAATTTATTGATTGACTAATACATACCATGGTTTTCAACCACACTAGACTTGGAGCTAAACACTCTTCAAAATAGATAACTATCCAAAATATATATAATGAAAAAGCAGAATAACCGGATGACAAGAAACTTCATAAAAATGTCAGTTTTGACCTATAAATTAAATCAATGTAAAATAATTACTTGAAACTGTTTTTTGTTATTCGTATATAACATAAGTTATAGGACATCATTGTATCTTTATATTAAGTTTTTTTTATTGGATTTATAAGAAGTTCAGTATAATACTTAGATATTAATAAGAAGAAAAAAGAAAACCTATTTTTAATAAATTTGATATTTTAATTAGTTTTTAAGATCTCTCAAGCAAATCTGACGAAACCATATTTGAAGCCTCATATACTACTCCATATGTGTTCCAAAATGGAATAGTCTAATTTAGAAATATAATAGTTTCGATAAGCGTCTACTTCTCATAGTCTGACCAAGAGTTAGTCTAAATAAAGAGTATAAAGTTTATTTAATCTAACCAATACGTTTGAAGTGCAACTTGTTGGCAAACAATATAGTAATAGTTCCTCCGAAGTTGAAAGAAGTTTGTCATAAATAGTTATTGTTGGTACAAAAACCTCGTAATTAAAAAATGTGGTAATCACATAAGTACTAAGTTTTCTATGGACCACCTAGTGAAGGAAACTCGAGAATCCTGATCTCTATGCTGTCTAGTTACAGGAAATAACAGCTTTGGCTGCTTAGTTTTGTGAATTTTCAAGAAAATTATAAACTGTTATACCATTTTTTAGTGCAATATTTTTTATTTAAAAAATTATTGCAATAAATGTGTAATGATTAGTGTTATGCTGGTGTTAAAAGTTAATTGTGTGTCATATTAATTATATCAAGAAAATTGAATCTGCTGAATGTGTGGCTGAACATAACAAGTGAAGTTAAGAAACATCAAGTATCATAGATTTCCAAAACTAAGATATTTACATGAATAAAGAGGAGATAAAGATCATCTCTGAAATAACTCCAAGTTCATTAAAAAAAAAAAGAAACAAATATGCATACTAGGGTGATTCATTTCCGCAAAAAAAATGTTTTCTCGGTGCTCAAGCAAAATTTTAATCTACCCATAGAAACAAAAATTCTCACCAAGATTGAGCTCTTAATTTTAATTTTAAGTACTTGCAATTTAAATATGAAGTTTTCTCTTTTAAAATGCACGTAAAAAAAGTTTTTTTTTCAAATTCCTAATGCTCAGACACCTTTTAACATTTTGTGAATCGGTTTTATGGACCTTACGGGAAATTCCACGCTCTTTAAAATTGCCTTAGTATTTTTTTTCGTAACTTGCACAGGGTCGTCAGTAGGAGCGATCAAAGTGCAGTTTTTGGAATAAATTATTTTTCAATTTTTTTTGAGTGAATCGCAAAAATTAGGGTGAAAAAAAGAATTGACTCTGAAAAAATAGTTTTTGTACCAATATTTACGATTTTTAGGCCTTCAAACGTAAGAAATTTATAAATACTAACTAATGTTGGTCTTCCATTCAACTTTTTTCTTGGTTACTAACATGTTTCTCTACAATAATAACTTTTTCTAAAGTTATATTACATAATAACGTAACCATCTGTATGTTTCGAATAAAGATTTGTTGTTATTTTATTACCAAATGTATTGTTTTTTGTTTAAAAGAGGTCAAAGACGATAATAAATTTAGAAAAAGTTATTATTGTAGAGAAACATGTTAGTAATCAAGAAAAAAGTTGAATGGAAGAGCAACATTAGTTAGTATTTATCAATTTCTTACGCCTAAAAATGGCTGTAAATTCATTAAATATTGGTAAAAAAACTATTTTTTCAGAGTCAGTTCTTTTTTTCTCCCTAATTTTTGCGATTCACTCAAAAAAAAATGAAAAATAACAATTTATTCCAATAACTGCACTTAGATCGCTCCTACTGACGACCCAGTGCAAGTTACGAAAAAAATACTAAAGCAATTTTAAAGAGCGAGGAATTTCCCGTAAGGTCCATAAAACCGATTCACAAAATGTTAAAAGGTGTCTGAGCATTAGGAATTTGAAAAAAAAAACTTTTTTTACGTGCATTTTAAGAGAAAACTTCATTTTTAAATTGCAAGTACTTAAAACTAAAATTAAGAGCTCAATCTCGGTGAGAATTTTTGTTTCTATGGGTAGATTAAAATTTTGCTTGAGCACCGAGAAAAATTTTTTTTTGCGGAAATGAATCACCCTAATGCCTACATGTCATATAACAGTTTCTCTTCAACAGCTAATCCACTGAAGTATCAGTTAACTAAAAGGATAACCAACACTGGGTATAAATTGAAAATATTTACTGTAGATATAAAATGCATACACAAAAGTATGGAAATGGAAAATTGTATTCTAAATGGAGGCTATTGCGAATCAGATCTAAATTTTAAAGCAAAAATGATTGGAAATATGAAGAACATTAAAGAACTTAAATCATGGTAGTTTAATCCTGATTAAGTGTTTAATTTTAGATTATTCCAGATATACAATGTACATTAGAAATATCCCAATCACTTAATACATAATTTATATACATTTTATCTCGAAAATAGCTACTATTTGGATGGACCAAGTGCTTTTCTGTAACCAATACCCAATTTAATTACAAATAATTTCAGAATCTTCAGAACTTACACTATTACATGTTTTACCAATTTTACCAATAATAGCTTTTTTCAGAAGCTTTTTAAGTGTTTAATGTAATTATACATTTTGAAATTCACTTTTATAATATTTCCAAAACTGAAGCCCAGCAGTCAGCTTAAGAATGTAATAACAAGTACAAAATGGGAAAATATATGCCTTAATTCTTTCACTAAACATAATACATCTAAAACAGTTTACGACTGTAACAGAAATTGATTTAGTACCTATTACCTGTTTTGTATCAACTAAATTTTGCACTAAAGGTCACTTTTCTTAAAGTCCATGCAAGGTCCTTTGGATTTGAATAGCAAGTAACACAACAGACTCAATACACCCATTTTGAAATTAATTGAGTAATTTGCTGGATTATATATTTTGTGCAATCTGCAAAATTGAAAGGCAGATCCAGAGGGAAATCAAAATAAAACACGTGATAAAGAAGCAAATATAAAGTTTCACAGCTTTAATCAAAGTCAATTGTTCATTAGGAATATTTGCCAAATATATTCAGTCCAAACACTCCCAAAGCTCTCAATTAGTTAAATCAACCTACATATCACAATTTCAAAAATCCTATCACCTGTCATAATTATTACCTTCTATTACATTTAAAGGTCGAGAATTCTGCCTAAGTTCACCTGTATCTATGCCATGAAGAATCTCATGGCACAGTGGGCATCTGTCCTGCACATACAGCCACTTTCTCAGGCAAACACCGTGGAAGAAGTGCCTGCACCTCGTTATTTTAGCAGACTGCATTTCTTGATAACAAATAGCACAAACGTCATCGAGAGTTTGCAGCTGTTCCCTATCGGCCTCAGGAAGACTCTCAATCTTGTTCACAGCTGTGCGTCTTTTCATAAACACCGACCAACCGGTTTTGGCGTCACACCAAATGTTGAAATAGGCGTGGATGCACATCATCACTGCCCGGATAGCGCTGCCACTTTCAAACATCAAAATCCAAGCTCCATTGAAAAACAAGAATATACCGAATCCGAATTCTATGATGTTACCAAAAGCTCTAATGTAATAGATGTAGTCGTCTAGCTTTTCCCAGAAGGTTTCTCGCCTGGCGTCGATAAGAAACAAAGAGTAAATAGCTATAGAAACAAACACTTTAACGATGACCTCAACACTGAAAGCAGTAACGGCTAACAGCCAGGTTGACGTTTCTTGAGTTGACCACAGGAAGTACATCAGAATGACGGGTAGTACCACCAGCACTACACAGACTAATAACGCGTGGAGGTGCCTCCTTAATGAGGGATTGTGGGAAGCACTCAAACTCATCAAAAGAGGGTTTACAATGTTATGAGTGAAATGCAACAGAGCTGTAAAGAGAAGACAGAAATTTCGACATAGTCGAACAAATCGTACCTCTGGTTCCAATCCCGTTAGACCAGTTTGCAGCGCGAGAATATAAAACACAATAGCGGAAACTGTGCCAAAATTTTTGTCGTTTTCATCGTCAGTTAGTAGAATCCATTGGAAAAACTTCCCAATATAATTGCAAATATATGAAACGATACTGGTAATACCCAAAACTGCTGTTAGGGTATCACAACCAGTAACCATAAGGTATTTCATAAGTCTAAAATAAGGAGAGTGTCCATCTTCAACGTCCCAATAACCGGCCATATAGAATATTCCAGCATGTTCTACAACCCGAAGTATCCAGAATGTTCTCAACACTTCGGGCACGTTCAGTCTAAGCCATTCTGACTCGACCAGCGCAGACATTCCAAAATTCGATACAAATAACTTTGCTTGTAAATAACCAGCGTATATGGAATGCAGTATATGAGCTGCCGATGTACAGAGCACAAATTTTACCAAAGCTAGAGGTATGAGGGCGGCCAGTAAAGGAGCGTGATTCAGAAGACACAGTGGCATCGGTAAAATCGCTAGAACCGAGGGCACTAGGAATGCTGCGGGTAGCATTTTTTGCAATAACGGATATCGAGGACCAAGGTGTATATTAATAAAAATGATTGCTAGTAAAGATTGTAAAACATAGTTACGCATAATGTCAAAGAAGAATCCTTTGTGCTGTAGGAACTGGTCTATGCTCAAGGTCATGATGAAATGGATTAGGCCGGAGGTTCCATCTTCTTGGGTTTCAATGTTCACAATCGATTTTACTGTACTTACGTTTGTCCAATATGAAACAAATATAAGTACGACTGATACTACGTACATGTAGACTATCATTAGATTTTTTGTGTTTAGAATGAATATGCATATCGCAAAGGCGCAACCTAAAACAAGAAGATATTTCTAGTTACACTCATATAGTAAATACAAAATAAGTGCATAGTAGTTTTAATTTATAACATTTTTCAGAGTAAATAATATTAAGAACTTTCGAGCTCATACGCGTAAATCCACGATTTATCACCTGTCAATATGTCATAAACGTGTTTTGAAGCACCGCGATCGTATTTTTTGAGCTTTTCTTTCGACCAATCGACACGAGCCTTTTTTTGAACGATTGACAAATTGTGTGGGATCCAACGCGAACAAATTTTTTTGACATTCAAATGTTTATGCAATATTGAATGTATGATGGTCCCACTAATGTGTAAAGTTGACTCAATCTCATGACGATCTTGCAATATCAGCTCGGGCACTGCATCAATGGTTTCCGGAACAACAACTGTTTTTGGACGACCTTCACGAAATTCGTCTTGGAGTGAACTACGACCTCGATTGAATTCACCATACCATCGATAAACAGTGGCCCTTGATGGAGTTTCATCGCCAAAAATTAAATTAAGTTCATCCATGCACTCTTGCTGACTTTAATCCACGTCGAAAGTTGTAAAAATGATTTCATTCCATTTTTTGGCCGAGATGAATCCTTTAAGTACTGTAAACAACACATAGCGCTCGTATGTTCTGAGTACGTATAACCTCAAAAATGTCAAATTTTACGATAGAGCTGTCAGTTGTCAGATTGCAACACTAGGGTTGTCCAATCCCGAAATATAAAAGGCAGCCCTCGTAGTATATGTATAATTAATAATGGTATATAATTCCTAAAACTATCTTGTTTTCTTCACTTTTCTCTGGTTTTAATAAATATAGTTGACATAGGGCTGTAGCAAAGTTCCTGAAAAATGTATCTTAATTGGCAAGGTTGTTAAGAAGTTTTCATACTGCAGTATAGATATCATCTTTGTACACCTTTGATAGTGTTTTTATCTGTGATGAGACGTATTTTTAGCTCGGGCCAATTTTTTTATTATTTTTTTAAATCTTGATGCTCCTGACAGTTTTCCTTTGTTGAATCCTCTTTTGCTTCTTTTAAGAGTCTTGCAATATTTTTGCAGAATTCTACATTTCCTGATGGCCTTGAATTTGTATTGAGATGAATATGTTAAAGGACATATTTAATTTATTGCATTAAATTAACAAACGTAGTTAGCTGAAAATGTAGAATACTGTGTGAAAAACACATTTGTTCACCAGATTTGTCACTTTAGAACCATGTAAATCTTGATTCTTCAAGTTATAAATTCCATAAATCAATAATAATTAAAAAATGAAATGATTAATTGTATAAATCAAAATTGTAGGGTAGCTAAAGTGAAAGTGAATATTTGTAAATGTACCTACATGACATATTATAGCTTGTTTTGTATCAAAGTAAAAATTAAAAAATCAGGGGTAAGCAATTCCTAGTATATGAACATATACTAACTAGCAGTAAAATATGAAAAAATACTATTATGAAAAAATGTCAATTTACTAACTCAAATTTTAGTTACATTGTAGCCACATGATACACAATGGATTAAATGATTTTTTTGTGTTCATTTAGAAATTAGTAATCAGTCAGAGGTTTGGCATCCTCTGTATAAAGTTATTCAGTTTCTTCATAAGAGAAAGCAACTGATAACCTGAATTTTATCATTCCATTGATCTGGGAAGTCTTCTCTTCAGGACCCACACGAATGTACTCAAAGATAAATATGGGTGATGGAGAGTTGAAGACAAAAAACTAAAACTAGCTGGTTTGAAACCTCAGTGAAACATACCAACGGGATAGTGATATAACAAGGTCTTAAAGGGATGTCTTCTGACAGAAAAGACAACAATATTTAATTCACCTACCTAAGTTCATCAAGGAATCATTTTTGATTGTCAGGGGATAATCATAAGTACTAAGTTCTTTTGTAGATATCTAAATCTCCCAGTGTTGTATACAACTTTCTATGACTATGTATCCAAATGCTCAATCACTGCAAATAGAGATTTGTTAATTATTCTGGGAAAATCTCTGACTGAAAATCATTCTTCCTTGATACCAACATGTTCCCATTCAATTCAGGCTGAGTTGTAGAAACTACTGGGTAAACTATTCAGTATCTACTTGCATGATAAGTGACAAGTTTCACACTATATGTTTTTGATATATACATTCATTACTAAAATCAATGATGATTTAACTGTGTTTCTGGGAGAAAATTGATTAAAGGACTCAACTTCAATTTATGATTAATATAATGTTATTTTGAAGAAAGGACATTCTGTATGTATGGTAAAGCATGCTATTAATTTCCTGATCATGTTAAACATTATTGCACATTCTTTTCTTCATTTCAATATTTGAGCATCTAATTATTCATAATCTATGATTCCCCCCCATATCAAATAGTTATTATTTCATATACTTGACTATCTCTCCCACAAATGTGGTATACCAGTTACAGTACACTTTCACCTATCTTTTCTATGAGTTTGGATTGTTCTCAAGGGCTATCTCCCATTATTACAAACTAGGTTATTCTAAAGTGGTGTTATATTTAGTAACAATTTTATGTATGATGGAAAGAGCCTAAGCTATCTCTTAATTTGATATACTTCCTATTCACAGAAATAATTGCTGTTTATTCACATGTAGGTACGCTGCAATTTTCTTGTAAGTTTTTTTGATTAGCTTAGATGGCTAGCTTAGCTTTTGGAATTGTATCAAATGCAGCTTTTGATTCTATCGACACTTTTATTATCCCTTCCTCATTATATCAATTATTTTTTTTCAACTTATATTTAGTCCCAACTTTTCCTTTCACTCATAAGGGTAGTTTTAGTTCAACTAGTGATTTCCTCAATTGGTTGTGTATTATTTTTATATATAATGATCCAGATAAGTTTCATATTTAATTTTTTTCATAATTTGTAAATATTTTTCTAATTTTTGCAATTATAAACTTTTCACTCATACAAAAGCTAGTTTTAGTACAGTCAAGGAACCAATTTTGAATAAAACAAGACATATTAAATTTAGCCCAGGTCATTTATGAAAATGTCTGACAAAATTAACAGTAGGACAAAATCAACATCCACATAAAACATGAATAATTGACATAAATTTCAACATTGTTCTGTTTTTTTTTTAACAAAAAAACCTGTGAAACCATGGTCACTACTATGGACAATGTTGTAGAGACATGAAAAACTACAAAGTGAGCTACTATATGCTCAACTTTGTTAATTGGTTCATGAGATAATGGAATCGTTTCCCAAAATTACAACAACAAAAAAATCGTTTGTTGTATAGCTAAAACATTCTTATTAACTAAAACGGTAGATCTTCTCATAACCCAATTTATGATCTAGAAATAAATACTGTAGCCCCAGTAGTTTTTGCAAAATTTCAGTCAAACCTGGAGAAGACTTTCTTTAAGGGGCCATATTACCTCACTGGAAGTCCCTTTCATTAGGAATAAAACAGCATTGGGAAGTAGAGAAGTTGGTTTAGAGACCCCTGATCTCAGTTTTCCAAAATTAAAATTTAAAATAAATACATAAAGGCAGTGAAAATATTTGGTCATTCTGAAGTCTTTCAGCTGGATGAGTCCATTCATAAAATTGCTAAGAGGTGTTACCTGTGAAACTATATCTTATTTTAAATAATCTTATTAGAAATTTAAATTTTAAACAGACCCATATTCATATTTCTTGCAACATATTGATTTATGTAATAAATTTAGCAAAATATCTAAACTCCTTTTAGACACTGATGTTAATGCTGGAGCTGTCAATTTTAATATACAAAATATGTAGGCTGTTGTGAGATTTTTTCATTTGAAAATGATTCAAGAAAAGATTAATCATTAATTAGTATTTATTAATAGAAATCTTCTTAACAGAAACCTGAATTGAACAATATAAAAATTGCAGTGTTAACAAATTGAGGATTAACATCAAAATTTTTCCTATTAACTTTTATTAATTTGTATCCACATTTAATTTTTATGTAACAATAAAATATATATGTAAGGAAAGTGTAAACATATTAAAACAAAGGAACCAACTATTATTTATTTGTGTTTTAAAAGATCAATGAATGCATTTTTATTTAAATTTAAAATAGGTATGCCTTTGGTATATTAAAAATAATTGTAACCCTATTATCAACAGTGTCTAAATGGAGTTTAGGTATTCCATTTTGCTAAATTTATTACATAAATCAATATTATGCTAGAAATATAAATATGTTTCTGTTTAAAATGAAAATTTGCAATAAAAATATTTTTATAAGGACACAGGTACCTACCAACCATTCAGTGATTTTTCGAATGGACTCTTCCAATTGAAAGAATTCAGAATGGCCAAATATGTTCAAAACCTATATGCATTTATACTTTCAATTTTGGAAAACTGAGATGAGGGGTCCCTAAAACAACTCTACTTTCCAATGCTGGTTTATTCATAGTGAGGTATTGACCCTTTAAAAAAATTACTTCCACAGGTTTTGCAAAAATTATGGGGCCTACAATATTTATTTTTAGAATATAAACTGGTCTGTTAAATTAATAAGAAAGGTTCCATTATGTAAGGAACCAATTAACGAAGTTAAGCATATAGTTTCACAGGTAAATTTTGTATAAATGGTGAAAAACTAAATTGTTACCGATTTTTTGAGGTTTTTTTGTTATAAAACAAAAGCACATCAATAAACAATGTAGAATTTTATGTCAATTAGTCATGTTTTATCATTAGAACACATTGATGTTGTTTTCGTTCTACTATTAATGTTGTCACTAAAATGACTTTTCTCTGTAAATGATCTGAGCTAATTCAGGTCATTAATGAATCAGAAATGGCCAAAAAAATGTGAACCATATATACTCATACTTTTTGTTATTTTAAACAAGTGATGAAATACATAGAAAGTGAATGAATAATCCACTACTTCTTGAGCACTAGCCAAAATACCATATTTTTTCCAATCAAAAATTAATTAATTAACATACTTGGCACCATTCATACATACAATAGTATTGTCAGAATGATTTCATTGCTAGACTCTGGTTAGCTATGAATAAACTTCTTTTATACTTAATATTAATACTAGCAGTGTAAAAAAACTGAGGTGCAAAATTTCCTTACAAAGTTAGTGACACATAAAAATCATGACATTAATGAACAGAATACACATAATTGGTAGGGAAACCTGGTAAACTTGAATAATCCTTGAAATTTGGAAAAGTACAACAAATGTTGTCATCCAATATGTTTGGCAAATAAAACTTCAAAAATGTATTAGAATGCACTGCTAGATCAAAACCCCGTTTCAATAAAATAAAATAGGAACAAAATATTAATAAATTAGCAAAATAATATGTTTACACAAAGTTGGCATAAATCATTCATAACAATTTGAAAAATTCAATTGTCTTGTAACATATAGTGGCAATATATGCCTATGACAATAACAGTCAATAGTGCACATATAAGAATCAATAATTAGTGAATAATTTAGGGTACCATTAATATTCAAATTAACAACTGTTCTACTAACCTAATGTGCTGAACAAGAACCTGATAACTGACATAAGGATAACTTTATACATCACCGGATCATATTGTTCACTATGTGAAGTCACATTATTAAAATCATTCCCATTTGGTTCGAATTTTTCTCCAATATCTGTGAGATCGTATTCTGCCAGGCCATTAAATCCGATAAGTCCTATTTTTAATATTTCATCGATTACGAACAATGGAGGTACACGTAGAACTACCTCAACTAATCCAAAAACTTTGGTTCGATAATCCATATCCATTTCATTGCAATTCAATTGTTTTTTGTTTAAAATTAATATGTTTTCGAAGTCACTTATGAATTGACAAGATAAACGTCAGTCATACTTCAGTTGACATTTTGGTTTAAAGCAAAATTTGGCATTGAAACTTTCGTTTTGATAAAATAGAAATTTATAGTTAAGCAGTTGCGTCTGCATCTAGTTGTTAAATACTAAACTGATAAGTTAATCTATTCTGCAGCAAATTTCAAAACAGAACTCTTTGAACGTCCTGTTGTAGTTTACCACAAATGCTAAGAGATGGCGGGGCCGTACAATTTGTCAACATTTTTTAAACTAAATAAAATAATGTTTTATTGTTTCTTTTCAAAATTAACATTTAAGATTATAAAATATTGTATATGAGATGTGTAAATTTGAGAAGTACAAGCTCTATGTAACAAGTGACAGGGAAGTATATTTTATAAGAACCTTTCACTTCCATGGTTCAGTAACAATGACTGTCGCCTTTTTTATTTTATTTTTGTAACCTTGGACACTCGTATTTAAAGGACAAGTAAAAATTTGGTATGGTATATAACAACAATCTTTATGTATTATACGATGTACTTTCGTCAAAAAAAAGTTTATTGTTTTGCAAAAGATAATAATGATCATTATTTAAGTGGAGAATTCTCAAGTAGCTCAGGTCATTTACAAAGAAAAAGAAAGACCTTTTGGTGACAAAATTAATAGAATGAAAGTAACATCAACGTGTTCTAAAGATAAAACATGACTAAGTGACATAAAATTCAACAATTTCCATGTATGCTTTTTTATTTATTAAAAAAAACTCAAAAAATCAGTAACAATTTAGTTTCATGCATGATCTGTGATTTAGTTTTTGACCTTTTACACAAAATCTACCAGAGAAACCGTTTTTGCTACTATGGGCAATGTTGTAGAGAAATAAAAAACCTACGAAATGAGCTACTTACGCTCAATAAATATCGATAATTGGAAGGTAATGGAACCTATACATGAAATTAAAAAAAATAACCGTTAATATTTGTTTTTTATTTTATAGTTAAAACATTCTTATTAACTGAGAGGGTAGATCTTCCCTTACCCAATTTATGTTCTAAAAATAAATATTGTAGCCCCGATAGTTTTTGCAAATTTTCAGTAGAACCTATGAAAGACCTTTTTTGTTAAAGGGTCATATCACCTCACCAGATGACCCTACTATAATGAATAAACCAGGGTTCGAAAGTAAAAGAGTTGATTTCAGTTTTAAAATTTTTTAAAGTATAACTACATATTTTAATCGAAAATATTTGGCCATTTTTGTTTCGCCCCTGTGAACGAGTCCATTCGAGCAATATTTGTAGATGAATTTAATCAATTTTGGTTGGAGTCTTTGTGACATTATTTTATGAGTGGGGTCACAACCTCTTCATGCAATAACTCCATAGTTAATTAAGCTGCAAAAAAATCATAATATACAATTAGTGAAGTTTCAGGCAATATGATTTTGGAGAATTTGTAGAATAAGAAAATTAGGTACAGCCAACCATACACGCAGATATTTACATGACTCCACTCTTTTAAAAGTACATCAACGAAAAAACATTTTGCTAATGATTGATATCCAGATAACAGCAGATGCCAATGCAACGAGATACACGACCGATACCGAGCGTTCGAAACGATCCATTAATTTGTAAGTTGAAATTTAATAAATTTTTACACATTTTGAGCTAACCATTTCGATATTAGTTAAAAGTATTTATTCGTTTTTGTTTGAACACGCCATGTTTTATCTGTAGATATTACTGACACACCATTGGTAAATGATAATATTACATCATCAGGTAGATTGATTAATACGTTTTTACATATAATATAGAAAATAAAGATCCAAGAACTGTACCTTGGCGTATATCTGTTCTCAAGTCGCTAAAATTAGGTTTTATACTTTTTTATTATTTTATTTTTTATACATTTTTTTTTTCGATTTTGTTGATAATTTGTGATCAATTTGTGTGCCTTACCTCTGATGCTTTAATTATTTAATTTGTCCAATAAAACTTTACGGTTCACAGTATCTAATGCCTTAGCAAGATCTAGAAATGTAACTGCCACAGGAAACTACATATAAATAGGCAAAGACAAAACGGTTAGGGACCATTTTCTCCACTGCCTGTCAACCGATTTTCTTTATTTTTGTTTTGTTTAGTAGCAATTGACGACCTTCAGTTCAGAATGCCAAAATTAATTTATAATATTGGTTCATTCAGTAAATAAAATATATAAAAAAAAACATTACTTAAATCCATACTGTCAATGCCAAACAGATAACAGTAACAGTGTCGCCAGATTGCCTGAAGAGAAAATCTTATGATAGATTGACTCGAATGTGAAAGACCAATTAAATTAAACTAAAAAGTAACTAATTTTGACCCGTTCCTAAAGTTATTCTACATCGTCATGCTAATAAAATAGAACCCAGGAAAACTTACATTACATAATAATGGCCATTCACTGGGCTCTCGCAAGTTTGCAACTTTCATTACTTTGTAAATATGTATGGTTTGTCAACTAAAATAAGAATTATGTTGCAATTTATGAACGTATTTCTGATATTATTTTATTAATTTTAATGTTATACTTTCAATTTAATGATTGTTTTAATTTTTACCGTACAAATTTTATACAATTTGAATAAGATTACAAAAAATGTGAATTAATGCACTGATTGTAATATTTAAGACAAAAAGTTAGATCTGGCAGCCCTGCTCATGGCTATCTTTGATGTGGCACTTTGATTTGAATTTTAACATTTCTGAATATTGTTTAGTGGAAGATTATTAAAGCACGATGGTAAAGATAAGTTGTAAATTCAATGTGTAAAGTTCAAGATTTCAGCTTCATTCACGAGAAGTTTTTAACAAATGTAAGTATTACTTATTTATCATTAATTAACAGCAGGTGCTTATGTTCCTTTATATTTTCCATACAAAACAGAAAGTCATTGCTTACAATGTGTTTGATCTTTCATCTATGTTAATGAAATTATATTGAATTATAAGTTTTTGGCTGAGGTTTTTTAATATGTACTTATGTTTTGTAGTTATCTGGAATGTAATAGTAGGTATAACACCTTCATACTAACTTTTGAGTTGGATGATTTTATTTTACGTTTACGAGCTGAAATCGTTAACTGTGAAATGTCAGAATGATTGTTTTTATTTCGTTTTATTTCTTACTTTAAGACTATTGAAATTTTTCAGTCTCAAATCAAACACTTTTTTTGATAAATATAGGTATTGAAAGATGTTTTAAATATTACATTTAATATTAATTTATTATTTAATACAATGTTAATATTTTTAAAGGGAATTATTTTTTTATTTTAAAAATTAAAACTATATGTTTGAATATATTTAAAGACCGAATCTTTCAATTATTTATAAGTAGGGAATCTGCTAGTTACTGTTTTGTGTTCATACATTTTATGGAATAAACAATTTAGTTATTATTATATGGTTTAACTCCTTCAAAATCCTGGTGTTATTACAAGACTTTTATCTAAAATAAACATTTCATTGACATTTTAACGATTTAATCTACAAAGACATATATTTTTATTGAACACATTTGAGTAATTATATATGGAAGAAGCGTTACCTGTTGTTAAATCATGGAAAGAGCATCTTTGATAGTTCAGCATCAGGTGTTGTTTATTGTTCAGTAGTAAAATAGTCAATGTAGTAGATCGGTATTAATTATTCTGTAAGTTTTTGTTGTGAATTTAATTATCTTATTACTATATTATTTTCACAATTCTCAGAAGGTGCGGTGTAACAAATTGACAAGCAGTGGAAAACAGAAAATGTATATTAAAGATTTTGGTTTTTATAAGGTTGTTGGACATATATATTTTTTAAATTTTATGAACTCGACTGAAACTGCAAATGACGAAAACTTTTAGGTTACAAAGTGCAATCCCACCAAAAACTGGGAGTATGCATTTAGAAAAATTATTTGGAATACCTATATTTAATTAAATTCTCATATTTTCATGACGTCTCCTTCTCCGGTTTTTCTCCACTTTATTGCTGATACCTCAATAATGTTCACAATTTGATGAAATAAGGTCGAATTTCGACCACTAGGCGACAACTAGTACTTTTTATCGGACTATTGAAATTTAAAGTTATAATATAATTTAAAGCACCTTTAGTACTCAAACATTCATAAATCCGAATTGTTTTAGATTTCTTGATAAAATCAAGAATTCTATAGTCTTTTTCAAATATTCGTGAGTGTCGGTGATGACAAAAAGTTGCAACACCCAAATACCAAGGAGTATAATATTTTTAATTTAGTTTGTTAATTGTGTATTTTTCCACCGCGGTTATCTATTTACTCCCCAAAGCGTCTTGGCGTTGATTTAATAAGGTGCTCTATTTCTTCTTGAGGAATACTATCCCAAGCTACCTGTATCTTATGTCTTAGGATCTCCAACATATGAGGGGATGGGGTAAATTTCTCAGCCTTCTATCCATTATATCCCAAACATGGGGGCTTGACACCGCCGATGGCAGGTTTTAGCAAATAAACACTAAAAAAGTGGCGGTGTATTGAGCCCCTTAGACCCTCTGATCCGCCAGTGGGTGTACATGTCGCTCAACATCAAGTTGAGGTTGATTCATTCTCCTCGACGTTGTTTAACCCTTGTTCTGTCATCATGTCCACTGAAGCAGACTCGAGATTCATCACAGAAGACGACCCGATGCCATTCCACATTCCAATGTTGACGTTCTCAGCACCACTGTAGTACTTGCAGTCGATGATCAGAGGTCAGAGGTAGCAAAAGATGGGGTCGATAATGCTGCGGTCCATAAGACCTTATACGGCGGTAACCGAGTCGCCTAAAATCGGTCTCTAAAGGCCATATGTCTTAGACTTCGATCTTAAACTTCATTTGTGTCATTTGGACGTCCGGTACCTACTCTTCTCCGATATTGGATATTATTAAACCACGCTTGACAACATATCATAACATTAGTTGGATTTCTGTTCGTGCGGTTAGCGATTTCTCGAAATGAAAAACCCGCCTCCCGTAAACCAATATTTCCACCTCTTTCAAATTCAATTAGGTGGCGGTACATTCGGCATAGACGTATTTTAGGCTTTTTACCATTACTAAACATCGATTTTGGATGCCATCAAACACTTTGTTTTTTGTTGGAAATTTAAAAAATGTAAAAAAGACTACAATACTAACTGATACTAACTTTTCGAGATTTTTCAATCTAATTGTAAAAGTTGGTATCGTAATTTCTTTGGCTGGTGTTAGTAAACCTACGAAATTTTTCGAGTGATTTCCATCCTAGGAATCACAGGAAAACAGCGTTACGCACAGTACGACTCCCGATTTGGAGTCTCTTTGTCACCATCATTTCGCGATAAAATAACAATACTAACTGATAAAAAAAATTTACATTTATAAAACATTCACCATACTACCAAATTTTATTATAGCATCGATATTTTACCTAAACAATGTGAAATTTAAAAATCTCCTTCTGGGTGTTGCGATTTCTTTGTCAGTGTATATACAGGGTGAGTTTTTTTTTGATGATGGGGATCTCGAAAACTAGTGGAGATAGAGGAATGGTTAAATTGGGAAAGATTTGCAGTTTTACTGGCCCAATTTAATGACACTCTCTGATTTTTGTACTAGATATTTTGAAAGAACGAAATTCTGTCGATTTAGTCAAATCCGTCTAGCTCCTTTGTTTTTGATTTTATAAAAAAAGTGTAAATCAAAATTGAAGGGAATTGAATCTCGTTTTCGAGATATGACACAAACTTATGTTTTTTGAATGGAAACCATAGTTGGCTATGACCTCAAAAAATCGGACATTTTTAGAGCTTTTCAACGATATAATACTCGATATAGTTATTCATAAAAATAACGGAGTTATGGATGCTTTTCTCTCTTATTTTCACTTTTAAAATAGGTAGCCATGAAAAAGATTGTTTTCACTTTGACGTTTCCTTATTTGAGAGTAATTTCATTAGTAGTGCTGAACTGCCAGTCGATATTGAAAAGTTTTCGTGATAAAATGGAATATTGTAACGAAGAAAAACTGACTATGGTGGAATGTTATATCATATGCCATAAAAATTCAGTTCGTGCAGCTGAGGAATACTTTCATAGATATTTTAATCGTCGTCAACCTGCTCTATGTACTTTTAGGAGGCTTTACGATAGTTTACGCAGATATGGATCTCTTACTAAACCACCAAAGGAACTTAATCAAATTAACGAAGCAGCACAAATAAATGTTTTGGCAATGTTAAATGAAAATCCATCTACATCAACTCGTGAGATTGCGGCAGAAGCTGGCACATCTCAATGAACTGTAGTTAAGGTACTGAAAGCGCACAAGTTCCACCCATACAAACTTTCAGTTTCTCAAACTTTGCATGCTGGTGACGAACATCGACGTATTTTGTTTTTTACATGGTTTAGAGACATGTGCCTTGACAATCCACAGTTTCCATGAAAAATTTATGGTCAGATGAAACTAGATTTACTAACTGCGGTATGTTCAATACACACAATGAGCATCTGGGCTAAAGAAAACCCTTTCTATGTAGAACAAAGACGACCCCAGATAAAATTTGGTCTTAATGTTTGGTGTGGTATCATATGGTCTACTATTCTGGGGCTTTTTATCTATGACGAATCACTTACTGGGGAGCGCTACTTGCATTTCTTGCAATACACTTTTCAAGACATATTGCATAATTTGAATTTGAGAACTCGTTTAGAAATTGAGTGGTTCCAACATGATGGAGCACCTTCTCATAACTCGTTATTCGTAAGACAACACTTAAATAATATCTATCTAAACTCTTGGATAGGAAGAAATGGCCCACGCGAATGGCCACTCCGGTCTCCCGATTGAGCAGTTATAGACTTCTATTTAAGGGGTGCGCTAAAAAACAAGTATACAAAAGAAAGTATAAGACAGTTGGTGACCTAAGGGAGGCGGTATCTCAAGCAATTGAAGAAATTTATAGGTGGTCTGTGAGGAAAGCGGGAATGTCAATGTTAAAATGCAATCCAATTTTTGTCTAAGTAACAATGGTGGACTTTTCGAACATAAATTGTAAACATTACTATGTATACTCTCTTCGGGGTGTCATTCCTTTGTACGCAAGACAATATAAGTACCTACTTATTTAGTCTTTTCGTTATATCTGTTATACCTAATAAAAAAATCGTTCAATGTTTTTTGGAATAGTTATTAATAAATCAATCTATTTCATGGCTAACTACGTTAAAAGTGAAAATAAGACAACTCCGCTATTTTTGTGAATAACTATATCGAGTATTATATCGTTGAAAAGCTCTAAAAACGCCCGATTTTTTGAGGTCATAGCCAACTATGGTTTCTATTCAAAAAAGATAAGTTTGTGTCATATCTTGAAAACGCGAGCTGTCACGCAAACGACGACATGACAATCATATTCGGGATACAATTCCCTTCAATTTTGATATTTACACTTTTTTATAAAATCAAAAACAAAGGAGCTAGAGGGATTTAACTAAATCGACAGAATTTCGTTTTTTTTTCAAAATATCTAGTAAGCCATTACTTTTTACAAAAATCCGAAAGTGTCATTAAATTGGACTAGTAAACTGCAAATCTTTCCCAATTTAACCATTGCTCTATTTCCGCTAGTTTCCGAGATCCCCATACTGATCATAAAAAAAAATCACCCTGTATATGACCCTGCTCTTAGATTTAAAAATTGATTTATGACAGCACAGTTAAGGTTATCAGGCCAGATTGATTTCTCGATGATGATATTAATAATATGTACTAGAGGGGCTGTAATATGATGAGATTAATTAATTATTTAAATGTACGTTTACCCCTACATTTTGAAACTTCATTTTATTAATCCTTTTTGTAACCTCAATACAATTAGTTGGTAAAATTTTATAAATGACCTTATGTATGACAAGACGAGAGTAGGATGGTTTCAAGAGGTTTTCACTAAGTTTAGATCCAATGTTGCAAAAGTATGCATTCATCAAATTAGATATAGTGCTTGGATCATAAATTGTTTGATTCTGTTCATTGAAAATACAAGCAATAAGTCGTAATTTTATTTTACTTACTCAGCAGTAAATTGTTGAACAACCCTATATCTAATTTTAAAAAGTGTGTTATTAGTTGGTAAAAAATAATATTAAAAGCAACATTTAGAAATGAAAAATGGAACGCCGCCTTAAAAAACGATAGCTTTCAAGCATTGAATGAGAGAGTAAACGGTTTGTTACTAAAAATATAGCTTTAAGCACATGTGTTTCCGAAACTACTAATATGCCAACGTACCATGATCATTAGTGACTCTTTAGCTAATAGCCTTACACCACCGTACGTCAAAATAACATATTAATCAGAAGAGAGCATTTTCGTTCTTCTTTTATTTAAGTCGCTGGCATGTAAAGCGCATTGAAGGGTTTTAAGTTTTAAAATTCTTTACGAAAAATATAAACAGTTTTAAAGTGACATTGTGTCAAATGTTGTATCTGACAGGTCAGATACAAGTTGAATAAAAGTAGAGTTATTGTTTAAGTTCTAGAATTTTTTTATTGAAGTCCCTGACTCCGAACATACCAAAGAACTTATTGAAGCGAAAGCTTCTTAACATGAAAATAGATGAGCAAGGGAATGAAATGCATAATTTTAAATTTCATTTGTTTCGACCCGACCCGTCCGACCGACACTACACACTGGCTCAATCTTTAAATGCCCATCTAATTCAGTTTTCTGTGAAAGAAACAGAGACCAGGTAAAATACATTATGAGTTTCTTCTTTATAGAATACTAGCCGTTACCTGCGGTTTCACCGGCGTACAGAATGTTCAAGCCTTCGCAAAAAGAAATATCTTATGAAACATATGGGTTATCCTATGTAAAAAAAAAATCTAACTTGTTTGAACCGCCTTACTTAACCATAAATCCACTAATCCCGAATATATTACACCCAAACTGCAGGCACTTATGGGCCACCCAATATAACAATTTTATTCGACATTTTTTTGAATCACATTGAATAACTGTAACTCTATTGCACCCTATATTGCAACCATACTGTATGCTGCTGTTTATTTGTCACCTAATATAACTTTTTGAACACCTGACTATAACTCTTCTCTACCCTTTACCTATATTTCAGCTATGCAACTGCATACGGTCTACGCTGTATACAATTATTTCTGATATTTTTTGAACGACCGTTTAAAGTAAAAGTTCTCTTTACTCTATAATTTAATCAACCTTAATGTGCAGCTTTTCCTAACATTGTGTTAAACACACTCTAAAACTATAATCTTGCTTCTACCCATATTTCAGATATTCTATATAGTAGAATGCAATTGTTTATGGTCAACCCTAAATAACAATTTTTTTAACAACTTTTTTGATCCATCCTAATAGGAATGATGTGGAACCCTTCGTTAGTCACAAATATAAAAACACAGTTTTGCACCCTAATACCAAACTTTTATTTAAACTCTCACCTAAACTGCAACTGCTTATTGACCACCCTATGTAACAATTTTATTAAAAAAAATTTAACCGCTTTGTATAACTAACTCTATTTCCATCTACATTAAAACCATCCTGTATACACCGCTTATCAAACATTACAGCTAATAACTATAATTTTACTCTACAAAATATTTCAACCACCCCGTATGTGCATCTGCTTAGGGGCAACCAAATATAATTTTTTTAAATACTTCTAATCACACTGTATGAACTATAATTTTACTTCGATCTATGTTTCAGATATTGCATATATGCAACAGCTCATGTTCTATCCTACAAAAAAAATTATCCAACCTGTTTGACTATAAATCTACTCCACCCGCTGTTTAAACCACCTTGTATTTGCAACTACTTATCTGCCACACAGTATAACATTTTTTCTACCACCCTGTATAACTATAAATCCATCAATGCTAAATATATTTCACCAAAACCGCAACTGCTTATGGGGCACAGAAAATAACAATTTTGTTTAACATGTTTTTGAATCACCTTGTATGTATTCCAACTACCGCTTCTGTTTATTAGTCAACCAATATAACATTTTTTAAATAATTATCATAACAGTTCTTCACCCTATATTTCAACTATCATACCTTTGCAACTTATTATGAACTACGGCATTTCACATTTTATCCTTATATTTTGTCAAGATATATTAAAGTATAATTTCCCTCAACACTTCATTTAAACCACTTTTCATTTACAACTTCTTCTAAACGTGTTTGAATGACACTGTATAACTATAACTTTACTGCGCTTCATATTAGGTACTCTATATATGCAAGTGCTATATAACAAAATTTTTCTAGCATTTTTTACCCACCCTGTATAATTCTAACTGTAAGCCACCCTATATTTCCACAACCTTTTATATGCAACTACTTATTTGCCACCAAATATAACATTTTTCTACGACCCTGTATCCTTTGAACCCTACTCCACCCTGTATTTCAACCATCCGGTAAATAGAACAGCTTTTAAACCCACCTGTATGGCTGTAATTATACTCCGCTACATATTTTAACCATCCTATATATGTAACTACTTGTGGATATAAAACAAGTTTTTAACCAGAACAGAAACTATAATTCCACTCCATCTTATATTTCAAACACCCTGTATAAACAACTGCTTCTAACATTTCTTCAACCCATTTCATAACTATAGTATCTTATGCACATAATTCAAAGATCCTAACTGCTTCCCAAACACATTTTTTAAGTTCTTTTATTCACTGTATAAATATTCTACCCTTTTTCAACCACTTGGTATATGGAACTGTTTATGGACCACTCAATATAACTTTTTTGGACCACACTACTTATTTCCACCACATCGTATATATCCAGCTGCTTATAGGCAGAGGCGGCGCAAGACGTAAACTTAATGTGGGCAAAATACATTTCGCGAGGCCCTCTGATGGTGCAAGAAGGGACTATAAAATCAAAAATCATTTGAAATTAAGATTCGAGGCCCTTTGCCCCGCGAGGTCGTGGACGGTGCGAGACCTATTACCCCGCGAGGCCGTGGGCCGTGCGAGGCCCTTTGCTCCGCGAGGCCGTGGGCGGTAGCCCACATCGCCCACGCCTTACGCCGCCTCTGCTTATAGGACTCCAAATATACCTTTTTAGATTTTTTAAATCCATGTAATTCTACTCCGCTCTAAGTTTCCTATATACAGAACACCCTGTAAAATTACGCTTGATATATGTTGATTTTTGTTAAATCGAAACATTTGCACATTCCGAATTTTGATTAAAAGCTAAGCTGATGCCAGTATCTAATATTTTTTGCGTGCGGTGGAACCAATTGACTAATTGAATTACCCAACATGGTAGAAGTTTTTTCGCTATATCTACCGTTTCTGTCAATTTAGAGAGATAAAATGTCTACCAGATTTTAAGTCAAACTATAGGCATCGCAACAAAGAAATATTCAGCTAAATCAGTTAGGTAGTTCTTACGTGATGCCCGAACAAACAAACAAACAAACAAACAAACAAACAAACAGACAAACAAACTTACAATTTCATAATAGTATAGATAAATAATATATAGGAAATAATCTAATATACAATACCTGCATAAAATTTGTTGTTCGTTATAATAAAAACTAAAAAGTCCAATTCCCTCTTTGAGATACATTAAATTAGAGACTTGACATACGTCGGATATCAGAAAGAACACCATTAAACTTGCCATTAAATTTATGTATTGACTAGCTTCATATTATGAAGTAAACATTTTACATTAAGACTTCTGAATAATAATTAAATTTATTTAAGAAAAGCTTAACATGTAAAACTTCAAAAAGTTATTTTCATGATTTAATATTCTTGTATTTGTATTACTTTTCGTTAGTAGATGGCGCCACTATTAATTGAACAAGAAAGAGGAATGCCTTTGGACTTTGGTAAATTCCTTAATATCGCTCTGTAGACCATACCTATACTTCTGGGGATAGCGAGCAATGTACATTAATAATGACCTTTGAGCATATACTTTATGTGGCTTTAAAAGAATAAACTAAAAGTTACCGTTTTATTATATCTTAGATCATGTACCTCCTAGATATAGCCTGTCAAGCACAAAATCGTGACAAAGCTAGAAAGAGAAGGCAACAGAGACAGTAACAGGTTATTTCACTTAGTGTGTGGAAGCAGCCAATGAACAACATGCTGAACGTATTTCATTTAAAGCAGCTCCCAACCAAGTGAAATAGCCTCTTGCCCTCACTATTGCCCTCTCTCTCTTTAGTCTTACAACGACATTTGTGCATGACAGGCTATATCTAGAAGCTACATTATATTGAATTATGGACCTTAGAGCATTCACAAAATTATCGTATTGTAGTATTAGGTACTTACTAGGTGTATTTTCTGTGGTATTATCCAAATATAATTTGAAATTGAAAAAAATTTTCCAGGTTTGTCTCTGTTCGTGTGTTAAACTTATTATTGAAGCGAAAGATTCTTAACGGACGCCCACACTTACACATATGAAAATAGATGAGCAGGGGAATTAAATGCATAACTTTAAATTTCATTTGCTTTATTCTTGAAATAACCTTCCAATTCAGTCCTCTGTTTAAAAAACCGGGACCAGGTAATATATTACATCTTTTATGGAAAATTAATAACAAATAGGAAATAAACCAATATAACAATCCAAGTAATATAGAATACCTGCACAAAATTTGCTTTTCGTTCTAATAAACACTTCGATCAGTTCTCTCTTTGTGATAGATTAAATTGGAAACTTGAGATACATCTGAAATTAAAAATAATACCACACTAAAAGGCAACTTGGCATTAAATTTTCATAGGATCAACGAATACAGACTCATTAAGCAAAACATGTCCGTTGTTTACATCGTTTTGTTATCGTAATAAACAAAGTACGTTTACCACTCAATAGAGGGCCTGATGTATTACCTCCTCTAAATACCAGTGGTCCAGAGTCTAAAGCACACGGTTGCGAATGGAAAGTTCTCGGGTTCGAAATCGAGAACAATTATACTTTTTAGGGTTCCGTATATACAACATAGGGATATCCTTATACCTAATATCACTCAGGATTTCTGCCTCTGTCACATCACAGCAATTTTCTCCTAAACTACTAGACGGAAGAGGTTGAAATTTGGTATAAATGTATAGTTTGGTGACCCGATCAGGAGTACATATCGTAAATGAAGAAATTATTGATTTTAGAGGTACTTCTGGGGGGAAAAACTAAAAAAATTGACCGCCCCCCCTGATCTCCGAAACTACTGAGCCTAAAATTTTGAAAAAAATAGGAAATAGAGAACGTTGCCCGAACTTTACAGGAAAAATAAGGAGAAACCATTAATATTAATTTTGGGGGGCAAATTATAGAATTAAATAAAAATTTAAAAATAAAAAAAATTCAAACGCATCATGTAATATACCAAAATTTACCCATTCCCCCCACCTTATCTCCGAAACTATAAAACGTAAAGTTTAAAAAAAATTTAGAGGTATAGGATCTGACCTGAAGTTTACTGGAAAAATAAGGAGAAACCTCTACATTTAATTTTGGGGTGCAAATTACAGAATTAAATGGAAAATATAAAATTAAAATTGTTTCTAACCCATCACGTTATATATCAAACGAGAGGACTCACTACGACAAAAACAAATATATTTTTTTCATATTTTTAAAATAAATTAATTAATAGATATTAACAAAAATATAAAAAATTACCTATTCCCCCCCCTTATCTCCGAAACCATAAGCTGAAAAATTTTGAAAAAAATGGAAGTATAGCCCCTCACCTTAACTTTATTGGAAAATTAAGGAGAAACCCCTAATAATATTTTGGGGCCCAAATTATAGAATTAAATGGAAAATAAAAAATTATAATTGTTTATAACGGGTCATGTAATATATCACAGGGCTCATTATGACGAATACAAATATATTTTTTTAATTTTTTTTTAAATGAATATTTTAAAATATATTTAAAAATATTTTAAAAAATTACCCATTCTCCCCGTTATTCCCCAAACTATAAGATCTCAATTTTTTTGTTTATAGGAAAAATATGAAAAAAATAAAACGGATTATACAAATTATACAATTAAATGGAAAATAATGATTCAATTTTCAAACGCATCATGTAATATATCAGATAAAAGGCTCATTATGTGAATTACAAATATATCATATTTTTAAATCATTTTAGAAACTACACTATTTAAATTTTGAAAAATATATTTTATTTGAATTTTTTTAATAGTTTGAATAACAGATTTAATAATTTATAATTTAAAACTTGACCTATTTTGCCCTTTATCTTCCAATCTACAGAGCCTCAAAACTCAGACAGTAGATTATAAAAGACTTCTTTAAAAGTTTATTAATAAAATAAAACTCTAATCTTAATTTTTTGGGGCCAAATTAGAAAATTAAATACATATGTATTCTGATAAATTTCAAGCGAATCCAGAAGCATATAAAATGAAAAGTCTATGCGTGGAAAATCAAAGTTTATATTTCTTATAAATTTAAAACGCTTCCTTTAAAAGATGTAAGGGTAAATATAAGAAAATGCACTCATTCTCTGCTTGTCTGAAACTGGAATATTAGAATCTTGAAGGTGGTACGGAACCCTAAGTATGCGAGTCCAACTCACAATTGATCAAATTATTTTAATATTGTGTCATTATTAATTAATTTTATGTACTATTTTCAATTCACATAAAATTAATAAAATTCATTTTAATATTTATTACACAGAATAAGAACTTAAAATTCTTTAAATTGTTGCTACCCTTGAAAATATATGTATATAATTTATTTTTTTGTATAAATGGTAGGGGTTTGTAATAATAATTTTTTATTTAACATCTCAAATTTGCCTCGCTGCCCTCTGATTCAGCTTGATGATACATTTACCCAACTTAATTATTTTGCAGTAGGTGTTTTGTTTCATAAATTTCTGGTGTCAAAAAAGAAACCTTGACGTAGTGTTTACTTTGAATCATGATTTCAAAATCAAAATTGGGATTGTGTTTCAAACAAACACTGAATTGATTCGGGCGATACTTGTTGGAAATTCATTATAATAATTAACTGATACTATAATTGCAATTTCCACAAATTACGTTTTTTGAAAACTGTCCGACGCGTTTCGACTAATGTCTTTGTCAAGGAACTAGAGTAACTGGGTATTTCTTGAGGAAGTTGTATTTATATTCGAGAAGTGATATAATTACCAGGTACTTAGTTTTAAACAGGATTATTTAATTTTATTACAGGTAAAAGGATTACCCTGACAACAAAACCAATATTGATTCTTATAATAGTATAACCTATTTTGGCAAACCAAGTTCAAAAATAGCATCCTTTTTAAGAAAACAGAATATTAACGTTGCATTCAAAACAAACAATAGTCTTGGAAAATTTATCAAAAATAACAAATCAAAAATCGATCCAAAAAATAAATCTGGAGTCTATAAATTATCATGTGGGTCATGCCCTAAAGCCTATATCGGTCAAAGCGACAGAGCGTGTAAAAAACGTATCTATGAACACCATAATTCTTTCATTAATCAAAAAACAGATTCCAATTATGCTGAACATTTAGTAACAGAAAATCATCTTTTCGACGAAAAAAATTTAAATTATTACATTCAGAAAATAAAGGCAATAAATTAAACATTTTAGAATCATTGGAGATTAATAAACTTAAAAATACCGGTAATTTGTTAAACGACGAGACAGAAATAAATAATTCTCCCTTAATAAACCTCTTTAGTTAATCCTTTTACCTGTAATAAAATTAAATAATCCTGTTTAAAACTAAGTACCTGGTAATTATATCACTTCTCGAATATAAATACAACTTCCTCAAGAAATACCCAGTTAGTCTAGTTCCTTGACAAAGACATTAGTCGAAACGCCTGGGACAGTTTTCAAAAAACGTAATTTGTGGAAATTGCAATTTTAGTATTAGTTAATTATTATTTCAAACAAAGAACCAATGTTTATTAATTATAATTTTTTTCCAGTAATATTGATAAAGTATTTCATCAATTATCGACAGCGCGGTTTACGTTAATAATATGTTTTAGATATGATATTATATTCTGAGGAAGACATGTGAAGAATGTCTATGATATTCATCTAAAAGACACATATGTCATCGTTACTTCTGCTTGTCGCAGCTAATGACTAATTAATGGTTAGTTGAATTGTTTCCCCTGCGCGGTTGTCTCGTTTACTATTGAGCCGGTAATTGATTATATGAATCTAACGTTGGAATTTTATCTTTTCGAGATATAAATTGAACTAAGAACCGATTACGATTTCTGAGAACCGTGTAAATTCAAAATTTTCACAAATAAAATTTTGCTGATGATTAGAAATGTTTCTTATCCAATTCGTGTCTATATAATGAGAGTTTACATTATTCAGTGTCAAACTCTACGTCAATAATATTATCTTTTCGAGATTTTTCAATCCATTGGATGCAAGACAATATATTGTTTCTAGTCGAGAACCTTCATCAGTTGCGCTCCTCTCCACTGATTGAAATCTCGAATAATTATTTATGTATTTAGTACCTACATACTCGTAGAAGTTTCGACATCTAGGAGTTTATATTAAAAATGTTGACCGTCAAAATTTATTCTGCAATTACGGTTAATTGAAACGAATATCGACATCTAGGAGTTTCAGAGAAAACTAGCTCAGAGAGACCCCACATCGGGAGTCGTACGGTGTAATTTCCAGAACAGAAACACATGATAGAATTCGTCGGTTAACTTAAACCTATCAAAGTAATCATGAAACTATTTTACTACACATATTATGACTCCCAATTTGGGGTCTCTATGAGCTAGTTTTCTCTGAAACTCAAAGATGGCGAGAAATTTATAAGGTAAATCCTTGAAAAGATAGTAAAAATTCAAATATATAATTTGTTGTTCTTTTTTGTGTAAAAATCACTTGTTTGCACAACCACAATAATTGATAATAATTGATTTAAAGACATCTTATTTATATGCTTTTTGAAGAGTAAAAGTGAATTCTAGAAATTTGTATTTTGTCTTTTACAAGAGGAAAAATAGTAACATTGTTAAAAAAATTATTTAATGCACAAAAAAATTACAAAATCTTCTAAATTAATCGACCCGATTAAAACAACATAAAAAACGGCTGATATAAAAAAAGAAGAGCAACACAGCGGCTATCCTGAAATTTCGATAAAAGTAAAAAAAGACGACTACTATAAGTTTCTTGAATATACTCTGACAAAGTAAAAATAAGCAGCTGAACAGCTGTCGTATTGCTCATTGTGTCTGTAAATAGTGAATTTATTTGGTTAAAAACGTTGAAAGTAAAATGGAATATTTGTGAACATTTGATCCCACAGAATCTATAGCAATATGTATAAATACATAAAAAAAACTAAAACCAACCTCAAAAAAGGAACTTAACGAAAAAGCAAGAAAATTTTTTTCCTGGAATAATTACATTTTTTTTTCTGAAGTCGGTGCCATGTTGGACAGCAAAAGTATAAAGTAGAACTCATAAATGAATCTCCTAAATTATTGCAGGACAAAAATAATTTTTTAATAAAGTTCCTTTTTTGTTTTTTTTTTTAAATTTATTCATTTTACAATTTTTAGTGATGAAATAATTGGATGCAGTTTTTTTTTAATCAGTAAAAAGGAACGCAGGAATGGTTTTTGCTTACTATCTCAATATCAAGAACTAAATGGGAATTAAGTATTGAGTGTAATATAGGGAATTTATGAAATAAAATAATTTTCTTTTTTTAATGTTAATTTTTGTAATAAATTTAAAAACTCTTTAATATTTTCGAAACAGTTAAAGATAGGTGTAGGACATTGTACATGAATTATGTCTAGAATTTTCTGGAGAATCCAAAAAAATGAATAATATACACGGGCTTGCATTTAAAATAAGAAAGTTGGTATTGGCCACTGTCCTATGACATACCCTATATAATTTTTTTGCTGAAAAAATGCTTATTTAAAAATACAAATCGGCATGTCTAAGTGTTTTTCCCAACACGCCCTCTTTTATTCGTTATCGAATTTATTCCATTTGGCTGTTCCACACTGTGTGAAAAAAATGTAGAATTCGATGCAAAAGCAAAAACGAAAAACTGCATAAGTGTGATTGAAAAACTGATATTGATGGTTTTGTTTTTGGACCACGCTGTAAACATCAGAAAAAACAGCAGCTGAAAATAAAAATCGACATATCCAAAAAATAAATACTTAGGTTTTAAAGGACTTTGTTCCAACATTGTTTTGCTGCAACCGAAAAAATCCAATATTTCGTAAGTAATTTTCATAACCAGCAGTTATAGCAGTATCTTCAGCGTTGCGCTGATTTGCGTCTGGTATTTAGCTGTTTTTGGCGGAGCTTCTATAGTATTGTCCGTTATAATGTTAAATTCTGACATGTTCATATCGTCAGTTATTCTTTCTATTTTAAGTTACATTTTGTGTTTATTTGCGAATATAGTTTAGTTTCATGTTTATAACTGTGTATTATTCTATTTCAGTGTATTACAAAAATATGAGCACTATCAATTGTTTACATGTTGCTTCTTGACATATGAATACAGGTTGTTTCAAAAAGTATCGGACTCTCTAATAAAGTACCTACGGATCGCATAAGAAAATGACCAAGATAAAAGTTTAGCTCGAGTTTGACATTGACCTTGATCTTACAAAATAAAAATAAAAACATGTACAAACAACCAAATGGCCCAAACTGCTCATTAATTTCATGTCCAGGTTCCAAGGTAGGTCGATAGGGTAAAGGTAATCCATTTAGTAGCCAGCAATGTCTACAGATTTAACATTCTTTGAACATTTCCTATGGGTTTTAAAGAATTAAAAGATGTGCAACTGAACCTTTAAACTTGTATTAATTACAGAAAAGGGAAGCTATACTGTTAGAAATATACAAATACAAGAATGCTATGAATAGCTTTGATATACCGCTAGCAGATTGTCAAACTGTTCAAGCAACACACTTTACTCGTTTTACGATTAATTCGTCTTAGCTTCAAAGGTGAGTCACTGCTAGACCTTTTCTTCACTGCAATCAAAATCATGTTTTTCTTTAAAGAATCAAGTCTACATTAAAATGACCTTGAATATCATGATCATAGTCATCGTCAAATTCACGCATAAAATATTCCAACAGGAAAAATGGGATCTCCAATTTCCATTACAGGATTTCGAAATGACCTTCAATATCAAGGTCAAGGACCTTCTTCTCATTTGCATATAAGCTGCCATTAAAAAATACTTCACGTTCACGTGACTTTAAAGGTAAAGAGACCTAATCTGAGGTAAGCGTTCCTTTAACTTTTGTTTGTATATTTCAGTACTTTCGGTACTTTTTCAATCCCTTGTATTTGTATTAATAAAAAGGCTTCCAATTTTATTGAATAAACTCACATGTATTATAACCCGCTAATGACTGGGTCGGCATTATAAATTCAATTTGGCAACACCGTTAATTTCACGAAGTTCTCTTGCGGTTGCAAAGATGCATCGAGATTTTTCTTCTTCATTTTCAGCTTTGCGAAAGGAAGTGAGATATTGAATGACTGTCTCAGGGGACGTGCAGCTTTTGTTTTAGTTATGTTGTCATTTTTTTACGACTTTGTCTGTTAATTAGCCAGTAATTAGCTCTTGACTTGTGGTTTGTTGCTGGGATTGGGTGGTCCTCGAATTTTTTTGCGGTTTGCGTAAAAAACTTAAACGGAAAACAAATGAGCAGTTAGTGGTATATTTAAATGACGAAGACAGATGTGACTAAAGACATTTAAATGGGTAATTTATCATTTTATCGGATTCTAGTCTGTGATAATGATCAACCATGGTGATTTGAGTTTTACACACAAATTATTTTAGGTATTTCATACAATAAAATATTTATTTGGAATATTTTTTTTCGTTATCTACTAACAATTGAATAAACCTTGGTATAATGGTTAACCATAAATCAGTCGATGTAGTTCTACGTGATCAGCTATTTCCAAAATTAAATTAAGTGACAAGATAATGTGATCCAAATGTTTTTATGGCTTACATTATGAAAGCTAGTAAACTGAAAAAAATATTGATGTGAGTAACACTACCCTAGTCAATAGAGATTTTTTAGTGACAAAATTCAACAGCAAATCGCTTATGCCATCACATTAGTAATAGTTAATAGACCATACCTGACTTGATTTTAACAGTAAATTCGAAGAAGTAATTTATTTAAACACATAAAAAATCCATAAAAATGCAATTTTCTTTAGTTTGTTGCTTGTGTTATGAAAACTTATGGAGGGATCGTAATACTCTCAATAAAAAAGTTGTCAGGAATCGGAAAATCGGATTTTTAGCTAAGAAACTCCAGAAAAACCGATAAAGATTACTTTTTTAAAAATATATATAACTTTGTTGTAATAAAAACTGTAAAGTTAATTTTCCGTTCAATGAAAAGTAGTTTTTACAGAATTGTAATTTAAATAATTAAGAGAAATATTTTGCGAAGGGTACCATGTTAAACTGCGTCCGTCTGATAGGGATGTACCAAATAAAATGGTGTGGATCCCGCTGAGGGTGTGTTTTACCAAAATAAACACTAAAAAAGAAATGATTGCTAAAAAGTGTCTAAAATGAATATATTACTTAAACATATCTCATCGTGGCTTCTAGAAAATAGATTATTTCTTAACATTGAATAAACGGTGTATATTACTTTTGGTAACTACAGCGACAGTGTACCTGACTGCTGTGATATTAAAATAAATGACAAACCCGTAAACAGAGTAGATAATGTTAAATACCTTGGAGTTATTATTGATTATAATATGAAATGGCCCAAGCACATTGAATATGTCACAAAAAAAACTAGGTATTTAACCTTTATTTTTAAGAAACTGTTAAATATCATGGATACTAAAACATTACTTTTATTATACTATGCGTTCTTTCACAGTGTCGCCTCATATGGTATTCTTGCCTGGGGTGGAGCGTACAATAATACTCTTTCACAAATGCAGAATTTACAGAATAGAATCTTAAAAATAATTAGTAAAAAAATGACTTATATGATAAACGTCCACTAAACATGAAACAACAATTCGCATTTGATGCCCTAGTGTACCATTATCCAACTCTAAAACAAAAATTTTCTAAATCAAAGAGCATTACAAGAAATAAGAGTATTATCTTAACAAAAACCTATAAAAAAACTAGTGAGAAGAACAGTACATATGAGGCTACTCTGAGATTTAATGAATTACCAAACGAACTTAAAGTGCTAAATAATACTAAATATGTAATGTAAAATAAAATCAAAAGGTGGATAAAATATAAAGTAGAGTAGGTGATTAATAGACAAATAACAAATTATATAGTTTGGAATGATCATAATATGACATTGAAACAACATAATGCAAAGAACTCCATTTTTATTTTTTATTCTGATAGGCTGCAAGTTTAAGTTTTAATATTAATGTTAATTTTAAGTGTAATTTTACTGCTTAGATTTAATATAGATTGTACTATACCAGTTCCTAAGTACAGGTACCTGTGTGTCCCTCTTTAGGAATTACATTACTTGCATTTGTATTGTATTGTAATTGTTTTGGTAATAAATAAAATAAAATATTGTCAAAATTAGAGATTTGGGTCATATATGTGTGAATGAAGCTCGATGATGTTTGCCGGGTGTATTATTGAAGTTTAATTAGAATAATATACATTAAGTTCATTTTAAGATTTGTAGATGCCCAAGGGCGGCTTGAGCCCTTAGATCCCCTAGATCCGCAACTGTTCCATAACTCCCCCTTCTCTCTTTTTGAAAGTATCCTCTAAAATCAGAAAGAATTTATTTACTCTATGAGATTTTTACTGGGTCATATAACTTTCTGTATTGGAAGCAGATTTCAATTTTTTTTGTAAAGTAGGTGCGAAGAAAATAATTTTTGATAAACTGGCGGACACAAGAATGATCCTATAAATGCTTCTGTTCATCAGATTTATAGCACCTTAAAAATCAGTAGTTACGCAGAAGTTTGGTGCCCTCTTGGTGGTTTAAAAGATTACTGCATTCTCCTCTCAAATTAGAACGCTTAGCGCAAATCTTAAATAACTTTTGGGTCGCTGACTACGGTGAGTGGGTGGCTAAGCTCCATCAGATCAGGTACAAGGTCATTTGAACGTAGAGAAATAATCGGGGGAAAAATCTAAAAAAATTCATGGGTACATTTTTGAGGTCCTCGAATCCGAATCCGTAGTTTGTTTGAACCTACCACCTCTCCTAAAGGTCATTTTGGGGTCATCCGAGGGTCAAGTTCCGCTATAACCGTGGAAGAAATCTGAAGAAATTCATGGGTACGTTTTTGTAACTGACTATTCAAGTATCTGAATTTAAATCCACAGTTTGTTTAAACTCGAGACCCCTAAGCATCATTTAAAAACATTTCAAGGCTATTTGTAAATCAATTCAAGAAGCAATCGTAGGTAACATTTGAAAAAATTCATATAATTGTACCAGGCTGTCTGAGATAGCCGGTACCTTCCTTACCTTGATGTATATTCTATATCGTATTCTTTTATTAAACCTTCAATATTATGACAATAAACTAAATTACCCATTTTCGAAAACTATTTTTGGAAAGGTCGTTCATTCGTACTATAGAGAGAATTCTTGTAGCATTTGACTCTATAGAAGACAAGGTTCACAGCCCTGTAGAGCTACTATTGTATGATGACGACGCCTGCGGGCGCGCTTTCCCACCCTGACCAGCCGCTGATTCTAGGTTTCTGGAACCCTTTGTCGTAAATTGACCGGTTAGTAGGACAACTCCAGTGCCGACGTGGAGGTGCCTTGGTTACAACTAAACCGTAATTTTTAAATCCAAAGTTAAACTTAGTAAAAATGTAAGTGACTTTTCATGAGGTCTGTATTCAAATGACTTCTAAATGACCTTGAATGACCCCTAGTAGAGGTGGTAGTTTCAAACAAACTACGGATTTGGGCTCGGATCTCTCGAAGATGTACCTATGAATTTTTTCAGATTTCTTCCACGGTTATAGCGCAACTCGATCTTCGAATAACCTCAAAATGACCTTGAATAACCTCTACGGGAGGTGGTAGGTACCAACAGAGTACGCGAATTCGGGTTCGGGGATCTCAAATATCTACTCATGATTTTTTTTTGAGATTTTTCCACAGCTATTTCTCTACTTGTCCTTCAAATGACCTTGAATCTGATGTGATGGAGCTTAACCGACCCACTCACCGTAATCAGCGACCCGAAAATTCTATTAAGACTAGTAGTACAAATGTTGATCTGTGCAATTTTGGGACCCAAAAATAACAAAATGAAAAGATACTAGGTAAAATTTTTGGATTGTTCATTTTTATGGTTCCGTATATACAATATACAGATACCCTTATAATATCACTCCGGATTTGACCATCACAGTAATTTTCTCCTAAACCACTGGACGGAATAGGTTGAAATTTTGTATAAGTGTATAGTTTGGTGACCCGATGAAGACTACATATAAATGCAGAAATTTTGATTTTAGGGGTACTTCTGGGGGAAACACTAAAAAAATCGACAGTTCCCCCTTATCTCCGAAAAGATAGAGATATAAGGCGTCACCTGAATTTTACCGGAAAAATAAGGAGAAACCTCTACTATTAAATTTGGGGGGCATATTAAAGAATTAAGTGGAAAATATAAAATTAAAATTGTTTCTAACACACAGTGTAATATATCAAATGAAAGGGCGAAAAAAATATATGTTTCATATTTTAAAATAAACTCTTTTAAAGATATTAACAAAAATTCCCCCTACCTTATCTCCGAAACTATAAGACGTCAAATTTGGAAAAAAATTAGATATGCAGGGCATCACCTGAATTTTACCGGAAATATAAGGAGAAACCTCTAATATTAATTTTTGAGTTCAAATTACAATATTAAAGGAAAAATATAAAATTAAAATTATTTCTAACACATCATGTAATACATCAAATTAAAGGGCTCATTATGGCGAGAACAAATATATTTTATTTATATTTTTAAACTAAATTATTTAAAAAATATTAAAAAATATCCATTTCCCCTACCTAATCTCCGAAACACACTTTACTGGAAACATAAGGAGAAACCCCTAATATTAATTTTAGGGAGCAAATTACAGCATTAAATGGAAAACATAAAATTAAAGTTATTTCTAACGCATCATGTAATGTATCAAATCAAAGGGTTCATTATGATGAATACAACTATATTTTTTTCATATTTTTAAAATGAATATTTTAAAATATATTAACAAAAATAATAAAAAAATCACCCATTCCCCCTGTATTCCCCAAACTATAAGACCTAAATCTTATGTTTACAGGAAAAATACGAAGAAATCTCTAATATTAATTTTGGGGGTCAAACTATAAAATTAAGCGCCAAATAAAAAAAATAGTTTTTAATGCATCATGCAATAATTCATTATGAGGACTAGAAATATATATATTTCATATTTTTAAAATTAATTGTTTACAACATATTAAGAAAAAATTATAAAACATTCTCATTTCCCCCTTTATTTCCGAAAAAATAAAAGGCTCATTATGTGTCATTATTAGAAATATTTCATATTTTTAAATTATTTGTTTAAAAGATATTAACAAAATTAGTAAACATCGTCTTAATTCCCACTTTAGAAACTACACTATCTAAAATTATTAAAAATTTAAATAATTTGTCTAACAGATTTAATAATTTATTATTTAAAACTTGACCTATTTTTCCCTTTGTCTTCCAATCTACAGAGCCTAAAATTCACACAGTAGATTATAAAAGGCTTTCCTGAAAGTTTATTGGTAATATAAAACTCCAATGTTATTTTGGGGACCAAATTAGAAAATTAAATACATATTTTTGAAAAGATCAAGCGAATCATGTAGCAGATAAAATAAAAGGTGGAAAATAAAAGTGTATATTTTTTATACATTTAAAACGCTCCCTTTAAAAGATATTAGGATAAATATAAGAATATGCACGCATTCCCTGCTTGTCTGAAACTGGGAATCTAGAAGGTGGTACGGAAGGAACCCTTAGTACGCGAGTTCAACTCGCAATTGACCAAATGATATTTCATTGTTCTCGCAAGGAGCAATGGGCTTACACAATAAGCTAATTAATTTAGAGTTTCTTTAATTAATACAATACGTACTTCAAATGTTATCAATACATTTTAATTCTTTTGTGGCGATTTGATTTTGTTGGTAAGTGGTATACACAAGTTAATTTAATAATAAACGCCATCACGATTACATACCTATAATTCTTTAAAATGTCCATTAATGAAGTAACATCAATACCGACATCAATATGTTTTGTATTATTTGTATTAGACATAATTTATGAAATAAGTAAATATCGGCACAATTGTAATACAATTTTTAACGAAATTGAGACATACCGGTTGATAGTTAATGAACGTCAGTACTTAATTACCTTCTCTTGGTATCCTCATTATCCTCTGAAATGTTTTATATAGTGAAGCATCGATCAATTCAGAGAATTATTGTCTGAGAAGTTATTATCTTGCAAACTTGAGATATTTGAGATTTGCTTCGAAAAATTCAATTATAGATTAATTAAGTACACTTTGTACATGTTGGATTTTATTCAGGATACTTGAAATTGTCGAATTAAAGTCCGTAGTTATGTTTTAGCTTGATTTACAAATTGATATTTTCAGGGCTATGCATTTTTTGCAGGTGGTGTTTTAAAACGCATTCTGCTAATTAATGCCACAATGATTGTTGAGGAGGTTCTTGATTGTTCTGCCTACACATTGGAGTTTCATCTTCTCACAAAGTGCAATAGAGGGATTACTAGTTGTTCTTACAGTCAGAAAATCACAGTCTTCCCTTATAAATTTGTGTATTGTATATTGTTTCTACTTATCTGCTTTGGAGACGTTTCAACTCCAAGTCTGGAGTAGCTCTCAATCACAGTATGTATTAATATGAACTCTGTGTTTTTTTAAACAATTTTTACAGTGTTAATAAATTTCGTTATTCACATAAAAATAATTTAGAAACGTTTGATTTCCAATGAGACTAATGCCAAACCTCAACTTCTATCATTCAATCGTCTTTATATATCCTCACAGTGGATCGAGATGTTTCTCTGTCTTTTCTGGTATGTTAATCTGTATAGTTTCTAATTCCGGAATGGATTCGAAGGCCTTTTTTTACCATCAATACTATTTTTGAGAATCTCTATTTGTATTGTTTATTTTAATGGGTTTTACACTTTATTTAGGATTTCCTATTTTGGCAGTGAAAAATGAAATGTTTAAACAGTATTATATACGTCATTTCATGGATTCCTTGGATAATAGTGACAGAATTTGTCTAGATTTTAGGTCACTTGATTTTTAGAGTTCTGCTGTTATAATCGTCTAGCAGTAGCTGTCTCCATGAAGAATTTTTTTCCAGACAGTGACTTCAGTATTATTAATCATTATTCTTAGATTTTCTCTTTATTAAATCAAGATTTTGATGTTTTCGCTTCTTACTCTATGGTTCTCAGCGGTTCTTAATACCTGGTTGGTTAATTTCAATTTGTCCATGTGGCTTCGGTAAATGTTGCATTGTTGTTCAGTTTTAGGGTTCCGTAGGATATACCCTTATAATATATAATATCACTTTTGACTTCTCCGTCTTTCAGATCATAGCATTTTTGTCCGGAACTACTCGACGGAAATGGTTGAAATTTGGTCACAGTGTATAGTTTGGTGACCCGATTAGGAGTACATATCGTAAATGAAGAAATTTTTCTTTTAGGGGTACTCCTCGAGGGAAATGGAAAAAAATCAACCATTTCCCCTTTATCTCCGAAATTATAGAGTAAAATGAAAAATGAACCATTAAAATTTTTTCAAACGCAGCGAGTATTACATCAAATGAAAGGGCTCGATCTGAGGAAAACATATATAATCAATTTTGGTGGCAAATTGCTGAATTAAATGGAAAATAGAAAATTAAAATTATTTCTAATGCATCATGTAATATATCAATTAAAAAAATATATACAAAAGTCAAACTATCAAGAAAAGTAAAAACTATTCCTAACAGTAATTTATAAACATAAATGGAAAATAAAAGTTTTTTTTAAGTGTACCCATAATGTAAAGTATCAAATAAAAGAATTGTTATAAACATAAAAATATATTTTATATGTATTTTATAACTAATTGGTGTACTATTGAGCCTAAAATTCAGACAGATATAGGGCTTCATTGGAAGTTTATTGGTAACATAAAGCGAAAACTAAAATCTTAATTCTGGGGGCCAAATTTAGAAAATTAAAACAATATTTCTATAAAAATTAAACCTATCATGCAGATAAAATAAAAAGGCTCTGTGTGAAGAGTAAAAGTGTATATTTTTATAAATTTAAGACGGTTGATTTATAAGATATTAAGGAAAATATAAGAAAATCCACTCATTCCCTGCTTGTCTGAAACTAAATTATTAGAACAATATATATTATGATTTACCTACATTGTGTCAAATCTCAAAGGTGATACGGAACCCTTAGTATGCGAGTCCAACTCGCACTTGAATAAATTATTTCTTATTTTGAAAGTCTTACGCCAAATGTATAGCCACATACACAAGATACAGTATAGACAGAGTTCTTAAACAATTTGGGATACCTTAAATCAATGGAGGATCCAGGCACGAGCTTTCAGGGTTGGGGGTTGTCTTGTACTAGATTTGCCCAAATAGAGAAGTGACGCTTCTTTTGTGGTTTTGGACACCTGTATTTGTTAAGATTACCTCGTTTTAATTTTGAGATTTTTGAGAACGGGAGATCGCCCCCATTTCCTTCTCTGGAAACCGTTTTTTATGTGTGAGAATCCATCGGAACTTATTATGTGTTTATGAGAGTCAATTTCGTAACATCTGTGTGGAAGCGTCAATCAGTAATCAGGATAAATATTCGAAATTGCTTCACTTTGTTTTCAATACAAATTTGAAATACTGACATGTTACAGAAAATAATGAAGGAGAGAAAACTCCAATGAATAGACTGCATGCATTCTCATTAATTTAGATTAATTAATAAAAATGCTTATGTTCCAGGGTATTTTTTAAAAGTCAGAAACTTATTGAAACAATCTGGTTAGTATCTTGGACCCCACCATATGGATTTGTTTTCTAAACGTTGTTTGTGGCATTTCTTGGAAAATTGTCTCATATAGAATACAAAAATACTTTTACAATGGCAAGTTTTGATATAGTAAATCTTTATAATAATGTTCCTGTTTCCAAAACACTTCCAATAGTAAAGCAACTACTAGAACGGGACTTTTCTTTAAATCAATGAACTCAGTTATTAATTGATACAACAATGGAACTACTAACATATTGTACCAAAACTACATACTTTCAATTAAATGATGACTTTTACCAACAGGATTTTGCCATGGCCATGGGTTCTTGTCTCTCACCAGCATTAAGTAACATATTTATGGAAAACTTTGAACAACAAGTAATTTTATCAAAAGAAAATAAACCTTTAGTTTGGTGGCGTTACGTTGACGACATTTTCGTAATTTGGAAAAACAATCTTGAAGAACTAGATAAATTATTAAATGACATAAATAACAAAGAGCCAACTATCAAATTTACCTTAGAAATTGAAGAAAATAACAAACTATCTTTCCTAGACATATTAATAACAAAAACAGAATCTTCATTCGAAACAGAAGTTTATAGAAAACCAACTCATACAAACAGATACCTAAATTTCAATTCAAATCATCCGAATACAGTAAAGAAAGGTGTCATTAAGTCATTATATGATAGAGCAAAGACTAACTGTTCTGATGATAATAAATTCAACAAAGAAAAAAAAATTAATAAGAATGTTCTCACTGGAAACAATTACCCCACAAAATTTATCAACAAAGAGTTAAACAGACTTGAACAGAAAACAAACCTTCCGAATCAACCCAGAACTTCTCGTAACACTACTACTACTACTCAAGACAACAACATTACAGTTACAACTATACTGTATATACAGGGTCTGTCAGCAAGATTGAAAAGAGTGGGCAACAGATTTAATGTTAAAACAACATTCCAAAAAAGAAATACACTGAAATCTTTAATATCGAAAACAAAACCAACAAACAAAACCCAGAACTCAAAAAACTGCATATATAAGATTCCTTGCGAATGCAATAAATTTTATATTGGAGAAACTTTGAGACCATTAAACGTACGAATAAATGAACACAAGAATTACATAAAGAAACGACAATTTAAAAAATCAAAAATTTGTGAACATGCTTGGGACCTAGGCCATAAAATACAATTTGACAATTCAATTATACTTCACAAAGAACAACATAACACAAAACGAAAAATAAAAGAGTCTGCCTTAATTCTTTTGAATGAAGACGATTGTATCGCTTCTACCTCGGTAGAATTTAATCGTATCTGGTTACCGACAATTAAGGAAGAAATTATTAATGGTAACTTCCTTTTGAACAACCCAATATCGGGATAGTTCATAAGGTTTTTCCTAGGTTTTCCCTTATGACGTTAATGGGATCACTGAACAATAGAATTCTTTGATCGCATTTTTGGGAATGCGCTATCTTATAACAAAGTCGTACCTAGGAACGCCACTTATAAATTCTAAAGACAACTCTTTCAAATTCTTCTAATTTGAAAGCTGGTTAACTATAATTCATGATCTTTAGAATTTTTTGTGCTACCTGTATATCTAAAAACAACAATTTTTCTAATGTCAATTTTAAATGTCATAAATCAAATTTTTATTTTGCAATCTACATCAATAAATATAAAGCCATTGAAAACGAAGTCACAATAGACTTTGAAACGATTGGTATTCCTGCAATATACGTCGCTTTATTTCTATTGTGGTGTTATTGCCCAAAAAAACATAAAAGTAACTAACATATTTATTATGGCGAATGCGCCGGATCTCTTTGTGGTATGTCAGATATTCAGTTTGTAGACGAAAATGTTCCAGAATAATTTTGTTATACATTTTAACTGTTTTAAATGAGAAAGGCAGCTGAAACATGGCTGATGAATGTCTGGGGATAGAAGGTTGCTGAATCTTGTAGGCCTATAGTGAATTTGATAGGCGTAAATTATTTTCTCCCAAAGATAATCCAGTTTTCTCGTGTAAATAATACGATAGATAAATTTACAACAGTGATATTGCTAATTTTTTTTCATTGTCCGCCGTGTATATAAGAAAGGTAATGGGCGTGCAATGGACCCTTCAGGTACTCTCGATTTTATTTTTGTTATTTTGATGTAGTGTTTTTTTTAACCAACAAGCATATTCCGTAATATGCTAATACGTCAAATAATAACCATTGATCAACAAGTTAGAAGACTTGAAACAAGTCCATCAAAACCATTATAGTACATTTTTTATCATCTAACGATTTTTATAATTTTATCACTTAAGTTGATAAGTGCTGTAGCTGTACTATAACCAGGACGAAATCTTGATTGATATTTCGGCAAAATGTTGCTACTACTGAAGTACCCACTTAGCTGTATGTACACAACTCTTTCTAGTACCTTGCTTAACACTGGTAGCAATCTTATGGGTCGCAAGTCATTGTAGTCCGTAGGATTTTCAACTTTAGGGATAGGGTTAATCCTTCCACTATTGGGGAAACAATTTCTAAGCAACAGTTAATAATATATCGCGATCTACGTAGAAATGGGGACCAATATAATGTTATTCGATCTGATAGAAATTTTGGTGCTACATATTTTCACAAGAGGAAGTGGAGTTTTAATTGCATTAAACATAAAGTACAAATACATTGAACGGAATTCACAAAGTATACGTGGGGCTGTGCCTTTAGTGGATATTGTTGGTGTGCAGTTACATTTGAATTAAAAAAAACATTTGTATTTGTTGTTAACTTTCCTCCAGCACCTAGTTTTCACTATTATAACAGGTTTTTCAAATCTTTTGAGTCATTGATGTGTTAAAAGGACAGTTAATTTATATATGGGCGACTTTAATATTCCCGAGTACGTTCATTTTGTAGAAAATGACAGTAATCTAAATATCATTTACTTTCTCTTCAATCTTTTCTATGTTACTATAACTCTCAATTTAATAAAGTACTTAATATCAATAATCATATTTTAGACTAGTTATATGAAATAAATAATGCGTAGTTAATAAATCAGAGGATATTTTAGTTAAAGAAGATGTCCATCACCCTGCCCTAAACGTGACTATAAATGAACAACCGGTTAAACTCATTAAAGAATTTTCTCGGGAATGTGAAATATTCAATTTGAGAAAATCAAACTACCCAGAGTTTTCTTGATAATGTATCTGATGTAAACATTGCTTGTAAATTATTTTACAATGAAATTTGTGAAATATTTAATAATGGTATTCCTAAATATGTCCCTCGTAATAGTAAATATCCACCCTGGTATTTCTTCGATATTATCAAAGATATTCAAACTAAGTCTAAGAAGTTACAAATATACAATCAAATTATGAAAATCATCATCAAGAATTTAAATTTCTAAGAGCAAAAATAAAAATAGACATCAATCAAGTTTATTTAAACTATCTCAGAAATGCCGAAAATAATATAAAGAATGATGCGAATCAGTTTTGGGCTTACATACACTCTAAAAAGGCTACGTATCAGCGCTATTCCGTGAAATATGAAATACAAAAATGATGATTGTTTAAACACACAAAAAATCGTTGATGGTTTTGCTAATTTTTTCAGAACTGCGTACACGAACTCTTCAAAATAATAACTCTGATGATAAATTGAACTATAGCTACTTAAATATTACTGAATTTGCAACCTCCGAAATTTTAGTTGCCCTAAAGCAACTGAAGCCTAAGCACACAAAACGTCCCGATCAGATTTCAGCGGTTATAATTCGCGATTGTGCAGGTTCCTGCTACTTCTTTGACAAAGACATTTAATCTTGCTTTAAACACCGTGGAATTTCCTACTGTTTGGAAAGGAGACAAAAGCAATATTGAAAATTATAGACATATTACTGTCATCTGTAATTTTACCAAAGTTTTTAAGATAGTATTTCAGATACTTTTTCATAATCTGCTTTACTTGCATGTCAGATTACAGTACACTAGCACGATTTTGCTAAAAACAAAATCCACAATTACTAACCTTCTTTGTTTAACTCAAGACATTTTTGAACATCTAGATATGGATAAACAAGTTGATGTTGTCTCTCCGGATTTTTCAAAAGCCTTAGATAGACTCAATCATGGCATTCTGTTTGCCAAACTAATAGATTTTGGTGTATTTCCCTCACTTGTTATATTGTCAGAATCATATTTTACGAACAGAAGGAAATACCTTGAATGCCGTGGTTTCAAGTCATCAGAAATTGTGTCCACATCGAGGGTTTCGCAAGGCTCCTTATTGAGGCCACTATTATTTGTCTTGTTATAAATGACATTGTTGGTGTTGATGTTCAATATCTTCTATATGCTGATAAAATTAACATCAATAGTGTAATAGAAAATGTAAATGACTTTTAGGCTACAGAAAAGTCTTGACAATGTGAATGTCTGCTGTAAAAAAACGATCTGCCATTAAATGCATCAAAGTGTCACGCCATGACTTTTACCAGACGGCAAACTCCTATTTTGTTAGACTACAAAAGAGAGGGTGTTACTTTGACCGAACAGTATTAGAGATCATGGTGTTAGTTTTGATAGCAAATTAATTATTAATATGCATGTTGAAAATACTGTACATGCAGCTTATAAATGTCTTGGTTTTGTAATTCGAAACTTTGAGGGCTTCTCAGACCCAAGCACTCTGATTTTACTTTGCAACGTCTTTGTGATATCTCTGCTTGAATATGGTGCTTTGGTATGGCTCCCAGGGTATAGGAAGTACAGCAGATGGTCGAAAATATTCGGTGGCGATTTTTGAAATTTCTATCTTTTAAAATTGACGGTACATATTCTCCCTTAGGTTTTCTTCAACTGAGCTGCTGAAGAGATTCTCATTTCTTAGTCTGCACGATCGGAAGAGAGTTCACTCAGTTGCCTTTCTAAGTAAGTTGTTTTGAAATCAAAAAGATTGCAGTGACATTTTACGTCAATTACCTCTGCATGTCCTCGACCTAGGTCGCCTACTGATAGTATATTTTATTTACCAAAACAAAAACTAATATTTTAAAGTTTTCACCTCTCTATTAATCTGCTGTATAATATTTAGTAACAAATTGTCTTTATTTTTGATATTTCTATGTTTGTCCTTGCCCTTTTGTACTGTTGGATAGTGTAATAATAATAAATAATTAAATGGGGAGTTGCTTGTAGGGATTAAAATACAAATAGTGATACGTTGTTAGTCAGAAATGTGTTTTTATAAAATTAAAATGAAACCTCTTCATTAAAAACTTTAATTTTCATATGAAATCTTCTATATAAAAAAAATTGTGACATAAATCTCGTTCTACCTAATAACGGTGCGACTGTTATTCATTGTCCAATGATCTGTACCAAATTACTGATGAAGTACGGCTCCGATCCCTCGCAATTTCCTTGTAAGCGTCAAGGGAATCTATTCCAAACCGGAAGGTATCCCGTTATAGAAACCTTATTATTCTTTCTAATCTCATAGCCATTCTAAAATACACGCCACTGTCAATCGATGCGAGAAAACAGTGCAAGAGCAACGTGGCAGCAATTCCCCAACCGCATGACATATAATAGAAGATAAGCGCTTTGTGTAATAGTTCTATTGCATAATAGTCGTGCTACGAGTTTCTCTTATCAGAAAATGACTCATAACAACTGACAGACGCGAACAGGAAATTGGAATAAGAAATTTTGGGGCGTAAAATGAAAGATAGTAGTCCTGTAATTTCCTACCATCTACGGGAGCCATTTGTAGCCTGAAGTGGAAATGGAGTGGGATAAAATCAGGATCGTATTCAGGTAAAACATTTGCAGAGTTACAGCATCTTTGTAGTCGGGAGTTGTTAAGTCTGGATGATTTGAATTACTTGAATTAAGTTAACAAAATGAATTAGTATTTATTAGAATTTCAGTTCCTTTGCAGTCCTTTTAGATGAAGACTGCTTGAAACAGTTTCTCCACTTCGATTGATGTACCAACAAAATATGGATTGTGCATGCTTCAGCTTCAGGGGTCATGCATTTTAGTCGTTGGGTAACCTTCTTCAAAGGTATTGCTGTATAGAGTGAAGTTAGGTTAAACACAAACCCCTTGGATACCATTTATTACTAACACAGTTTTTGAATAAAGGTTTGTTCGCAGAGATCACTTGCCAATAATTCCAACAATTTGAGATTTAACATTCAAAGTGTTGGAATTATAGTCAACTCGTCTCTACCAACAAACCTTATATAAATCAACGGGACAATCTTGATTGGTTGAACTTTTGGTTGAAACTAAATGTATTCACCTAACTTATCATTTCTTGAGTTCAGTTCATGTTTAAAAAATATTTCCTTGTAAAGGGTCTATAAGTTTTTATACACTGGACCATTAAATATTTCCCCTTGTGGTGCTTAGTTCACGGAAACTTATACAAATATTTAGTTCTCCTTTACATAGAGTTAACTATCGAATACAGCTCCAATGGCATAATTGTGACATGTACCCTTATTACTCTTCGAGGTGTCATTCTTTTGTATTCAAGACAATATCTTGAATATTGTTTCTGATCGGAAACCTTCATCATCTGAAGACATTTCATGGCATTGCTGCTATCTCGTAACTCCTGTGTTAGAATGTCACGACACAAATTTTCAGGTTAACCATAGGATGGTAACAGGGGTGACCCAACACCCCACGCGAGCTATCATGCGCTGATTTAGTGAATAATATTAGCTATCTCGCTCTAGCATTTTGTGTATTCTCTTGTTTTACTGTCAGTCATCAGTAGCCGTCGCGCGGTGGGAGCGGCAACACGTCAATTTTATTCTGCAGGTATGTGTGGGGTGATGCGTCACCCCTGTTACTATTTACGTAGGTATTTTCTTTTAGTCATGTATTTTATTTTTATGTTATTTTCAGTTCATAATGGCGTTTCTTAATGATTAAGAGCTTGAGCGGTACTTAAATAATATTGCCGAGGATGATGAGAGTGAAACAGAGCCATTGGAGGCGGAGCAGGCTTCTGAAAATGAAGATATCGTCTCCGTGCATTCTGAACAAGACGATATTGTTTCCGGTTCAGATGACGATGATGTGCTTTTGTCACAGTTGCGAGGGAGTGTTTTAAGAGGTAAGAATGGACATATTTGGTCTGCTTCTGCGCCAGCATCAAGCAGAACACCTCAGCGTAATATAGTAAACATCCAAAGATCTTCGCAAATCAACTCTAATATTGAAACAGAAAAGGATGCTTTTATGATGTTGTTCTCTAAACCTCTCGACATAGTACTTATATACACGAACCAAGAAATTGGCAGACGTGCTCCCAAATATAAAGACCAACGTTTTACTCAGAAGACAGACAAAACAGAGACTGAGGCACTCATGGGGCTACTATTTTATTCTGCAGTAAACAAGGATAGTAAAAAAAGTGCAACTGAAATGTGGGCGCCCTCAAGTACCCCTGTGTACAGGTCAACAATGTCCGAGGGTCGATTTCATTTTCTGTTACTTTGTCTAAGATTTGACGATAAGGACAGCCGTGATAAAGAAGATAGATTTGCACCTATTCGGGAAGCATGGGAGATTTTTATAAACAGTTGCACAAAAGCGTACCAACCACGCTGTTATGTTACGATTGATGAGCAACTGTTAGGATTTCGAGGAAAGTGTCCCTTTCGGGTTTATATATCTTCAAAACCGGACAAATATGGCATAAAAATTTTAGCCATATGTGATGCTAAAACATATTATATGTTTGACGCGATGCCGTACATAGGTAAAGCAACCGAGATGAAGACGGCGGCAGACTACGTTACAAAGTTAGCAGAGAGCATCAAAGGTTCTGGTCGAAATATAACCTTAGATAATTGGTTCACTTCGGTGCCTCTAGCAGATGTGTTGAATAAATAGCAATATACTAGTAGGTAATTGCAAGGATCTTGCTGTAATACCAAGACCAAGAATAAGACGAAGTGAATTGACACAAGACCAATACCAGGGCTAAGTCTCGTCTTGGTCTTCAATTTGGGGAATACTAGTTTTTGGTCTATCTTGAATACTAAACGTGAATAGAATCGTCCAGCGCTGGAGTACAGGTAACTAGTATTGACTGCTGAGGCATAAAGTGCCTTGATTGCCCAGCGGCAATCAAGTGTATGATAATTGTGACCGATGTTTTTTAAACGCGCGTCTGAGTTATTCTCTTGTTTTTCATGTTTGTATGTTTATAGATTTCTTTGGCTTGCCGCTACTGCGAAATTGGAAGTAGTTTACAGCCCATAGGTGTTTTGATCGTGATCTGTTAAGAGTAGGACATATTTTCAACAGTGACAAATATAGGACAGGAATATTTAAGTGATCGGAGTGTGGTGAAGTTGTTGGGTATGTTTAGTAAACGTTTTTATCTTGTGTATTCTGAGTGGCTTCACAAAGTGATTTGCGTTGTTTATATATAGCCAATTGTTTGTTCCAAAACATTTAAGTGACTGTTGGTGATATGTGTGACTGGACTTCAATTCGGTTTAAAGGATCTTCTCATCTAATGAATTGACTAATCATTTTCCCTCATGGAAGAATTCCATGTAAAAATTAGTGATAACTAACTACACTGATTCCATTGAAAACAGACAGTGCTTAGAATATCTCGAAATTGTTCGGAGATGTTGTTTGCAATGTAGTCATGAATTGTTTCAGAGACAATGGAGATAAGAAACTACGTCAAAATCCACTAACATATGTGCAAATTGTATTGTAATTTATAACTTTCGTTAAATAATTACCAATATTGTAGGCTAGAGAGTAAATGAAACGAAGGATGTAACAAAAAGAGACAGATAACACACTGTCTCTTGTTGTTACTCTCTTTTGGTTTAACTCCATTATTTTTGATAGTACTGCCACTAATTTCCAGATTTATTTTCTATCGTCAACATGTATTGAAGATCGCTTGATTAGTTCTATTGTATGGCGTGGTCTCTTATAACTGTTTGGGAAGGGCCCTAGGCAGTTGTTAAGGAAATCCCTGATGATCCCTATATCAAGGAGCGGATGATTTTGATCGGATTAAATTGACTTGACCACTTAAAATAGGGGTCCAAGTTGTGTTAAAATAATGCTGTTATAGTAAAGTTTCTGAAATTAGTCTAATCTACTTCGTATAAAGTATATTATAGGATTTGAAGACCGACATCTAGGATTTTCGAGAGAATTAGCACACAGAGGTTCCGAATCTGGAGCCGTTCCGTGTAATTGCTGTTCTCCCTTAACTCCTAGAACAGAATGTCACGATAAAATTCTCAGCATAGTTCACCTGTCAGAGATATTGAAAACTCCCTTCGAGGTGTCATTCCTTTGTACGCAAGACAATATATATATATATATATATATATATATATATATAATATATTTTGTTTCTGGTTAGGCAACCTTCATCAGTTGCGCTTCTCACAATTGAATGTCTTCTCTAACACTTCTTTATGTATTTGATACATTTCGTTAAATTTGAAGATGCGAGATGTAAGACAGACAGCTAGGATTTTCGAGAGAATTAGCATACAGAGGTTCCGAATCTGGAGCCGTTCCGTGTAATTGCTGTTCTCTCTTAACTCCTAGAATAGAATGTCACGATAAAATTTTCAGGTTACTTCACCTGTCAGAGATATTGAATACTCTCTTTGACGTGTCATCCCTTTGTACGCTTGACAATATATATGCAACTCTCTCGAAAATCCTAGATGTCGGTCTGACATCTGGCGTCTTCAAATTTAACGAAATGTATCAAATACATAAAGAAATGTTTGAGAGGATATTCAATTGTGGGAAGCGCAATTGATGAAGGTTCCCTAACCAGAAACAATATATATTATACAGGGTGTTTTAGAGAAAAATGTTTCAAACAAAATTTATAGGATTCGTCCCTGGCTATCGAATTGTGACCTTGAATTTGACCTTGACGTTCAAGGTCATTTCAAGGTCAAGTCGATTTTTTCAAATGGGACAACATATTTCTGACCTCGGAAATGGAAAGATCGGAAAATTTTACGTTCAAATATGTCCTTGGCCATTTTTAAAACTTGACCTCTGGTGGTCAGTGAAGGTCAAGTCAAGGTCAAGAACAACTTCGTTGCGTAGCCATACTAAGCATTGCATTGCCGTGGAAAAATCCTAAACCTTAGTTCTCGAAAAAAAAATTTTAAACCCATATTTGATGAGCTACGCAACGAAGTTGTTCTTCGCTTTGACTTGACCTTTACTGACCACCAGAGGTCAAGTTTTAAAAATGGTCAAGGACATATTTGAACGTAAAATTTTCCGGTCTTTCCATTTCCGAGGTCAGAAATATGTTGTCCCATTTGAAAAAATCGACTTGACCTTGAAATGACCTTGAAGGTCAAGGTCAAGGTCAAATTCAAGGTCACAATTTGATAGCCAGAGACGAATCCTATAAGTTATGTTTGAATCATTTTTCTCTACAATGCGTTCTCGCCGAGATAAAATGCCGTTCCGGGACTTTTGGGACACCCTGTATATGTGTATATATATTGTCTTGCGTACAAGGGATTGACACCTCGAAGAGAGTATATTATAGGATGTTCATTAAACATCGTTTTGTTTTAGAAGGAAGATAGTTAGTTGTACATAAATGGAAATGACATAAATAGTTTCTAAGTCCACGTTTTAGGATAGTGGTTTAAAAGTGTTAAAGTGGCAGTAGTGTTATTCTGACGTATTGCGTCTTGTGATACCCATTTCGTAGAGGAAGATAATAAAATTTGGTTACATCTTGGGGCGTTCGCAATATTGAATTTAGACTGAAGTTATTTTATTTTTCTCTTTTTTCTTAAACCATTTTAATAGATACGAAATCATGTTTTTTTAAATAATGCTCTTGTCTCTCTCTCTCTCCCTCTGTCTGGGAATCCACCATATTAGATGGAGAACAATATTATTTAGCGAACCATGCATAGTTATATAAATCAAACATATATGCATACAAAATTTGGCCCGATGAGTCGATGACAACTGGTTTAAAATGTCTGGAGTTGGACACCCACAGAAAGGAATTTGGGAACAAGGTCTTGATGATGCTATGAAAAACAGTCAACTACAAAAGGATAATGTCCAGAATAGGAAAATCAGAATATAGAATATGGAAAGCAGCAGATGCTGTAAAATACCCTGTATATAAACTAAGTTGCCATATTCATAAACAAGCGAAAACTAAAAATCAATTGTTTTTAATTGATCGACAATAGAATATCCAGGAAAATGATGATCTGCGAAGCTTTTCAAGATCCGTCTCTGGATTATGAATGTTACCTTCCATTCTAAACTCTTTATTTCCTTCTCTGTTCCTCTGTCTCGAAGTGACTGGAAAGTTGGTGGAGCTGTTCAGAGCTCGTCGTCAAAAGGATATTCTATTCAATTCACGACTACCCTTATTTCTCGCCTTCCTGCTGTCGATCGACTACTCTCGGGGAATTGTCGCCGCTCCTGGTTGAAATTACATCGAGCCACCTTGTAGTAATTCATTAGGGTTGAGAAATTGTGTTGACTTTCTGATTTTCTATTGGTGGATTTGATGCTATCATGGTGAGAGAAGGGATTCTTATAAATAGGCATTGTTACGGAGTTGGAGGATCTTGAATTTTGATTAAAATATAAGAAATTTATTTAAGAAAATGTAAAAAATGATCTCATAATAATGTAAGTATAATTTTCAGAACGATGATCATATTGTTTCGTTTGCCTGGACTTAATTGAAATAAGTGGGACACATGCATTTTTGATCTTGTTATTTGTTTGATAACACTACAGTTTCGAAACCATTTGTGAACGATTGTTATCTTTATTAAACAAGAAAATTGAACGCTTTTCAACTATATGTGGTCTATCTATTTATCTATTAAAAAAACACAAAAATACCATTAAATGCCGCAAAAAGTTCTGTAAAAATTTAAACATATCTCTTGCTAAATAGCCTGCGCTGTTCTATTTTTTACCGAATTAAACAAAAGAGGCGCTTCTAAATTCGGTTCAACTTTTTTTAAACTTTGTTACTTCAGTATTCCGTGAACTAAGAATCGATTTCGATAATTTGGTCTTCAATTGAAATAATATGTTTTCAGATAGGTCCCATATTTTGTTTGAATGAATTGGAATGATCCATTTTTCAGAAAATCGGAAAACTTCTGTTCATTTATCATAAAAAATGCCGAATGCGATAATACTGAATTATGACAATAAATAGCGTCGAAATATAGAATGAAATTTAATGAAAATCGACTGGCATAATATTTTTAGTTTTTCTTAATTTCTACGAGCTACAATTAATTTATAATATAAATATATCACTTATAACAATCGCACAATAAAGACGAATCTATATACAAGTTATTTGTTAAAATCGGTTCTCTAGGAGAGTCGCTAGTGCGAAACATCTATACATACATACATACCTGTATACATACATACATATATACATACATACAGGCAGCAGGCAGATACTCATCTATGATCCTTATAGGTGACAGATCTGCTTCAGTTGGTTTATCTCTAAATACCATATAGGCTATGCTGCTATCAGAAGATGCTTGGAACGCGACCAGCATTTTCGGCACGCAAGTACTCAAGGATCAAGGAAAGGGAGAGAGTCAAAGTCAATCAAGGCTAGAAGATCAGAAGAAGTAACCTCAACCAGCTGAAAGAAGAGCAATCTGCTAAGTCCTCTCCCCTGATGGCGGTTTCCGCGGGGAATCATAGGCCGGAGAAAGAGGAGGTTTTTTTTAGTAGGTACTTGCCATCGGAGCCCGACATACACAGGTCAGGAAACTGGTCCCACTGGATACGTAAATGTATTTTTATCAACCTCAAAAAACATACATACATACAGACCAACATACATAAATACATACATACATACATAGATAGGGTGTTATTCTTTCTTTGCTTCGCCGTATTCGGGCAATTAAATCAAAATAGATATCCATTAACACCTCTTAAGATCAAATGTTCTCAATTTGACTGCATATACAGTGTGCAGTTTAATTATAATCATATAGAAAATTTTCTTATTAATAATAGTCAGAAAAAAAATTATTCTTCATTAAAAAATTTGCTTCGTCTATGACCTGAAACCTAAGACGAACTCAACCAATGTTATATTAGTAATTGCATAAGAGTTTAATCAAAAATTTTTTTCCTTAATAGTAAAGTATCTACCATTATTTTTTACAATATTCAATCTGATTATGAATTAGAGTTAATTAAAGTTTTCAAAGAAAAAAGTGGCAAATTGGAGTTCTGTGTGTCCTTATTATTCGTCCCAATAAATACCGTTATCGTTATACAGAATCGCTTAACAAATGTTAAATGTAGCCAATAAGTAGTTGCATATGTATACATGAATTGGTTGAAATATAAGTCGTTGTAGAATTCTAATTATAAATATGATTCAAAATATGTTAGAAAATAAATGTTGTATTGAGTAGTCCATAAGCAGTTTCATATACAGGGAGTGTATATAACATGGTGGAGAGGAGAGAAGTTGTAGTTATATAGGGTGATTAGAAAAAAAGTTGGAAAAAATAATTATTTTGAGTAACCCATACGTAGTTGAATACATATAATAGTTGAAAGATTGAGCAGAGAATAGTACAATTGTTGCATAAGAAGATTAAAAAAATCTTAGAAGAATGTTATGTCTGTAGCCACTTAGCAGTTACATTTGCAGTGTGGTTGGAATATAGTGTAAAGTGGAATTATAGTTATACAAGGTGGTTTAAAAAATGGTACGTTGGGTGGGCATTATCATTATTTAAAAAAAAAAATAGAACAAAAATGTTATATTTGGTAGGCCAGCAGCAGCCACATATATAGGATGGGTGTTATATAGGTTGGAGAAAATTAGCAGTTACACAAGGTATTAAAAATGTTATAAAAGAAATGATTTCTTGGTTAACCAAAAAAGTATTATGGTTGGGCGAAATAGAATTATAATTATAGAAGGTGGTTATAAAAAACAGAAAAAAAAGGTGTTTATAGGGTGACCCATATGCAGGATCGTGAGAATATAAAGTATTCCAGTTATACAGTGTGATTAAAAAAAACATATACAGAGTGGTTGAAATATATTATGGAGTAGAATTATTACAGTGTCTCAATAAAGTTAAGAGAATTGAAACTATACTGATTTATTTCGTCTTGGACAAAATTTGTTTACATAGCAAATATTCGAATATTTGGATATGTGAAACCACATTTTTCATGAAACTTAGAATTTACGAGTGAATTTTTGTATCCTAGATATTAACACCTTAAAAGATATCTTCTTCATATCTCCATAGACATGTTTATGTGGTCTGAAACCCATAATAAACACGTCACATGTCACATTTTTTTAAATTGCATACGAGGTTCGTCAAGAGATATGAGTTTTGTCTAGGAGTAAAGTACCCTTATTTTGTCACTAACGTAAATTGTTAAGAAAGAAAGTTAATAAGAATGAAAAATACATCCAATTGTGTCATTATGTCACTAAAAAGCAAAAAAAACTAATGCTTTTAAAAAAAATATCGACTTTACGAAATTATTACTATAGTGACACTAAAAGCTTCATTTAGTACTTTGTCAACAAATCTTCCTTGTACTGTGTGAATTTAATTTTGTAATTTCTGTATTTCATTTTGTACTTCTCGGTGTACCACTTGTAAAGTTATTAAGTAGGTACATTATATATAGGAATTTCTGCTACGTTCAATTCAGTCGGTTGTTAATCAGAATACAACTAATATAATAATCTGTTAATTGTGTCATGTAGAAACATTACCATGGAAGATTTCTTAATTATTTCTTCTTTCAAAGTATTATTATAAACTCAAAATGAAAAAAAAAATAGTAATTTTATTATTATTTGAGTAAAACTATATATAAATAGGCTAAGACAAAACGATTAGATACTATTTTCTCCTCTGTTTCTCAACCGATTTTCTTCATTTTTGTTTTGTTTAGTAGCTACTGACGACCTTCAGTGCAGAATGCTAATCTTAATTTATAATATTGGTTCATTAATTAAATAAAATATAATAAAAATTCATTATTTACGTCAATAATGTCAATGCCAAACAAATGAATGGGCCGCGTGCCGCTGCCGCCAGACTCAAACCATTGAGTAATTATATATAGACAGACCAATGCTATTATATACTTAGAGCATGTACTTCTGGAGGTGGCATGCAAGCGTTGTTATTGTTTAGTGGGTAAAGTAATCGTTGAATATCATAATTATACAGGGCGATTCCAGATATGTTAGAAATAATTTTTTTAATGGGTGCCACATAAGCAGTTGCATATTTTGGGTGTTTAAAATATAGAGTAGAGTGCAATTATAACTAATGAAATAATTATATAGGGAAGCCCATTAGCGGTTGAATTTACAGGGTTCTTGGAATAGAAGGTGCAGTAAAATTACAGTTATACAGGGTGGTACAAAAAATGTTATACATAGATGCATATACAGGGTGGCGGAAATGGAAATGCAACATTTCGTAACCCATAAGCAGTTTTATATATAGTTAAGATGAAATATAGAGTAAGAGGAATTATAGATATACAGGATGGTGATAAAAAATGTTAGAATAGGAAATGATTTATAGAGTAGACCACGAAGAGTTCCATATATATAATGATTGAAATATAGGTCGGAGTAGAATTATAGTTACAGAAGATAATTAAAAATTTCATAAACAAAAAGAGTAAATATGGTGGGTCATAGGCAGTGACATATACAGAATGGTTTACCCGGTGGTTGAAAAATGTTAAAAAATATTATGCGTGGTCCATGAGCAGTTGCATATACAGGGTGGTGGAAATATATAATGAGATGGAATTATTGTAATGAGGATTTTAATAAATGTTAGAGAATTGAGTGCAATTATAGCTATACAGGGGTGTTAGAAAAAATAAATATGTAGGGTAGCCCATTAGCAGTTGAATTGTTGTCATATTAAATTAAGAATTACGAATTTGAACACAAATAAAGTTCTATGAATTATATCTGAAAAAAACTTGAATTTTGTTACTTATTTGTAGAAGCGAGATGTAAGACCGACATCTAGGATTTTCGAGGGAACTATCACACAGAGGTTCCGAATCTGGATCCGTTCTGTGTAAATGCTGTTCTCCCTAAAGTCCTAGGATAGATTGTCACGATAAAATTTTCATGTTACTTAACCTGCCAGAGCTATTGACACAATTGGTCGAATTTCGACCACTGGGCGACAGCTAGTTTGAGTAAAATTCTGATTAGTGTTTAAAATGAAGTAAATTATTGCCTTAAGTACGTTATGCATATGTAAATTAAAAACGTACAGCTGTGTCCGGTCGTATTTTTTCGTAAAACGGTTTGATATCAATACGCATATCAAGGCAGACAATGGAATAAAATCAAATTAATAAACTCAGACTGTTGACTTGTTGAACCTTTAAAATGCAAGTTACTGATTGTTTGTTAATCGATGGAATATTTAAGCAATTTTGAATAATTTGGAAATTTTTGAAAAGGTGTTGTACTGATTAAATTTCGTTTAGGTAATTTATGTATCTATTGAAAAAAAAAAATAGAAATTTACGTATTTGGCTTGTTAGGTTAATAAACAACTTGAAGGACACTCTATTTTTAAAATGACAATCTATTTGAAACTGTGAATGAAAACAGCTAAATAAAATTTTTATAACCAATCTTGAAGAGAAACTTGTGAAATAAGCTAGTTAACTTGTTAAGCCTTAAGTCGTTTTCTATAATAACGATACTCATTTTTGAAAAAAATCGAGCTTCGAGATAGATAGAGTCTGGTATATGCACAAAAATAATAAAAAAATCTAGCAGCTGTACACTGATTTGGTATCAATAGACCTTTACCAGGGACTTTTCCAGCTGAGATAAAACAAGACGATAAAATTTATCGCAAATTAAATACATAGCCTTTAATGTTCAACAAACAGGGAAAAACTCAAATATTATTTGCTTGCACTGGTTTATCGGCAAATATTTAGAATATAAACTTTGACGTAATTAAATTATATTTAAAAAAACTAAAAAAATACGCTTTAATGGTAAACTGAACTAAAAAGAAGATAATAATTTTTAATTATGAAGAGTTTGTGTTACAGTAATAAAAAGCCCAAAAATCAATTATGATTAATTAATTTGGAATAAGATTAAAACTAAATTATTAACAAAATAATTCAAATTCATATTATCCTATTTGTACGAGTATAAACAGGTACAAATCAAATAATTGTAACATTAAGTATCAAGCATCCCATGCTTTTTTACTATGATTGTTATTATTTTGTTAATAATTTAGCAATAATTGTGTTGTCATCGGCACTTAATACGTGTGCAAATTTTCAAGTTATTGAGACTTCTTTAATTTGGAAGTTGGTGAAAATAATGTTGAAAGTTTCCGTTATATAGATATATTCATACAGGTCAACCTGACCAAAGCGTGTTAAAAAGAGAGAAGATGATGCTGGTCTGTTTAATTCTAGCTTCTAAGTTCAAATTCTTTTTATAATATTTATTTTTGATACTATATACATATTTACGTATTAGGTATGGGTATGGGTTTTCGATGATATTTTAAAATAAGTCTGGACTATTTTATCTGATTACATTGTTTAAATGGTAGTCAGATTTTCGCAAATTTAGGTTTATTCATAGTTTTGTAATTTTTAAACTTTTTGTAAATGATATTCTTTATTTTTATGAATTTGCGATTTTAAATATTTTTGCTATTTTTAACAATTCGAAATTTTTGTTATTTTAGGTATTTTCCATTTGCTTAGCATTGATATTTTAACATTTAGATATTGTTTAAATATTTTATATATTTTTGTTTCTAGTCAATCAATTATTGACATCGTAGGTGTTTTTAAGAATTATACGAATTTTATGTTAGACATTTATGACGGTTTAGGTAGTTTCGAGGTTAAAAGAAATTACATTTATATTTTTGATATTTTCTGATTTTTTTTAGTTTCAATTTTGATGTGTGTAAAATTGCCGGGGCCTTGTGCCATTACGCATATTTTTGTCAGTTTTGTTTTCTTTGCATTTTTTATATTTAGAGAAATAATATTTTTGTTATTTTTTTAACATTTTAAGAAATATTGACTTCTTATTATTTTTGTGATTTTTGATTTTTTGACAAACAATAAATTCAAAATCAAAGCGAAAATTTTTTAGAAAAAAAAAACCTCGAAAACAACACTAAACGATTGGCAACGACTCCAGACTCGGAGTTGAAACGTCTCCACACACAGATAAGTATTACACAATATACAAAACATTACTTATATACAGGAATACTGGTTGATCATTTTATAGACATCTCTTTCTCTCAGAAAAACTGTGAGGAAGAATCTCTGTACAGACAACCAGTAATCCGGGCAATTTTACGAAATTGCCTTACTACACTTTGTTCTACATACACAATTTTTTAAATACTTATCTGTTACAGGAAAAAAAAAATTTGGAGGAGAGAAAACCCATGAATAGACAAAATAATTTTTGATATTGTTACGAAATTTACCCAAAGCAGACCCTGTTTAATGGTTCTCGAAAAGACTCGGCACCTGTAGGAGTGATGACTGATTTTACTGGAGAATTCAACGCTGGTGATATAAAGGAAGCAGGCCACGATCGCGAGTTCAGTTGGTTGTACGAAGAGCTTATATGCACAATTGTTATTGTGATATTTGAATCAGCTGTTGTATATTCGATGTAAATAAAACTTTCTAGAAAAGTGAAAGTGAATATTAGTTTTATAATTTTAAATTGAACCCACGGACTTTACAGCAATATTATTGATATTTCAGATCTTTTAACAATTTTAGTAATATTTACTACTTCTAATATTTCCGAAAAGAAGTGACTTTTCACTTGCAATAAATCAGACCGACATTCTCTCATCCCCTTTCTCATAAATTCAAAATATTTACACAAAATGAAGAATCACGTCTCTGTTAGTTTAAATAAAGAAACAATTTTCAAATCTGTATTATTTTCGAACATAATTCCATTCTTCTTCGCTTTTGTTAATTGCTGGACAGTCTGTATATTTCAAATAGTCCGAAAGTCTAATTCAGACCCCGTTTTTCGATGGTAATAGAAATTAGCAGAACTGTACAAGAAAATTTGAAATTAAAAGGTTCGCATGGACAAATTAAGTAATTCACTAAGAGAATTTACTGCTAATCTGATATACAGGGTGTTCCTAAATTGGAGGTACAAACGCAAAAGGGGAGATTCCTTGAATAGTTTTAGGAAGAAAAAGTTCCATAAACATGGGTCCGCAAACGTTTCGTTTTCAAGATACAGAGCGTTAAAGTTTCAATTTTTTTCAAGTTTTTTTCTCATAGTATCTGCACTTCACAATATATTCAAATGAAATTTGGCACAGATATTACAATTAAGAGTTTACACCTTGTGAAATGCCAATTTCGATTGCAAATCTACAGAGTGATATTTTTTCGGGAACACTGTCCACTGTTGTCCTTCAGAACTTTTTTTTGGTGAGGCACTGGTACTTTCAAAAATCGTAAAGAAAAGCTTTGTTGTTATACCAAACTTTATGTTCTCTTCTAGTTTTGTCGTATCTACTACTGATTTCGAGAAAAAAAATTGAATTATTAAACTAGCAATGATTCTTAAAGATTCGATAAACTGGTATCATCATCAAAAAAATGTATTACTGCAAGCTTCTGCAATTTCATGTGGATTCTCCTCAGCCCATATGTGTTCATTATGAAAATTTATGATTGAAGTCCTTGAGAAACAGGCTTCATCAGTGAATAGGATTTGGCAATCAAAATGAGGATTGTTCAATAGTCTGTTGAGGTATCACTGACAAAAAATAATTCTTGGATGACAATCTCGAGGCAAGAGCGCCTGCACCCTCTGAATGTGATAAGGATAGAGCAAAGAATCCCGCAAGATCCGCCAAACAACTTGATGACTTGTATTTAAGGTACACTAATTTTTCTTGTACTGGTTCCTGGATGTTCTTCTATTTCGTTCAGCACTGCTTCTTCGAGTCGTGGTGTTCTCACACTTCGTGGTCTACCTGCATTAATATTTTTCGCAGAAAAAGATCCAGTTTCTGAAAGACGCCTGTGAATATTAGAGAACATCCGATGACCATGCATCACTCTATTGGGATAGTGTTCCATGTAAAGACGCTTACCTTCTTTTGAATTACCATTTGCAAGACCATACATGAAATGCATGTCAGCCATTTTCGAATTCGTAAAATTCGGCATGTTTTGATATTAAAATGCAACCATCTTTAATTTTCAAAACAAAGGAGTTTAATTTGATGTGTCAAAATTAACAATAAATTTATTCATTCACCACAGCCTACTAGGTAGGTAACTAGATTTCTATTTCAAGAGAATCATTCAAAATTTTTTTCTCGAAACCGGTAGTAGATACGACAAAACTACAAGAGAACATAAAGTTTGGTATAACAACAAAGCTTGTCTTTACAATTTTTGAAAGTACCAGTGTTCTGAAGGACAACAGTTGACAGTGTTCCCGAAAAAATATCACCCTGTAGATTTGCAATCGAAATCGGCATGTCACAAGGTGTAAACTCTTAATTGCAATATCTATGCCAAATTTCATTTGAATATCTTGTGAAGTGCAGATACTATGAGAAAAAAACTTGAAAAAAATTGAAACTTTAACACTCTGTATCTTGAAAACAAAACGTTTGCGGACCCATGTTTATGGGACTTTTTCTTCCTAAAACTATTCAAGGAATCTCCCCTTTTCCTTTGTACGTCCAATTTAGGAACACCCTGTATACAGGGTAGCACTAAAAAATTATAAAGAACATGTGAAATAACAAAGCTTCTTTCAAATTAGAATAATTGAAAAGAGATAACTTCGGGATTTAAAGTGGCGCCAAAAATGAGATTCTAGAGATCCCATTAAAGTCATAAGGGAAAACCTAGGATAAACCTCCTAAACTATCTGATACAGGGTTCAAAAGGATTTTACCATTATAAATTTCATTCTTGATTATTGGTAACCTGGAACGGCTGAATTCTACAAAAGTACTAGCGAGACAATCGCATTCATTTAATAAAACTAAAGCAGGCTCCTTGAGCTTTCGTTTTGTAGTGTATTGTTCTTTGTGGAAAAGGACGGAATTTTATTGTATTGTATGTTAAGAACAAGGTTCCAGGCATGTTCACAAATTCTAAACTATTTGAAATATACCAGCAAAAGTAGTGTTACTCCAGAAAAATCAATCTTTCAGAAAATAAGTAGCGATCGCTTCCGGTAGTTTAAGAATAGAGTAAGAATACCAATTTTCACGCCTGTATTACTCCGTTTTTGAGAGAGAATTTACCTGAAAATAAATACAGCTCCATTTCTCCCATGTATTGAATTTGCGCAACATGACGTTTCTAGTCGATGAAGATTCTCGAAAATAGTAAATTTTTCTAAAATCAATTCCAATATGCCCCCCATTGCATATCTGAAAATATTCCGAATCTTTTCTATTAATTTCAAGACAATAGTATGTTTCTCAATTGTCAGACCCGTTCCACTATGTTTTCGAGATATTCAATTTTGTTAAAAACAATAGGAACTTCCATTGTTCCCCAACAATAATAGCAATGTCAGAGAACTGCAAATCATCTCCCTATTCATTAAAAAAAGGACTCTAGCATTTTATTTGCATTTTTTAAGTAATAATCATTTGCAAAATTATTTTTGCCGTAAATTCAATCACAGCCGATTTTTTATATTGGCTTCATATGTGCTCAAATTAGAACTATATGAAACATTAGTATATTCGAGAACAGTCAAAAAATGATATCGAAACAATGGAATAGAATATTCTTTAACAAAAAAATACTGTCTGCTTCGAGTAGGTATAATTAGATTGTGACCCCATAATAACCCTTATTAAAATTCAAACTGATACTGCATACTGTTTTTCTAAATAATTTTAAAAGTGATTTTAATCAAATTACAAACGACATTTAAAAGCAAGAAGGTTTCATTTATGCAAATTCAACATTTTCATTTTGAGAATATACAAAATGCTTCCTAATTATATTGGAATATAATAAACTAAGATTTTTTATCTTCAAGGTTTAGATATATACTCACTGACAAAGAAATCGAAACAAGATAGTATTTCTCAGGAAGAAATAGACCATCAATCAATGCCAAGACGTGTTGGGGAATGAATTGATAATAGCGGTGTACAAACACATTATTAACGAACTTAATTTCAAAAATTTAAACTCCTGGATATTTTTAATTCAAATTTTAATCTTTTACGCCTGTAAAGTATTTTAAACATTAAACGCTACACACATAGGTTCACTAGCAGCGAAAAATTTAGGGCCTGGATATACTATGTTATACTCTACGGTGCTGTCTTGCAGCTTCCTTACCAAAATCTACCTGTACTGATGGTTTGTTTGATTCAGTTGTCAACTGCTTTGACTCTAATTTTCTGCTTGTTTCACAAACTATATAGTAGCTTTGTAGACGCGAGATGTAAGATTGACATCTAGGATTTACGGGGAAACTAGCACACATAGGTTCCGAATCGGGAGCCGCTCCTTGTAATTGCTGTTTTCCGGTAACTCCTAGGACAGAATGTCACGATAAAATTTTCAGGTTACTTCACCTTTCAGAGATATTGAATACTCTCTTCGAGGTGTCTATCTTTAGTACGCAACACAATATATATGATATGTATTGTTTCTGGACGGGAACCTTCATCAGCTGCGCTTCCCACAATTGAATGTTCTCTCGAACACTTATTTATGTATTTGATACATAGCAGTAAATTTGTAGAGGCGAGATGTAGACCGACATCTAGGATTTTCGGGGAAACTAGCACAAAGGTTCCGAATCTATAGGCGTTCCGTGTAATTGCTGTTTTCCTGTAACTCCTTGGACAGAATGTCACGATAAAATTTACTACAACTCTCTGAAATATTGAATACTCTCTTCGAGGTTTCTTCCTAGAAACCTCTGTGTACTAGTTTACCCGAAAATCCTAGATGTCGGTCTTACATCTCGCGTCTACAGATTTATTGTTGTGTATCAGATACATACATAAGTGTTCTAGAGGACATTCTCCACTACCATTATAATTCCTAAACCTGGCAAGGATGACAAAAATCCCAAAAATCATCGACCCATCAGCTTATTGCAGAGCGAGTAATATTGCAACGCTTGATAGAGACATCTGAAGAACAAAACGACCAACAGACCCTTCGTTTGACCGAAATCATTTATGATAACCATAATAGGAAAAAACACTCCAGCGCCATATTACTCGACGTTTCACATGCTTTCGACAGGGTTTGGCATCATCAAATTACTCCGCTTCCAAATCAGAACAGATATAACCATAAATTAATAGCAAACTTTATCAACAACAGATATTACAGGGTTAAACAAAGCCACTAACTACAGACATATGAGAGCAGGAGTCCCCCAAGGTGCTGTAATTTCACCCACTTTGTACAAACTTTACACAGCTGACATTCCCATCCATACCACACACACAGAAATGCTCGTCTTTGCCGACGATACTGCCATTATCGCCACTACAATGTCCCAGGAACAATGCACAGTGTACCTCCAAAGAGCCGTTGAGGAGCTTAGCAGATGGCTGGAAAAATGGAAAATTAACATCAATCCCGGTAAAAGCCAGGCTATCCACTTTTATACCAAAAAATTCGAAGCCAAGAAGTCGGCTACGGATATCCAATATGCAGTTAGAATGGCAGGACACGGCGATGTACCTGGGAGTCATGTTCGTCAAAAAACTAAACTGGAAAGCACACACAGATTATTTAAGGAAAAAAATGAGAAACAGCATTTATACAATTATACCCATTCCTATCTCGCAAAAGTAAGCTGACAATAGGTCATAAACTCAGCCTCTACAAACAAGTGATTAGACCAACAATATCCTATGCTGCTGCCACATGGTCTCAAATTTGTAAAACCAACCTTAACAGATTCTCGTTGGTTTATACGAAACAAACATATTTTAGAAAATTTAAAAATTAGCACCTTTAGAGAACACATCAGATCATTAAGTAAGAAATCATTCGCCAGGATTGAGTACCACCCAAACTAGATACTCAAGAGGCAGCTACAGTATGATCCTCACTGTCAACGAAGGAAGAGGTCCAGACTTACCTTGTTTGACTAAACCCTGCCAACCTTGAAAGGAATCCCGAAAACAAAAGCCAGATAGAACAAATACCGACTGGTGAAGAAATTCCGCAGATTATATACAATAAAACATTAATATATATATATATATATATATATATATATATATATATATATATATATAACCGACTTCTACCTATAGCTAAAAAGCTAAAAATAATTATAACAAAATACAACTCTAGCAAATAAATAACACATTCAATGTTGTAAGGTACCTACCCAGGAAGTAAAAAATGTAAACATTAAAAGGTGCTCATTCTGTACAAATTAATTACCTACCAATCTAGTATATTTTCGAAGTCGGTATCAAGCAAATCTAAAATCCTTCATTGCGTACTTATCTACTAATTCATCAAACTTGATTGTTGCTTGGCACCGACTTCAAAAATATACTAGATTGGTAGGTAATTAATTTGTACAGAATGAGCACCTTTTAATGTTTACATTTTTTACTTGAATTGAATGTGTTATTTATTTGCTAGAGTTGTATTTTGTTATAATTATTTTTAGCTTTTTAGTTATAGGTAGAAGTCGGTTATATATATTTTTTAAATGTTTTATTTTCAACTTTTTAGTTTTTTTTTTGAACTCAGGTAGTTTTCATTCTTTATTTTTTATTCTGCATGTATAACCTTAATAGACAGAATCAGGTAACATCGAATGCCTCAACATTACACAATGATACTTTATCGTTTAAATTGACAGGTAAATCTTTACGAACAAAATGTACTAGTACGCGTTGACTTAGTAAGCCCAAAATATACTTATGCCTTATGGACTACGCCATGTAACCTTTTTTTCAACTTTTTTTGACAACCCTGTATAACTAGATAATTCCACTCCAACCTATGTACCAACCAGACTGCCCACGGACAAGCATAAATTTGTTAGCTGCCTTCTGTAAACTATAGGCCGGAGTAGAATCCATCCCATATTTACGGAGTCAAATCCGTCCTATATTTCAACCATAGAAATAACTCCTTGTGGGCTAGCCCATAAATTATTTCCTTTTTAACATTTTATGTTATCGCCCTGTGTAACATTAATTCCTCTCCACACTTTATGCAACTTCTTATGGGCTATAAAAGAAATAATTTTTTAATCACACTGTATACATTTAATTCCACTCCAGCATATATTTCAACCATCCTGTATATGAATTGCTTATGTCCAGATCATATAACAGTTTTTTCACCTTATATAATTTTAATTTCACATTTTTTTCAACATTTTTATACCATCAAACGTCCAGTCCACCCTATATTGCAACCATCCTGTATATACGCCTGTCTACGGACCACTATCATTCTAGTCCGTCCTATATTTCAATCATCACATAAATGCAACTCCTTCTACCACTTTACTTTGTGATTTTGTTTGCTAGAACTAAACACCCTGTCTGTAAGCTACCAAGTACCTGTTTAAAGTTTTACATGTGTTGTCACTGAATTTTCTATTAGGCTGGGAGAATGTGACAACCAAAAGTACTGTCTTCGCAAAATGGAAAAATTTGCATTTAAATAGGTATTTACCTGGTATACAAACAAAACAAGCTTGGTACTCATTGATTTAAGGAGCCGAAAATACTATGCTTTACTACCTATATGCTTGAGATGTACATAGAAAATTTTCAAATTCGCAATTAAAACTTCCAGTGCCTAAAATTACCGCACTATTACGTTGGAATTAATATATTTATGAGGAAATGTCCGTTATGTCATTTCGATGAAATTTTTGATAAGAGTTTTGGAATTTTCGGCGATTTTCTGCAAAACTGCAAGTTGCACGTCGCAGAAAAGTATATGAGATCACCTAAGGATCTTCCTTAATAGATTAAACGTTAAAAAACTATAAACATCCATAAGGAGTTATCGAAAAATCGACTAAAATATTAGGGATATTGGTCGATTTTCATGCACGCATGTGTTCATCGTGTTCATTCACAAATTTTATCACTTTACCAATAGAATTCTTATCCAACATTTGAAGTTTCACCAATCCGGATATATACTCTATTAAACAAGACCATATTCGTTCAAAACGGTGCACCACAGGAGAAGAAATCCGGTAACATACATACAAAAAAAAAGCCAAAAAAAACGCGACGAATTGATAACCTCCTCCTTTTTGGAAGTCGGTTAAAAATTGTATTTAACTGTAAACTAATTATCCCTATAATTTAATAAACATGTTCAGAGAGAGAGGACATTCTATTGTAGGAAGCCCACCTGATGAAGGTTCCCGATAATTGTCTTGCGTATAAAAGAATGCCACCTCGAAGAGAGTATTAAATAATTTCTGACAGGTGAAGTATTAAGAATTAATTTGTTATTTTGACTGTTCTACAAAGTGTTCCTCGTCCTAGCTTCCGACATATCCTCTCAAACATTACTTTATTCAATCACTCCAACAATAAGACAATATCTCTTAGCAGCAATTAAAAACTCTATCCATTTACAATCGTTTAATGCGACACCCCATATATAACAAAGTGTATGCAATTAGAGATCTCCGAGTAGGATCCATAATTCGTCGCTAAGGACGGACTCAACTCTTACAAATACGCAGAAGATAAGCGATCTCGAAAAAAAATAGTCAATTATTGCTGGTATCTTATAGAGATAACTCCGATGGATAAGACCAATTTGATCAATTCAAGTGTAATATTACATTCCGCTTATCCTCCTCAAAACCTTTCTGCATGCCATACCCGTCCTATATACCTGTCGAGACTAATTAGGAGATAAATCAAGTGCTACCAACCTTAGTTTGCGGTGTGTACACCTGGCTCGGCAAGTTACCGTCTCTCTGGTGCTCTCTCGAGTCCGGTCGGTTGGTTCTCTTCTCTTTCACCGTTTCTTACAAACTCGGTAGCTCGGATGCGTACAGTCTTCTACAGCTTTCCTGTGAGAATTTTTCATTTCATACCTACGAAATTTATGAGATTGGAATTATCTGAAGAACATTGTGTTAATTAATGTGCCACACATTAGAGATGTGGAGATCGTATTTTATGTATTTGAAATTTTGAATTCTTTTCCTCGGGCGAGATTATTATTTGATGTTACCGTCAAATTAGTCAAGTTATTAATTTTGCTGTATAGTGTTTAAGCTGGAAAAGTCATATGGATTCCGTCTGATTGGGATTCGTAGTAGCTTTGTTAACTTATTAAAACTAGCGGTACAGTGGCTGAAAATTTTGTGAAGGAGTATTATCTATGTTCCCAGGGCCGCCAGACGTTACTTATTTTCTCAAAGATGAAATGTATTGGACAAAGTAGGGTTAGTAGGTAGTCTTACGACATGCATACTTGCTAGCTTGACTTGTTGGTCCCTTTCGAGGTACCAGCTACTTAGGGTCGGTCAAAATTAATCCTACTTTTTTCAATTCTCAGGGCTGATTTTTATGTTTGTTTCAAAGGATATGGCAGTAATTAATAATCCAAACCGCCAGACACTTCAGGTATGCCATAACTTTTGCCAGACGCTTTAAAGCTCCCGAAAATATAATGTAACTTGACTTATATTCTGAGTCCTGAATTTTATATGTGATACTCAGGGAACCATTTTAATGTTTTTTTTATGCAGCCAGACAAGTTTCATTGGTCAAACAGCCCACCAAACACACTTTTAGGATCGCTACGAGCATGACTGCGAGGCCTAAATTCGTCTTTCTATCCCACTTGTAAATCATACTTATTCTACGTATACGCGCATACGTCTGCTTAGTAAATAGTATGTTATATGGTGCTTTAAAAAGGTGGTTCGTCGTCTTTCCCATCTCAATGACGGCTATGAAGAAAATGTCATCCTTCGTGCTAATAAAACAACAGGGGACAGTGTGTATGACCCCATTCGCACTCTTCTCATTGGGTATTTCAGTGTGTTTTTGGCTGGTGAATGTAACACATTCTGCATATACTTAATACCTATTAAGTATACAGTGATGGGCAAATGTGTGGAACCAAGCAATATCTCTGGAATTATTAGAGATATCAAAATGAAATTTGGAAGGTGGATACTGCCGTAGATTGCCTTCCTGTTTTACCGGAAGTAATGTCGATTTTAAAATTTGCAATGAAACACCCTGTATAGTATTTTAGTTTAGTTTCTGATGAAACATTTTATTGTGAATACAAAAATATCGGGTTTGATATTGTTTACTTCTACTTCAATACCTACCGAGTTATTAACAGAAAAGTAATTAAGAAAAGGAAAAATCCATTAAAGAAATACATAATCATAATTATTAACTAAATCTTCTTGACAATAAGCAAGTCTGTTTTTAAATTCTCTAGAGTAACATTAGCTATTATTTCTGGTGTAATTCTCTGGATGTCTTGAGTTATTCTTGCAGCTAATTCTTGCAAATTATTTGGTCTATCACCATAAAACTTAGACTTTAAGTAACCCCACAGAAAATAGTCTAGTGGATTAACGTCGGGATTTCGTGCAGGCCATTCATAAGTACCCCTTCTTCCAATCCATCTGTGATTAAATGTCCTATCTAAATGATCTCGAACAATGCGAGCGTAATGGGGTGGTGCTCCATTCTGCTGAAACCAGATATTATTTGGCATTTGTCCATTTATCTAAAATACCGGAATAACTTGTGTCTCCAAGAGCTGTATATACCTATCTCCGTTTAAAGTTTCTTGTAGGAAGATTCTGTTGTTATAAATGAGGGCCCAAACGTTCAATTTTTGGTGATGTTGTGTATGAGCCTCTTGTACCCAATTAGGATTACTTTGCGACCAGTAGCGGCAGTTATGTCGATTAACCGTACCATTTAAACAAAATGTAGCCTCGTCTGAAAACACCATATTTCTTATAAAATTATTATCACGGTTACAAGTATTCATCATCGTTCCACAAAATTGCAAACGTCTGTCGAACTCGTCTTCTGAGAGTTCTGGAACGAGGCGAATTTTGTATGGATGATTATTTTCTTCCTTCCTACTGAACGACGGCTAATTCCATGCATATTGGCGAGGTCGGTAGTGGATAAGTGAGGATTTTCTTCCAAAGATATAGCAACATTTTGAGCTACACCTTCATTACTTGCACTTTTTAACCGTCCACTTTTTGGTAAATTGCTAACTGTTCCACTTGTGTCGTACCTTGGCAAAGTTTTCTTCACTACTGAACGGGATATTTGTGTATTCGAATGAACAATGTTAAAAAGGCCACAAACTTCTTGATGCGTCCTTTTCCTCTCCCCATACCCAATCATCATTAATATTTCTATTCTTTCTCTTTCACTTAATTCGGCCATTTTACGATCAAATTAAAACAATACAATCTTTTACGTTTACATAAAAAAAACTAATAACTTATTTTGACAACTACTTTCACTTCTGCAAATGAATTTCATGGACTACTAAACTTGATTCAGATTTAATTTGCGCCTGATTTAAATAAACGCACGTGTATTCGACTATGGAACAAGCAGTGCTGTTGGCTGTGACGGTATAATGCCACCGATTGGCCAATAGAAATACAAATCCTTACCGAGCGCTTTGTTTATATCGGGCGTTAATGAAATCTGAATCGAGTTTAGCTACCATCGAATTTTTCCTTTCCTTAGTTACTTTTCTGTTAATATCTCGGTAGGTATTGAAGTAAACAATATCAAACCCAATATTTTTGTATTCACAATAAAATGTTTCATCATAAACTAAAATACTATACAGGGTGTTTCATTGCAAATTTTAAAATCGACATTACTTCCGGTAAAACAAGAAGTTCAAAATTGTAAAAAAAATTGGAATCAAATAGGCAATCTACTGCAGTATCCACCTTCCAAATTTCATTTTGATATCTCTAATAATTCCAGAGATATTTACTTGGTTCCACACATTTGCCCATCACTGTATATGATATACTGCAGCACATTTCATAAAAATGGTTTAGCACTGTGCGATACCGAATTGTAGTCTCCAATAAAAAAAATCATTCTAGACATACTGAATTGATATTTTTTGCTGCTTTGGATTTATTCGAAGGAGATGGATGAATTATTAGAGAATATCCTTCATTCTGTATTGCTCAGAAAACTGGCAACCCAATCTGTTTGTGTTATGAAATTCTAAACTATGTGATAAATAAAATAAATATACTTACAGAATCTCATATAAACTGCATTTGGTATTATAACATTAACTTTTTGAATTCAATTACATATATTTTAATCTTCACACATGCAAATACATAAATGCTCTTTGTTAATTTTAAACATTTTGTAACAATATCCTCACATTAGTGTTATAACTTAATTTATAAAATATTATTAAATTCATTTGCTGTTTGAAACTGAATAAGTATATATTATTAACATTTACAATTAAGTTTGTAGAGTTCAATCACTGAGTAATTACCTATTCAAAATAATGACGTAAAACTACTTTCTTCTCTATTATCAAACTTCATTATATTTTTTAATTATTACACCCATGAATTAGCGTTCACCTTATTCTACAATTAAATAAAAATACAAAATACATCATCAATAAATCTCATAAATAAAAGCTGTCAAATATGGGCATCTGATGTGTAACCTCTTGAACAAAACAGTGTGTCTGGAGAGCTGTTTGACTAATGAAACTGGTCTGGCTAGATACAAAAGACATTCAAATAGTTCCCTGAGCGTAATATATAAAATTCAGGACTGAGAATCTATATATAAATAGGCTAAGACAAAACGATTAGGTACCATCTTCTCCTGTGTTTCTCAACCGATTTTCTTCATTTCTGTTTTGTTTAGTAGCTACTGACGACCTTCAGTGCAGAATGCTAATCTTAATTTATAATATTGGTTCATTCATTAAATAAAATATAATAAAAATTCATTATTAACGTCAATAATGTCAATACCAAACAAATGAATGTGCCGCGTGCCGCGTACCGCTGGCGCCAGACTCAAACCATTGAGTAATTATATATAGACAGACCAATGCTATTATATACTTAGAGCATGTACTTCTGGAGGTGGCATGCAAGCGTTGTTATTGTTTAGTGGGTAAAGTAATCGTTGAATATCATAATTATACAGGGCGATTCCAGATATGTTAGTAATAATTTTTTTTAATGGGTGGCACATAAGCAGTTGCATATTTAGGGTGTTTAAAATATAGAGTAGAGTGCAATTATAACTAATAAAATAATTATATAGGGAAGCCCATTAGCAGTTGAATTTACATGGTTCTTGGAATAGAAGGTGCAGTAAAATTAGTTATACAGGGTGGTGCAAAAAATGTTATACATAGATGTATATACAGGGTGGCGGAAATGGAAATGCAACATTTCGTAACCCATAAGCAGTTGTATATATAGTTAAGATGAAATATAGGGTAAGAGGAATTATAGATATACAGGATGGTGATAAAAAATGTTAGAATAGGGAATGATTTATAGAGTAGACCACGAAGAGTTCCATATATATAATGATTGAAATATAGGTCGGAGTAGAATTATAGTTACAGAAGATAATTAAAAATTTCATAAACAAAAAGAGTAAATATGGTGGGTCATAGGCAGTGGCATATACAGAATGGTTTACCCGGTGGTTGAAAAATGTTAAAAAATATTATGCGTGGTCCATAAGCATTTGCATATACGGGTGGTGGAAATATATAATGAGATGGAATTATTATAATGAGGATTTTAATAAATGTTAGAGAATTGAGTGCAATTATAGCTATACAGGGGTGTTAGAAGAAATAAATATGTAGGGTAGCCCATTAGCAGTTGAATTGTTGTCATATTAAATTAAGAATTACGAATTTGAACACAAATAAAGTTCTATGAATTATATCTGAAAAAACTTGAATTTCGTTACTTATTTGTAGAAGCGAGATGTAAGACCGACATCTAGGATTTTCGAGGAAACTATCACACAGAGGTTCCGAATCTGGATCCGTTCTGTGTAATTGCTGTTCTCCCTAAAGTCCTAGGATAGAATGTCACGATAAAATTTCCATGTTACTTAACCTGCCAGAGATATTGACACAATTGGTCGAATTTCGACCACTGGGCGACAGCTAGTATAAGTAAAGTTACATTATATTATCAGGAGCTTTAAAGCGACCGGCAAAAGTTACGGACTACTGGAAATGTCTGGCGGTTTGGATTATTAATTTCTATCATATCATTTGAAACAAACATAAAAATCAGCCCTGAGAATTGAAAAACGTAAGATTAATTTTTATCGACTCAAAGTACCTGTTACCTCGAAAAGGACCAACAAGTCAACGTAGCAAGTATGCATACCTTAAGAGTACTTACTAACACTACTTTGTCTAATAGATTTCATCTTTGAGAAAATAAGTAACCTCTGGCGGCCCTGGGATCTTACTCTATATATCTCTGTATCATTTCATTCATTTTTGAAGCTCCTTAACGGCGGCCCACGCTTACACATCCGAAAATACACTATGGTAGTGAAATGCAGAAATTTTATTTGTTTTAAAACTTCGTTCCTACAAACACGACACTTCAGGCGGACACGACATCTCTTTGACCTTAAAATACCCATACAACCACTGGAGGATCCAAGGGGGACTAAGAGGCTGAAGCCCCCTTTTAGTTTTTGAAGTGAAAACTTCTTTAGCGGCGCTGAGCACTTTTTTTTGTATGGGTAAAAATTTCCAAACTCGCGTCAGGGTCACGTGATGCTGATCGAAAAAGCGTAAGATCGAGGGGAAGGGAGAGGAACTAGTATCTCCCACTCTTTCTACCGTGCCTGAGTGTGTTGCTCCGTTTAGACGGCACAGGGCGCTTGCGCGAATGTCCGTGTGTGTTTATGTACAGCGTGCCACGCGTATCTAAGGATGGTGACAGCTGTCGGCTTGACTGTTGTGTATTCGTATATGTGAATTGTTTAAATTATTGAAATTGAACAAAGTGCATCTATTAATGAAAAAAGTGATGATGAAGTAGTCAAAGAAAATGAGTGAGTACTTACTACTGAAAAATATACTAGATGAAAAACTCTTACTTGGCTTTAGCCCGTAACTGCCGTCAAGAAAACCAGCTATAAGCTGAGCACTATAAAACGTAAAAAAACGAATAATAATAATAGTAATAAATACAATTTTAATAATAAGATTAGGTTTCGATCGAGTCTGTATTTACACATAATAGATGTAATATTTGTAATATGTTTATACTTTATAGCATTAACCTACATTTTCATGACACCACAATAAGCCCATTTGCGGTGTAGATTTACCAAAAAAATAATTTCGACTAAAAATAAATGAAATAAGATAATAATAAATAATCGGTGTAGGTTTTTAATAAATATTGTATTCTACCTCATAAATGATAGTACTGTACTTTTGTACTTATAATTAAACACAACGTTAATATTGAAGTTTTCACTTCTGCCGGCACTCCCGGAGTGCTTTTTTTTCGCCAATATTTGATGGGGGCAATGAATTTACTATTTTTAAGGAAAATCTCAGAATCAGAAAATGATATAATTGGTATATATACTTTCCTGCTTAAATCAGTACAGAGAAGTTTCATCAGCGTGCAAAAATCAACTACCGGATAGAGAGGGCAAGTGGGGAATTGCCCTTAGAAAAACTCACATTTTTTGGGGAATGTGTTTTGATCGATTGGTTTCTTTCTTTAAAGTGATACTGTTGCTTTTTACTTGAAATGTGGGCAGTTCTACTTATTGTAATGTATTAGCTTTGTCTGGAATAGTTCATAGAGCGGAAACATGAACAAACACCTGTCACCTGTTACAAATAACAGGTACCAGTTTGGAACTGGAGTCGGTTGTAACTGTTTGGGGAAAAATATTGGTTTAGCTCACCTCTAGTAGCATATTATTTAGTTTCAAAAATATATATTTTTTACTTATTCTAAATATTCACTTATCCCGAATCGTATGATGCTCTTTTATTGGATTTTAATGATATTTAACAAAAAGTAGTAATATGGCGTCAAATCTGGAGATCGTGCTGATTTGGAAAAAAATGGTTTAGGTACTGTCGCACATTGTCTTCGTAATGGAGCGTAATCTTGCTGAAACCATATTGTATTGGGAGGAACTTGTGGGTTTACTGGATTAGGATATAAATTTGTCAAAGTTGGTACGACATTATTTTGGAGCAGTTCTAAATATTTATGTCCATTCTGAGAAAGGAACCTACGAGATGATTTTCAACAATTCCTGCCCAAACATTAACTTTTTTAGGATATTGCGTATGTTTCTCTGTCATCCAGTGAGGACTCTCATTAGACCAATAGCGGCAATTTTAACGACTAACATGACTGTGAAGTGTAAATGTGCTTTCATCAGAGAAAATTGATCACGTTGTTATCTAGCCTTATTATCATTTGTTGACAGAAATACGTTCTCCTATCCAAATCGTCTGCCATGAGCTTCTGAGTCAGCATCATTTTATAAAAATGCATTTTATTTTCCTTTAATATTCGAAAAATTGACCTTGAACAGTGGGCCTGCTTTTCAACCAGAATTAGGTGGGTTTTCTTGAAACTCTAGCATAATATTCAATAATATTATCAGTTAGAACATTGGCAGCTAGTTTTTTATCTGTCTTACATGACCGAGCTCTCGAAACTGCTTTTCTATTTTGCTAATTGATCCTTGGGATACAGTCGCCAAATTATTACGTTCAGTTAACGAAATTCAAACGGCAATAAAACTGACGCTGATCACCATTTTCATCCAGGTAGACAACAAGATGCTAAGGCTATGAGTTTTGGCGAAAATAAACCAAAACTGTTTTTTTTTCCAAATCGGTAAAAAGGAAGGCAGAAATGGTTTTTACTTATTATCTCAATATTAAGAGCCAAACGGGAATTAAGTATTGAGTGTAATGTAGCAAATTTGTGAAATAAAATACATGCTAATTTTTGTAATAAATCTGAAAACACTTAATATTTCCGAAACAGTTGAAGATAGATGTAGGAGACTAAACGAATTATGTCTAGATTTTTCTGGAGAATCCAAAAAATAAATAATATCCAGAGGATTACATTTAAAATAACAAAGTAGGCATTGGCCACTGTCATATGACGCACTCTAAGTAATTTTTTTTGTTGAAAAAAAAAAGCGCAATAAAAATACAAATCGGTGTGTCCAGGCGTTTTCCCTACAAGCCCTCCGTTATTTGTTATTGAATTGATTCCATTTGGCTATTCGACCCTGTATAAGTAATATTAAAACAAAGTAAACATTTTAATCATAAAAGTAATGAAGGAATATTAGAAAGTTGTGGTCTTTAATATATATTAAGTTATTGAAAGATTATATTAATTTTGTCACTAACAGAAAAATCAAAAAAAAAATCAATTTCATTCTATGCAATGAACTGTCCTTTGCTTCTATATTCTATGTATGAGAACGAGTTCCTCAAATCGATTAATATAGATGTCTAATAAGACTATTAGTAATTGAAGCAGATGCAATTAAATAACTGATAAACTCTCGCCCTATCTCGCTGTCTAAATTAACTTTCTGGGAACATCAACAGTAGCCAGGGCGATAAATTTCTACCGACAGTCCTTATCTAAAGGTATAGAAAACCAATTGGTTAGAATGACTATTAGCCGCTTCTTGGACGGTACATCTCACCCCAAGCTATCTGTCCTATTAAAAGTCGGACAGTGGCGCGCAAAGGAGCTAATAATAATACTAATCAAAATTTCTTTCATAATGGTTTAATGGGTAAAAAAGTGTTTTGGGGTGGCTGTTACTTAATAGATAACTATATGCTATACATTTCACAACAAAAATTTCGGATTTTTTCATTATATTTAATTATTTTGTTCACTGGGACAGATAAGTATTTGAAAATTGTATATGCAGAACAAAGTGTAGTAAGGCAATTTCGTAAAATTGCCCGGATTACTGGCAGTAATGAAATGATAAACACGGCAGTGACTAGGTAACGCTCTTTCAGACCATCTTTACTGTCCCGTGCTTGGACTTGCCTATTCGCTCTGAGCGAAGTCATGGTAGGGGAAATAAAATCGACCGACGCGTTCGTAGTGGTCACTTTGAGCATTACGGGAGGCTATTATTACTGAAATTGTAAGCAAGTACACGTGAAAGTATTTATTTTGTTCTAATTTTAATAAAATAAAAAAAATGAGACACCAAAGTTGTTGTGTTGTGAATTGCAAGAATACCAGCAGAAAAAGTAGGTGCAAATTTTATAAATTTCCGACTGCTAAATGGAAAATAAATCAACGGAATCAGTGGATAGCTGCAGTTAAAAGGCTAAAGTAAGTAGTACCATAACCTTAATTTTAACAATAACAATAATTTGGAGCATTGCAAACCTTTGCAAAATTCTTAACTTTTGTAAAAATTAATTATTTTTTAGGAATTCTGTAGGCAAAATAATCTAATATATAAATCCTTAAATTCAAAAATTAAAAAAAAAACAGACAAACACATATATTTGAAAATGAAAGAAATGTATGAAAAATAAAAAAATTTAAATAATTAAAACGTACGGATAAATTGTTTCATTTGCTAATTGTGCAGTTTTTATTAATTTTGTTTACTATTTATTATAATATTCAAGAAATTGATTAATGTCTGCAAGATTTCACAATCATTAAAGTTTTAAGTTATCCCAGTGAAAAAAAAAAAATTCATTTTACAAATACTAGCTTTTATACTATCCTAAGATTTTATAAACGTGCTATTTTATTTTATAGCGCTGATGGATCACCGTGGATTCCCAAGCCATACGATGATATTTGTAGTGATCATTTTATTGGAGGTAAAAAATCGGAAGAGGAGTTAAGTCCTGGCTACATCCCAACTATATTTCCCTCAATATACAAGTCTTCAAAAGTTAATGAGTCTTCTGCGATAAACAGGTAAAAATTAATTCGTCAAATTTGATCAATATGAAGAACATAGTAATAATAATTTCTAATTTTCAGATAAAATCGCGTGATGAATCGGCGTATGAAAGCAAAATTACCTTCAACTTCAAATGCTGAGTTTATTGTTACAGAGTCAATAGTAGTGATGACTGAAAATCCTCCAGTAGTGTCTTCAAAAGTGGACCAAGAGTGTCACGTTGATTTTTATTCGAACTCGGGCATTAATTCTCAAACGTTTACTTGCATCAAAGACGATGTGTGTCATAATATAACCTAATATTTACTGCGTTCTTATTTATTTTTTATCATTATACTTACTTGTTGTTGATTCGTTTAATTTAAATTAACAATAATATACATAATTAAAAAAGCAATCAAAATGAAATAATAGGGAAAGCAAAGGCCTGGCCTACTTTTCTAATTTTGGCACAGCTCTATTTCTTATAGAGATAAAATAACGTCAATAATGTCCAACTTATAATTTTAATAAAAGCAGTACAGGCAAGTCCATGTGAATACAGTGGGAGGGATGTAGAACTGTAGATAGAGGGTAACAATCACAAATAGGGTCTAAGTAGTAAATATTGATGATGATTCTATAGGAGGTATGAACTTCATAAACTAACATGGGTTCATGTTCGATCTAAGAAATTGACACGGCTGTCAGCACTAATCTGTCTCCTTTAGGACTTTCGTAAAGTCCTGAGCCGGAATTTCTGGTCGAACTGAATTAGTCATTGACAACTAGGAAGAAATCCAAGGAAGTGCGTTGGGTTGGTGGAGCCGAGACAGTTAGCGTATGATCACTGGGTTGGCCTGGCTATAGTTAAGACTGGACAAAATATATTGGAGAACTAGCTTGTTTCGAACGAAAAGAAGTTATCATGAATTGAAGGGTATTACTTCGCGACAATGAAAAAAAATCTTAGGAAAGAATTTATAAAACAGTTTTCCAACTATTGAACACACCTTTCAATAGATGAACAGCAGAATGTCAAACAATTTATCTTAAATATTGATCCCATTTTAGAGAACCGACTAATTGATCTATCTACCTTGATTGAAAGATGTAACTAAGAAGGACGACTATCCGCTCCCTCTAATTGATGATACGCTTACCACCTGAGCAGTGTCACTAGACTTATTAATATCCTGAATACTCTTTCCGAGGTGTCATTCTTCTTTTGTCCGCAAGACAATATTCTGATATATATTGTTTCTGGTCGGGAACCTTCATCAGTTGCGCTTCCCGCAATAGATTTTTTTTGCAATTTCGAGTAGGCATAGATTGTATTATCTAAGGGACCAATTCACGAGGCTGAACGTATAGTAGCTCTTTTTTAGGTTTTTCAGTTCTCTAAGAGGTAAAAAACTAATAGTTACTGATTTTTTCCGTTTTTTTTTTTGTTAAAAATCTCATCGATAAAAAATGTTTTATCTTTGGAATACGTTGATTTTAGTTTCATTCTATTATTAATTTTGCCAACAAAAGGTCTTTGTCTCTGTAAATGATCTGAGCTGTAAAGTAACAACAGAAATTGACTGCTGTTTAATTTTTATTTAGTTTATCCGCTACTATACCGTATATGGAATATCAAAAATCAACGCCCGAAAAACAAAATAAAGGTTGTTCATATAGACACACAACGAGATGCGATACAGAAAGATGGCGAATGCTGTATCGAGTACTTTGTCCAAGCAAGAAAACTAATCATTTTCGGTTCTGTCGCCGAGTATTGGCTCATCGTTTATTGAAACACCAAGTACCTATATTGCCACAAATCTAAATTGTTGAATTTTCTACTTTAATGTTCACCATATTATGTGACAATATAAAACGGGGCAGTTTTAAAAATCTGCTAACCATTATCAATTATTTCTCATGGAATACCGTATGTCTTCGTAAACCAGATAAATCTGTCAAACGGTATATGTAATAAATTATTTAATTTTATCCTTGTACGGCATATTCAAATGATAGGATAGAGAACAACAAACACTATTACGAGAGCTCGGACGTAAACACACGGCATGACGGACCGATGGCGTGTCTCAGACAAATCTATTGTTTCCACTTCTAAACAAACTAATAAATAACCTTATCCCTATTTAAATTGACATCCGTGCGACGCATTGAGAATAATCCGGTGGCTTTTATTCAACCTCTTGCGTTCATTTTCATCCTGAATCGCCAATATGGGTTTTGTGAATCTCGACAATTGCACTTTAATTTGAACAAAACTAAAAGATGGTCTCAGAATTAATGAGGTTTATGGGAATAGCGTTAAATGACAAGATAGCGACACAAGCTAAACAGAAAAAATTCATAAATTTTAAATACAATTTTTGTCAGACAAATATAAATAATATTAGAGAACATTATTAATAAAAAGTTCTAAGTTCTAAATGGGGTTTAAAACTTAGTCTTCCACGTAGGATTTATAAAATTTTAAATTCTTGCTGAATGAACGAGTTTCGAAAGCCTAAAGCAAAATTATTCACGTGTGTTAAGATTTTTTTGCCAAGGTGAACTCCTATTGCGGATTGGCCATGCGCTTGGTTCAATCAAGACATGCTGTGAAGCTCCCGGTCACCCGTATATTCACTAAAATAACTCCAACTCCAAGGTACCTGGAACTATCAACGCAGATGTTACGTCAGGTACCCCGGCCCCTAGTCCCGAACCTACCAGTTCGCTGATTCTCCCTCTCCTCACTCTCTCTCTTTGTCCCTTACCAACCTGGCTAGGAACTCCACAATTACTCCTCATTTCCTCTCGCTCACCAACAACCGTTCTACCACATTCCTCGCCTCTAGAGCGCGCCCCAACTCATTCTCTGCCCTCATTTTATAGCCCTGCCATCTTTCAGATTCGAAGAAGGACATGTGCAGGGGTATCCACTTGTCCACAGTAAAGGCACTACTCATCCTCCTTCCCCTTGAATCGGAACAGATACTGCCAAAAGCACCCATGTTCCGACAGCATCTGTGTTAGATAAGGGCCTTGAGAATGGTACCCATACAGCGATTAAGTTGTGTGATCTTTCCAAAGCCTTTGACTGTGTCTCGCATGACATTTTACTAACTAAACTTAATTACTACGGAGTTAGAGGATCTTCATTATCCATATTTAAAACTTACTTGACAAATCGCTTTCAAGCCGTCACTTATAACGATTCTAAGTCTGAATTTAGATCTATAGAACACGGTGTCCCTCAAGGTTCCGTCCTTGGAACCATACTGTTCATTATTTAAATCAATGATTTGCCTAATTTTATTCGTCCCAATAAATCTGTGATATTTGTAGACGATACGAGTTTTGTGTATTCTGACACCAATTTAGCTAATCTCACTAAACTATCGGACGATATAGAAGCAAAATAAACTCGAGCTTAACAAGGAAAAAACACAGTCTTATGTTTTCAACCACTTCTAATACTGATACAGCTAGCGTAAAATTACTAGGTATTTATGTAGATAGCACCTTATCGTGCACTGTTCACATAGACCACTTAAGAAGTAGATTATCGAGTTTACTCTTTCTACTTCGTCACCTTCAAAATATTATAGACTATAATACCTTAAGAACTGCATATTTCTCACTATTTTACTCACATATCAATTATGGAATTATGATCTGGAGAAATTCGTTAAATGCTGTTCTGACATTCAGGTTACAAAAAAGAGCAGTGAGAATACTGGCTAAAGCTGGAGTTCGTGAGTCGTGTCAACCTTCATTTCAGAGATTCCGCATCTTGCCATTGCCTTCCTTTTATTTATTTCACGTGTTTCTAGAGATACACAAGAACATTAGTGTTTTGACTAAACAGTCTGATGTACATCAATATCGTATAAGAAAAGCAGGAAATATTCGAACATCCCGTTTTCGATTAAATAAGACAATGAAAAATTCGCAAAACTACAATGCTTACAATATCTTGCCAGAAGAATTAAAAATTTTGTGCTTAAATAAATTTAGAAAGAGTTTGAAGAACTACCTACTAAAGTTTTGTTTTTAATCAGTTGGTGATTACATGAATCACAAAATGCGCTCCCCGAATTTTAGTGTCTAATTTTTAATTGTTTATATCTGTTCTTATATTTAACATGTATTTCATATTAGTATTATTTTAATTGTGATTTTTTTTTACTCACTAAGATTGAATTTTGGACTTGCTACAAACATTATTTAATATGTACCGTAGTCAAATAAAGAAATAAAGAAATCTAATCAAAATCTAGTTGGACTGCCTATGTGGACAGCCAACCCACGCTTTCAGGTCTTTGATGAGCCTAAGGATCTCTCCCTCTTCTCCTTTCTCACTCTCACTCGCCTCCCCCCTCTCGACCCTTTGAAAGATCCTACTCCTTTCATCGACCTAGATTTCTATAGGCAGCTGCCTCGTGATGACGCACAGCCCCTCGTATGATACTGTCCGGCAAGCGCATTCCACTCGCAGAAGCGTCTGTATATAGGTGCCCTGAATCATACTCGCATACGTTCCCAGTCTCATGACCGTGTTCCATACAGGTGAACCATTGAGCAGGACAGACCTAACGACACTACGTAACACCACCCTTTTATGCCCTCGCGAACCCCCGATGTTGGGGAGTATCCTTGATAATGCCGCCTCCACCCTTTAGCTTTCTGGGTAGCCCTTCGAGTATGCTCATTCCAGATGAGCCTATCATCGAGGGTGATCCCCCGGTATTTAATAAATTTCCTAGGCACCACCCTCACCCTCACCCCGCCCCAAGAGAAGGAAACGCCTCCCCTCTTCCCAAGGGGGCCCCTGAGGAGCTATCCTTAGATGGTTCCTATCGAACCACTCCCTGATAGCAGTCAAAGACTCGTTACCCTTAGCCACCGTCTCATCCATACCCCTGGCCCTCACGAAGATTGTCAAGTCGTTTGCAAAGGTCAGGCTGCGCATCCCTCTGGCAGAGCCAACTTTTAGATCGGGTCATACAGCAGGTTCCACAAAGTTGGCCCACGTGTGTTAGGCATTTCATAAGGCCGAACTTATTTTAATTTATTGCGCAGGAATTAAATTAATTGCTCCAAAGTCTACCGGGAAATAGAGTTAAAGTTAGAATAGCCATATCTGTATCTCCGGAAGCAACAGCGCCATTGTGGTGATTTGGAAGGCAACAAAATACCCTCCTACCCCTGGTGAATATCTCACCCTCCTGAAAATTATGAAAAATATTTATTTCAATGTTTTTCATTGTTAAAATCAGTAGACTTTTATTTGCTAATTAATTGCTGAATTGACCTAATCCCTTAAAGGAAACAATGGCTATACAACTTTAGTAAAAAGTTAGATTAGTCACTAGTATATCTCCGGAACGAAAAAACGTATCGGTCTGATCTTGGAAGCGTGTTTAATTGCTAATTAATTGTTATGAACTGAAACCAGAGTAAATGAAAATTATGAAGAACATTTATTTCAACGTTTTTCGTTGTTAATATTAGTAGACTATTAATTGCTAATTAATTGACGAAGCTTTATGTTAACCACGATTTTATTGGCCTAACGTCTTCCAAGAATCAATAGCTGTACCGCTTTTACTCATTAGCTCAGCAATTGCTATATCTCCGGAACCTTAATTAAATTTCTATCACATGACACCAGAGCCAAAAACTACCCCTGCAACCCCTAGTAAATCTTTCCCTGAAAATAAAGGAAAATGTTTGTTTCAACGTTTTTCATTGTTAAAATCAGGTGATTTTTAAATGCTAAATAATGCAGAAGCTGTACTTCTCTATTATTTTATTGTTTTAACACTGTCCGAGATATAGTAGCTAAGCCAACTTTAGATTAAATTTAGCATAGCCATATCTACATGTCAGGAACGTAAACATATATAGGGATTATTGTGTAGCCTTATGGTAATTAACTGCTAACAGAATGCATCAGGATAAAAGCTAAAACTACCTCTCTTCAAATCCTAGTTTCGCTGAAACCCATGAAATTGCTAATTGCTAATTAATTGCTACAGTTCTACTCTGTATAAAGATAATATTATATTAATGCATAAATAATTTATCTTAAAGTAGGAACTAACACTATGTTTTGGTTGAAGTTACTACTATGATAGTGAGTTTTTTGGATGTGGTTGTAGCCTTAAAATTATTTCTGTACCAGAACTTCAGAATTATCAATTAATAGTCCATTGATTTTTACAACGAAAAATATCGGAACAAATATATTGCTTAATATTAATTAGTAGCTGCTAGGGGACCTAGGGGTTAAAAGGGTTAGTAGTGTCATTACTTAATTAATACTTTCCGCTATATGGGTATAGCCATTGTTTCTCACAAGAGTTTAGAACAGAAAGTTCTTAAATAACGTAGACTTTCAACAATTAATTAGCAACTAAAAATATACTGACGTAAACAACTAAAAATGTGGAAAGAAATATTTTTCTTAATTTTCAGGGGTAGAGAAATTCACTAGGAGATTAAGTTTTTTGGTTCCATTTGATCTCGAAAGAAGTTGGAACATTAAAATTGCATTTAGGCTAGAGCTTCAGCATTAAATTAACATACCAAATAAATATTTTCCTTAATTTTCAGATTGTGGGAAATTCACTAGGGAATTAAGGACATTTTTTTGGATATTTCCACTGGTGTCATTTGCTAGCAATTAATCAGCAATAAAATACGTCCCAAGATCATCCAGTTAGTGCTCTTCGTTTCGGAGATATAGATATAGGTGTACTAATTGTCGTTTAAAGATTGCATAGCCACTGTTTCTTGGAAGGGGCTGGAACAATAAATTTAATGATTGCGTAATAAATTACTAGTAAATAGCAATAAATTTTGGGTTATTAGGTGGTATGTTAGCTTAACACATAGGTTAGCGGTTGGCAATCCTGCTGCGACTCTTACCTAGTTCTACGAATGTTAGAAGAAAAATGCTACGAAATGTAGCATTTTTTTATATCACATTACATAACTATAATTCTACTCAACGACCCTGTCTGCATCCCTATAACTATAAGATTTTGGAACAACCCTGTGTAACTAGTTCTTGTTATTGGTTCGCGCTCTTCACTAAAAAGCTGAGAGTTGGTTGTGGGACAATGATAGGCAGTAAAAAAATGGAGTATTCGTTAATCGAATTTTGCAACATATAAATCAATTAATGAAAACGAAACTTTACTAACAAAATCGATATTATAGAGACTAAAATGTAATTAATATCCTGGAAAAACAAATTATTAAAAATATTTTGGTTCTAGCACCATCTCTAAGTTAATCTAGTCCACTACTGTATTTGGTTATTTCCTTTCTAACCTTCCTTCGACCTCTATACATATAAACGTATTTTTTTTTATTAGCTGCTACATTGCACTACGTTTCGTATTGTAGCACCTGTTTCACGGTTTTATTAGGTAATTTCCAAGTTCACACTATAATTACAGTTTCATGCCAATCAGTGTACCTTTAACTCTTTGGAATTACGAAAGTGCGTCGCTGGATTTTGCTTTTCTGCGAATGTGTTATATTGCTCGGCAGATAATGGAAAAAAATCGTGAGAACCCGATCGTTACACGAATTACCGTTCGATAATTGTAAGAAACACTTGCATGAAGAATTAATACTGCGAATGAAATTTGACACTGGTTATAATGAAAATGGAAACATCATTTTCAGCGTCACCATCACATTTTTGTCATTTGGCCCCCCATGGACCTCACACATGTTTTTAAATTTAAGTATTTTCATAAAATAACTTAAATTTAAAATAACATTAACACATGTTGGTACATATACCAACATGTGTTATTGTTATTTATATATATTTAACTTAGGATTTAATATTTAGGGATAAATTGATGGTCATAATAAAAAATTCCAGATAATACATCAATTGTCTTCTAAATTTTGTTTGTGACATATTCTTGATTATTTTTATGTGTTCTTGGGTAATAACATCACAATAGAAACAAAAATCTGTATAACTTTTATGTTTTTTTGGGCAATAACACCACAATAGAAATAAAACGACGTATATTGCAGGAATACCAAACGTTTCAAAGTCTATTCTGACTTCGTTGTCAATGGCTTTATATTTATTGATATAGATTGCAAAATGAAAATTTGATATATGACATTTAAAATTGACATTAGAAAATTTGTTGTTTTTAGATATACAGGTAGCACAAAAAATTCTAAAGATCATGAATTATAGTTAACCAGCTTTCAAATTAGAAGAATTTGAAAGAGTCGTCTTTAGAATTTATAAGTGGCGTTCCTAGGTACGACTTTGTTATAAGATAGCGCATTCGCCAAAAATTTCAATTCAAATCATCCGAATACAGTAAAGAAAGGTGTCATTAAGTCATTATATGATAGAGCAAAGACCAACTGTTCTGATGATAATAAATTCAACAAAGAAAAAATAATTATAAAAAATGTTCTCACTGGAAACAATTACCCCACAAAATTTATCAACAAAGAGTTAAACAGACTTGAACAGAAAACAAACCTTCCGAATCAACCTAGAACTTCTATTAACACTACTACTACTCCTCACAACATCATTACAGTTACAACTATACCATATATACAGGGTCTGTCAGAAAGATTGAAAAGAGTGGGCAACAGATTTTATGTTAAAACAACATTCCAAACAAGAAATACACTGAAATCTTTAATATCGAAAACAAAACCAACAAGATCCCTTGCGAATGCAATATATTTTATATTGGAGAAACATCGAGAACATTAAACGTACGAATAAATGAACACAATAATTACATAAAGAAACGACAATTTGAAAAATCAAAAATTTGTGAACATGCTTGGGACCTAGGCCATAAAATACAATTTGACAATTCAATTATACTTCACAAAGAACAACACAACACCAAACGAAAAATAAAAGAGTCTGCCTTAATTCTTTTGAATGAAGACGATTGTATCGCTTCTACTTCTGTAGAATTTAATCGTATCTGGTTACCGACAATTAAGGAAGAAATTATTAATGATAACCTCCTTTTGAACATCCCAATATCGGGATAGTTCATAAGGTTTTTCCTAGGTTTTCCCATATGACGTTAATGGGATCACTGAAATAAAAGAATTCTTTGATTATATTTTTGGCGAATGCGCTATCTTTTATCAAAGTCGTACCTAGGAACCCCACTTATAAATTCTAAAGACAACTCTTTTAAGAACTGCCAACTTGAAAGCTGTTTAACTGTAATATATGATCTTTCGAATTTTTTGTGCTATCTGTATATCTAGAAACAACAAGTTATTTTTTTGTCAACTTAAATGTCATATAAACTTTCATTTTGTATTATACAGGGTGTTTTTTAGAAAGTTGGAGGGCAGAAAGGTGGACTCATGTGCTATATTATGTAGCCCATTAACATCTAGACATCTTACGGTTTTTGTTTTATTTTAATTTGTTTTTCTTAATTCTCAGATTTTTACATTTATTTAATCTGTTTTATTTTTCACTGGATCTTCACCAAATAAACTTAAAATTTAAATATAATCTATGATGTTTGTTTGCTCATCTGCATTCGATACTTGACACAAATGATTGGTTGAAAAAATTATATGAGTCCACAAATGGCGAGGTTCCATAAAAAAGTAACTAAATTAAACACTTTATCACGTTACAAAAAAAAAGAAGCACATCCAGAACTTCGAACGCTTTCAAAAACTTCTCTTCTTCAACCCCTTTAAATTGATATATCACATGTATTGGAAAGTAATCATTATCATAATAAATTTGAGATTGTAACTTAATAGGTTGAGAATTACAAAAAATAAAACATACAGCAAGTTGCAATAATTTATTATAAATTTTGATCAAACCGGCTTATACCGCTACGGATGCAATCGGGACAACTTTTTGTGACTCCTACAGTGGTAGTGTTTACTCCCATCTCATCCCATATTATTTCAAAAGCATTTTCTCTTAACTGCTCTTTGGTTTCTATTTCTCGCTCATAAACGAGTTACTTGGCCCCTCCACATATAAAAAAATCAAAGGGAGTCAGGTCTGGCGACCTTAGAGGCCCTCTCAATCCACGCCTTTGAGTTTTTTGAGCAATTTTATTGGTCTGTCTTCCAATGGGATTTCATCTAATAAGATCGATCATCCCGCATTGTTTAGAACGCAACATTGATTATTTCCCTTACCTGCTCCTTGGTGTCTATTTCTATCTCACAAATGACGTATTTTTACTGAACGATTTGTTGATCTTATTAGATGAAATCTATTTTTCGATAACTCCTTATGGATGTGTATAGTTTTTTAATGTTTAATGTATTAAGGAAGGTCCTTAGGTGATCTTATATACTTTTCTGCGACGAGCAACTTGCAGTTTTGCAGAAAATCGCCGAAAATTCCAAAATTCTTATCAAAAATTTTATCGAAATGACATAACGGACATTTCCTCATAAATATTTTAATTCCAACGTAATAGTGCGGTAATTTGAGGCACTGGAAGTTTTAATTGCGAATTTGAAAATTTTCTATGTACATCTCAAGCATATAGGTAGTAAAGCATAGTATTTTCGGCTCCTTAAATGAATGAGTACCAAGCTCGTTTTGTTTGTATACTAGGCAAATACCTATTTAAATGCAAATTTTTCCATTTTGCGAAGACGGTGCTTTTGGTTGTCACATTCTCCCGGCCTAATAGAAAATTCAGTGACAACACATGTCAAACTTTAAACTGCTATTTGGTACGTTTATACACAGGGTGTTTAGTTATTGCAAACAAAATCACAAATTAAAGTGATAGAAGGGGTTGCATTTATATAAAGATTGAAATATAGGACGGACTAGAATGATAGTGGTCCGTAGGCAGCCGTATATACAGGATGGTTGGAATATAGGCTGGACTGGACGTTTAGTGGTATAAAAATGTTGGAAAAAATGTGAAATTAAAATTATATAGGGTGATTAAAAAACTGTTATATGATGCGGACATAAGCAAATCATATACAGGATGGTTGAAATATATGATGCAGTTGAATTATATTTATACAGTGTGATTAAAAAATGATTTCTTTTATAGCCTATAAGAAGTTGCATAAAGTGTGGAGAGGAATTAATGTTACACAGGACGATAATATAAAATGTAAAAAATGAACTGATTTATCGCCTAGCTCACAAGGAGTTATATACTATGGTTGAAATATATAGGACGGATTTGACTCCGTAAATATGGGATGGATTCTACTCCGTCCTATAGAAGGCAGCTAACAAATTTATGCTTGTCCGTGGGCAGTCGTATGTACAGGATGGTTGGTACATAGGTTGGAGTGGAATTATCTATAGTTATACAGGGTTGTCAAAAAAAAAGGTTACATGGCGTAGTCCATAAGGCATAAATATATTTTGGGCTTATTAAGTCAACGCGTACTAGTACATTTTGTTCGTAAAGATTTACCTGTCATTTAAATGAGAAAGTATTATTGTGTAATGTTGAGGCTTTCGATGTTATCTGGTTCCGTCTATTAAGGTTATACATACAAAATAAAAAATAAAGAATAAAACCTACCCGAGTACAAAAATACTAAAAAGTTGAAAATAAAACATTAAAAAAATATATATCCGACTTCTACCTATAACTATAAAGCTAAAAATAATTAACAAAATACAACTTTAGCAAATAAATAACACATTTAATGTTGTTAGGTACCTACCCAGGAAGTAAAGGTGCTCATTCTGTACAAATTAATAACCTAGCAATCTAGTATATTTTTGAAGTCGGTGCCAAGCAACAATCAAGTTTGATGAATTAGTAGATAAGTACGCAATGAAGGATTTTAGATTTGCTTGGCACCGGCTTCAAAATATATTAGATTGGTAGGTAATTAATTTTTACAGAATGAGCACCTTTTAATGTTTACATTTTTTACTTCCTGGGTAGGTACCTAAAAACATTGAATGTGTTATTTATTTGCTAGTGTTGTATTTTGTTATAATTATTTTTTAGCTTTTTTGTTATAGGTAGAAATCGGTTATATATTTTTTTAAAAATGTTTTATTTTGTATGTGGACGAGTCAAGCAACTCGTTTATGAGAGAGAAATAGAAACCAAAGAGCAGATAAGAGAAATAATAAATGTTGTTTTTGAAATAATATGGGATGAGATGCGACTAGAGACTAGACTTGTAAGCAGGTATTGCATATTAATTGGATGTTATATTTGTTTCTTTATTACAACTATTAATTTTTTATAAGCGATGAGAGTCTTATTATATTCCCTGCATTCTGTTTCTTACACAGAAAAAACTAAGTATCGGTATTTAAACATCAGGGTAGTGAAACAAATGCATCTATTATGATATTTAAAAGTATGGGTCTCCGCTAAAAAGCTTTGGCTTCACAAACCTTAAGTATATATCCCATTTCCGAGCTAAGGGTGAGCATTCCAAGTAATTTAGTATTTATTCTTCTGTTAGGGATTTTACCATACCTTAAAATGGTCCAGAAACCATTTCTCAGGATTTTATGGACCATCTTTATTCGGCTTCATCCAAGTTTCCCGAGAGCTCAGTTCAACTTGAACTCTTTAACTCTGAATATTTATTTGTATTGTTAACGCAGATACTAATTTCCAAATCATCAAAATGCCAAATAACAAAGTGGTATTAATATACATGTAACAACAACAAAAAACTTGTTATTTGTTTTTACATCGCTTCTCACGGGCTTGTTTAATGAACGCCTGTTCACAGAGATTCTGTTATAAACTTTAATTCGCCCGTGTAGTTCTCGAATGCGTTAAAAAGTAATTCTTTTCGCACAGGTGAACAATTATGACTTTTAAGGTTTCTGCAAATGCTTCTTAAAATCACGACAGTATTAAATACGAAAGTCTATGGGAACTATTCATTCGCAATTTACATACACGTTATGCCGCTGATTTGTTTATTATTGGTTGCAAATACGTATTAGTAGAACAACTTCATGGGGATTAAATTTAAATGGAAATAATTTACCGTGAATTATACAAGTCAGTGAACCTTCCTTCTCATAACGGTGCTTATAGTATTTTGTTCGCCTTTAATAATTATTGGTATAAACAAATGCAGTCAGATTATTAATGGATTTAAAATATTTGGTTTTCAGATGCTTTTGATAAATGACAATTACAATAATTTGGGGCAGTCGGTAGGATATTTGAATACTTCTTAAACAGTATCTTCAGTGAATATTAGAAGTGAATGATAAAGTGCATATATGTGAAATAAAGTAATCATATTGGTGAACCTTATTCTTCCTAATCATTATTGTTATATTGTCTAATTTTTTCATGTAACAGATAAGATGTAATAGTAAGGGCGTTTTAAAAAAAACCGGATTACTGGTTGTCTTCTGAACAACTAATCTTCTGAGAGAAAGTAATCTCTACAACGTGATCAACCACTTTCCCTGTGTACAAATATGTGAAATGTACAGGGTGGCAACGAAAAAAACCTGGAAATTAATTAGAGTGAGATTTTGAAATTTGCTTTTCTCCACTAATCTATCAACTATATATAATAACAATTCCAATGTAATACCGAAACCCTAGAGGGCGCTTCCTATTTTTTTTAAGAAATCAAGTTTTTTCTAAAAAAAATTAAATACAAACACGTAGTTTGGACAATGGAATCAGAGAGAAGAAAAAATGACAAACAATCCAGTAAACACCGTATATCGATATCATTTTTCAGTCTCGACTAATCCGGTTTCCCCCAATATAATTGAATAAAGTTGGTTGCGTTTGGAATTACTTTTTATGGCCTATGAATAGTAAGTTAAATTTTTCCAGTATTACTTTTACCGTCAGCGCTAGGTGGCGATAAAAAAATTTAAATGAAAAATTTCATAATAAAAAAACTAGTTTCTATTCATCCTTCAATATGGAGTTAAGTAGATGCAGGTTCTCAGTTGGTTCGCATAAATATTATTTAGAGAAAAAGTTATTCTTCATAAAAAGATTTGCATTGTCCGAAACGTATACTGTAATCACAACATGTCATTTGTTCAACTGTATACGAGGATTGTCACGAAATATGAATTTTGCTTAAAATTAAAATACCTTAATTTTTGATATTATCTAAAATTCTTATTAATTAGGAGTGATTACAATTATAAAATGCATCTAATTATACAACATCACTAAAAATTGGATAATAAATATTCATATCACATTTTCAAATATTACAGTAGGTTTGACAAATGATACAAATTTGATTTTTAATGCCAACTCAAATTGTTATCAAAGTTTATTAAAATTGAAAACTGCGTGTTATTATGTTATATCACTTAAAGCGGTATAATGATTATTATATGATTCCGCTGAGAGGAGACTATTAAATGAATCTCAGTATAATTAACAGACCTAAAGAATGATGATACTTAGTCGTCTATAATATAGTGGATACACCTAAGTTAGAAACATATGCTAAATTTTCTTGATACATATATTTACATTAGAAAACAAGTTATTCTATTCTACAGTAAACGAGGTTGGTCAAACTAATAAATGATGCTTAAAAGTTAAGTTTCTTATTTTAGACAATATCGAAAAAGTTAATTAGATTTGAAAACTGCATCCAATTAAGCCAATACATCACTAAAAATTCATTAAAAAAAAACAAAAACGACATCTAAAACAGTAAGTTAACTAAAAAGCATGAAATCAATTTTTATTGCAACAATTAAATGCTTTTTGATGAAGTACGTAGGTAAAATTTTTGAAAAAATTATCACCACGGATTTTCAGATTTTTTTCTGTTACATAAAATTATATACATCAACATGGATTTCTTAAAAATCTAGGTACCAAAGACGCCCTCAGTTATATCACAAACATAATCTATAATAGTTTAGAAAAAAAAGCAAACCAACTATAGTAACCTTTTTAGATTTAGCAAAAGCATTTGACACGGTAGATCATTCGCTACTCTATAGATATGGCATACGAGGCAATGCGCATAAACTAATACAAAACTACCTTGATAAAAGACAACAAACGGTTAAAATCAATGACATTCAGAGATTATAAGGTGTGTAAAAATATGTGTTCTCCAAGGAACAATTCTGGGCTCCTTACTGTTTTCGGTATGTCTACCGCAAAGACGTGGCCAGAAGCAGTGTCTAAAAGGAATATACTACTTAAACATATCTCATTGTGGCTTCTAGAAAATAGATTATCTCTTAACATTGATAAAACGGTATATATTACTACAGCGACAGTGTGCCTGACTGCTGTGAAATTAAAATAAATGACAAACCCCTAAATAGAGCAGATAATGTTAAATACCTTGGTGTAATTATTGATTATAATATGAAATGGACCAAGCACATTGAATATGTCACAAAAAAACTAGGTATTTAACCTTTATTTTTAAAAAACTGTTAAATATCATGGATACTAAAATATTACTTTTACCCGCTTTGACCATACAATATATGGCACCACACTTCCTCTAAGGCACGCTATGAGTGCATTTAGGGGAAATTTCACTAAACCCCAGATATCCTAGATATCAAAAGGGTTTAGCTCTGTGGGAGCCCTTGCCAGGTTTTCAGGCCCGTGGTTGGAGTCGTGGCGGCAGTTTCCCATTAATTTCCTGACCGTCCGGGCTGTTCCTAACAGGACGGCTTGTTGCATTTGTATGTAAAGATGTTCGTCCAGACCTAGATATTTTAAATTGTTTAATAGATGTTTTGGGACTAGTCCGGTCGTTGACATAACAATTGGTACAGTTAGTGTGTAGTTCATATCCCACTGAGTCTTTATTTGAAATTCGAAATCCCTATATTTGGTTATTTTCTCAGCCGGCTTGATATTTATATTATTGTTGTTTGGAATTGCTATGTCAATTAAAGTTGTTTTCCGAGAGACTTTATCTACCAAAACTATATCTGGTCTATAGTGAGCAACAGTCCGATCGGTCAGTATCTCCGTTTTTTCACAGTATCGCCTCATATGGCATTCTTGCCTGGGGTAGAGTGTACACTAATACTCTTTCAGAACTGCATAATTTACAGAATAGATTCCTAAAAATAATTAGTAAAAAAATGACTTAACTGAGACGTCCACTAAACATGAAATAATAATTTACATTTGATGCCTTAGCGAACTTTTCTAATTCAACGAGCATTACAAGAAATAAGAGTATTATCTTACCAAAAACGTGTAAAAAATAGTGAAAAGAACAGAACATATGAGACTACCCGGAGATTTAATGAATTACCAATCAAAATTAAAGTGCTAAATAATAATAAATATTAAATGAAAAATACAATCAAAAGGGTGATAAAATATAAAGTAGAGTAGGTGATTAATACATAAATAACAAATTATTATACGAGGGTGAATCAAATATGAACCGGACTTTTCTGTTTCTCGCCCTGTAAGTAATTCGAGTGGCGTGACGTCTCGATATATGTTAGGTAGGGATGTTAAGAAGAGGGGAGTTCGTCGGTTTGGCGAGGCGTAGTCGATGCGCTGTTAGTAGCATCATGTCAGAGCAAGAGGTGCATACGTCTATTGCGCAACGTGTTGTTATCAAATTTTTGGCCCGGGAGGGCGTTAGACCGTCTGAAATTTTGCGTAGACTATCTGCACAATTCGGCAATGAAACACTTTCAAGGACCCAAGTGTACGACTGGCACAAAAAGTTTTCAGATGGCCGAGAGACAGTGGAAAATGAGCCTCATGCTCGCCGTCCCACGACAAGCATCAATGAGGCGAATATCTAAGCAATTAGTGAGCTGATTGAAGGAGTACTGCTGATCGATTTTCTACACGAACGCCGTACAATTAATGCTGAGTATTACTGCGAACTACTCCAACAAGTGAAACTTGCCTATCGGCAAAAGAGGCGGGATATGTCTATCCGAAGTGTGATTCTGTTGCATGACAACGCTCGGCCACATACAGTCCTGATTTGTCGCCATGTGACTACCACATGTTTGGGCCACTTAAAGAAGAACTGGGAGGCCACCACTTTGAGGACAACGAAGGTGTAGAAACGTTTGTGCGCAATTGGTTATCGACACGACCAGTTTCATTCTTTGAGAAAGGTATTAAAAAACTTCCGATTCGGTGGGAAAAATGTATACATAAGAGAGGAGACTATGTAGAAAAATAATATGTATTAAAATTTGTATTGATCGTACCAATAAAATTTTTAAAACAAAAGTCCAGTTCATATTTGATTTACCCTCGTAGTAACGAATTATAATAATATGAAATAGAAACATAATAATCTAAAGAACTCCATTTTATTCTGCAAGTTTAAGTCTTAATGTTAATATTAATTTTCAGTGTAATTTTACTGTTTAGATTTAATATAGATTTTACTATACCAGTTCCTAAGTACAGGTACACCTGTGTTTCTCTTTAGAAACTACATTACTTACATTGGTATCTACTGTAATTTTTGATAAATATATGAAATAAATGAAATGAAAAGTCAGTGCCAAGTTAAAGTGAAAATAATTTGGTAAGTTCATTTATAATTTGTACTTCGCAACTTCGCAATTGGCACCGAATTCAGAAAAAAAGTATTTAATTGTTACAGTAAGAAATTATGTCATGCTTTTTAGTTAAGTTTTTTTTAATTCGATTTTTGTGTTTTTAAAAAGCTGTTTACTTAATTAGCTATTAACTTACACGTCACATGTTCATTGGCAGTTATATTTTATTAAGAACGAAGTTGCACATTAGGGTTAATACTTGAATGGTAAGAAATTAGTGACAATTATTGTAATTTTAAGAAATTTATGTCCATTACCAATAAGGACACTAAGAAAGGACACAGATACAGGACGTAAAGAGAGACGGGAAATATATTATTTTGTAAAAAGCTTTTCATCCTCTAAAATGATGACTTCTATTCCTTTTTTTTTCTAATTTAACTAATTTTCTTCTTTTCTTATATAGGCTGAAATTTTGTAAGTTAAGGGCGCTATCTTTTTCTATTTTTTATTACAGGAAATAGTAAGACATAAATCCTTGTTGAAGAAGTCTTTTTAAATAGTTTCAAAGCCACATAAATTCATACCTTCCTATTTAGAATATATTGTCACGTCTTCAATATGTTTTTTTATTATTTATTTTTTCTTAATTCAAAGCAAAGCTTAATAATCAGTTGCAATTATTATTAAGCTGTGAGAGTCACGAATTTGAACACAAAAGTGTTTCCCAAGCTCTGGATACATTATAACCAGAACGAATTTAAGAAATTTTTACAAAAACATTATTAGCAGAGTCGTCTTTTTAAGTCCATCGAATTGATTCATAACACACCATAAAATCCTTTTACCCATTGAGATCTTTTCGTACAAAAGATTCGAATAACATAAAACGTATCAGAATTTTAATGGACACCTATCTTAATCGACTAACAATGAGGTAAACAGTTGAAGTGGTTGGTAACAAATGAAGATTAATGTTCTCGCGTATTCCCATAGGATAGAGTAGGCCGTGCGGCAGATCGCCCTCGCACAATGCAGGTTTGAAAAAGCACCATTTATCCCCGATTTTTGACGTTTTTTCGCTTTCTTGCTGTGCTTTTGAGAGCTTTGTTCAATGAAGCTATGAATCAATGAATGGAACATATAATATTTTTAGTTTATATGATGGCTTCATCTCCAGTTAATAATCTTGAAGTGCCTATTGTGGGGCCGTTTGAGGTCGCATAAATAACGTTTGCTACGAAAGACTCTTCTTAACATTGACAGATCAGAATATCATAGAGTCTTGTAGTTTTGAATGTGAAGAAATATTTGGCCGCAATGTGTCATAATGATATTTTTCGATGGTATAGAAACTGTGAAATTGTCCTCTCATTATGTACAACCTACTGCTCAGAGGGAGTAGCATTGTAAACGCTTTGGTGAATTCTAGTAAATGAATTTTAAATGCGTTTCTGTCGATGGATATTCATTCAAGTTAATTTACAACAATGGTTTGGAGATTCATGGTCTTCATGACTCTTTGAATTTGAACAAAACAGTTACTGAATGGACATTAAGTTCTACATTGCTGGAATATTCTTTAATATAGTAGTAAATATCATATTAATATAGAATAACTTCGTTGTTTTTGTATTCTGAAATTACAATATATTTTTTTAACCGCTTTCCAAAGAAGGAAGTTCTGAATTCGTCTGTATCTTTTTTTTTTAATTTTGTTCAGGGATTACTCGTAAACGGCTCAAGGAATTTCGATCGTTTATATTGAATCCTGTTCCCAGAAATCGCGAAGTGCTCCCATATTTTTTATTAACATGGCTTTTTCCGTTTCTTAGAAAATGGGGAAACATTTTTTTACTGACTTTCATATACAGTATGCTTTGGTGGAGTCGCTGATATTAAAAATATGGTAATTGTTCTATTTGGAACATGGGATAAATTTAAAAGAAATTGGATTAGTTTCAAGATATATATACAGATATATGTCCACATATTTAGAACTATATCATTCAACGTATGACAGCCGTTTCGAACCAGGAGTTCTCGTCAGATACACTTTCTTGAATGACAAGTTCTAAAGTGAAATACTTGGATGTAATACACATCAGTAAGTGGCATACTGAACGCTTCCATCGTTCAGTATGACTGCCACGCTTTTCTTCTTCTCACATACTTTCATTATTTTCTGCGCTGAATAAATGTTCCTATTGATTTGAATACTAAATTGATAACAATTTCAAAATAAAACATTTTTAAAAAATATATAACCGACTTATACCTATAACTAAAAAGATAAAAATAATTATAACAAAATACAACTGTAGCAAATAAATAACACATTCAATGTTGTTAGGTACATACCCAGGAAGTAAAAAATGTAAACATTAAAAGGTGCTTATTCTGTACAAATTAATTATCTACCAATCTAGTATATTTTGAAGCCGGTGCCAAGCAAATCTAAAAACCTTCATCTACTAATTCATCAAACTTGATTGTTGCTTGGCACCGACTTCAAAAATATACTAGATTGGTAGGTAATTAATTTGTACAGAATGAGCACCGTTTAATGTTTACATTTTTTACTTCCTGGGTAGGCACCTAACAACATTGAATGTGTTATGAATTTGCTAGAGTTGTATTTTCTTATAATTATTTTTAGCTTTTTAGTTATAGGTAGAAGTCGGTTATATATTTTTTAAAAATAAATTTTTATTTTTGAAGTCAGGTAGTTTTCATTGTTTATTTTGTAAGTATAACCTTAATAGACAGAACCAGGAAACATCGAAAGCCTCAAAATTACACAATGATACTTTCTCATTTAAATTGACAGGTAAATCTTTACGAACAAAATGTACTAGTACGCGTTGGCAATATAAGCCTAAAATGTATTAATGCCTTATGGACTACCCCATGTAACCTTTTTTTTTCAACTTTTTTTGACAACCCTGTATAACTATAGATAATTCCACTCCAACCTATGTACCAACCAGCCTGTACATACGACTGCCCACGGACAAGCATAAATTTGTTGCTGCCTTCTATAGGACGGAGTAGAATCCATCACATATTTGCGGAGTCAAATCCGTCCTATATTTCAACCATAGTTGAATGGCTAGCCCATAAATTAATTCATTTTTTACATTTTATATTTTCGTCCTGTGTACATTAATTCCTGTCCACACTTTATGGGCTATAAAATAAATAATTTTTTAATCACACTGTATAAATATAATTCAACTGCAGGATATATTTCAACCATCCTGTATATGATTTGCTTATGTCCACATCATATAACAGTTTTTTAATCACCCCATATAATTTTAATTTCACATTTTTTCCAACATTTTTATACCATCAAACGTCCAGTCCACCCTATATTCCAAACTTCTTGTATAGACGGCTGCCTACGGACAACTATCATTCTAGTCCGTCCTATATTTCAATCTTTATATAAATGCAACTCCTTCTATCACTTTACTTTGTGATTTTGTTTGCTATAACTAAACACCTTGTCTATAAACGTACCACATAGCAGTTTAAAGTTTGACATGTGTTGTCACTGACTTTTCTATTAAGCCGGGCGAATGTGACAACCAAAAGCACCGTCTTCGCAAAATGGAAAAATTTGCATTTAAATAGGTATTTGCCTGATATACAAACAAAACGAGCTTGGGACTCATTGATTTAAGGAGTCGAAAATAATATGCTTTACTACCTATATGCTTGAGATGTACACAGAAATTTTTCAAATTCGCAATTAATACTTCCAGTGCCTAAAATTATCGCACTATTACGTTGGAATTAAAATATTTATGAGGAAATGTCCGTTATGTCATTTCGATGAAATTTTTGATAAGAATTTTGGAATTTTCGGCGATTTTCTGCAAAACTGTAAGTTGCACGTCGCAGAAAAGTATATGAGATCACCTAAGGATCTTCCTTAATAGATTAAACGTTAATAAACTATACACATCCATAAGGAGTTACCAAAAATCGACTAAAATATTAGGGACATTGGTCGATTTCCCTGCACGCATGTGTTCATTCACAAATTTTATCACTTTACCAATAGAATTCTTTTCCAAAATTTGAAGTTTCACCAATCCGGATATATACTCTATTAAACAAGACCATATTCATTCAAAACGGTGCACCATAGGAGAAGAAATCAGGTAACATACATACAAAAAAAAAAAACGAAAAAATATGCGAAGAATTGATAGCCTCCTCCTTTTTGGAAGTGGGTTAACAATAAGATATTTCGATTAATCACTATGAAATTTGTTTTCTTTACAAATATACTACAGAAACTGTCACCTGAAAGATTATAAAAAATATTACAACGTCAACGCCTATTACAATTACCATCAATAAATTTAACATCCACCTTATTAGTAATGTTTACTTTTAACAATCAATAATACAACAACACATATTACAAATCTTACAGTAGCTTAATCTCTATAGAAAAATCAGTTACATGTGGCACCACAACAAAATAGCTTTGAGAAGACGAGGTTCAGTCACTATTTCAGATCATATCGTATTTCCCGAACCTAATTTTGTATTCCATAAATTACCGGCCGATCATTCCTTAATTGGGATAGCAGATCCAATAGTTATCTCGTCTTTTCCATCGGCTACCGATTCGGGCCTTATTTGCATTTCTCTAATCACTTGTTTGTTTAATAGAAACAAATTTTTCAAAAGATATAAGTTTCAATATATAACATTATATTTTATCACTACAGGCAGAATGATTTTACTGCTATAACTTCTTAAAAAATTATCTTTCTAGCTTAAAGGCAGTCAAGTTTGCTAGGAAATTTGGATAACAATGACTGATAACTTGAACATATTATAATGAAATAACGGAACTCCGAATTTCTTGGCTTATAAGACCTAAAATCCCTTTAGAAATATATTTGTTCATCTGTGTTCTACAATATATTGCAATATCGCAAAATAATATTAATTCATAACCAAAACTTAATAGGTACCAAAACGTGATTGGATTTTAAATTTTCAAAAGACGCAGAATGGTGATGTTTTAAACAATGTCCCACACAGCATGAAATTTCTGAAGAAATATTTTACTGAAATATTTCTGCAATATTCCTATGTCCACGACAAAACATCTACTGAAATATTTCATGAAATCTGAGAGATACATTTAGTGAAATATTACACCAATAATTCATGAAATATTTCAGAAGAATTTTAGTCATGAATATAGTAATATTTTGGGAAAAATTTCAAAACATACTTTAGTCATAAAATATTTTAGCACTATTTTAAAATATTTGACTCTAATATTTCTGAAATATTCGTATGCTCACGGCAAACAAATCTTTTGAAATATATCATGAAATATGACACAAAGATTTCATAAAATATTACCGGAATATTTCATGAATTATTTCAAATTGGGTTTTGTCGCGGACATAGCAATATTGCTGAAATATTTCAAGAAATATTGTGAAATGTTTCAAATCAACCTAGAAATGTTGCATAAATATTTTATAAATATTTCATGCTGTGTGGGGTGTAGGTACAGCACAACTTTACTTTTGTAATCTTACTTAACGTGATTCTTTATTTAAATTTTATTGCTGTCTGCATATAATTGCAGGGCAACTGCTACAGTCAATCTTGTATATGACATTAGATATAAGATCACCAGGTATTTTATTTTCAGTTTTGTTATTGATTTAGAGTAAACATTAATAAGTTAATTAATTATTTTAATTGTAATTTAGGGGCTGTTAATAAAATATGTCAGGCTAAATTTTGCCTTTTCGGACCCCTACCTCCCACTTCGTCACGCTACGTCACACTTTCTGCGAACGGCTTATGAATATTTTATGTCACACAAGCTTTTTTTAGAAAATCTTAACTGTTAAATCTCTCTAAAAACTCGCTGCGCTAACTCATATACCCGAAATTTTTAGCATGTCCATTAAAATTCGAGATAACCAGGTTCCATTGTATACCAGAAATTCTGTAGCTATAATAATAGTATTATACAGGGTGAGTTTTTTTTGATGATCAGTATGGGGATCTCGGAAACTAGCCGAGATAGAGCAATGGTTAAATTGGGAAAGAATTGCAGTTTTACTGGCCCAATTTAATGACACTTTCGGATTTTAGGAAAAAGTCATGGCTTACTAGATATTTTGAAAAAACGAAATTCTGTCGATTTAGTCAAATCCCTCTAGGTCCTTTGTTTTGGATTTTATAAAAAAAGTGTAAATATCAAAATTGAAGGGAATTGTATCCCGAATATGATTGTTATGTCCTCGTTTGCGTGACAGCTCTCGTATTTGAGATATGACACAAACTTATCTTTTTTTGAATGGAAACCATAGATATTCATAGTTATTCATAAAATTAACGGAGTTATGGATGCTTTTCTCTCTAATTTTCACTTTTAACGTAGTTAGCCATGAAATAGATGGATTTATTAATAACTATTTCCAAAAACATTGAACGATTTTTTTATTAGGTATATCAGATATAACGAAAAAACTAAATAAGTAGGTACTTACTAAAAACTTATGAAATTAGAAGTACATCATAATGGTTACAATTTATATTCGAAAAGTCCACCATTGTTATTTAGACAAAAATTGCATCATTTTAAGATTGCCATTACCGCTTTCCGCACAGACCGCCTATCAATTTCTTCAATTGCTTGTAATTCCGCCTCCCTTATGTCACCAACTGTCTCATACTTTCTTTTGTATACTTTGTTTTTTCGCGCAACCCATAAATAGAAATCTATCACTGCCAAATCGGGAGACCGAGGTGGCCATTCGCATGGGCCATTTCTTCCTATCCAAGAGTTTGGATAGATATTATCTAAGTGTTGTCCTACTAATAACGAGTTATGAGCAGGTGCTGCATCATGTTGGAACCACTCAATTTCTAAACGAGTTCTCAAATTCAAATTATGCAACATGTCTTGAAAAGTGTATTGCAAGAATTGCAAGTAGTGCTCCCCAGTAAGTGATTCGTCATAGATAAAAAAAAACTCACCTTGTTTATTCAACTATATTTTATCATCGGCCGTTTAAAGTCTTACTTTCATTTGGTATTGAATAGAGACTGCTGAATCCGCGGAGGCGTTTTTTCTATGATATTGGATATACAGAGCAGCCGACTGTTATCTGTAACAGAAATTGAAACAAAACAGTTTAGAGCACAATTAAATTATAGAAATGTTCGCATTGCGTATCACACGTTTCCTTAGAACCTCCCCCACCCATCTACTCTTGTTACTTCCCGTCACACTCACTGAGACCCCCCCACTCCCTTGTATGCGAACGTATTTTATGAACGACCCCTTAGGTATAAAAAAATATATTTAAGAAACCAGACTCTATGCATAGCTCTTAATAAAAACCATCTCCAAGATATTGTGCTTAAAAGTCTCGCGATCAACTTCCAGTACTTGTGGATTTTCAGAAGCAGGAGAATGGTGATGTTCCAGGCAATGGGTAGTTAAAGCACAACTTTCCATTTGTAATTTTAATAACCTTATGCAACGTGATTCTTTGATTTACATTTCCTGATGTCTGCCCAATATAAGTGGGTTACCATATATTTTATCTTTTGTCTTGCTCAATAAATAATTAACTGTTTTTATAGACTTATAGGTAAATCTTAAATTAGGTTCATTGTGGAAGAAATAAAAGTTATTTATTAACCTAAAAAGGTACTTTAATTTATACCTACTCACCTATTTATTCATTTACAATTTTTATCTTCATTGACAAATACTAATTTAGTTTGCACAACAATTTATTTCACGAAAATGCACAATTTGAAATCAAAATTGTTTGATAATTATGGACTTTTTAGGAATGATACCACGCATGGACAGACAGTGTGTTCAGCATCTAAGTTAGACACCGTTCTGAATGGAGATTGTAAGAATTCAAATTGTACATTTTTTTATGTATACCATTGTGAACACTTTAATATTCCACTGCTATTAAGATTCTGAAACATTTCAACAATCGTTTCTCAAGTCTGGTATCCCCAAAAAACAATTTATTTTGTTTAATTTCAATATCTGTTCTTCAATATACTGTAAATAATTGCTCATCAATTGCTTTTATGTAGCATATGGTTTTTGGACAAGGCCATGTACAATTAGATCTTCTTCTGGAGATCAGTTTTGAGATTGTCTTTAAAAGTCAACTTCTTCAATATACCTGAAATATTTTTAAACTTATATAGATAAAAAGCCTAGTGAAATATCCGTTGCAAGTTTAGATGAAACTTATTAAATGATGATAAAAAACACGACTGACTCCACGAACTATACTGCTTAACAACTGTTCTACATGAGCAAGAGTTTTAATTATAAAACAGTTAGATCTCTTATATCCTAATTATGCCATTATGAATATTTGTAAAACTAAATTATCCTTAATTGTAGATACAAAAATTAAATCCTGAAAAATTATGTTTATGTAAACATGAATCAGAAACTGTTTTTTTTTTGTTTTATATCTTGGGAAATTTTCATATTTTAATCACATGACCTAGAACTTGAAAATTTTAAATATATATAACTAATTGGACTTCATTTTAATTATAATAATGAATTTCATCTTTCAATTTATGGCCACTAATCATATAGTACGGATGAATTATTTATTTAATTATTATTTTATTGGTTTATGTAAATGTCATTTTATTCGAAAATGTGTAAATTTTAAACACACAATGTAAATTAACAGTGGCAAGTTTAAATGAATCACATGCAAAATCGTAGTAATTGTCTTTCTCACTCACTAACTCACTCAAACTGTGCGTAGGCTCTGAAATCTTAAAATTGCCTTAAATACTAAGATAATAAATATCTTATTGTGAAATGGATATCGATGTATAGGAATTTTAGGTAAAAAATTCATAAATAATTTTTTGAGGTCGGTTAACGCAATTGATGAAGGTTCTCTATTGGAAATAATAAATTTGCTTGAAGTTCAATGTATTGAAAAATATTGAAAACATACAATCATAATACATTTTTATTGTCAATTAAAAGTATTAAATAATTTAAGACTAAATATACTCACTGACAAAGAAATCGCCACACCCAGAAGGAGATGTTTAAATTTAATATTGTTTTGGTAAAACATAGATACAGTAAGGAGAAATGATTAAAATTTGAATAACAAATATCAAGTAGTTTAATTTTTTTCCCGACTTGACCATACAATGTATTGCATGTACACTACCTCTAAGGCACGCATAGCGGAGAATTCACTAATCCCCAGATATACTAGATATCAAAAGTATTTAGCTCTGAGGGAGCCCTTACAGGTTATCAGGCCCATGGTTAGCTTCGTAGCTGCAGTTTCTCATGACTTTCTGACCGCCCGCGTTTTTCATTAGTTGGTAAAGATGTTCGTCCAGACCGAGCTATTTGAAATTCTTTAGTCAATGTTTTAGAACTACTCCTGTCGTTGACATAACAATTGGTACAGTTCTTGTGTTATTCATGTCCCAAGGCGTTTTTATTTGAAATTGCAAATCCCTGTATTTGGCGATTTTTCAGCCAGCTCAATATTTATATTCTTATTGTTAGGGATTGCTATGTCAATTAAGGTTGTTTTTCTACAGACTTTTTTTAATATCAAGTATGTTAATAAGGTGTTTGTCCAGCGCGGTTACCTATACACTCCCCAAAACATCTTGGCATTAATTCAATACGGTGATCTATTTCTTCTTGAGGAATACAATCCCAAGCTACCGGTAGTTCATGTCTTAGAACCTTCAAAGTCCGTGGAAGGTGAGATAAGTTTCCGAGCCTTCCACCCATTATATCCCAAATATGTTCTATGGGTGAAATATCGAGAGATCTGGGCGGCCATGTCAACAGATTCACATGAGTCTCTTCAAAAAAGTGTAAACTAACTAGAGCAACATGAGACCGAGCATTATCTTGGAATATGGAATCCATGAGCCGATTAAGGTAAGGAAGTACATACGGCATTACTTCCTGAAGATAACGTTGCGCTGTCATGTTACCTCGAACCCCACTTCCATGTACAATATAGCACTCATACCATAACGCCTACTGTTTGTGTACATGTCGTTCAACATCAAATTGAGGTTAACAACTCTCTCCTCGACGTCCTCTAACTGTTCTTCGACCTTCATGTCCACCCAAGTAGAATTGAGATCAGTGAAGTCGACCTGATGCTATTCCACATTTTAATGTTCTCTGCACCACTGTAGTCTTCGCCGTCGATGCTCAGCAGCAAGATGGATGGGGCGATAATGCTTCAGTCCAAAAAACCTTATACAGCGGTTCGGACACTTACAAGATGGTCTTGTTCTCCTAACTACTCATCAGCCAAAATTCGATTTGTCAATAACGGTCTATAAAGTTCATAAGTCTTAGCTGTCGATCTTGAATATAATTTGTTACCCTTCGACGGCCGTTGCTTTCTCCGATCCTGGGTATTATCAAACCACGCTTGACAACATCTCCAAACAGTAGTTGGATTTCTGTTCGTGCGGTTAGTGATTTTTCGAAATGAAAAACCCGCCTCCTGTAAACCAATATTTCGACCTCTTTTAAATTCACTTAGCTGGCGATACATTCGTCGTATATGTACTCTGGGCATGTTAACATTACTAAACATCGATTTTGGAACCCTACAAACAGGTTGGTTGTTGGTAAACTTAAAAAAATGCAAAAAAATGATACAATAATAGTTGATAAAAATAGTTTATATAAAAAAAAATTCACCAAATTTTACTAAATATTAATCATTTAGTCCGTACTATAGCATCTATGTTATCTCAAAACAATATTAAATTTAAACATATCGTTCTGGGTGTTGCAATTTCTTTGTCAGCGGGAATATTTTTAAAAATTTAAACATATATTATAAATAATAATTATTATAAATATTTCATATTATATGATGTTATCTTTTATACATTTTCGAATGTAAGTTTTAGACCACTGTAATGACTTAATCTCCAGAGGATGTTTATTATAAACCTGTACAAATTTTGGATACGAAGGGGTAATTTTTCGGCTCGTAAGGAGCATGAGGCAGAAGAGATAGTTATATCGGCTCTTGAGGACCATAAATACAAAGAACCAGATGTGTGTTCAGGGGAAGTACTGTTTTACTCCCTTCGTATTTGCGGATACAATCAATACTAAATTTCAACAATAACAAAGTTTTTGCGTCTTACGAAGTTTTGCAACAGTACTCGTTTCACTAATGTTCAAAAACTACAATGACCGATTGACGACATCTGCAATTTTGTATTCCAAGAAAATTCTACCTACAAAAGCTTTATGAATTTTCATCACATTTCTTTCATGATTTGTCCTACATTGACGATGTTTCATGAACAATGCTGTGTGAACTAAACGATCTTTTTTCCAAATTTAAGTAGCAACGGTTTACTAACGTTGCTTCCAAGAGCTTTTAAAATTCTCTAAACTAATACGACGATTTACTATTTCGAAGTATTAACTAACACTGTTTCTTTCAATTTACATGAAAACAAAAAACTAAATAACTACCATTAAAACTAAACTTTTAGATACGCAATCTACAAGCTATGATTCACGATGACATATTCGCTTCTCTTCTACATTTCTACTGCGCTACTACTGCTGCGCAAAACAGGTTTCGAGACTATTTTCCATGGGTTCGAGCACGAAGTATAGATACCAGGAGTCCGAACGGTATAGGCTTTTCCGCAGTATTCGTGGTATACAATATAGGCCTTTTCATTTTCAGTGCGCATGCGTTCGCATCAGCCATTTTTTTCGTACTGTTATTTGTAAACAAACGTGTTAAAGTGCCCACGTACTAAAACTTAAAATTAATAAATACTATTATAAATGTGTTTATGATTTAAAAAAGTAATAAAAGTAAAGTAGTAAGTGTCAGGATTCAATACAGCAATTTTGCTGTAAACTATAATTATGTTGTCTGTACGAAAAGGTACAACAAAGCGGTGTTGTTATGGAGTATGCAAAAGTGATACACGGTATAAATCTTTTAAAACAAATACCTATTATTTTATAAACTTTCCAAAGCCTTGCCTGGAATATCGCAAGAAAGTAATTAAGTCATCCAAAAAAATACATATTAAAACATGTCAAAAATGTTCTAAATGTGATTCGTGGGTGAAAAAATGTGGCCGAAGTGACAGAGGATTTAAATCTATTGATGATGTTACTAAGGACACTTATATTTGTTCATTGCATTTTTCTGGAGAAAGTGGTCCAAGTGAACAAAATCCTGATCCTTTATCAACATTTGGATCGACAGGTATATTATTTCTTATACCAATTTTTACCCTGAAAATAATATTTAATATTTTATATTCAACATACTTATTTTTTATTGAATACATCTTCGATTTAATTAATTATAAGATATAACTAATGACAATTATTGAATTTAGCTTGCATATATGAACATTATTTTAGTCTTAGAATTTTCAACTCCTTTTTAAATGTCATGTTGATTTTATAAATATTTTATTATGACATTAGTTATATTTGTTAATTTTTATATTAATTAAGGTGCTTTTACATGCAAATTCGAATGAAATCATGATTTTTATTTATTTTTTCTGATTTTTTACAAGAGTAAATACAAGTATTGATACCTAACCTCTCAACCAGCACACTTTTTTTTCCTTGCTGTGAACGTCCGTGACATTTTAACCATCTTTTTAATTGCTCACAGCTATGTGCTTCCACAGAGTTATAAATAAGTGAAGCACCATCAATTAATTCTTCAAGTAATTTATTATTTGGCACAGATATTATTGCATTCCCAGCCATTGTTAACTAAAACAGTACGAAACTTTTAAATTACGGCTATTTCAAAATGGCTGCAGCGCTTGCGCAATCACCTGATGAAAAGGCCTATTAAACCCAGATCATAGTTCTCTTTTCTGCCACTAGCTGCGCAAATGTTCAGGACGTACCGATGTTTTTATTAATATCAAACGTAAATACGCGCTGTCGAATGTCGAAATTACTAAAATTATAAAACTAAGTATAAAATATTGATGTAATTGTTTAAAAATAGTTTTAATAAAAAAATGGGAAGGTGTTGTGCTGTTCAGCGTTGCCTCAGTGGCTGAAAGGCAAGTGGAAATGTGGCTAAAGTGGGTATATTCAAGTTCCGAAAGTGAGTAACCTAAAAATAATATTAAACATCAGTGTTGTTAATAAATATTGTATACACTAGTGTATTTATCAAATCTAAATTGTTTGGTATTTAAATGTTAAACGTCTTTTATTTATAACTAATACGATTAATAAATAATATATTTGATTGTAATCTATTAATTACTTTCCGATTATCAAGCATTGTAATACTGAAATAAATAGGTATTTAACCATTTTTGAATTTATATTTACTACTTAATTTGCAGAAACTTCTTTACTTCACTTACGGTTTGTTTAATAGTTTAACACGTAGAGACAAAAGATGAACTATAACTTTAATTCTTAAAGACCTGTTGATAACATTAATTTATTTTTTAATAAAATGGTTTGCTACTGGTTAATTGTATTTATTTATTTACTAATATCACACATTTTTAGCTTTGCAGATTATCGAAATAATATTTTCAGAGCTGTCAGGTGACTGTCAGTATCAACAAGATTACCCGCGTAGGTATTTAAACGAGTACTTCCTCAAATGTGGCGCGCTTTACCGGCAAAACATTCTGTCCCCTAAAATGCTACCATTTATTTAACATTACGTTCGGACTCCTGGTATCTATACTTCGTGGGTTCGAGATTAAAATATCGCTGCCAACTGAGCATTGCTACCAACTGACTAATAATTTTCATTTAAATGCCAGGTTACGTTGTTGACTAAACCAACCGTTAGAGTGCGCCTCTACGCATCTTCCTTCAGGTACTCGAGGTTATTTAACCTCCTTAAAATAAAACATTGTTTTCGAACAAACTTTATATAACTATTTGTACTGCTTATAGTTTTATATGTATTTGTGAAAACAATATATTTTGTGTGACGTAATACCGTTAGAAATTCCCAATTTAATCTTCAATTCATTATAATGAAACGCAAATGATTTCGAGTTAAGAAGTTTATCCAAAGCTTGGGTTAATGACAAAATGAATTTAAGCCACTTTGATTGAAGTACTTGTTATGTTTTATGTGAGGGAACACAACCGCCTTATAGAACCAGTGACGGTCCAAGGGGAAGTTCTAGGGGCTGGGACATCCGCCCTCTTTCAAATACGAAAATGAAATAAAAACCTGGTTTTCAAAAAATTTTGTAAAACGGAAAGAATACTCCAAAATTTTTGGCTGCGTTCATTCCATACGTTAATTTGTACAGATTTTTCAACAATTAGTGATAATTCATATTGAATTTGAACCAGTTAGAAATTAATTCGAGATAACTATTGATTTTTATTCCAACAAGCTAACAGGGTTTATCTGTAGATAATTACTGTCATATCATCAGGGAATAGTACTATTACATCACTGATTATTAAGTCGTTTATATATAACTAGTGGTCGCCTTGTGGTTGTAATTCGACTCTATTTCATGAAATTGTAAAAAATATATTTTTATAAGAAACGGACTTGTGGAGAAATCGAAGAGATAGATGTAACTACCAAAATTGTTCACTCATACTGAAAAATCTATTGAAATCAAAAGAAAATAAAAATGTAATCAAATATTTTTGACAAATGAATGGACCCCCCCCCAATTTTTGGCTGGAACAGCTCCTGGCAAAATATTCGATATAATATTTGGAAGATTGTTCTTTGCAACTTAAAAGTTTTCGTAATTTACGGTTTCCATCAAGTTCAGGAATATTAAAGAAAAGAGAGGACCAACAACCCTAGGAGAACTTAAATATTTAATACATTCTCTATTGTCCGCGGTCTGACAATTTTTTACACAACACCTTCGGGAAGGTTGTGATAATAATATATTAATCAAGTAATTAAATTCACATTAAAAACAGAATATTTAATATGATAGTTACTGCAACGCGTCAGAAAAATCAATACTGATCGACTACATTGACTATTTTACCACTAAAAAATAACAACATTTGCATGCCACTTCCAGAAGTACATGCTCTAAGAATATAACAGCATCTAACGATCGCTCCCTACATATATTGTTACTCAATGTTTTGAATTTTGACCGTCTGGCGGCGGCGGCACTGTCAGTTGTTTGGCGTTGACATAAATAATGAATTTTTATTATATTTTATTTAATGAATAAACCAATATTATAAATTAATATTAGTATTCTGCACTGAAGGTCGTCAGTTGCTACTAAACAAAACAAAAATGAAGAAAATCGGTTGAGATAGAGGGGAGAAAATGGTACCTAATCGTTTTGTCTTTGCCTATTTATATATAGATAAGAAAAATAAAGGGTCGAAAACTGTACCCTGAGTTACATTTGTTTTCACCTCGATAAAATCACTCATAAGGCATTTTAACTCGACACGGTGTCTTTTAATTTGTAAACAACTCGCAGTGTTCTGTGGCTTACCTCTAGTACCGTAATTATTTAATTTTCTGATTTTGATACATTCACAATGTTGCAATATTTAAATTATTTTTTCAAACAATATATCGTTAATTTTGCCGAAATAAACAAAAAAAAAACGAAAACTAATTTAAAATCAAAGCAAATCAAGTATACTGCTTTGCGAAAATTGATTTGTTCTTCACTGACAAATCCTTACGGGTTTGGCTTGCATGAGATAATTGTTTCAAGTTCCCAGAACAATTTTTTGTAGGAGTTGGTTTCAGACATGGTTCGATTTGAAATTCATATACCATATTGGTTTTTCTTTCACGTATGAATAAGTAAATTTGCCAAATGATGACAAATCGGTTTTAATAATGTAGATTTTAATTTTTTCTATATATGGGTGATTCTCAGATAACTGTAATTTTTACAAATAAGCATTTATTATTAAAATCAAAAATGCTTTAAAACTTGTGTTCTGGGTGCTATTGGTCTTTCAAAATTAAGCCTGTGACATAGTTCTACTAGAACTTCAATAGAAAAGAAACTAGAACAAAAATTACAAATTTCACAGCCCCGGTACTGAGACCAAAATGAAATATTCTAAATATTTGCCTAATAAATCTCTTTAAATTCTTAAAATAATTATAATTAAACAAATGATGAGTTATAGGACTTTGATAATAATACAGAGAAATTTACGTATTTTCTTTCTTGATTTTAACAATCTTTAAAATTTATGAACAGTAGTAGAATTAAAAAGTAAAGTCTTAGAATTAAACAAAGTTTAATATTAGTGAAATCTATTATTCCTTTCTACCAATCAATATTAGGGTATAATTATAGCATAATTTGACGAATTATACATAGATTTTAGTTATAAAAGCTAAACTTTAGATTATAAGACGACTGTAAATATATTTTTTTCAATTTAGTTTGAAAAACCAAAATCAGATATGCGACGGTACTGACATTTTGGGTATATTTCTATTCATGATCTATGAATACTAATGCTTTAATATACAACGTCGACGGTAAAAAATTTATCATCTATATATAAATAGGCAAAGACAATACGGTTAGGTACCATTTTCTCCTCTGTTACTGAACCGATTTGCTCTATTTTTTTTGTTTTGTTTAGTAGCTACAGACGACCTTCACTGCAGAATGAGTTAATCAAAATAGAACTATTGTATTTTTCAATAAACTTATAAAGAAATTTATGTTGTCATAAAATGTTATTTCGTTTTGTAAGTGCAAGTAAATACTTGCCTGTGCTTAACTTCTGCTTGAGCAAGTAATCATAAAAGATTATTAAACAGTGTTGCAATATACCTAATCCTAATAAGTACCTTTAAGACTGTTTTCTTCTTAGAACTTTTTATTAAAGCACAAATATTAAAGATGAAAAAATCTAATTTCAGCAAATGCGTTGGTATGTTATAGGTATTTCCGCTTTTCATTGTTGAACACATTCGTAAAAAAATCGCATATTTAACAGCAAATCCGAATATTAATATGCGAATATTCCTTACAACCCTAATACTTATAATCGAACGGGTACTAGGGAATTTTTGTTAAAAAAATAGATCGTTTATACTTATTATCTTCAAAATACTTTGAATGTAACTTCTAGATATTGTAACATTACATTTTTGCCGCAGAGTATAACCAGCGGTGTATTCCATAAACTCATCAAAGAACAAGTAAACGAAGAAATATCTGAGGTTTGACTTATGCAAAACGTATTTTAAATAGCCTTTAACTGGACGTTGTGTCATTTATCTACAATAACTGTTTTCTTGTAACTAAAACACGAGTATTGACTTCGAATATTAACACCAACGGATAGGATAAAATTATCTTCAAACGTAAACACGTACCTTTTTTATTATTCTGTAGCATTTTTGTTATTGCGATAGGTTTATTGGGTTTTTCGTATTGGAAATATTCTCGTTTTGTATTTGGTAATGATTTGTTTTGATATAAATTTATGCTAGGTTAAGATCGTTGCTTAGATTTCTCTTGACGTTTGAGTCGAATTGCTAAGGGCGGAATCACACGTTCTAAATAGGATAATGGCATTTATGGTAAGAAGATGTAGAAAAGTAGAGTCGAGCACGGGACATTTCGAGCATTGATGTTGTGGAATGTCGTAGAAGAAGAACGTTGTATGTGTGGATTTAGACGATTTTGGTATTAGAATTTAGAATGGGTTGGTAGGCTTTTGAGATGTCAGTTGTCGGAAAAAGGACTTGGCCGTTGACCGTCCTCGTGAAGAGTTGTTGCCCGTTGACCGTCGTAGAGAAATGATGCATGTTGTGTAGTTCTTGGAAGGAGAGGTTATGGTGAAATGTGGTAATAGATGTCTACAAGTGTTATCTGAATTGATACTGGCAATTTTGTGCCATCTAGGTTTGGGATTTAGTTGGATACACTTTAATCGTTGGTTCCGTTATTAGTTTTGTGATATTTTTGGATTTTAACAGCAACCATACTCGTGTGAGGATTTAAGACAAGTTCATCACTCATTCTCTCAACGATCACCGGTTTCAGCAACGTTTAATTGATGTTTCCATTGGCAGTTTGGTGACATTTTTGGAAATTAGTGGAAACACGTTCTCATTTGTGAGGATTTGATTGCTGAATATTTGCATGTACTCTCGTTGGCCTTCCTCGACGACTAACTGGTCAAACACCAATTGCACATCGTATGTCAGAATTTTAGCCCACCCAAGACCTTGTTTATCTTCAGTGTATGGGGCTATCAACTTCACTTAGTTTGCCGAAGTTTTGGCAAGTCTTGTAATCGAACGAGTTCCATTTTGGTTTATTGGGAACCGGAAACCTTTGCTGGTTGCCGTAGCAACGACGGCGTATGTTTGCTTCGATTCTACAGTGGACGGCTGAGTGTTGTTTCATCGCATTTGAACAAGGTACCTTTGTAATTTGATTCAGTGTATTTATTTTGCTCATAATTTGCGTTTCACATGAAATATAATTGATTTTTCCGAATAACATTTTGAATTTATTAAATTTAATAAAGAACCTGATTATTTTGTCAACCTCTTGACTGTTAATTTGTTCATATAAATTTGATATTTATACATTTCCTGTAGTGCTAAATTTTGAACATTATTTCATGATTAGTGATTTATTAGATATTGATATTATTTGGTATTTTGTGAGAGCGTGTGAGAGCTCGAAACGTGGACTTGTTAATTGAATTATTTTGGATGTTTTAAGGATAATATTTGATTCAGTGTATTTATTTTGCTCATAATTTGCGTTTCACATAAAATATAATTGATTTTTCCGAATAACATTTTGAACTTATTAAATTTAATAAAGAACCTGATTATTTTGTCAACCTCTTGACTGTTAATTTGTTCATATAAATTTGATATTTATACATTTCCTGTAGTGCTAAATTTTGAACATTATTTCATGATTAGTGATTTATTAGATATTGATATTATTTGGTATTTTGTGAAAGCGTGTGAGAGCTCGAAACGTGGACTTGTTAATTGAATTATTTTGGATGTTTTAAGGATAATATTTGTTTCTAGATTTATGAAATCATTATTGATTTTTCTTGAAGTTTCAATGTAATTAAACACTTTTGTTAGTAACTAAATTTTTGATTTCAGATTTCGGAATAACAGTACAGATATTGAAATTGATATAATTTTGAATTATTTACAGTTTAGATGTCATTATTGACTTTGATATTTTTTGAATATTGTGCATTTAAGTAACTCATTTATGATTTAAGATATATTGTGCATGTTTACGGATCACAACAACATTTCAATATTTTGATTAATTCTTTTGATAACATCTGTTTATTTTATCTAGGTTCATTTGATCATTAATTTTTGATGGTAATTGATTATTACATTTGTTGATTTTGGTAATAATTTGAACTTAGTGTATCAGATATGTAATGTTGATTTTTGATTGAACTATATATATGTGTATGTAGGTACAGGAAGTTGGCTACAGGTCGACTTGTGTTTGATATTTTTGGAGGATTGTATTGAAATAAATATTCATTAAATTATTTACTGTTTTATGAAGAGTTTTATTGAAGTAGGTTTGTTGTGACGTAACTGACAATATACTGAGGTTTTATTAGCCATGGAGCCCTTATCTATAGATTTTTTCTAGCCGCGGAGGATTGGTAGGTTATCTTATGCGGTTAGCTGGGGTAAAGAGGCAGAGAATCTACCTGGCGCCCAGAACATCTTTATATTGGAAAGTTAACTTACAGTTGGCTTGGCCCTTGTTTGTTAACCCACTGAAGCTGCCGTGCACCCTGGTGTCAACGTTTACCACGTGGGCCGTAATAAGGTGGTAGGTTAGCCATTACATCAATGCATTATCGACGTTTTTGACATTACAACATATCAGGTCAATAAACAAATTTTACGAATCCTTTTGTCGGACTAATCTTACCTCAAATTCTTTTTTCCCGAGAGCAACTTGATGAGGAGGTTATAGACAGTTATAGAGTATGATTATAATTATTATTATTTTATATAGGTATATATATCTGATTTTATACTTTATATTACAATATGCCTCTCGAACCTCGAAGTTTCCTTGGACTTCCATCGTCTTGAAAAGGTTGATCTCACAACGTTTCAATAGCTTTGTATCTGCTATCGTCATCAGGTGAATGATGGGAAATTCAGTTTATCCCTGGTATTTATACCTTTAATCGGTCATGCGTCGCCGGTCATGGTCACTTTATCTCATCCGTTCCAATCAGCGTCAGCGACAGTGGCCGAAAAAGGGGTTTCCAAATGTTTTTAATTTGGACGATGGGCTCGCTAATTATATTCTGGTTCGAGATTATATATGCTGTCTCTATAAATTTTCTTTTATACCAATGCTCCTCCTTGTGAATTACCCTGGCCTGGTCCCAGTTGATGTTGTGGTGTTCGGTCCACGCGTGGTTAGCTAGCCCAGACTTCGTTAGCTCCGCCCTTTGAGTAGCTGTGTGGTGTTCCTTAACTCTGGTGTCCAGCGGTCGCTTTGTCTCTCCAATGTAAAGATTGCCACATTCATAAGGTATAATGTATATACAGTTATTTGGTATTGCTGGAGCGCCCGGCCTCGTTCTTGTAATCATGCTCCTTAGAGTGTTGCTGCTTTTGAGGATCATTCTGATTCCATATCTGTGTGCAATTCGTCTAAGTTTCTCCGACAAGCCTTTAGTATACGGTAATAACAGAGTGGCTATCTTTTCAAGACGATGGAAGTCCAAGTAAACTTCGAGGAACGAGATTCTGACTAACAATGTCTCTCGAAGTTTCTAATGTATACTGTAAATAAATAAATAATACCAGTTCATCAAAGTTGTTAAGATGTTTCTGTATATTACAAAATAATTTGTCCTTCAATGTGTTGCTATTTTTTTGGTCTTCAGTGTATTATAAACACTTTTCAAAGGTTAAATTTATTTGTCTTGCAATTAATGTAATTTTATCGTCATGTCCATTGTAATTTATTTCAACATTTTAAAGGCAGTTACAACTTATACTGGAATTTCTCATAATTTCCTACTGTTGTTGAAGTTTAGTGTAAACATTAACTTTGGCATTTAATTATGAGTAAATAGTTTCCATTAGCTTTAGGCATTTCTAACATATTTATAACTTCAAATTTGATAAGGATCACATGCTTACTGCTCTTTCGAAATTGTGAAATGTAATTGACTATAATATGGTCATAAAATGAATGTTTATTTATTTAAGGAATTTCTAATTTCAAGCTTCCTCACAATACAAGTTTTTTAATCTATTTTCTTACAAATTTTCGTGAAATTTAGGCTATGTTTTCACTTTTCCTGGACATCAATTATGGAGATAAATTACTGATAGGTCTTCTCTTCTACTTTCGGAGATTAATTGCATAGTATTGTCTTGATGAAAAGTTTTTAATATTCAGTTTATACTATTCAAGTGATGTTCTGGTAATTCATTTATTTTAGAACTCCTTTATTAGATTTAGTACCCTTGCCGCGTTTTTATTTCACGTCATTGAAATTGAGAAATTTAACATTTCCGTGTTGTTGAAACATTTATTGAGCAATGTTGAAGAGAATAATAAAAAAATGTTTTAAACCAATAGCTAAAGTCCTAAAGGCTAGCTGAAATATCAAAGGGAAATCCAAATATACAAGTTATAACTTTGGGCTAAGATTTGACTAATTGTAGTACGTCAAAAGAATTTCTGATTTAAAACCTACTACTGTTGTCATTTATTTGTATTATTGTTTATTTTTATTTATTCAACCAGGATAAAAAAATCTCGCAGGAAGCATTTGCACGGGCCCAGCGGCAAAACTTATTTTACAATATAAAAACTTAAAACTACAAAATTCTCTCTAATTAGTTATAAATAAAGCACCGATTCTTTGAGTTTAATTTTTATTAGATTATCACTTCCATTTATACTCTTTAATTTTATAGGTAATGTATTGAAAACGAAGGGTATTTTTTTCATATTTGACTTTCTACCTACTTCTTTAGTTACGTCATAATTTTCATTATTTGCGATGATTTTTATTATTTTATTGTGTAGGTTTTTTGAATGTAGTACAGCATTATCATATGTTTCACCCCAACGAATAAATCCATTGGAGGCAATACTATAAGCTAGAATGTATTTTGAAGATTATAAGTGACAAACTTTTGTTCAGTTTACCATATTTGCTTTTTTTTGGTATGTATGTCACCTGATTTCTTCTCCTGTGGTGAACCGTTTTGAATGAATATGGTCTTGTTTAATAGAATATATATCCGGATTGGTGAAAATTCAAATTTTGGAAAAGAATTCTATTGGTAAAGTGATGAAATTTGTGAATGAACACATGCGTGCATGGAAATCGACTAATTTTCCTAACATATTGGTCGATTTTTCGAAAACTCCTTATGGATGTGTATAGTTTTTTAACGTTTAATCTATTAAGGAAGATCCCTAGATGATCTCATTTACTTTTCTGAGACGTGCAACTTGCAGTTTTGCAGAAAATCGCCGAAAATTCCAAAATTCGTATCAAAAATTTCATCGAAATGACATAACGGACATTTCTTCATAAATATTATAATTTCATAATAATACGATAATTTTAGGCACTGGAAGTTTTAATTGCAAATTGAAATTTTCTATTTACATGTGAAGCATATAGGTAGTAAAGCATAGTATTTTCGGCTTCTCAAATCAATAAATACCATGCTCGTTTTGTTTGTATACCAGGCGAATACCTATTTAAATGCAAATTTGTCCATTTTGCGAAGACGGTGCTTCTTGTTGTCACATTTTCCCGGCCTAATAGAAAATTCAGTAACAACACATGTCAAACTCTGAACTGCTATTTGGTGCGTATATATACAGGGTGTTTAATTATAGCAAACAAAATCACACAGTAAAGGAGTTGTATTTATATGATGATTGTAATATAGGACGGAGTAGAATGAAAGTGATCCATAGGCAGCCGTACATACAGAATAGTTGGAATATAGGGTGGACTGGACGTTTGGTGGTATAAAAATGTTTGGAAAAAATTTGAAATTAAAATTATATAGGGTGATGTGGACACAAACAAATCATATACATCATGGTTGAAATATATGCTGGAGTTGAATTATATTTATACAGTGTGATTAAAAGATTATTTCTTTTATAGCCCATAAGAAGTTGCATACAGTGTGGAGAGGAATTAATGTTACACAGGGCGATAATATCAAATGCTAAAAATGAAATAATTTATAGGGTAGCCCACAATATACGATAGTTGAAATATAGGACGGATTTGACTCCGTAAATATGGGATGGATTCTACTTCGTCCTATAGGTTACAGAAGGCAGCTAACAAATTTAGGCTTGTCCGTGGGCAGTCGTATGTACAGGATGGATGGTACATATGGCGGAGTGGAATTATCTATAGTTATACAGAGTTGTCAAAAAAAGTTGAAAAAAGTTACATGGCGTGGTCCATAAGGCATACATATATTTTGGGCATATTAAGTCAACGCGTACTAGTACATTTTGTTAGTAAACATTTCCTTGTCAATTTAAATGAAAATGTATCATTGTGTAATGTTGAGGCTTTCGATGTTACCTGGTTCTGTCTATTAAGGTTATACATACAAAATAAAAAATAAAGAATGAAAACCATCTGCGTTTAAAAATCTAAATAGTTGAAAATAAAACATTTTTTAAACAAATATAACGGACTTCCACCTATAACTAAGAAGCTACAAATAATTATAACAAAATACAACTCTAAGAACTAAATAACACATTCAGTGTTCTTAGGTACCTACCCAGGAAGTAAAAAATGTAAACATTTAAAGGTGCTTATTCTGTACAAATTAATTACCTTCCAATCTAGTATATTTTTGAAGTCGGTGCCAAGCAACAATCAAGTTTAATGAAGTAGTAGGTAAGTACACAATGAAGGATTTTAGATTTGCTTGGCACCGACTAAAAATATACTAGATTGTTAGGTAATTAATTTGTACAGAATGAGCACCTTTTAATGTTTACATTTTTTACTTCCTGGGTAGTTACCTCACAACATTGAAAGTGTTACTTAGTTGCTAGAGTTGTATTTTGTTATTTTTAGATTTTTAGTTATAGGTGGAAGTCGGTTATATTAAAAAAAGTTTTTAGTTTGCACTTTGCAAATTATCAAAGCGTATATATCTGTAAGAAATAAAGTTGTGGCGAAATTAGAAAAGTAGGCGAGGTCTTTACTATCCTCATTACTTCATTTGAAATAAATTTATAGAAATAATTGATGTAATTATTTTTTATATATGTATATTATTGGGGGATTTATTTTTATATACGTATGTCCTATTATTACCAATCTAATAGCGTATATGCAACATTCTCGAAACAATTATCGGCGGATTTTTCTTCGTTTCCTAAAAGTTTACGTTGTTTAAAGATCAAACCATTTCATAAATAGAGATGACAAACAACCCAATGAAAACTAATATTTATACTCCCTTCGAAGTGTCATTATTTTGTACGCAAGACAATATATATGATATATATTGTTTCTGGTCGGGAACCTTCATCAGTAGCGCTTCCCACAAAAGAATGTTCTCTCGAACATTTATTTATGTATTTGATACATATCGATAAATATGTAGACGCCAAATGTGAAGACCGCCATCTAGGACTTTCGGGGAAACTAGCACACAGGGTTCCGAAACTGAAGCCGTTCCGTGTAACTGCTGTTCTCTCAAATCTCCTTCGTAACTCCTAGTATAGAATATCACGATAAGATTTTCAGGTTACTTCACCTGTCAGAGATATTGAATACTCTCTTCGAGGTGTCATTCTTTTGTACGAACGACAATATATATGATAATATTGTTTCTGGTCGGGAACCTTCATCAGTTGCGCTTCCCACAGTTGAATGTTCTATCGAACTCTTATTTATGTATTTGATATATAACGGTAAATTTTTAGACACGAGATGTAAAGACCGACATCTACGATTTTCGAGGAAACTAGCATACAGAGGTTCCGAATCTAGAGCCGTTCCGTGTAATTGCTGTTCTCTCGTAACTCCTAAGTTAGAATGTCACTATAAAATTTTCAGGTTTTGTACGCGTACAAAAGAATGACACCTCGAAGAGAGTATTCAATATCTCTGACAGGTGAAGTAACCTGAAAATTTTATCTTGACATTCTAACCTAGGAGTTACGAGAGGACATCAATTACAAGGAACGACTCCAGATTCGGAACCTCTGTGCGCTAGTTTTCCCGAAAATCCTAGATGTCGGTCTTTACATCTGGCGTCTACAACTTTACCAATATGTACCAAATACATAAATAAGTGTTCGAGAGTACATTCTTTTGTGGGAAGAGCAACTAATGAAGGTTTCCAACCAGAAGCAATATATTGTCTTGCGTACAGAGGAATGACACCTCGAAGAGAGTATTCAATATCTCTGACAGGTGAAAATTTTATCGTGACATTCTAAGCTAGGAGTAACGAGAGAACAACATTTACAGGATACACGACCAAAGAGAAAAGCCACCTTAGGAGTTGGATCTAGAAACTGTAGAGACTGTCAATATCTAGGCATAAAGTTAATATCCATGTGTGGAAGGGAACAGGCAATTAAAGACAGAGTAACTTAAGAGGATTCAATAACACTATAACAGCTGTTAATTATGTATGGTTCCAAAAAAATATTAGAAAGAAATCTGGCTGGCAATGACTGAATAGACATGGATAGCGATCAGGAATTCAAAGGCGCTATAAATGGCATTAATAAAATCATTCCATTTAAATTTATAGTTTTCTGCCTATACCCTGTTAAATACATTCAGCTATTACAAAGTTTGCTTACTCTTGTTTTATGGCAAACTAATTAAAAATTATTAGTTATTAATATTGTCTGATTAACACATAATACGATTTGCACTTATTAAAATTTGTTTATTAACAACATTTGAGTGAATTTAGATTTGGCTACACGTGCCAAGCCTAGGAGACCAGTTTCGTTTTCAATAAATGTTGGGGAGAGTGGGGTAATCACGACAGGAAGGTCATGGAGGACAGCCTGCTTTGATTATAATTTAATTTAATGACGTAATCGTCTGTGGAACACAATCAGAGTGCAGGACAGTGAGATGTAAGATCGCGTTTCTCGTACTGGGATTTCTACCTTATTTTTTAACAGTTTTATTCAATTTTAAAGTTAACTTGAAAAGTTGCATCAGATCTTTTGTAAAACAAGAAATCTGGTGTTTATAAGTAAATTAACATCTACACCCATTCTAACCTTAAGTAAAAATATAGTTTTTGGTTTTTTACTTAAATACAAATTTTGGGCATCATATATCTTGTTCCCAAATCAATCTCAAGGATAAGATGATACAGAAACTAGGAGAATCATTATGTTTACAATGAACATGAAAGGGAATTTGAAGATCCTAATTTAGAGCAGATTATTTAATGAATAAACCATAGAAAGAATCCTCAATAACTTGGAAAACATGCAAAAAATACCACTCTATATTAATCATATCTTTAATGTTTCAAATGTCCCAAGATATCAAAGGAATTTTTTATTTTTAAGAGAAGGTGATACCTCGCCTATTACGAGTACTAATAGTACGAGCACGAGCAGTAGTTCGTGATTCAGGTTGGGTTAACGAGAACGGATTCGATAATCTGTTATATTAATTAATCTCATATGCTAAGCCCACTGTTAAAGAACCAAATCTACTTACTTTCCACAATCAACATCTAGTTAGCCATACTTGCTAGACAATCGTAGTCTTGTTAACCTTTCTTGCTATCTGCTCTATCGTTAGAATGAAATAATTGTATTCTTCTTTTTATCCCATCCATCACTCGTGTGAACATGTATGTTTTGGCCCTCTCAAGACTTGTGAAACAGAATCTGACTACATTTGTTCAAATAGAGGCAGAAAAATCACGAAGATTTTGAATGAAAGCTTTCAATCGCACCAGCAGTATAGACAAAAATGCGGCAATATTTTTCGGGCAGTTGATATTTAGTCAATAGATGCAACTAAATTGGATGATGAATACCTCTGACAAGCACATAGCATCGACGACAAATTTCTGAACAGCGTAGAGTGTTGTTTTGCAGATAGTACCATCAGGTGTACAGACAACAGCAATATCTTTAGACAGGAGCGGATACAGCTTGATCTCGTTTAAGGGGGTAATTGACGACACTGAAGGTTGATTTTAGCACAATAAACACTAAAAAAGAATACTACTCAGATGATTAGGGGGGGGCTTCACTCCCTTAGCCCACCCCCTGGATCCGTCACTGTCTTTAGATGTGTTGAATAAATCAAAAATATTGTTCAATACTCCCTGAAACAAAAAGTGAATAAATTACCCGAAAAACATACTTAACTGAAGTCTTCAAATAGCACTAAACGACAGAAATCTGTAGAGAATTAAAAACAATCGCAGCTGATAACATTATAACAGAAAATGACTATTGTTATCTAGTTTGGAATAAAATGTGAAGAACCTCCACGTGAAGTTTGAATAAAATGCTGCAAATGCTGCTGGGCAAGTGATGTCAGAGTGTCAAGGAGATTTCTACGTGAATTTGGCACTAATTAGACCAAGTCCGTAATCATATTATGTGGATTATGGGAACTTAAGGTTGGTTATTTCAACTTAATAAGAGTTAAATTTGAATTTATTTCACAAACTTACTTAAAGAAGTCCTATAAATTACATCTCAATGATGTCATTATCAAGATGTCTTAACTAACAGATACTGAAATCAACTTTTTGACTTTGACTTGATATGAGATCATGCAGATGTGATTCTTTAAATGAATTTGCAATTTACATTTCCGATACATATTTTAAAGCCATTGACAACGACGTCAAAATCGACTTTGAAACGTTTGTTTTTTCTTTCAATATACAGCTTTTTCCAAATTGTGAACATTATTGAGGTTCGTTTATTAAAAGTATATGTCTATCAGAAATAAAGTAGAGAAGAAACCGGAGAAGAAGACGTCATGAAACCCTCCCCCATCCCAAGTCGTTTATTCTATCATATTGACAAATCTATTAAAATAAAAAAAATATATAAGAATTTAATCAACTAGGTATAGGTATTCCAAATAATTTATAAATAAATAAAAAATATACGTATATACATATCCCAAAAACCTTATAAAAACTACAATCTTTAATATATATTTTCTGTTTTCCACTGATTGTTAATTTGTTACACCACACCTTCGGAAGATTGTGAAAATAATGTAGTAATAAAATAATTAAATTCACAACAAAAACTTACAGAATAATTAAAACGAACGTTACTGTTACTTGTCAAAGATGGCCTTAATATGATTTAACAGCATGTAACGGTTCTTCCATATATAATTACTAAATAGTCTGACCGTTTTCGAAGGAAAAATATATTCAATAAAAATATATTTCTTTGTAGAATAGACCTATGTACCTAACTTACCATAATAAATCAGTAAATGCATTGAATTTCTTTATATTTAGATACAGATCGTTAAAATGGTAATGACATGTTTATTTTAGCTAAATAAAAAACCAGGATTTTGCAGGAATGGAATAATAACTAAATTGTTTATTAGATAAAATGCATGAACACAACACAGTAACTAACTGATTCCCTACCTAAAAATAATTGAAAGATTCGGTCTTTAAATATATTTAAATATTTAGTTATAATTTTTAACATTCAAAATATATCCTTTAAAAATATTAACATTATATTAAATAATAAATTAATATTAAATGTAATATTTAAAACATTAGTTACCAACATTTTTCAATACTATTTTTTGATTTGAGACTGAAACATTTCAATAGTTAGTACGAAGGTGTTATACACACTATTACGTTCCAAATAACTACTAAACATAAGTAAATATTAATAAACCTTCAACCAAAATCTTAAAATTCAATATAATGTCATTAACTTGAATGAAACACGTAGTAAGCAATGACTATTTCTGTTTTATATGGAAAACATAAAGAAATATAAGCACCTGCTGTTAATTAATGACAAATAAGTAATACTTACAGTTGTTAAAAACTTTTCTTCGCAGTGAATGAAGCTGAAATCTTGAAATTTACACATTGAATTTACAACTTATCTTTACCACTGTGCTATAATAATCTTACACCAAACAATATTCTAAAATGTCAAAATTCGAATCAAGGCGTAACATCAAAGGTGGTCAAGAGTTCATTGCTTCCAAATCTAACTATTTGTCTTGAATATTACAATCAATGCATTAATTCACATTTTTTGTCATCTGATTCAAATTATATGAAATTTCTACGGTAAATATTAAAGGAATCTTTAATTTGAAAGTATAACATTAAAATTAATAAAATATTATCAGAAATAAATTCATCAATTGCAACATAATTCTTATTTTAGTTGACAAACCATATTTACAAAGCACTGAAAGTTGCAAACTTGGGAGAGCCCAATGAATGGCCATTATTATGTAATATAAATTTTCCTGGGTTCTATTTCAATAGCATGATGATGTAAAATAACTTTAGGAACGGGTCAAAATTTGTTACTTTTTAGTTTAATTTAATTCGTCTTTCACTTTCGAGTCAATCGATCATAAATACGATTTTCTCTCCAAGGAATCTGGCGATACTGTTACTGTTATCTTTGGCATTGACAGTATAGACGTAAATAATGTTTTTTTATTATATTTTATTTAATAAATTAACCAATATTATAAATAAATTTTAGCAGTCTGCACTGAAGGTCGTCAATTGCTACTAAAGAAAACAAAAATAAAGAAAATCGGTTGAAATACAGAGGAGAAAATGGTACCGAACCGTTTTGCTTTGCCTACTTATATATAGATTGTGAACTTAAAAAAATGACTGTATAGTTCAACAATTAGAAACCTTTCTGGGACTAGGTCAGACTCCGTTCTCAATAGCAATTAAGAAAACTTAAGAAACTGTAGAATTTAAAAATAAAATATTTGACAATATTAAGTTAAACAACTGATAATTTGTTACCTTTCTATAAGTCTTTCCCCGAAAAGTCCATAAATATTAAGAGTGATTAGTTGAAGTTAAGGTAATACTTAGCATTAAATAGCATTCGTAGTTAAATTTGTTGTTTTTTAATTTTATTTCACTTTTCCCTTAAGTGCAATTACTCCACTCTCTTCTAATTTGAAATATAAATTCTTTATTAAAAAATATTTATATATTCCGGGTCGAAAGGTTAGTTCCTAAACGTATTTACTGCACAATTCTTTTTTGTACATTTATATACCTACATATATGTTGAGTTTCCTACGTAAGTAACTTCACTAAAATAGACAGCACATGTAGGAACGTAACTACTTTTTTATTTGTATTAAATTTTCATGAAATCGCCACCGATACAAGCATAATAAATAAACGTCAGCATTTAATTTGTATGCGGATTCTCTTAATTAGAGGCCCGATCAACCTAAAATGCTAACGAATTAAGTTCTTTCCGTATCCAAGTAAAATTTCATACGACCAATCTGATCTCGATTTAATTTGTGTTTTAAATTAGGCGAAGACGTAAAGTCAAAACATTCTTTCTGTCTTGAAAAACAAAACCATCAGCTTGGTTTCTCACAAACAAATATCGAGATCCTATCTCTTCCGAGTAGCGTTATTCCCGACTTCTTTCTCTATCCTCGTCTGTCGTAAAGACTTTTTATGGACGCCGAGGCATACGTGGTAGAGAAACAATATTAAATCGAGGGGATTTTATTTAACAAGAAGTTGCTGTGGAGGACCATTGGCTTTCCAAAACACGTATCTTCGCGATTTAGCTAATTGGAACAATAAATTGTTGGTACGGTGTCCACTTTTAATAGGCTGATTGTCTTTTGTCTCTTGGCATCTGTTCTGATACTCAGTGGGCCATGAAAATAATCACCATGATAGGTTCTGGTTTTGTTGTGGTGAGAAATGAACTGAAACAAATCAACTTTTTTCGGTATTTATATGGAGCAAATTGTAGCTTTTATTTTATTCACTGATAACTCGCATTGTATAGTTTCTTGAAATAGGTACGTAAATTTGGATAGTAGTTTAGTATAGTTTATTTATTGGTAAAGTATTACAAATGTATGATTTTACAAGTCGAAATGTACAAAAGTATAATAATATTAATTATGTATACAATAAAGAAGATATAAATTGTCATTAAAATCATAAGAACATTAAACTTCCTATTTACTAATATACAGTGTGAGTTTTTTTTGATGATTAGTATGGGGATCTCGGAAACTAGCGGAGATAGAGCAACGGTTAAATTGGGAAAGATTTGCAGTTTTACTGGCCCAATTTAATGAGACTTTCGGATTTTTGTAAAAAGTAATGGCTTACTAGATATTTTGAAAAAACGAAATTCTGTCGATTTAGTCAAATCCCTTTAGCTCCTTTGTTTTTTTATTTGATAAAAAAAGTGTAAATATCAAAATTGAAGGGAATTGTATCCCGAATATGATTGCCATGTTCTCGTTTGCGTGACAGCTCACGTTTTCGAGATATGACACAAACTTATCTTGTTTTGAATGGAAACCATAGTTGGCTATGACCTCAAAAAATCCGACATTTTTAGAGCTTTTCAACGATATAATACTCGATATAGTTATTCATAAAAATAACGGAGTTATGGATGCTTTTCTCTCTTATTTTCACTTTTAATGTAGGAAGCCACGAAATAGATTGATTTATTAATAACTATTCCAAAAAACTTTGAACGATTTTTTTATTAGGTATATCAGATATAATGAGAAAACTAAATAAGTAAGTACTTACTAAAAACTTAAGAAATTAAAGTACATAATAATGGTTACAATTTATGTTCGAAAAGTCAACCATTGTTATTTAGACAAAAATTGCATCTTTTTAAGATTGATATTACCGCTTTCCTCACAGACCTCCTATCAATTTCTTTAATTGCTTGTAATACCGCCTCCCTTAGGTCACCAACTGTCTCATACTTTCTTTTGTATACTTTGCTTTTTAGCGCACCCCATTAATAGAAGTCTATAACTGCCAAATCGGGAGACCGGGGTGGCCATTCAGAAAAAATATTTTCATATACAGAGTCAATAAACTAATAACTAACAACTAATAAGCTGACCTCAAACCGCTTTAATTTTTGGATTTTTGTTTTCAGTAAAGGGGTTATAAATATATATATATATATATATATATATATATATATATATATATATATATATATATGTTATATCACACTTTCAAAATTTCTCTTTTTAAAAAAAGATTTTATTTATAGTTGCACAATTATTAACTTTTAATATAAAACTTGAAAATAACAATATAATACTTTATAACAATAAAAAGACAAAATGAGTGTTAAACTAAACTAGACAGAACTGTAAGTAATAATGAATGATGTTACAATGAAACTAAGGACGCTGACTAAGGTTTCGCAGCGCTTGCAGTTCTCACGGATGTTCGTCTGCGGGTAACTGGAGACGACACGTGTTATGCTGACTCAGCTTGGGAACTGTTGCTAGGTTGTTTCATATAAGTCGATGGAATAACTTATATAACATATATATATATATATATATATATATATATATATATATATATATATATATATATACATATATTATATTTTTTTACAAAAGTCGACATTTAAAAATGATACTAATGAGTATGAAACAATTCTTATACCTCAAAATGTTTATGGACTAGTATACCCCAAAATTAGGAAATGTAAATAAAATTGAATTTAATATTTGTGTTAATTTCTGATACTTAAAAATACAAAACAATAAAACATTTTTAAAAAATATATAACCGACTTCTACCTATAACTAAAAAGCTAAAAATAATTATAACAAAATACAACTCGAGCAAATAAATAACACCTTCAATGTTGTTAGGTACCTACCCAGGAAGTAAAAATGTAAACATTAAAAGGTGCTCATTCTGTACAAATTAATTACCTACCAATCTAGTATATTTTTAAAGTCGGTGCTAAGCAAATCTAAAATCCTTCATCAGTGCGTACTTAACTACTAATTCATCGAACTTGATTGTTGCTTGGAACCGACTTGGAAAAATACTAGATTGGTAGGTAATTAATTTGTACACAATGAGCACCTTTTAATGTTTACATTTTTTACTTCCTGGGTAGGTACCTAACAACATTGAATGTCTTATTATTATATTATTATTATTATTTGCTAGATTTGTATTTTGTTATAATTATTTTTAGCTTTTTAGTTATAGGTAGAAGTCGGTTATATATTTTTTAAAAATGTTTTATTTTCAACTTTTTAGTATTTTTGAACTCAGGTAGTTTTCATTCTTTATTTTTTATTTTGTATATATAACCTTAATAGACAGAAACAGGTAACATCGAAAGCCTCAACATTACACAATGATACTTTCTCATTTAAATTGACAGGTAAATCTTTACGAACAAAATGTACTAGTACGCGTTGACTTAATAAGCCCAAAATATATTTATGCCTTATGGACTACGCCATGTAACCTTTTTTCAACTTTTTTTGACAATCCTGTATATAGATAATTCTACTCCAACCTATGTACCAACCATCCGGTACATACGACTGCCCACGAACAAGCATAAATTTGTTAGCTGCCTTCTATAGGACGGAGTAGAATCCATCCCATATTTACGGAGTCAAATCCGTCCTATATTTCAACCATAGTATATAACTCCTTGTGGGCTAGCCCATAAATTAGTTCATTTTTTACATTTTATAATATCGTCCTGTGTAACATTAATTCCTCACCACACTTTATGCAACTTCTTATGGGCTATAAAATAAATAATTTTTTAATCACACTGTATAAATATAATTCAACTGCAGCATATATTTCAACTATCCTGTATATGATTTGCTTATGTCCATATCATATAACAGTGTTTTAATCACCCTATATAATTTTAATTTCACATTTATTCCAACATTTTTATACCACCAAACGTCCAGTCCACCCTATATTCCAACCATCCTGTATATACGGCTGCCTACGGACCACTATCATTCTAGTCCGTCCTATATTTCAATCTTCATATAAATACAACTCCTTCTATCACTTTACTTTGTGATTTTGTTTCCTATAACTAAACACCCTGTCTATAAACGTACCAAATAGCAGTTTAAAGTTTGACATGTGTTGTCACTGAATTTTCTATTAGGCCGGGAGAATGTGACAACCAAAAGCACCGTCTTCGCAAAATGGAAAAATTTTCATTTAAATAGGTATTTGCCTGGTGTACAAACAAAACGAGCTTGGTACTCATTGATTTAAGGAGCCGAAAATACTATGCTTTACTACCTATATGCTTGAGATGTACATAGAAAATTTTCAAATTCGCAATTAAAACTTCCAGTTCCTAAAATTACCGCACTATTACGTTGGAATTAAAATATTTATGAGGAAATGCCCGTTATGTCATTTCGATGAAACTTTTGAAAGAATTTTGGAATTTTCGGCGATTTTCTGCAAAACTGCAAGTTGCACGTCGCAGAAAAGTAAATGAGATAACCTAAGGATCTTCCTTAATAGATTAAACGTTAAAAAACTATACACATCCAGTTATCGAAAAATCGACTAAAACATGCACGCATGTGTTCAATCACAAATTTTATCACTTAACCAATAGAATTCTTTTCCAAAATTTGAAGTTTCACCAATCCGGATATATACTCTATTAGACAAGACCATATTCATTCAAAACGGTGCACCACAGGAGAAGAAATCAGGTAACATACAAAAAAAATGAAATTTCTATAAGTGCCAAATAAAATTTGTTGAATCATTAACTTGCAAGTTGAAGCTCATATCCAGTGAATTGTAAATGAAGCAAAAAATTTAACAAAAAGTGTATGAAATTTATAGGATTCTTTCTGATTTCTGACATATGTCAAGTCCGTAATGCAATATAACGCAAAGATAAAATTGGAGTTTTTATTAGAAAAGCAAATTTTGTACATGTTTTCTATATTAACTGGTATAATTATGACTCTTTATATATAAAGTAGTTGGTGCGTCTGTTCGTTATGGTGAAAGTACTAAACCTCTTGAGAGTAGTTAGTAAGTAGCTATGCTAGGGTCCGATAGGTGGCAATGTAATGAATTAATTACCTAAATGAATAAAACATATCCAATATATTTAGAATGTTATTTTCCTTAATTTTGAATTTTGATATATGAACATCATTTTATTTAGGTACAGTTATTACCACTTAACTACTGACCGCCCGTCTCACAAGTGGCAGTTCGAATCGGCCGCGCTGGTTTTTCAATCCACAGCATTTGTGCAACCTACCCACTCCAAGTAATTTACCTAACTTACTCATTAAGCACGCTCGCCTAAATTCGTTGGACAGTGAAATTCGGATTGGCGTCAAAGGTGTGTCGAACACGTCAGGCATCTCTGAGACGTATAAACAATTTTCTTGCTAAAATTTAATATAGCCAAAGTTCCCCAAAATTGGGTAATGTTAGCGTTTCCGATTATGAATAACAATTGATAAGGTGGTTTGAGCAAGCAGATAATGATGACAGTGATGTATAAACTGGCGATCACAGTTCAATTCAGAAGAAGAAGGGAAAATTTAGAGCAAGAAAAAGTAGAAAAACTCGAAAAGCGGAAAAATTGCTCCTTATGTCAACAATTTGAAACTCCGATTTGTTTAGAAAGTGCTAAGGAAATGTGCCCAAATTGTACAGAAAATGCGTAATATCTATAGCCTGCACATATTTACATATTGCCTAAATAAACTGTAAGAATTTTATATTTTGTTGTTGTATATACCTTAGTTTATTAAAGTAAACCCATTTTTGATAACAGGTATATTCGTTTACTGCTTTCGCTTCAATAACACAAAACTACAAATGCATTGAAAAATTGAAAAGGTATTTTTTTACGACACAAATTTCATCAAATACCTGAAGAATATTCATTAGGTAGGTACAAATAAGTTTTGACATTATATCATACACAGTAGATATTTGCAATGCTTTTTTGAAGGACAAATATAACATCACTATCCGAATCTAGAGTTTGACCTCATTTACATCAGCTGATTGCTCATCTTAGATTTGTGGTCGCCAAAAGTAGCAAATTATAGATCTAAAGACCTATCCTCAACATCATACCATTGTAAAAGATTTTCTCAAAATTTGGGTCTCCAGAATGAATCATTTTGATCATGTGTTACATCGATCCATTGACGCAATTATTTGGAAGAATTAAGCAGCAAAATACGTACACTAAGCGATCAAAGGGATAGTAAATACTAGCTACTGAGATGTGTCGACGGTACCCTCTTTTTTCCATTAGATAAATGCACATCTTGGCAGGAGTCAGATTGACCCATGGTAACTAGTTACGGGTTAATTTCTTATTGTGTCAGGTTTTTCCATGTGAAATCCATAAGAAACCCCCACATTTAACGTAGAGATAACCAAGAATTCGATCAATACAACAAAATATCCGACAATGATAATCTACAGTAATTAGCAATATATTGACCCAATTTAAATACTGACTCCTTAAATGGAAAACAATAATACATTAAGTGAAAAGAGAGATTCGGAGTGAGAAAGAGATAACAACTATACGAATTTGTTGCTGATACAATAAAAGCCTATTGTTTCAATCGCTTGCAACAAATAAAACGAAAACCTTTCGGAGAATTTAATTAATTAGTATTATCTCGCGTTGAAAATTATTTAGAGTATTCCAAAGTGAAAAGGTGTAATAAAATGTCTCCACTTGTACGCCAAACTGATATTTAATCTGTAAGTAATTACAGAAATGGTTCTGTAACATATTTATGGTGTTTTAACAGTGGCTCATGCTGCTTTATCTGATTAAAAATTCATTTTGCATTTATGAAGCACTTAACACGATGGATATTATTTTACAAATAGTTATTTGTTGTTCACATTTCAGTTTATTCAGGTGAGTGCAGTGTTGTTTATAGATTGGTCCTTCAATTATTTTTTCTCACGTCGGACACATATTCCACATATTTTTCAATCGCGAGCTTCATAACGGTGGCAGTAATGGTAAAAACCGACCATCGTCACGTCAGGTGTGCACATATCTTACTATGATGGTTAAACCTAACAAAAACGCTTCATACATTTGTCTGCTGTGTTCATTTTAAAAAATCTGTTAACATTCCAATTATAAATAAAAATATAGTTAGTCGAAGTATGACATCTAATTATTGTAACATATATTTCATAAGGAATGCCTAGTAAGAAATCAGAATTTTGTACTCAACCTAAATTTTAGTCAAAAAAAAAGATAGATGCTAATTCAAAGTTTACTGGTAAAATAACAAGAAAATCGTAATCTTAATTTTAAGGGCCAATTAGAAAATTAAATAATATAAGAAAACGACTGATTCCTTAATTTCTTCGAAACTATTTATCCAAATATTTTTGAAAAATTCAAGAAAACTTTAACAAAATTTGAGAGCAAATTAGGAAATTCAAAAAATATATATTATGATTTACCTGCAATAGATACACTTAGTATGCGAGTCCAACTGCATTTGCTAAATTGTTTTAAACTTATTTATTATTTTTTAATTCCTTCTTCTTCTACCCAGGGGCGGCTGTCCCTTAAGTGCACTTGTGCGCTGAACTACCAAATTTAATAAGCTTTTACTAAGGTTAAAAATCTACACAAAATGTTTAATAAATATCATTTCAATACCAATTTATCAAAAAAAATTTAAGCTCTAATCCAAACTTGCATTAAGACTTATATCTGCTTATACCTTTCAAGGATCTGGTCCGTTGTGCCACCTTATGGGTCTTTGCAGAGTTGTAATCCTTTAGATTTGTTTTGTATTTTTTTTAACAAAATCATCATCACAGTAACAACAAACTCAACAAGTTAATATTACAGCTCAAAATAGTTTTGTCAACTTTTATCGAACTAAAATCGCATACATCCATTCCTTTTTATATGTCCTTCCCAAGAAATCAATGTTTCCAATATAACAAAGCTGCAATTTAATTTCAAAACCATCCACGGAATTCTGTCGAAGATTTCTCCGTCCAATTAGCCGCTAGAAACAGGCGAATTTAAATTCAAACCGATAAGCCTATTGTGTACGTGCAGTCTTTGATCTAGATCAATATAGAAAACTCTAAACGATTAAAAATATAGAATTGAAGTCGCTTCTCCTTATCGGGAAATCATAAAACACATTTCAGAAAAGCAATTTGTACCATTAATTAACAAATTAACATTTAAATTATTAATAGTCCGCATTCTTAACTGTAATAAATTATATGGCTGAGCTACCTGATCTTGTTCCTGCCCCAACTGGTACTCTTGGTAAAACGATGCCGTATCCAAACTAATTACATCTCTATAAATTACGTTTCTATATTTTTTATTTATTGTTGCCTTCGTGTGAATTTCTTTGTGTGAAATAACACCCAACGTACCACAAACAGAAACGTAGAAAGCTGTGACAAAACAACGTTTATACTGAATATATAGTGAACTGGTAATTGTAAAATGTAATTTATTTTTTCAATAATTTGGTCAAGAGCGACTTGGACTCACATCTAAGGATTCCATAACTCTTTTGATTATTTATTACTATGCAGTGTGGAACAGCCAAATGGACTAAATTCGATAACGAATAAAGGAGGGCATGTAGGGAAAAACGCTTGGAGACGTCGATTTGTATTTTTAAATGCGCGTTTTTTCAACAAAAAAAAATTATATAGGGTGTGTCATGTGACAGTGGCCAATACCAACTTTCTTATTTTAAATGCATGTACCTGTATATTATTTATTTTTATTATTCCCCAGAAAATTCTAAACATAATTTATGTACAATGTCCTGTTTCGGAAATATTAAGTGCTTTCAGATTTATTATAAAAATTACCATTCAAAACGGAAAATTATTTTATTTCACAAATTCGTTTTAGGTCATCTTGAGAGGTTTAGTTGTGTATACAGTACTTTTGACATCTTCCCACAAAAAGTCCAATGGCGTCAAATCAGGAGATCGTGCTTGCCATTCTATCGATCTGCGCCTCCCAATCCACCGATTTGGAAAAATTTGGTTCAGGTACTGCCGAACATTGATTTTCTTAATGGGGCAGTGCTCCATCTTGCTGAAACCATATTATATTGGTTTACTGGATCAGGATATCGCTTTGTCACAGTTGGCAGGACATTCAGCTCGGGAGTCGTTGTCAATTGATGTTAAATTTTCACTTTTTTATCTCTTTTAATTTGACATATGCTTCGCTTGGCTTCATTGGAAATTTTAAATACAATGAATGCTAAATTTATATTTCTTACAACGAAACTATAGATAACATAACAAAATAATTCCAGGTGTTGTCTTAATTCTGGGAAATTTCTGAGGAAGTGGGCGGGGTGTAATGTCAGGTAAATTATACATTTATGAAACTTTGTTGACAACAGATGTGGATAATATAATATTCTTTAGAATTGGATGTTGAGATTAAGTCAGGGAGATGAATCCGTATCAGTTTGATCATCTAAAAGGTTGGGATAATTTTTGTTTTGTTGATTTCAAGGTATTCAAGAAGAATACTTCTTTTATAGCAATTTTCTTTAATTTTGGATTTTAATAAGTTGTAAATAAGTTAAGTGGTGTAACCATTTTGGGCAGCCATGAGTTTGATTCTTTAAGTTCCTTATCAAAGGCTCATTATGTGAATTACAAATATATCATATTTTAAAGCATTTGTTTGAAAGATATCTATCTGATATATTACATGATGCGTTTGAAAATTGAATTTTTATTTTCCATTTAATTGTATAAATTGTCCCTAAAATTACTATGGGGTTTCCTAATAATTTTTCTTATAATTTAAAGTGAGCCCCAGTACCCCTAATTATTTACAAAATTTTAGGTAGTATGGTTTCGGAAATAAAGCGAGAAATGAATTTTGTTTTATATCTTTATGTTAATATCTTGTAAAAAATTAATTTTAAAAATATGAAAAATATATATTTGTATTCCTTATAATGAGCCCTTTCATATAATGTATTGCATGATGCGTTAAAAAAATATTGTTTTATTTTCCGTTTAATTCTATAATTTGCCCCCAATATTAAAATTAGGGATTTCTTCATCTTTTGCCTGTAAACAAAAAAAATAGGTCTTATAGTTTGGGGAATAACGGGAGGAATGAGTAGTTTTTTTAAATATTTTTTTAATATATTTTAAAATATTAATTTCAAAAAAAAAAATAAAAGAACATATTTGTATTCGTCATAATGAACCCTGTGATTTGGGATATTACATGATCCGTTAGAAACAATTACAATTTTTTTTCCATTTAATTCTATAATTTGCCACCCAAATGAATACTATTTGTCCAGTAAAGTTCAGGTAAGGGGCTATACCTCCATTTTTTTCAAAATTTTCCAGCTTACGGTTGAGGAGATAAGAGGGGGAATGGGTAATTTTTTTTATTTTTGTTAATATCTTTTAATTAATTATTTATTTAAAAAAAATTAAAAAAATATATTTGTTTTCGCCATAATGAGCCCTTTCATTTGATATATAACATGATGGGTTAGAAACAATTTTAATTATATATTTTCCATTTAATTGTATAATTTGCCCCCCAAAATGAATATTAGGAGTTTCTCCTTATTTTTCCAGTAAAGTTCAGATGAGGGGCTATACCTCCATTGTTTTTCAAAATTTTCCAGCTTATAGTTTCGGAGATAAAGGAGGGGGGAGAATTGGTAAATTTTGTTATATTTTCCTTAATATCTTTTTAATTAATTTTTTTTTAAATATGAAAAAATATATTTGTGTTCCTCCGAATGGGACCTTTCATTTGATATATTACATGATGCGTTTGAAAATTTTTGTATTTTTAAATTTTCACTTAATCCTATAATTTGCCCCCCAAAATTAATATTAATTATTTCTCCTTATTTTTCCTGAAAAGTTCGCGCAACGATCTATATTTCCTAATTTTTCAAAATTTTAGACTCAGTAGTTTCGGAGATCAGGGGGGGAACAGTCGATTTTTTTAGTATTTCCCACCAGAACTACCCCTAAAATGAAAATCGGATCGCGTCACCAAACTATACATTGATGCCAAATTTCAACCTTTTCCGTCCAGTAGTTCAGGAGAAAATTGCTGTGATGTGCCAAAAATATATATTTCGAGAAAAAAACTTGTGCAAAACTTGTAATTTAAACCCCTAAAATCCAAAAAAGTTTATAATCAAAAAACCAAATATACAATGTTTATATTGTATTATTATTAACTTTGAAAATTTGTTAGTACGTTGGTGTAATTTGAAATCTCTATATGTATTAAATTTTAGATTCTTTTAATATGTAGAATGTAGACCACACTATTTTATTTACTTCAAATTTTTGTTTTTTGAAATGGTACATAAATTTGGCTTACTTTTATTTATTTTGACGCAATTTATAAGTATGTAAAAGTCCATTCATATGGCATGTTTTAATGTAAAATTAAAAAAAAATGGTTTGTGTTCAGGAGCCTCCACCAACTTAAATTCAGCCCTGCAGGGACCTTCGCAGATGTTCCTCTGTGGAAAATAATTTCGAATTGAAAAATCACGTTTAAAAAAACGAACATTTAATATCTATATCTTCATATATACATTTATGTACAATAAAATTAAATAAAACTTTGTACAACATAATTACACATTTACAAAGAGAAATTAAATAATCAGTCTTAAGTGGATAAAGAAAAGAGATTGCGTCTGTAATTCACATTGCACTGCATATTAAAATTATTTACAAAAAATATCACGACAAAAACCAAGATCAACAGGATAGAAGTAGGTCTATACATCTTTTAGCAAACATTTCGAGACAAAAAAGGATATGTAACAATGCATCTGAAACATTCTATTTTTCAAAGAAACTACTTCTATCCAAAATAGGAATAATTTAATGGAGAACAGTCATAACTGTAATCTTATCACTGGGGTATGTTGAGCATTGGCCCTGAAAACGTGAAATTCGGGGGTCGATGGTGAGCCATAGCTGCTAGGAACGGCGACATTAAAGGTGCACCTCCTGGAAATATTCCAAAGGTAGGTGGCAGAAGAGGGCGGGCAGATAGTCTCAACTTTTCCAGTTCTGCTTCTTGAAGTCTTTTCGCTTTTGCTCTGCGATTCTGAAACCATATTTTGACCTGCAACAATAAAAATAAATTTAATTGATGTTGTCTATGAACACTCTTCTTTCTTTATTTTTGATTTCATAAATTAAGTTATTTAAACGGCAATTGAATAGCGACATCTAGAAGTTTCAGAGGACAGTGCCAGTAGGGACCTCAGAACGTGAGTCATGTAATATATGACGCTGTTACACTTTTTGCCCCGTTGTGAAGAAATTTGGACGTAATGTAACACTTTTTTGAAAAATAAACAGTGATTTGCATTAACATAATAACTGCATTTAAAAGTAAAAGAAACATTTTATTGCGAATACAAAAATATGGGGTTTGATATTGTTTACTTCAATACCTGCCGAGATATTAACAGAAAAGTAATTAAGGAAAGGAAAAATCTAATATCCATTAAAGAAATACATAATCATAATTATTAACTAAATCTAAGTGATTTTCAAAATATTGAAACTTAACTAAACTTAATGTATTAGATGTTCAAATTGAGCACCGTTTACTTCTTGACAATAAGCAAATCGGTTTTTAAATTCTCTAGTAACATTAGCTATTACTTCTGGTGTAATTCTCTGGATGTCTCGAGTTATTCTTGCAGCTAATTCTTGCAAATTATTTGGTCTATCAACATAAACCTTAGACTTTAAGTAACCCCACAGAAAATAGTCTAGTGGATTAAGGTCGGGACTTCGTGCAGGCCATTCATAAGTACCCCTTCTTCCAATCCATCTGTGATGAAATGTCCTATCTAATTGATCTCGAACAATGCGAGGGTAATGGGATGGTGCTCCATCCTGCTGAAACCAGATATTATTGGTAATTGTCCATTTACCTCCAATGCCGGAATAACTTGTGTCTCCAAGAGCTGTAAATACCTATCTCGTTTAAAGTTTCATGTAGCAAGACGGGTCCCACGAGTCTGTTGTTATAAATGCCGGCCCAAACGTTCAATTTTTGGGGATGTGGTGTATGAGCCCCAATTAGGATTACTTTGCGACCACTAGCGGCAGTTATGTCGAATAACCGTACCATTTAAACAAAATGTAGCCTCGTCTGAAAACACCACATTTCTTATAAAATTATTATCACGGTTACAAATATCCATCATCGTATCACAAAATTGCAAACGTCTGTCGAAATCGTCTTCGGAGAGTTCTTGAACGAGGCGAATTTTGTATGGATGATATTTTTCTCGCCTTATTATCCTTTCTACTGAACGACGGCTAATTCCATGCATATTGGCGAGGTCGGTAGTGGATAAGTGAGGATTTTCTTCCAAAGATATAGCAACATTTTGAGCTACACCTTCATTATTTGCACTTTTTAACCGTTCACTTTTTGGTAAATTGCTAACTGTTCCACTTGTGTCGTACCTTCGCAAAGTTTTCTTCACTACTGAACGGGATATTTGTGTATTCGAATGAACAATATTAAAAAGGTCACAAACTTCTTGATGCATCCTTTTCCTCTCCCCATACCCAATCATCATTAATATTTCTTGCTCTTTCACTTAATTCGGCTATTTTACGATCAAATTAAAACAATATAATCTTTTTACGTTCAAATAAAAAACTAATAAATTATTTTGACAATTACTGTCACTTCTGCAATGAATTTCATGGACTACTAAACTTGATTCAGATTTAATTTACGCCTGATTTAAACAAACGCACGTGTATTCGACTATGGAACAAGCAGTGTTGTTGGCTGTGACGGTAAAATGCCACCGATTGGCCAACAGAAATACAAATCCTTACCGAGCGGTTTGTTTATATTTGTTTGACTTTTCTGTATAAAGGGAAACAGAGGGTAATGCAAAAAAGGGAAGACCTTTATTTAAGATTGATTATTAAAGTCACTAGAAGAAAAAAATATTGACCAGATCATTGGCAGAGAAAAACATCAAACTTCATAATAATATAGCAGTCAATAATAAAATAATTGCCTTGAAATTAGAGACTAAAGAACTGAATATAGAGATTTAATTAGGAAAATAATCATGTCGGTTGGTGTCTGTTGCAGTTCTGTTCTCTGAAATTACTAGATGCCATTTCGCATTTAAAAGCTAGTTATTATAAATTAATGGTCATTTATATTACCTGCGTTTCAGTTAACCTGAGGGAACTTGAAAATTCTGCTCTTTCGGCTATGCTGAGGTATTGTTTGTCCCTGAATTTCTTTTCCAACGCTAACAATTGTTGTGTGGTAAAAGGAGTTCGAGGTTTTCTATTTGGTTTGTGTTTTCTTAGAGCACATCTGACAATTGGGGGCCCATTCGCTGGCATGCTTTGTAGATTTGCTGAAACAAATTTGAGCAATTAAAAACTTGGAAATATTGTTGTAAAAATGTAAATAATCCCTGTCCTGTATTGCGATTTATATATGCGGCTAAATACTGAAAAGATTTAGTTTACAAATGAAAATACAAATTCTATACAACCAAAATAATAACTTTAAATTTCATTATTATATCACTAATCTCGGCTGAAAATTTATGAGATAAGACGATATCTATAAACAGTTACGGAAGTACAACACAGCTAATAACAAAAAGAGAGTAAAGTGCTCTTCTGAAGCCGAAAGTACAAGAAATTAAGATATTAGAGACGAACTAAAAGTATTCGATGTGAGCAAAACAAACCAAGCATAACTGAACAAATTTAAAACACATTTGAGCAAAATAAAGGAGTACTGCCTATCATTCATTTATAATATTCAGTTACATTGATAAGACAGAACTGCTGCATGTCCCCAACTTTATTTAACACACAATAGATCAAATTATACAAGATACTAGACAAAAATTGAATACGGACAAAAAACACATACAAAAGTTATGCAAGAGACAATATTATTGAATAATTTGGAGATTTCAAATAATAATTCATCAACTCAACAATAACCTACTGAACAAGTTTAGATACTTGGAAGCAATAAATCCTACTATTGTAGCAAATATTTAGTACTAAAAATAAATGATCCAGGATAGATAGAACAATAAACATTAATTTACAATCAGCTACCAAAGACGTGCAAGGCTGATAAGAAAAAGAGCAGACCACAAAAAAATCAAGGAAAAATGTAATAAATGGAAAGTATATTTAGGGAATATAAAGGAAAACACCTGACCAGTTGAAAAATATATTTGCAAATGTAAGGGCAAAATAGTAGGTAGTCGATCAAAATATGGGTATCGTCACGGACTAAAAACCAAAAGCCCGAAGCGATGAAGAAAGTAAAGAATTTGTTCTATTGAGGTAAAAATAAAAAACCGACTACAAAAAAGGAACTCAACTAAAAAGCAAAAGATTATTTTATACCAAGTTGAACAGCAAAGTTGCAAAGTACAACTCAGAAATGTACAAACTTTCCAAATTATTTTCACTTTACTTGACACCGACTTCAGAAAAACTATCCAATCTATGGGGGAAGGTCATACTTGTAAATACCTTGGAATAAAGCAGACTCAACGTATTGATCACTTGTCTATGAAAAAGGACCTAACAGCACAGTTTTGTAGAAGGGTAAGATGACTGTTGGAAACCAAACTAAACAGTAAAAACCTGTTTCAGGCTGTTAACACCTATGCGTGTTCAGTGCTCAGTTACTCTTTCGGTATAGTTAATTGGTGCAAGACTGACATTGAACAATTACAACGAAAAGTTCGAGTTTTAATAACAAAAGCTCAAAATCACCATCCAAAGAGCTCTGTCGAACAACTTTGCCACGATATGAAGGAGGACGAGGATTGACAGATCTAAGCAAGGTATTAGATCATCAAATTTCCATTTTGCGTAGTCATTTCCAGAAACTCGCAGAATTTTCTGATCTACACAGAGTCATGTGCCAGGTTGATGACTCAACACCACTGCGACTGACACAACAACTTGTCCAATTACACCACCAGATCACAGATCAGAAACTACTGAAATGGAAAGAGAAGCCCCTTCATGGAAGACATATAAATAACGTCAACCAAGATTATGTCGGCAGTGCAGCGTCAAACTACTGGTTGATCTCCGGTCATATTTTTCCTGAAACGGAAGGCTTTATATTGGTAACCTAAGATCAAGTAATTCCAACTAAGAACTACCTAAAGTACATCGTTAAAGACCCTTCCATTAACAACGACAGATGCAGGTACGGTTGCCAAACATCTGAATCTATCATCACAGGAGGTTGTCAAGCGTTCGCTGCAACTGAATACAAAGAACGACACAATGCTGTGGCAAAAATACTTCACCAGAAACTAGCACTGAAACTTGAATTATCACAGTCAGTAAGATTACCATACTATAAATACAAACCAAAATCTGTTTTAGAAAATAGGTGGACCTACTGTATTATAGACGATCTGACACTCTTCAACTTTTTTAGGTCTGTTAATTATCAAACATTTAGATTTAATTCCAGTTACATACATTTTGCTTTGTAACAATTTGAGATTTTGTAAAAAATAAAAGGAATTCATATTTGCTGCCAAACCTCGTATGCAGTTGGAAAAGTGTTATGTAATGATCAGAGTATAAGTTTCAGACCATGTAAATTTTTTTTTAGAAAAATAACTACTTCTCTAAATATTATTCGTAAGAAAGTTTTCCGTTTGATTCCAACTTAAGAAGACACACTGTATATAGAGACAAATTGAGAAGCTCCATTTTGAAGTTGATTAATTGACGTTTATTTTGACTTAATTCCAATCTATTTTGTATTTATTACACTCGAGGTTCCAAACAGAGACATTTCCTTTATTTGATACTATCGTCTCCACTAAAGGTTACTATAAAGATAGAGGGTTAAAAAGTGCCGATTTTCAAGAAATATCCTAATAAGCTATGTCCTTGAAAAAAATATGGTACCACTTAGGGATCCCCCTTAACAAACATCAAATTAAACGATCCAAATTTCTTTAGCCAGTTTCGAGTAAACGCTGAACACAAATAAAAAAAATATTTACAGATGAAGTGAGAACCTCCGTCTTTTTGAAGCTAGTTATAAGAATTGGGAAAAATGTGTTTTCCCTATCTGAAATATCCATAAGAAACCAATGGATCTATAAAACCTAGCCTGTTTACCATTTATCTTTGGTATTTCTTTCACATTGTCACATATGTCAACAGTTTCCTTTGTGCCTCGTAAAAATATTTAACTACTGACTTTTATATTTATACGAACGCATTTTTATGGATATATGGTACAGATTTACGATCGAACACAATTATTAGTATATACCATGTTCAGGAATAAAACGCTACCGTTATAATTACACTCACCAATTAGATTTAATTAATCTCTTGTGAAGTATCGATATAAATTGTATAAATAACATCTTTCATTGAAAAAACCACCAATGACCAATTATTGGTTCTAAGAAAAAGATAAATATTAAGATAAGACTGGTTTGTCAACCGGGTATGGTGAATAAATATTTTAAATCACTCGTTTCTTTCTGATATATCAGAAGGAATGGTGTCAGTTGTTTCGGATTTTTTCCGAAACAGTTGTACCGTAGGTATGTACTTTAATGTAGCCAGCTTTATAGGAAAATTTTATATTTACAGACGAAGAACAAATTGAAAAAAAAAATAAAGCTCAGGAAAATTTTAACGGCTTAGAGAAAATTATGTTAATAGTTTAGGACTTTATCTTATATATTTCGAAATAATTGTTAAGGAAATCCTTGATTAATCTATTTGTTCATTGGGGTTTTCTCTCATACATTATTTTCTGCAACAGCTAAGTTTGCAAGATTTGTATTGGAGACAAGGATTGTGTGTACAGTGTCGCTTGTGTTTGTGGCCATGCCTATACAGCTGAGATTTCCAGACCTCTAGAAGTAAGGAAAAAGTAACTGTAATACAACATTTCCTGAAGGCATATGGATAAATGAAATTTAGTTCACGTAGCTTTGGTAACCGTAAAGGTAGGTTAATGGGAAGAATTATGCTGTACGAGTGGAGCAACCTAAAGCATAATTAATCCTTGCAGGGACTGAGGATTTCAGATTGAAACCGTTTCCAAAATAATTAAGCCTAGGCAATACATAATACACCTATCTGTACACAGAAAGACATTTGTCTTCAACATAAATTTCAATTCAATACAAATTTCAATTTCAACTATCTGTTACAGAAAAGTAATCAGGAGAGAAAACCCCAATAAAAAGAAAGAATAAATAAGTAAACTTGTATGTGAAAGTTTATATAGGGGGAAATACTGACGTTATTAGTGAGAGTCAGCATTGAATAAAAACAGCTATAGGAGAGACACTTTTCCTGAAATCGTCATTTTTAGGAACTAGTCGAAATAATTCATATATTCTAGAAACTTGTTTGAATCTAATGTGTTTACTGTAACCGTTTCTGTTCTAATCAATTTTTAGCTACAAAACAAGTTCCTCAAGATCTAATCTAGGTCCCTTATTGTTCATAGCATATGTTGTTCAAATTATTAGGCTAATGTTGGCCGATGATCTCAGATTATATGTTTCTATTTCGAATTTCAATGACTTCAAGAATATCAACTTAAAAAAAGTTAATTGTAAAATATTTACACAGTATCAAAATTAATCCACTTTGATTTTTTTCTAAAACAATTGAAATCTCTGGCAATTTAAAATTAAAATATTATCATTAATATGATCTGACATATCTAGTTTTAGTAAGTGACAAACACAAAAAGTTTAAATTAAAGTAATTACTCTAAATAATTAAGGGAAAAAAATATACCATATGTACTGAAAATAATTTTTAAATAATTTATGATGAATTCCCTGCCTTTTGTTATTTTTCGTTTAACTTGATTTAAATATGAAATTTACATTCGAAATTTTCAAAAAGGTTTGTAGAAGATAAATATATAATAATATTATTATCAGAATATAGAGTTTTTGTGATGAAGTTAATGAAAGTAGAGATATGTTTATATGATGAAAATATTACCTGAAATATAGACAATACAATTATTTTAAAGTGTTTTTTTTTATAAATGCGTAGTGAGAAAATATTTGTTATACAAACTAGATATCCCCGTATATAATTTACAATTATGTAGCAAATTGTAAATGTTAATTCCAAAAATATATCTATAGTGAAAATTACAATTAAATGCTGAATGTTATAGTTTATAATATTAATATTTTATTTTAATATATAAATTAAAAATAAATACGATTAAATGAATAATATTTGTAGTTGCATTCTAAAACTTGTACTATTTTGATTAAATTCACGGATTTGGGTGCATGACTTGTAGAAATAAATCCAATCGTTCCGTAAATTCCTGTTTTTTAGGAGTTTGGTTATTACAAAATTAAGTAACAGACATGTCATATTCTGAATAATATATTTATCCGTTGATTTGGTAATGCAACTGTATATGCCAAAAATAGTATTGTGGTATTGGTTGCATAACTAATAGGTTATTTGTATTGTTTACATTTTGATGGCAATTTTCATGCTGTTATGCTGTTTGGGAATTTGTAACTTTTTTTTAAGAATTTGAAATAAACTAGTAATGCTTATATACAGAAAAGAGTGTTCTGCAAAATAGCTATTTTTTGGGATCAAATTTATGGTATTGGAGGGCATTGGAGCGAGTAAAGCTAGACCGCTTAGGTGCTGTTTTAATTAAACAATCATTTAGCCTATTAATAATAATTCTTGGTAATATTGTAAACAAGTTATTCTCTCAAATGCATTATTCAGTGACAAATAGCAAAATCTGCTCATTTCTAATTACTACTACAATTAAACAGTTAATGTTGCAGTAATAAACGGTTATTAGATAATTTTCTGAAGAAGTTTCTGTAGGTTGATAATATTGCCAAGTAATTGCATTAGATGAGACATAGGAAATGCAATTTCTTAAACTTATCAGGTATTTGCCTGTTCCTAAATATTTTTCTTGATCTATTACTTTAAGTACAACATTTGTGTTATTTGAAATTATGAGAAAATGTATTAATGTGTTTTTAATAAGTCTATACTATTGTAATTCATAAATTTATGATTGTAATTAAATATTGGAATTTGATTGTAACGTACGTTTAATTATCCTGTCTACTTAAAGCTTTCCAAGTGTTTGTAATTTGAGTTATCATAGAATATGTTACTGATAAAGTGTGTTTTTCCTTTTTTTAGTAATATTTTTTAAATATTCTAAATTTAAATGCCAGCCTATAAAAAGAGGGTCAGGTACGATCATATACTTGATAGAATGCAAACCGAACCAAAAAGTGAGCTGCCAAATACGTGTTTGTTATAAATTAAATATAATAAAATATAAATAAACCAGTTTTATAATATAGGGTTTTCCTGAAAATGTTTTTGTTGACAGATGTAATTTGTACGAAATTAAGATTGATAGAATGTAGACAACCCCAATGGAACAAATACCTCTAAATAATTGTTTAATATAAATTTAATTTTTTCAGTGTTCAATTAAGTTTTGAACAAATATATTTTTATAAATTCAATATTTTAAAAATGTTAGTTAACAGTACGATGATTTAGTTGTCTTCTAAACGTTGTTTGTGGCATATTCTTGATTACTTTTATGTTTTTTTGGACAATAACACCACAATCGAAATAAAACGACGTATATTGAAGGAATATCAAAAGTTTCAAAGTCTATTCTGACTTCGTTGTCAATGGCTGTATATTTATTGATGTAAATTGCAAAATAAAAATTTTCATTTTGCTTCAATATACGTCGTTTTATTTCGATTGTGGTGTTATTGCCCAAAAAAAAACACAAAAGTAACGATGACTTAGTCTCTACATTTAAATGCTATTTAAAATGGAAATTAATACCTTTACTGGCAGATCCAGATGGGGGGCTAAGGTTGAAATGACAATTCTGGTTACGCCACTGGGTAACTGTTATAAGTTAATTATCGCTAAGAAATATTTAACTAAATTCTGTTTGCCATTCTAAGAATAATTGTTTATAAAATTGTAAAACAATATTCCATCAAATCCCCGATTCGTTGTATTTAGGTATATTTTTGAATTCGATAACACAATTAGCATACCTACCATCTATAAATAATAGAGTATAATATGCATACAATGAAACAATTATGACTTAATTATGGCCAGGCTTTTAAGGAGTGCTATTTCAACATTCATTGCAAATTAGCATTATAAATTACGAAGCGAATTAACATTTTTTTGAATAATGCCAGGCAATCGTAAAAAAACTTGAGTTCAAAGGTGATTTTGCTAACGATATTCTTGTAGTCCATTTCCGACGGTATGCTAGTTCAGTTACGCTCAATCGACGTACTGTTGCTGTTCGATTCAGGGGACTTTTAGAAAAAAAAAACCGATAGCGATTAGTCAACATGCCAATCAATTTAGAAATGTAGGCACACAGCATGAGATTCGAAAAATATTTGAAAATACAATGATTGACGATTTCGTAGCTTGATGAAAAGATAAACACAAGAATGTGGCACAAAAATTACTCTCATAGTTTGTGTGATGGAATTCGAAGTTCGTTTGATAATTTTTGTAAATAAATTAGGGCTAAAATTTACATCATTTCAGATATTCAACTGTTAATGTTTAAATCTATTTCTATAGCCTGAGAATGATATCGCTATTATTTTGGAAAGTAATAGGTATATTGTTTTTGATGTAGCAAAGTTTGTTTCTAATTGTGTTTTGTAAAATATTTTATGTTTATATCAATAAAAAATGTTTCAGAGTGGAATTTGTGCATAAAACTTACTAAAAACTATAGTTTGAAACTAGGTTACAGAGTCAAATAAAGAATTAAGGCGAAAGAAAATATATTGTTATCGAAGCACCAATTTTATTATCTGTTTTTATTTTATATCATATAATGTATTTTAATTAAGAATGGTTGGTACAGAGGATTTTTGGGGGTAAAATATTTCTGAAAGTGCAGTTTAAAAGAGACTTTTATCATTAAATATTTCGTTATAGAATTTTATGCCACAACTTATTGTTTTCAAAGTAGCAATTTTAGTCGATGATTAAATTTTATAGTATATTTTATTTTAAAAACTCAATTAAAAATAGTTCAAACTAGAGTTTGTGTATAATATGTACTAAAAACTATAATTTGAAAATATGTTACATTGTTTAGTATATTCTCTAGATTATCTGTTATTCTGAAAGGAAATATATAGGTTTTGAGAAATCTGTTTTACTTTCTGTATCTATTCTATTTTATAACATATGTTACACTAAATTTTGAATTAAGACCGGTATAGGGAAATTCTGTGGCTAAAATATATAGAAACGGTGGCATGAAAGAAAACCATAGATATTGCTAAATTATTCTCTATTAATTAAGACTGCGCCAAACTTACTGTTTTTGTATTTTACACTTAACTTTTGTACCATATTTTATGTTAACATTTTAATGAAAAATAATTGAACTTGTGTATAAAATTGGCTGTAGTTTGAAACTATGTAATATGGTTTAATTACCTTCCGGACTATCTATTACTCTGGAAGAAAATGAATTGTTTTTGTAAAAGTAATTTTACTGTCTATTTTGTTTTTATAGCATACAATACAATGGCATTTTGATTTGGAATGGTAAAGACAAATTTTGTGGATGCAAGATATTAAAACTAGCTTTAACACAATGATATTATTGAATATATACTCTATATAATTTATGATTGTATTTTATAGCATATTTTATGCTGATGTTTCATTAAGTAACTCATACTACAAGTGAGCATAAAATTTACAATAAACTATAGTTTTACTGTTCATTACTTGTTAATATGTTCTCCAGAGTAGCTATTATTGTGTGTGTTTTTATTTTATAGCATATAATACATAAACAATTTAATAAAGAATGCCATATGGGAATTTTGTGGGTAAAACTAATTTGAAACTGTGGGTGAAATAGAACCATATTACTACTAAATGTATTCTCTGTAGAATACAGACTGCGCTAGCTTATTGTTTGTGAAGGAGCAATTTTATTTTCTTATTGAGTAGAAGTTGTGTATAAAATGTACAAAAACCGTTGTTGGAAGTAAATTACATTGTTCGATATACCTTGCGGAGTATCTATTATCATTGTTTGTGAAGAAGTAATTTTAGTGTGTGTTTTTATTTTATAGCTCATAATATACACTACCATCTACTTTATATAAGTTCTGATTGGATTTTATAGCATATTTTATAACAATATTTCAACAAAAAATAATTCATAGTACAATTTCTGTAGAAAATTTACTAAAAACTAGTTTTAAAGTACATTAGTTGTTAAATATATTATCCATAGTATCTATTATTGTGGAAGAAAATATATTGCTATTGAATTGTATAGTATATGTACCTTTATTATGTTAACAAGATAGAAAGAAATAGTTCAAAGGAAAATTTGTGTGTAAAATGTACTAGAATCTACAGTTTGAATGTAGATTACATTATAAAATATATTTTCTATACTATTTGTCACTATGAAAGGAAATATATTGTGTTATCTTTAGTTTTTAGTGTCTGTAGCGTATTTTATGTTAACAATTTAGTTTGAAAGAGAGACCATTATTTTGGTGGAAGGGAATTGGTTTAGAAGTAGCAAATTTAGTTTCTGATATGATTCTATAGCATAAACAATGAAAACATTGTAATAGAGAATAGTGTAGAGGATATTTTGTTATACTCTATTTCATATCAATATTGAAAAAAAGCATTAACGATTACGAACAAAAACTAAACTTACTTTGTGGAGAGGCCGATCGGAAACCTGTTGGTGCTATCCATTGGAACGGCCATTGGGGAGGCCCCCCCGGTATAATTCTCGGCATAGAAGGATGAAGAGGTTGAGGTACAAGTACGGTATGTGACGAATTGGGACTCAGACTGTCCCTTCCGTCGGTATCGTCATCGTCGACCGTTATATTTTCCTCATCTTCTTCGTCATCTAATCTTTCACTAGAACTTTCAAGTCTGTTTTCATCGATGTCTTCATCGTATTTTTCTTCCAAAGTCTCCGATTTCGACGAAGACAACAACGATTCTACACTGAATGAAATTTTTGACTTAATGTCAGTTTTGGTTTCTTCCATGCTGGAATACATCTAAATGTTCAATTTGTCACAAAATAATCACGAAATTGCACGCACTGTTTTTTTGGTACTTCAACTTAAAAAACACGAGTATAACTTTTATTTTGTCTGACTTCGAAGAGAAACTAAAGTAGACTGAATGTTGTGGAGTGAGTGGAGAGGGACCATGCTTTGGCGGGCGTGGTCTCGCAATGTGATGCTCCACCCACTGGTTATTATCCAAATCAGCCCCTACAATTGATGACCCTTCAGTGAATTTGCAGTGAGTCTTTAGCGTGATTCCGTCATATTATATTATTTGTCGTTGTGTGTCCAATATTAATTCGCGTTATTATATTGAATCATCGAAAATTTCGTTAATAAGTTTTCTGTTTACGCTATATAACTACAATGATGTTTAGTTAGTAGTATTGATGTTTTTGAGAAATAATATCCCATACCTAAGTTTTGGATGCTATATTAAAAGTAATTACAGTACCTTGTTACATTATTTTTTGAAAGATTTTTTTATATAGTATGAAGTAATTGATACATCATTTCCTTTAATTTAAAATATATAATTAGACACTAATTAAGCTCAAGTACCACAGTTTTAAATGTGTCTTTATTAGATTTTTGATGGAATTCATATCAGGAGAGTTGTCTGGCCAACTCAAAACTTTGATATTGTTTGTATTCAGATGGAGATAAGCTTTCAATCTTACATCTACGAGTTTTTTATTCTGAAGCACAGGAAACACCACTAAATCCAGAAAGAGAATAGAACTCCTTCTGGATAAGTCCGACTTGAAAATTTGGAAAGCATATTCATCAGACAATTGTACCGTTAACTTTGGTTTTTCATGCATGATTTTCATTAACACAGTTATCTCTATTGACTAAAAAATGAAGCTTTATTCAACAACAATAAACGACTATTCCGTACATTGAAAGAACCCAATCACTTATTAGGATACAGGGAACTAATCAAACTATTACTGTTACTGTAGTTCTAACTCATATATGTTTAAGTTAACTGAGAAAAAGAAACCTGATTCAATTCTTTTGTTCTTAACACTTCAAGCGTTTGATCTTCCAAATGTATATTTCGGTTTTTATAAATTAACTAATTCTATGTTTTTATCGAAAATGTCTGTCATGTTCAATACTTTGAGCTTTCGTGTTGTAAGAGATTTTTTCCCCTTTTTAACCGACTTCCAAAAAGGAGGAGGTTATCAATTCGTCGCGTATATTTTTTTCGCTTTTTTTTGTATGTATGTTACCTGATTTCTTCTCCTGTGGTGCACCGTTTTGAATGAATATGGTCTTGTTTAATAGAGTATATATTCGGATTGGTGAAACTTCAAATTTTGGAAAAGAATTCTATTGATAAAGTGATAAAATTTGTGAATAAACACATGCGTGCATGGAAATCGACCAATATCCCTAATATTTTAGTCGATTTTTCTTCGATAACTCCTTATGGATGTGTATAGTTTTTAACGTTTAATCTATTAAGGAAGATCTTTTTTAGGTGATCTCATATACTTTTCTGCGACGTGCAACTTGCAGTTTTGCAGAAAATCGCTGAAAATTCCAAAATTCTTATCAAAATTTTCATCGAAATATATTTTAATTCCAACGTAATAGTGTGGTAATTTTAGGCACTGGAAGTTTTAATTGTGAATTTGACAATTTTCTATGTACATCTCAAGCATATAGGTAGTAAAGCATAGTATTTTCGTCTCCTTAAATCAATGAGTACCAAGCTCGTTTTGTTTGTATACCAGGCAAATACCTATTTAAATGCAAATTTTTCCATTTTGCTTTTGGTTGCCACATTCTCCGGGCCTAATAGAAAATTCAGTGACAACACATGTCAAACTTCAAACTGCTATTTGATGCGTTTATAGACAGGGTGTTTAGTTACAGCAAACAAAATCACAAAGTAAAGTGGTAGAAAGAATTGCATTTATATGAAGATTGAAATATAGGACGGACTAGAATGATAGTGGTCCGTAGGCAACCGTATATACAGGATGGTTGGAATATAGGGTGGACTAGAAGTTTGGTGGTATAAAAATGTTGGAAAAAATGTGAAATTAAAATTATATAGGGAGATTTAAAAACTCTTATATGATGTGGACATAAGCAAATCATATACAGGATGGTTGAAATATATGCTGGAGTTGCATTATATTTATACAGTGTGATTAAAAAATTATTTCTTTTAGAGGCCATAAGAAGTTGCATAAAGTGTGGAGAAATTCATATTACACAGGGCGATAATATAAAATGTTAAAAATTAAATAATTTATGGGGTAGCCCACAAGGAGTTATATACTATTGTTGAAATATAGGACGGATTTGACTCCGTAAATATGGGATGGATTCTACTCCGTTTTATAGTTTACAGAAGCCAGCTAACAAATTTATGCTTGTCTGTGGGCAGTCGTATGTACAGGATGGTTGGTATATAGGTCGGAGTGGAATTATCTATAGTTATACAGGGTTATCAAAAAAAGTTAAAAAAAAGGTTACATGGCGTAGTCCATAAGGTATAAATATATTTTGGGCTTATTTAGTCAACGCGTACTAGTACATTTTGTTCATAAAAATTTACCTGTCAATTTAAATGAGAAAGTATCATTGTGTAATGTTGAGGCTTTCGAATCAAAAATAAAGAATGAAAACTACCTGAGTTCAAAAAAAAAACTAAAAAGTTGAAAATTAAACATAAAAAAATATATATAACCGACTTCTACCTATAACTAAAAAGCTAAAAATAATTATAACAAAATACAACTCTACCAAATAAATAACAAATTCAATGTTGTTGGGTACCTACCTAGGAAGTAAAAAATGTAAATATTTAAAGGTGTTCATTCTGTACAAATTAATTACCTACCAATCTAGTATATTTTTGAAGTCGGTGCCAAGCAACAATCAAGTTTGATGAATTAGTAGATAAGGATGCAATGAAAGATTTTAGATTTGCTTGGCACTGGCTTCAAAAATATACTAGATTGGTAGGTAATTAAGTTGTACAGAATGAGCACCTTTTAATATTTACATTTTGTACTTCCTGGGTAGGTACCTAACAACATTGAATGTGTTATTTATTTGCTAGAGTTGTATTTTGTTATAATTATTTTCAGCTTTTTAGTTATAGGTAGAAGTCGGTTATATATTTTTTTAATGTTTTGTTTGTATCACTATCTAGTTTGTATTCTAGAATCCAATTAAAACCAGTTTTTTCATAAAAAAAAACTCACAGAACTCTGGCTTCTTACTCCCTTTTGCTTTTCTATGGTCCCAGTTAAGGAAATATTAACTGAGTCCAGGTCAGGGAGGAGCACTGGTACAAGAAAAAGTTTTAGACACGGTAGTCTTACATTTTAAAAAACTTTATCAGTAAGCCAATAATTCAAAACATGTGCAGACCATGTCTCGAGCGGTACCATTAGGCATCATTTGACCATGTAAGATATTACGGATCCCAATGTTCATTACCATTTAGATCAAAGCAATCTTGACTAAAAATGGTACAGTGATTTCACATTATTCTCTTGCGAGGGACCTAAACAGCTATCGCGCCAGGAGTTTTTTTGATATGTTATTGCACTATGGGATCACACACATTAGAATTAATGTTTATGTAGATATATGGCGAAATTTTACAGCTCACACAGCCGTTCTTCAATAATTCTGATCATAGGATACATTATACCATACTTTTGTCCCAGAATTTCTTTGGTCTTTTTTTTTCGTCTTCTCTTTGGGATCCATCTCTATGCTTTGATCAGTAATCTTTCTTCTGCAATTCTTCTCATATGACCCTACCACTTTAATTGCAATTCTTCTATTTTATCAGTAAGACTGAACTGCAACAACGAATTCAGGTTGCTTGTGATAGCTTTCTGTTTCCTTACTCCCCTTTTTCGTCATTTATATCTTTTGTTAACGTTAATTTCAAATATTTTTATTCTGTTGTGTGTTTTATTATTTCTCCTGCTGTATAATTAAATCGCAGTTTATATCTGTCTACAGCAATATATTAAATTTTCTTCAGGTTCACGTTTAGTCCCCATGTGATAATCCCTCCTAGTTTGCGTGTAAGTTGTATCGTCTAAATCTTCCGCAAGAATCGCTTGTTTAACAATAAACAATAATGTACAAATATGTTCCTTCTTTATGTGGACCCCTAAAGCCGAATTAAAATAAATAAATACATATTGTTGACTTGAACATAATTTTCTTTGTAAAAATTCTTTACTCCGTTGATGTAGACCGGCTGTAGGTATTCCAATTGTCGAAGACAATCCCAAAGTTTATTTATTGGAGCTCTGTCATATACTTCTCAAATCAACAAATACCAAATCTGGCTACCATACGCTAATTATTGTTTCATACACTTTTTATGCCAAAGAGATGATCTATACAAGACCTTTCTTGTCTAAATTCCTTTGTTCTTCCAATTCCTCAAACTGGGTTTAGATCAAGACTCTACCACACAGTCTATTCCTCGATAGTAACTACACTCTCTTTTGTTTCCCTTCTTGTAGATGGAACATGCATGTGCTATTTTCAATTCGTGTGGTAGTTCTTTGCCGTTTTACATTTATTAAATGTATTTGTCAATTACCACGTCTGTAGCGTATTTATATATTTAATTCCACAGGTATACTTCCTGGTCCTGATGCTATTTTGTTTTTCATATTATCTCATGATTTTTTTTACGTTTTCAACAACATATCAATAAAAGTGAATTATGAACTTCAAGTTATAATAGTTTTTTTTCATACTGTCTGAAAATAGTGGGTACTTCCGAATTTTATGTAACAATTCTTCTAAATTTGATGTGTATACCTACGGCTGTACAACTTTTGAGCACCTGGTCGCCTTTTTGCATAAGCTCTCTAAGTTTATGGGTACTACCGTACGAAATCCTCAGTGTCTTAGTATCGATATTCGATACTGCAGATGGGTTTTTCAACATCCTCCTTCAATTTGTCCAGCTTCATCTTCACTTCAATTTTTCCCTGGTGGCATATTTTATTAAAATATGGGAATTAAAAAGTAAAATATGGCAAACACTTACTAAATTTCAATTACATATAAATTTATTTTCAAACAACAAAACGTGGGACAGAAAACAAAAGCAATTAAAATGAATTAAACGTGAAAACAATTGAATATATTCATCTACCAAATGAATAATAACAGCACTTTTTTAAATTGACGATTTATAATCGAGTCGAGTATGATGATAATATTTAAGTATTTAGTAATTTTGTCCAAGTGAAAATAAAAATGCAAACTGTAATAAATAAGTTTGTTTAAATTTTTCCTGTAATTATACTGTGTTGTCCAACAATAAAAATAGTTTATTAAATTTGAAATAAAACGTGTCATTGATTAGATAGTGATACAGAAAAATGTAAAAGAACACATTTGCAAGTTTTATTTGAACTTCTATGTTAGAAAAATTATAGGACTTTAAGTCTCTTTTCATAACTTTCAAAAATTAATCAAAGCCTGGTACGGTATTTCTACGTTCTCATGAGTTAATAAATTTTGCAAAATTTTAAATATCTTGCAATCAGAATTTCAACAGTAGGTATACTATAATCAACTTAGCCATATGTTCTATACTTATTAAATAGTCACATACATTTTTCTACATTTGTACGATTCGGTTCGATATGAAGAATTGTTGACACAACTTATAAAATCTTTCCGGACACAGTTTTGAAATATTAATTGTAAACGGGGTTAAATTCACCCAATAAAAACCATGAAAAATCTTACAAGATTAAGATCACCACGTAACCGCCTATCTGTAAGGGAAGTAATTCCCAACTTTCCTAGGCGTTCCTCATATGGACAATTACGAAGGGTAACGTAAGGTTTTGTGATTCTGCGTTGAGTCTGTTGAAGTAGATGAATATCCTTAGCAAAAAATTGGATTCCATACGGGAACTGCTAATTCAAGTGATGGCCATATATATATATATATATATATATATATATATATATATATATATATATATATATATGTTATATAGGAATTTAATAGACTCTTTAAAATAATAAATTCTAATATTATATTTTATAACATTGTAATACATAACACATAACACCTCTTTCTCATAATGTAATATTATACTTTTCCTTCAATTTGTCACGTACTCTATCTCATTTCATATTTTAATCTTTCATATTAAATTACTTTCGTCTCGTATAGCTAAAATATGCTCATCTGCTGTTTTAACTTCACAGAATTTCTTTCCTTTTCATTGTTTAAGTTTATATAGAGTCAGCACATTATTTATTATAAATTGTTATTCACGACCTTCAGTCCGGCAGATGATTTTCCTTACTCATAGTCTTAATATTATTGTACTCAAGTATTAAAGTTTGTTAAATAATAAATAATTTTTTTTAAAAAGTCATTTTGAAAAGAAGTGATATAAAAAGTGGCGCAGTCAGTAGGATTCCATTACGCTGCTAGAACCGGCGTTAGAAGAAAAGCTTAACTGGTAGCGGTGGATTCCAATCCTTTGAAGGAAGAAAGAACCTCTCGAGACGTCCCAACTGTAACCGTAGAACAAGGCAACTAACTACACCTGCAGAACACGGCAGCATCGATGTTCCATTTAATGTGAGTACAAACAGGAATCATCTCGCAATTTTTAATTTTACCAATAATTTTGATTTTATTTTTATTTTTTCTGTTCGGACGACCAAAAAACCCGAACCATATTTTTAACCATAGCAATTTTATTTTTGTACCTTATATTTTTGAATTTCTCGATTTTATTTTTACCATTTACCATATTTTGTTTGCAAACAGTGCACACTAACTATTTTCCTCCATTCTGTTTTATTGTTTTTGTAACGATTTGAAAAAATTTATTTCACATTAACCGATTTATACATTTATTTTGAACAAATTTTATTTTTGCTTTTGAAATTTTTCAATTCTCCCATTTAATAAATTTAAAAATGGCACAACAATCTCCCAGAGACGGCTCTGAACCCGAGCCCTATCGGCTATCCGAAATATTCTCTATCGTCCCAGAGTTCGAAGGAGATCAGATCTCCTTGGGAACATTTATTAATGCGTGCGACTGTGCTTACAACATGTCGACGGGCGATCAAAGATACCTTTTACTTATCCACATCAAAAATAAATTAAAAGGCAGAGCGGCCCAACTAATAAATTCGCGTAGCCCCGCGTCTTATTTAGAATTAAAACAACTGTTGAATCTTCATTTCGGAGATTCCAGGGATTTGACGTCCCTGATACAAGATCTACAACGACTTCAGCAACTATCTAACGAGTCACCACTTACTTTCTACAACCGACTACAAGTCCTAACAGCAAAAATGCACGCCAATATTCAAAAGGCATCCAATTTAAACGCAGACCAAAAGGTCGCACAAACAAGTCTAATAGACACTATGGCGCTTAACACCCTTCTAACCGGGTTAGAACCGCGTCTCGGACAAATCATCCGTGCCGGCAATCCAAAAGACCTTTTAGAAGCCAATGTAAGAATCAGACGCGAACTCCAGTTATCGTACTTTGAGAATCAGAAAACTACAAAACAAATTCCCCCGAGGCCCAACCAATCGTTCCGAAGGCCTAATCCTCCAAATAATAAGTGCTTATCTTGCGGTAGATTCGGACACATCACCTCCGAATGTCGCTCCCAAAATTACCAAGCACCCGTTTACAATAACAATAACGGTAACAACAATTACATGAGACCAAACCCTTTCGCTAATAACGGTTCCCAAAATCAGCCTCCACAATTTCGGCAAAATCAACCTCCACAATTTCGGCAAAATCAGACCCCACAATTTCGGCAGAATCAGCCAACTTTCAGACAAAATCAGTCACCTTTTAGACCAAATCAATATCCTCCTAATCAATCAAGACAATTCCAACAAAATATGCAACAACCTCGTCAGTCAGTGATTCAAAAGAACCCTAATTTCCACCAGAATCCAAACAGGGCACATCATTTAAGTTGCACAAATTCTTTCGATGATTACAACGATTATTATACAGCTAATAATCACCCATATGAGGATTATCATACAGCTGATAATCAAAGAAATTATGACTATTATACAGATAATAGTTATTCATACGACACAGGAAATAACAGTTATCATACTGCTGATAACTTCGGCGAACAAACTGATGATTTAGACCCACTAGAAAATCAAAACTACCAGGATTTTCTTTCTCTCCCAAATCCAGTTCATCCACCGGACATAACAACCAACATCACATCACAAATACAAACAATGAATTTAGACGACATGAATCCGAACGTAAACTTCCCGGAACAAACGTTCCTGTAACGACTCTTCACACTGTCAACCCCAAAAACTTATACTACATAAACGACGCTACTGGTCAATACAAATTGCTTATAGATACAGGCGCAGGAATTTCAATTTTCAAAGAGCAAACTGTCAAAAACTTTCCTCAAAGATTCCAAGAACATGTAATTATTCAGGGCATCACTGATCAAAAAATTTCAATTTCCCAGTCAACTCTTGTACCATTTGCTCCTGGTAACCCCCACAAGGTTTTTATTTGTAATCTTGACATCGACTTTGATGGCATTTTAGGTTTAGATTTTTTGGAACATTACGAATGCGTAATAGACTTAAAATCTAAGCAACTTAGAACAAATTTTAAAGATATCGCTCTTCACAAGGTCCCTACCTTGCCTTCTTCAGATATCGCATCTCCAACAATTCCCAACACACAAAAACCCAATAATTTTCCGAACTATATTTCTATAGAACCCCGCACCGAAAAAGTATGTAAACTGCGATGTCACCTTGCTAATACCGACGCTGTTCTACATACTATAGAAAAAGAAAAAGTCAGATTACCCAATTCCTTGGTATATGTAAACCAAAATGGCGAATTCCTCACTTCAGTTATAAACGCCAACGCCATCCCAAAAACAATTAATTTCGACAACTTCACTATAGAACCCCTTACTCAAACACAACCCTGCTTCAATTTTAACAACTCTTATGACTCTGAACCAATTGACAGAAACTTATTAATTCGACAACAACTCAGGACAGATCACTTAAACGTTGAAGAAGAAGATATGATTACGAGCCTTTGTCTAGACTTTCAAGACATATTTTTCTTAGAAGGCGACGCATTATCTTTTACGAACGAAATCAAACATTCGATCGAGACAAATAACTCCAGACCCATCTATACCAAATCTTATCGGTACCCGCAGGTCCATAAAGAAGAGGTTAAAGAACAAGTCAGTAAAATGCTTGATCAAGGCATCATTCGTCATTCTATCTCCCCTTGGTCTTCCCCAGTTTGGGTTGTTCCCAAAAAATTAGATGCCTCAGGCAAACAAAAATGGCGTGTCGTCATTGACTACAGGAAACTGAATGAAGTCACAGTCGACGACAAATACCCCTTGCCAAACATCTCCGATCTTTTAGATCAACTTGGCAAATGCCAATATTTCTCGACTTTAGATCTCGCCTCCGGTTTTCATCAGATAGAGATCGATTCTAAAGACATTCCCAAGACAGCATTTTCAGTCGAAAACGGCCATTACGAGTTTGTTCGTATGCCGTTCGGTTTAAAGAACGCCCCGTCCACATTCCAACGTGTCATGGACAACATCCTCCTCGGAATACAAAATGAACGTTGTCTAGTATACATGGACGACATCATAGTATACTCCCCAACGATTCAGGAACACATTTCCCGGTTGACCGAAGTCTTCAAACGTCTTCGCACATCAAATCTTAAGATTCAACCCGACAAATGTGAGTTCTTAAGAAAAGAGGTAGCGTATCTTGGTCATCTAATTACGCAACAAGGTGTAAAACCAAACCCCGAAAAAATCAGTTGTATCCAAAACTTCCCAGAGCCAAAGAACCCGAAAGACATCAAATCTTTCTTAGGATTGGCCGGATACTATAGAAGATTTATTCCCAATTTCGCTAAAGTGTCCAAACCTTTAACAAAACTGCTTCAAAAAGACACTAAATTCTTCTTTGATTCCGATTGTAAGGCAGCATTCAATGATTTAAAGAAAGCTCTCATCTCAGACCCCATCCTTATTTACCCAAATTTTGAAGAACCTTTTCTTCTCACCACAGACGCCAGCGCTTTCGCGATTGGTGCAGTCCTTTCACAAGGCCCAGTTGGAAAAGACCTTCCGATTGCTTATGCCTCCCGCACTTTGTGTGCCGCCGAAACCAGATATTCCACCATTGAAAGGGAATTGCTTGCCATTGTGTGGGCAGTCAAAGCCTTCCGTCCTTATTTATTTGGTCGTAAGTTTACTTTAATTACCGATCACCGCCCGCTTACGTGGCTTTTCTCGATCAAGGATCCAGGCAGTAGACTTGCCAGATGGCGACTGAAGCTGGAAGAGTACAATTATAAAATTGAACATAAACCAGGCAAGATAAACAGAAACGCCGATGCTCTCTCGCGAATTAAAGTCAACCACTTCCAACAAATCGCGAATTTTCAGTCAAAAATCCATGCCTTCAATGACACCGACTCAGAAGACGAACCCGAACCAGAACCTGAACTTACTGACGAACACCTTACTAATGAATTTAATAAATTTGTTGACTTGTATAAAACAAGATCAATAATTGACTATTCAAAGATCGAAACTACTAATTCCCAACTTCTGGACAAATCCCATAAACAAATTATTTCATTTTTCTGGCAAAACAAGTTAACTGATCTACACGAACGAATCATGGACGATATTTTCGAAGAAGATATCACATTCGAAAACAATTCCATCAACACCTTCGCAAGTAAATCAGTCAAAGACCGCAAATACTTTATAATCCCTTTGCCATTTGACCCTGAAATAGTCGTACAATTTCTGTTCTACATTATTTACAAATCACGAGATAAATTCGATCTTGAAACCACATATTACGTCGAAAACAACTTAGAACTCCCAATCCTTGAAACCTTTTCTTATGTCTTTGCAGACAAAGACATTAAATTAAAAATATGCCAAAACGTCATAACTACACCCTCAGAGGATGAAATACCTCAGATTTTAGAACATTACCATCAAGGCAAAAACAATTTGCATCGCGGAATTAATGAAACAGTAAGGCGAATAAAAGAGAAGTATAACTGGACCGGCTTGACAAAAAGCGTTGAAAATTTCATCAAGTCATGCGAAATTTGTCAAAAAGTTAAAATATGCCGAAAAAATTTGAGTTCCCCTCTAGTCATCACAGAAACGCCGAAAACACCTTTCGAGCGAGTCAATATCGACATCTTTGAATATCCCACTCGAAATTATGCTCTAACAATTAGAGACGAGTTAACGAAATTTACACAGGCATATCCTATAAAGGATAAAACGGGAAAAACTGTCGTTAACACACTCATCCTTTATTTTCAACACTACGGCACTCCGTTGAGAATTCACTGTGACTACGGTCGTGAGTTCGATAACGTATTAGTAAAAGACCTCTGTGAACTCTACGAAATAAAGTTAACTTTCTCTAGTGTAAGTCACCCACAATCAAATGGTTCCCTTGAACGCTTCCATGCGACACTATCGGAAATGATCCGGGCAAATATCGCCGAAAATCCAAACGAACACCCATTTAATGTTCTGCCATACGCAGTCATATGCTATAACAACACCAAAAATAGGACTCATGGTTTCACTCCTTATGAGTTGATTTTTGGTCACACCTCGAGTAGACCACCGGAAACGCTTTACAACCAAAAGAACCTCATTTCCAAGTACGTAAGAGATCTTAATAACCGTATGGAATATTTCTACAAATTAGCGCGAGCCAAAACCGAACAACAAAAAGAAAAAGCCAAAGCACGTTTCGACCAACACGTACCCGAAAATCGACCCACTTATAACATAGGCGACAAGGTATATTTAAAAGAATCCCAAATTTCAAGTAAGTCACAAAACAAATTTAATGGCCCTTTTCAGATAACTGAACTTTTCCAAAATTCTGCAACTCTTCTAAACCCCGAAACGAATCAATCTACAAAAGTAAATTTTGACAGATTGAAACCGTATTTTGAATAGAAATTACTTTATTTCAGACTACTTGGACTCTTCACAATCGTGACGTCCCAATTTTCAATAACTCCTATAAACAACACAGTAGGACTCTTCTTTCATGAAGAAGGAACTGTCAAAATATCAAATGATAAATGGACCCTACTTGTCTACAAAGATCTTCACCCTTTCGTTGACGCAATTGCCAACAATGACAACATTTTGAACACTTTAATCGATACTATCCATTCAAACTTAACTACCCGTATGACAATATTTAAACCTCAAGTACAAACTCATATTAGCCTCCTAAAACAAATATCTGACACAGTAAACTTAAAATATCAAGAGATATTCGCAGACACTAAACTTTACAACTCCAAGAGGCAGAAACGAGGACTTATTAATGGTATAGGAACAATTTGGAAATCAATAACTGGAACTTTAGACGCTAGTGATGGTGAATACTTTAATGACTGTATCAACAAGATAACACATGACGAACAGCAAATTGAAAATTTACTAAAGAACCAAATTTCAGTAACGACTTCTGTAATCAAAAACTTCAACACAACAGTTCAGAAACTTCAAATAGACGAAGAAACGTTTAATAAGGACATTGCCAAAATCAAACAATCTATCATGTACATTTCAGACGATCTTGCATTTTTCGAAGCATTAGTCAAAACATTAGATCTATGCGAATCATTAATGGAAAGCTATGTCTTTATCCAAGACGCCCTAAATGATGTATTGTCAGCAATATCTTTCGCTCGTATTAAAATGTTACACAGTTCAATAATAAACCCCGCCGATTTAGTCGAATCTCTTCAACTTGTTTCTCAATCTTTGCATAAAAATAATTTACCTTTATCAATTTACGCCCATAATATTGCACAATATATTGACATTATAGAGTTAGAAGCATTTCAGTTAGATACAAAAATAATTTTCGTTTTGAAAATTCCTTTAGTGAATCCTGAAACTTTTATCCTTTATCGTTTATACCCAATCCCCATTCTGGACGACCGAACAGGATTCCATCATATTTTACCAACCATAACTAAATATATCGCGAAGAATGATGATTCATTGTTGTATACCACATTTCGGAACTTGGACAACTGCAAGCCCTTAAGCTGAGTTCAATGGATATGTTCAGATGTTCTTCCGTATCCTATTGACAGCGATTCCATCTGTGAGGCCCAGCTTTTGAAACAGTCCACCTTCCTTCCAAAAGTTTGCCAAACTTCGATACTGTATGCCAAAGACTACAATGTTTACGAAATCAGTTCAAATGTATGGCTAATTTCTGTTTCCGATCTTCTACCAATCACCATAAAGTGTAGCGGCAACAACGTTGTAACCAAAACCATTGCAACCAATTCAATCCTCCAATTGCAATCAGACTGCAATGCATTCATCGGCAATACTCGAATCCATTCAAAAAGGTTAATTGAAGATTCCCAAAATATTACATACAAGAGCCATCCAGTTCAAATACCCTACAACTGCTGTGAATCCATCCCACCAAAGAAGTACGTTCCAGATCTGAAACCCCTCAGATTAAACAAAATCGACGCCGACGACCTCAACATAGCGCAACACAAGCTCAACCAATATTCCGACGAATTAGACAAATTAATAAACCAACCGTTTATTAAAAAACATACATCTTGGTTCACAATTCTAACCATTACTTCCATCATCGCATTAATACTTTTGTACATTTTCTACAAGTGCAAAAGCAGAAGGAAGTCCAGACTACTAGCCATAGCCACCACGAGTGATGACCCGCCATCACCTCCACCAATGCGAAGTCGAAGCGAAACCAGACGCTTCAGATTCTTCCCCAGAAGACGCCCAAGCCTCCAACTCCAAGAACCCATAGAAGAAGATGAACTCAAACCAATGGTCTGAAAAGTTGAAGCATAGCATCAACTTTTTCGGGATAAATGGAGTTGTTATATAGGAATTTAATAGACTCTTTAAAATAATAAATTCTAATATTATATTTTATAACATTGTAATACATAACACATAACACCTCTTTCTCATAATGTAATATTATACTTTTCCTTCAATTTGTCACGTACTATATCTCATTTCATATTTTAATCTTTCATATTAAATTACTTTCGTCTCGTATAGCTAAAATATGCTCATCTGCTGTTTTAACTTCACAGAATTTCTTTCCTTTTCATTGTTTAAGTTTATATAGAGTCAGCACATTATTTATTATAAATTGTTATTCACGACCTTCAGTCCGGCAGATGATTTTCCTTACTCATAGTCTTAATATTATTGTACTCAAGTATTAAAGTTTGTTAAATAATAAATAATTTTTTTTAAAAAGTCATTTTGAAAAGAAGTGATATAAAATATATATATATATATATATATATATATATATATATATATTGTTGTGGTTCTGCCAAAGTTTTTCTTTAGCCCCATAAGTCGGTAGCAATCTTGTTATGGTTTTATTATTTTATTTTGGATTCTTTAATTTAATTATTTTCCTCGGCTAGCTTTTCAAAGGTAGATTTACTGATTTACTTTTACTGCTATGTTTAAAAGTGATCACCGAAATATGCCCCACGGGCAAGCAAGATTGATTTCGCGATTGACTTGTAGAAAATATAGAAAGCCCTATTCGATTTTGAAAGATCTTGGACAACTATAGTCTATACTTAGCTACAATTCTTGATTCCTTGAAACCATCCAATTGCCTACATGATTTAGTTTAGCACTAGTCAAACAAGCTGTTTTGATCTAAACAGCTATCCTAAATCTGTGTGCATTATCGCTAATAATTGGAAAGGTGCCATGACTGAAAAATGTTTTCTGTATAATCATTTTCTATATAATTAGCCTTTACTCCAACTGTAGGTCAGAAATTGGTCTCTTTTGATTATTTTCAGGCCACTGTGATGAAAAGAGAACTGTATATATAGACAAAACTGCCCTTATGTCACATTTTTCATGCCTTGACCTAATAGTTCTTCAGATTTAAACTATGACGAATTTGAAAGAGAGTTGATTGCTAAAGATTTTAGAGCAGTGTTGGTATGAATTTCTGGTGATAGAGGATTTCATAGAAATCAATAAGACGACTCATTAGCAAAATGCCAAGAGCACCGAGTGTGCAAACTTAATGTTTACATATAGTAGTTTACAAAATTATATTGTTAGGTTTCAGACACACAGGTGCAGTTTCTAGAAGCGAGATGTAAGACCGACATCTAGGATTTTCGGTCTTCCATCTCGCCTCTACAAATTTACTGCTATGTATCAAATATATAAATAAGTGTTCGAGAGGACATTCTATTGTGGGAAGCACAACTGACGAGGGTTCCCGACCAGATACAATATATATCATATATATTGTCTTGCGTGACACCTCGAAGAGAGTCCACAGGTGACAGCTCTAAGATAAGCTCTAGAACGATCCTCTAGATGTCCGTCTGCTAAACATGCCTATGCTATTCGTTTGTCAAATCATTCTGTGTGAATAATGTTACACCCAACTTTAAGTTCCACGTCTATAGAATGATAAAAGTGCACAAGAATTTAGAGAACGAACTGAAGGTTCTAGAAACTATCATTTTGATAAAGAGTGACAATGCTCATTTGTTCTTTTGGCTTGTTCACAACAAGTAGAATTTTCGAATCCCCGTAAAAGATCCAGGAGAGGTTCTCTTGTCAGTCTATGTGCTACCTTTTGCAAAGCTGTAGGATCCTTTGGAATTCACAGTTTTTTATAATTTCAACGTATAGAACACACAGCGCTTTCACTCGATTTTACCCCAAGCGACTTTTGACGAATTAAATACAGAAAAACGTTAATCAGAAATAAACATGTTTATAGAAAAATATGCTCACCACTTGAATTTTATATTTTCCAATCTTAATGTAAAAAGACATTTGTATTTGAAGAAATAATTTGTAAAGAGCATTCACAATGACGCTGTTTTTTTAACTTATAGTTTGGGCGATCATTTTATCGAATGCGGTATTAACTTGTTTATTGATGAGTAATACCTACGTATTATTAAACTAATTTAATTAATTAGGTTTTTAAACATAGTGTGACCCTATTCGATAAAAAGGTTTGCTGGCTTTAATTTACATCAGTGTCATAAGTCGCTAACATAAAGCAAACTAATTTTGGATGATTAGTACATATGTGTTGTTTCAATTTGATCAAATTGCTTTAAAAACACACTTGTAACATGTGACATGTCACATGTGAGAATTTTAACATACTTATTCTAAGAGAATAAATGGTGTTAATAAGACCAATTTACATTGTTCATTTTATAAATAAAGCACGTTTTGCCTAATTCTGGTGTTATCTAGTTAACTACTTAAGAAAGTCTGAGCATTTATAGCATAGTGTTTTTTTTTGTAAATTTTAATCATACAGTGATTCTAATCAACCACGAAAATAAAATTCAAGAATACCTTTAAGGAAATATTTTACCTAATGTAATACGGATACTTGAAATTTTATACAGCCAGAATTACTGAAAGAGTATAGATATTGCGTAGGGCTTCACACAAGACGAGAGTAGGCAAGAGTATCAAAAATCTCGTCTTGGTCTGGTCAATTCCTAAAAATATTAACTGTTTATTTCTGTTATACGTTTTATGAATGCAGTAGTAGGTAGTACCAATAAATTCCCATTTCTTGTTGTAAAAGACTTATTTATTATTTTTTTACAAAATCTACCCACCTTCAAAGTCTTTTTTGCACTGTCTGAAGTACCTCTGGAACTCGTCAACTTTGATATCGTCTAGGCCCCTGGCGTAGTTGCTTTTACCACCTCCACATCACCAAAACGCTTCCCTTTTAATTGTTCTTCATTCTCGGTAGCAGTAAAAAGTGTCACTGGGTTAAGTCTGGCGAATACTTTCACCAAGGTACGGAAAATTTTTAAAAGGTGACCTAGTGAGTCATTCGTAAGGCCATATATGAGGGAGCACTGCCATCTCCTCGCTGATGTTTTAATATTTTCATATAATGGTGCTGGTTAACAGTCTGAACAAATTCACCAGTCCGCAAACATCCAAAAATGCAATGATCATCTTCTAAAGCAGTTGGGAGTCCTCTAGTCCCATACTTGGAGCATCTACCTTCTAGAAATAGCCTGGGGTGCATACATATCGTGCCAGGGCTAGAAAGAGAGGACAATAAAGACGGTAAGAGGCTATTTACTCGATTGGGAAATGCATCCAATGAGCTTATTTGCTGCACTAAATTAAGTAACGTTAATGCCAAGAATTTTAAATTCTAAGTATTTGGTTTAGCATACCAATTTATTGTAGCGTTTCAAGCAAATGAAATTACAATTCAGGATGTTTTATGGTATAGATTTAAGAAATCGGTGATCTCATTTTTCACGTTGAATTCTATATAAACCAATGTCAGTTTATATTAATTTGCTAGCATACTTGTTTATTTACTACACCTTAAGAACAGTTTCCATAGACTAAGAGACACCCCCGTTTATGTAACCCCATGATTTCCTCTTGACCTTTTTAGTCCGTCTGGTACGCGTTGAAGTCACAATGTCAGAGAAGGGAGTAATTTGATGAATATTATCATTTAACAAACCATTTTGCCCACTCTCGAGTTTATAGGTTTGAACCACCGTTACGAAGCTTTCCTTTTAATAACAGAAAGCGCTTCATGCTGTGTAGTTAGGACATGCCAGTCTCCTTTTTAGGAGCTATCATGGTTTCCAAATACAATTTTTCATGCCTAATGGGTTCCATTACCAAAATTCTTTGGCCATCTAGTATATTTCTTTCTTTCAAGGTATACACTGTTTGGTTTCGATAGTATTCAGTATAGTACCATTTACTTCCATAATTTCTCTGATTCGCTGGTTTCGTACATGTTCTATACTTAATATGCCACTACTTCTTTTTCAATAATCTATCTCCATATTTTTTGGTAAATGTGTCCTCAAGCCTTTTAAATAGGAGTTTGTTTGAGTGATGACCTCTTCATTAGACCTAAATCACTTACATTCCAAGCACTTCTTCAGGATTTGAAATATTCGCAGAGGGCTAAATCTGGAGTATACACGTATACACCCGTGCATTTTCTTAATGGAACAACACTTTTTTCTTTGTCAAATGTGGTCCAAATATTTACGTAAAATGTGGTGTACTCGGTTGGTTGAAATATGTGCAGTCTAAGCCAACTCAAGCCTGTTATCCAATAGATTTTATAGACGATTTCTGGCGTTACGACTTTTTTAGATTACTTGAACTTTAGGCGTCACTTGAAATGGTGCGATCACAGCGAAAGTCAGTAAACCACTTCTTGACCTTTGAAATTGATGGTGCAGGATCCCCATAGTATTTACCAAATAATGGTTAATCAGTTCACAGAATTCACTTTTTTCCATTTTCGTTAAAATAACGCTTTCAATGGCTGTCAAACACAAACTAAATATCGTAGCTTGCTTAAACTAGGGCAGTAGTCTATTCATGGTGTTGCATTGAAAGGTACCGTGCGGCAACTTCAAAACTTCTCAAAACTGTTCTAGTATGCTATCTTGCATAAAGAAATTACTATGGTAGTCATTATTTTACCGCCATATGATTTTCGACATCTAGGAGTTTCAGGAAAAACTAGCGCCAAATACTTCAAATGGGGAGTCGTACTGCGGGTTGCGCCGTTTCCCTGTGATTTCGAGGAAATTCAGTGTTATGTAGATACTAAATACATCTCTTTCAAGGCCATCTTGTAAGTGTCCCAACGGTTTACAGCCGGCTAACGTTTTTTGGACTACTGCATTACTGACCCCATTTTGTCCTACCTCTGACCGCTGAGCATCGACGTTAACGAGACTACAACGGAATGTGGAATGGCATCAGGTCGTCTTCTCTGATGAACCTCGATTCTGCTTGAGTGGAAATGATGGCCGAAAAAGGCTTAGACGACGTCAAGGAAAAAGACGTCAACCTCAATTTGATGTTGAGCGACATGTAGTAGGCGTTATGGTATGGGATGCTATTGCACATGGAAGTAGGTCACCATTAGTCTTTGTTCGAGGTAACACTACAGCGCAACGTTATATTTAGGAAGTATTGGAGCTATATATTTCAACAAGATAATGCTCAGCCTCATGTTGTCGAATTAGTTTAAACTTTTCTGAAGAGATCTATGTGAATTTATAGCCATGCCCGCCCAGATCCCTAGATCTTTCGCCCATAGAACATGTTTGGTATTTGATGGGTAGAAGGCTTGGTAATTTACCCCATCTTCCACGGACTTTGGAGGTTCGCTAAGACATGAAGTACAGGTAGCTGTGGATAGTATTCCTCAAGAAGAAATAGAACCTTATTGAACAATGCCGAGACGTGTAGGGGAGTGTATACCATGGTGGACACTCTTGTTTCAAGTTTGAATCGTTTACTCGTTCCTATAGCATCTATGTTTTACCAAAACAATATTAAATTTAAACATCTCATTCTGGGTTTGTTTGTGAGCATACATAAAGAATTAATCGAGATTTCAATCAGTTGAGAGGAGCTCAACTGATGTACGTTCTCGACTTGAAACAATGTATTATCTTGCGTTCAATTGAAAAATCTCGGAAAGATTCTATCATGGCATTCTTATATAAAATTTTTACATTATCTTCTGCCTTGACCCACATGGACTTTATAGGCTTAACATGATACTTTGTTTACCACAGACTAGGTATTTCTTTGTTGTACTAACAAAAAAATGAGATTATTTGATTTTGCTTTGTTAGATAACAAATACTATAATGTTGCACCGAATTCTAATTTCTTGATTGTACGACGGCTGCCTTTTATATTTCGGGATTGGACAACCCTAGTGTTGCAATCTGACAACTGACAGCTCTATCGTAAAGTTTGACATTTTTGAGGTTATACGTACTCAGAACGTTTTGATATACGAGCGCTATGTGTTGTTTACAGTAACTTAATCTCGACCAAAAAATGGAATTAAATCTTGAACATTTTCGTGCGATTATTTTTTACAATTTCGACGTGGATTAAATAAGCAAGAGTGGATGAACTTAATTTAATTTTTGAAGATGAAACTCCATCGAGGACCACTGTTTATCGATGGTATGATGAATTCGATCGAGGTTGTAGTTCACTCCAAGTTGAATTTCGTGAAGGTCGTCCAAAAACAGTTGTTGTTCCGGAAACCATTGATGCTGTGCGCGAACTGATATTACAAAATCGTCATGTGACCTATCGTGAGATTGAGTCAACCTTACACATTGGCGGGACCACCATACATTCAATATTGCATAAACATTTGAATGTCAAAGAAATTTGTTCGCGTTGGATCCCACACAATTTGTTAATCGTTCAAAAAAAGCTCGTGTCGATTGGTCGAAAGAAGAGCTCACAAAATACGATCGCGGTACTTCAAAACACGTTTATGACATAGTGACAGATGATGAATCGTGGATTTACGCATATGAGCCCGAAAGTAAACAGCAGTCGACTGTATGGGTGTTTCAAGATGAGCCGAATCCTTCAAATGATCGCCTATTTTTTCGGATTAACTGGACATGTCGCAACCGTACCACTAGAACAACGCAGAACAGTCAATTCTGAGTGGTACACAACCATTTGTTTGCCAGTTGTCTTCCAAGAAATGAGGAAAACCAACCGCCGAAAACGGATCACTCTTCACCACGACAATGCGAGCTCTCACACATCTGCTCAAACAACTGCATTTTTGACCACTCAAAACATCGATTTGATGAGTCATCCGCAGTATAGTCCTGACTTGTCACCAAATGACTTCTTTTTATTCCCGTACGTAAAAAACAAACTGAGAGGTCAATGGTTTTCGACACCTGAAGAAGCGGTTGCTGCGTTTAGAATGCATGTTTTGGAGATACCTTAATCAGAGTGGAAAAAGTGCTTCGACAAGTGGTTCAAACGCATGCAAAAGTGTATAGATCTTCATGGGGAATATTTTGATAAACAAAGCGATTTTCGATGATTAATATTTGTTTTTGTTCTCTAATCCCGAAATATAAAAGGCAGCCCTCGTATATGCAAAATTGTCAGTGTCAAATTTTTTGACAAACAATAAATTCAAAATCAAAGCGAAAATTTTTTAGAAAAAAGCCTCGAAAACAACACTAAACGATTGACAACGACTCCAGACTCGGAGTTGAAACGTCTCCATACACAGATAAGTATTACACAATATACAATACATTACTTATATACAGGAATACTGGTTGATCATTTTATAGACATCTCTTTCTCTCAGAAAAACTGTGAGGAAGAATCTCTGTACAGACAACCAGTAATCCGGGCAATTTTACGAAATTGCCTTACTACACTTTGTTCTACATATACAATTTTTTAAATACTTATCTGTTACAGGAAAAAATTTGGAGGAGAGAAAACCCATGAATAGACAAAATAATTCCGAGAAACCTTATTCAGTTTTATGAAAGTAAAACGTGGAAATTTCTGAAATTTTCGCGTCAGTTACTTTTCAAAATAATATTTTGAGTAGTGTTAATTTCTATTTCTCATAGATATGTACACAAATTATTAAACTCACCTCGTATATCGTTAATTCATTTATAAGCCGTACCTTGTAGACGAAGTCCTATTACAGGTATAAAATATCTCTACTATGTCGATCTCGCTCTCCATTATGTCTAAATATGTTGACTATTTCATGATCGAGTTTTACAAGTGAACTATAGCATTAAATTGATTTTAATGCCCCCCCTGTGGCATATCAACCAGTATGGAGGGAGGAGACAATTGCAGCATAGGCGGAGGAACATTCTTTCCGCTGCCAATCAAATTGATGAGGGGATATAAAAGGTGCAGTAAATGTATTCTCCCCCTTTCGCGATATCAAATTGCCCCCTACCACGGAATCTAAACACTCAATTATTCTTGTAGAACATGATTAATTTGTTCTCTGGTTAATTAATTTTCAACATGTTATTTTGTCCTTTTACTCGAACGCGATGATTTTCTTTTGTTTTTTTCGTGTAGCGGGAAATTAATTGGTGAAGATAAGTTTTTAATGCGGAATTTCATACTAATTATGAGGGGGATGTGAGAAATATCCATGACGTTGGAAAAAATATTTCTAATTAAACGGGTAAGGGTTTGTTAATCGATAAATGGGTGATTTATTTAAGTACGCTATTACTTAGCCTAGACTGTAGCCTAACGCAATATTTAAGAGTAAATTTCTTTGTATTTCTTCTTCCTCCTCTTCTTCTTCTTCTTAGTTTCAGCGTTCGGGTTGATATTTCCAGTTGAGCCTTCTTGTGATGTGGATATCCGGTGTTTCTTGGGTGGCGTGCCAAATAGACATTGTTTTATTAGTTTCCCCGCTCCTGACCATCTTTTTTTAACTTTCTTTTGGCTTCTTTCCAATGACTTAATTTCTTGGTAAGTATTTTCATCTGTTGTGGGTTGAAGAGTATATGATTGTTCGATTTAGTTCCTCTAGCTGGTCACAGAATAATTGCAGGAGGTCTGATCTCAGGCTTTAGAAGGGAAGATCTCGTACTAAATTTACCAAGTAGGGCTTCACATTGGTTTTGGACAAGGTACAGTTTCTTGGCTATTACATAAAATTTGTTGATCAGTAAAACTAAAACTTACCTTGAAGCCTTTTTTCTTTGGATTCACCCCTGTACTGGCACTACAAAGGTTTTATACATCTTTGCCTGTTTACTCATGATGGGATTATTGCATATAACATCTCCTAGCATTATGTATATACCCTTTGTCCTTCTTTCTTTATTTTTTACCCAGTGTTGACAATTGAGTTAGTCGCTAGAGACGATTTTTGCTTAAGTTTTAGTGACAAAACAATTGTTGGGCGAAAAAAATGATTTAGATTTATTTGACGACTTTGGAATAGTTTTAGAGGAAAGCGATCAGGTAATCCCGGATTTTATTAAATTTTGTTCGATGAACAGTGTAGTTTTTTGGCAATTGTCATTTTTAAAACAATTTATATGCTGTGTGCTGTAACAGGGATGATAAGTATAATTAGATGTTAGCAGCTACGGTTTTAGCGACTTTTGATGCTGAGCCTAGGGACACTGTTTCTACCTCGTCAAATCTGTTTTGGTTTGCCTTTATTTGTACGCCTAGGTTTATGATGTTCTACACTTTTTTGTAATTTTGGTTTCCACAACAAGCTGCATTGTCTTCTAAACGTTATTTGTGGCATATTCTTGATTATTTTTTTTGTTTTTTTGCGCAATAACACCACAATCGAAATAAAGCGATGTATATTGATGGAAAACCAAACGTTTCAAAGTCATAAATCAAATTTTCATTTTGCAATTTAAATCAATAAATATACAGCCATTGACAACGAAGTCAGAATAGACTTTAAAACCTTAGGTTTTCGATCAATATAGGTCAATATAGGTTCGATTGTGGTGTTATTGCCCAAAAAAAAACATAAAAATAAACAAACTGCATGTTTAGCGCTGACAATTGTTTTGTTTCAGTTAAAGAAGCACATACCTTTATTTTTAGAGTTTTTGCCTCTTGGTGAAAATATATAGAAGTTTCTATAGATTGTCTTCTCTTTCCGCTATGAGTGCATGATGTGCATAACACACCATCGAAATTTGCTACGTTGACAATTTGTTGTTGAGTGTTTGTATTTTTGTTTATGTTTTGTTTTGTCAATCATATATTCTTCAGGGGCGGATCCAGGCACGTGCTTCGGAGGGGGGGATTTTCATGCTTCAGGGGGGGCGACACTGTACTAAATTTACTCAAATATGATTTTAAACTTTATTTCTTGGACTATTACATTAAAAATAGTCGTTCTGAAGTGTAAACCCATAGAAGTGACCTTCTTCTAGGTGTTAAGATTACCTTGTTTTAATATTAAGTTAGCTAATTTTGAGGCTCTAGGAGGGAGCGATCGCCCCCATCGCTCCTCCCCCTGGATCCGCCTATGATATCCTTATAATTAGAATAAAATTCATCATTTAATTCCTTTATATCAGATACAAATATCTGTAACTTTTGGTTAACTATTTCATGGCTGTGTATTATTAAGTACATGAGTTGTTCAAATAGTTCTTTTTGAATTGTTGAGTCATCTTTGATTCAAATGTTTTAAGTTCATCACTTTGCTTTAGTTTTGAACAGACGTTTCGATTAATTCTTTTACTTTTAATGGTATTGACATGAGCTTGTTTTTCAATTTTAATTGTGATAGCAAAATCACTTAATTTCTCATGAAAAATTTCACTTCTGTTGAATTTCTTTTCGAATCTCCTTTTTATCCCGTTTCGCTAAGAACTTATTTTGTTTTTCTTCAAACTTAATGGCAATTCTTTTAGGAATATCTCTACTGCTCTTGTCCATAATACTCAATTTTTAATTTTAATCAGGGGCGGATCCAGACAAGTGCTTCCGGGGGGGATTTCTGTCTCAGGGGGGCGATTTCATGCTTCATTGTGGGCGATCCTGTACTAAAGTTACTTAAATATAATTTTAAGCCCACATTTCTTGGGCTACTATATTAAAAATAGGATTATGGGGTTTAAAGCCATAATAGTTACCTTTTCCTAAGCGCTTGGAGTTAATATTACCTCGTTTTAATATTAAATCTACTAACTTTGAGGCTCTTTGTGGGGGTAATCGCCCCCCATTTAATGTACAAGTAATCCCCACATCAACATCAAATATTAATCTTTTTCATTTTTATATAAATTCACAATAAAAAGTTCACTACTACTTTTCTTAGGCTATTTGGATTAAGTATCACTTTTGTTCTCGAATGTTTCTGTACTAATCCTGTCTTGCTTTCTTCTTCTTTTCTTTTTACACTACTTTTCATAGCGTGTTAAGGGAATACTTTTTGTTCTCAAGCAAAAACATTTTAGCGAAGGGAAATGCTATACGTTTGAAATATACTGCGGGAAGGTTCGAGCACAGGAGCAGTTCTGTTCAATAGTGGATCAGCTGATATTCGAATGACTCAACATATCGAAATAAATAAAGCTTAAAGAAAGTAGTGAAATACTAGTGAATTTTCAAGGAAATAAAGAAGATTAGTAGTTGAAAATTGGGAGCAACATTTACAAATTCTGCGGGATATCTGTAACAAACTTAATTACAGATGTCATTGGAGAATGATAACATACTAATCCCAAGATTATTGGAAGTAGGCATTCCAAAATACCAACATTAGAAATTCCGCTATAAAAGCTAGCTAGTACTTATACAAAAGCAGAATGACATCTGTAGAGAAACTAGAGAATAAGGAGAGTAAAATATCAGACGCCTAAACAGTAAACAAGGATCTGAAACAAGGATTCTGACAAGAAATATAATGGAATGATCATTAAAATAGACGTATACACCGGTGTATACACCCTCCAGTTTGTCAACGACGTACATGACTTAGAATACACGACATGTAAATTGATGACTGAATTTGGAAAATGGGGATTGCAGCTGATCTTAGAAAATACGCAATACTTATAACTGAGAAAGCAGGAAACCACAAACAGCTCTGAGAACAATGGAATATCCCAAGATAAATTTGAATAACGAAAGCACAGGTGATACAAAAACAGAATATAGATTAAATAAATCAAGAATAAGGTTACTGAATGAAATAATAAGGAGCATTGAAATAACAAAACTACGAAAAATGTGTATCTACAACTCAGTGGTAACGAGCACTCGGTTGTATGGATCTGAAACCTGGGGAATGATAGAACAACTGAAGAATAAAGTAGAAGATACTCAAATGGATGCAGTGGAAGAACGACAAGGACTTCAAACTTCGACCTGGTTAACACAGAGTTAATAAACAACAAATGAGTTTGAAAGAAACAGTTATTTATCACAATAAGGATAAATAATTGATCTGGCATGGACATGTAAAACTGATGAAGCAGGAAAGATTACCAAAGAAACTTATGAAATTGATAACACATTGGACCAGAAGAAGAGATATGAGGAACAATATCGGAGTTTAAACAACATTAGACAAAGGCCAATTTCCTGTGTAACGCAATTCATATTGAAAACAAAGAATTTTTAAAATTTCTGTACATGAAATTTATGAATCCATTCAAACACCAGATTTCTAACAAAAGTAGCTGAAAGTCACTTTGTTTTTACGGAAAGCAAGGCGTAAAATAAACAACATTTATTAATGAAATTTGCTAAAAGTCACATTCCATAGGAATACTACGCAGTGGCGGTCCGAAGGGGGAGTCGTGGGGGTCATAACCTCCCCCCAATCGTGAACGTCAAATTGAATTTTAGTCTGAAATCAAATTGATTGTTAGTCTGAAGTCAAATTGAATAATCTCTTACTATAAAAAAATACTAACACGAAATTAAGAATAGAGAATAGCTATTCAATTTAATTTTGAAAAATGTGCTACCGCTCCTGGGTCTACAGGATCTTTAGAGCAAGTCAATGTAGAAGAAAGTCGAACCATATATTTAGTAGACTCTTACCTGTATAAAATAAAAAATTCAATGAAAAATTTCGCAAATGGTTTGACATGTTGAAAGGTATTCCTTTCTGAATAAACTATTTCATCTAATCCACTGAGTTCAGTGACAAACACATCCTTCTAACGAACTTTAAAGAGATTTTCAACACCTGACGAGATTAACATCAAAGTTAATCATCTTTAAGGCACGTGTTACGCCCAAGTATTTATTTTCAAAACATCTTGTAACGACGTAAATCGAAAGTCAGAGAGTTTTACCTGTTTGAAAGTAAATATACAAATCGAATTAGGTATGTAGGGTTACCTAAACCAACGATCTTAAGAAAAGGGTTTTGTTGGGAATTGTAGAAAAATGCCTTTCTTCTAGTTAAATGGATTTAACCAAGAAGAGGCGGGATATGTAAATACGACATGAAAGTGAACAAATTAATAATAATTCGTGATGACTTACAATTGATAAATTAAACAAATACAATAACTCTGGTTCCACTTTGTAACTTTAAAAAAGGAAGAGGTTTTCAGTTCACTTGATTTGCGTTGTTTTCTTTTGTATACTTACGTATATAATCTACCTTTCTCACTAGTAATGATGACCCAATTTTAATGAGTAGATATTGTTTTGTTAATAAAGTATATATCGGGATAGATTTGAGAAATGAAAGCATTGGCATTATTTTATGTATATTGACGGATTTGTCCAAAACGCCTTACCGAATTAGACATTTTAAAGTGTATTCTATTGATGAATATTTCGAGTTGGTGTGTAATTTTTGTATACTTGACGCTAACCGTCTTTCAAAAATTGGAAAATTATAAAATACGTACCGTTTCACTAAAAAGCAAATGGCACTGGTTCATTAAGCGACTTTCAAAATCAGGTGGCCATCAAAGGTGTCAAGAATCAATAACTTGTTAATGAATATTATTTATTTATGCATTTTGGTTACATTATTTCTCGATATAATCCGAGAAACAAATAATCTGCAACTCATTCATTCCTTTATTCTTCCTATCAGTAGTTTTGTCCACTGAGCTTTCTCCACATTTGCATCCCATCTACTCTGCCATAATTCTATTGTCCTTTCTCTTTGATCCTTCTCCATCTACACCGTATATTCCGCTCTCTCCCTAACCTACAGCTCAATGGGTACCTCCCTAGTAACCACATACAACCCTTCCGTCGCCACCGTTCTATATGCACATGCCACTTTTAGGAGAATCAGTGTAACCGTTTTTTCCATAAGTCTACGATGTCTTCAAGCTCGTCACTTTGTACAATATAGGGACCCCATGCAACAAATTAACCCCATACAGCCATCTCCTTTTCGCCGTTTGAGACACATTCTGAAGTAGCCTAGCCAGAGCTGCACCCACTTTTGCCTCCTTCTCTGTATCACATCTGACATGATGGTTAAATCTCAGTTCGTCATCTAAGATAACTCCCAGATACTTGACTGTTTTGCCTGGCAGAATGATCCTTTGTCCACACTTAAACAGTATCTCCCTCCTTGATAGCGGTCCTTTTTTAATTACTGCCACGGTCTTTTCCTTCACTACTTCCAGGCGATTGCTCCGCATCCAACCGAGTACCTTATGAATCGCCTCATCATCCTTCTCCATCAACTCCTCCTTGCTCCCTGCTCTCACTAACACTGACAAGTTATTTGCGTAGGCCAGCGCCTGACACTCCTCTGGCAACGCTATGCGTAATACCGGTTCATACCTTATACTCCACAGAGTGGGCCCTAGCACCGATCCCTGTGGTACACCCTGTATGAACTCTCTCTCCCGCTTCCTTACCTTGATTTTTCTCTCAATAAAACATTCCGTTGAGATATTTCGGAGATATTGGTTAACCCCTATGTCATGTAGCCTCCCAAGCATGATGTTCCACCCTGCAATGTTAAAGGCAGGTTTATTAGGACCACCCATTTATACTTCCTGTCACCCACCAGTCATATTATCTCCTGCAGGGCATCTAACGTTGATCTCTCTGGGGTAAAGCCATACCGCTGTTGCGATATTCCTCCCTTTTCGTCGATCTAATTAAATAATTTCTTATCAGATATTCGTATGCCTTGCCAGTGATATTTAGTAAGGTGAGAGTTCATGGACCTAAGGTTTGTTTGTAGACATGAGATTTGTTAGATTGAGAATTGTTGGCTTGAAACATATGGTCTTGATAATTATGGACTAGTTTTGTGGGCTTCACTTATGGGGTTTGAGTATTGTGGCTTTGAGGCTTAGAGTTTGTGCCTTTGAGGCTTAGGGTTTGTGGTTTGGAGGTTTGTGTGCTTGGAGTATGTGGGATCGAAAACCCTGTGATTTTAAATTGAGATCATGGTGACCTTTATTGTGTTGGGTTTTAATATATGGGCTTAGCTGGTTGTTGATTTGCAACCAAGTGTTCATTCTTTGTGAGTTTGGAGTTTTGGTGGCTGAGGTTTGTCGCTAGGAAATAAGCAGAAAAAGCCTTCTTGGAGCCTAATCTTAGCTTAATATATTTCATAAGTATAATAGGCGATTTTAAAATATTTTTTGCAAATGAGGGAAAATTGTGAGGCTGAACAGATTGGTAAAATCTATATAGAACAGGTGAGCCTGTGTAATTGTTAATTTCTAGAAAGGATGTACATGATGTTTTTTAGTGGAAATCGTACAATAATGTCGTACAAATAAATATGAAATAAAATATTTAAAAAAATAACAAAGAACTAAATATGTGAAAATAATAAACAAAAGCATAACTTTATATAATAACTACTTAAGTAGGTAAGTAGTCTACTAAATAATAAATACAGACCATAATAGAAATTTATTATACAGGAATTAATTACTATCACATCAAGCATATTTTTGTAATCAGTGCTAATATTATCAATTCAAAAGCCTATGTGTTGAAGTTATGTCTGATAAATTAGCAGATATATAAACTATGCAGAATATAAGTTTTTGGTTTTTGTTAATAATTTACAATTTGTAGTTCTTTTCTGAATTTTGTTTTTTTTATTTATGTAATCTATGTTTTTTAATGTTAATGTATCGCAATTTATTAGTTTTTCGGACATACGAGTATGTTTTTTAAGTTATCACTTTCTGGTTTTCAGAAATTGGAATTGCTACACTAACTTAACCTAAAATGAGAAGACAGGCAAATCAGCAAAAAGCCGGAAATTTGAAAGAGGCTTATTATATACAGAGTGATCCATTAGTAAATGTATGAAAATATCACTGAAGCCTGTAGACTATGCCATGTACTCTCTATATAGAGTTACGTAAACTATCCCTAGTTAGTTTATAACACATTTTTATTATTAAATCAACTACAATTATTTTTTAATGATTTTGGTATGATTGTTGAGGGGGATTTTGATTAGTTAATTTATCTGTACATTAGGGTTTTCTATCCTCGAGTTTTCCTGCAACAGATAATTATTAGACATTTTTAACTAGGGAACTTTCCTTAATGCACGCAACTTTGTTCTCTATAGCACTTTAACTTATATAAGTGTGAAATATCAAGAATTGGAAATGGGTGGCACTAAAATGGCGGCAATTGTAAAAGTTATGTATAAGCAACCACCTATAATTTCAATAATTATATATTTCTTGATTATTTTTTTTTAGAAGACAACTATATATTTTTTGCTTAAAGGAATATTTCTAGCTAAAATTCACGAAATGAATTTGTTTCTATACTAAAATAGTAATTTGCGAAGGGGATGTTCCCTTACAATGCCTTGAACTTCAAAGATTATGAAATTTCCAATATTACAAAAAACCTTGAGGTTAACTAAAATTATTTATCTTGATAACAGTTCTTCCCAGAAACACCTGAAATAGCATTACTTGAATATTTTGTTTGAAAATTGGTTTTACCAGCTTAGTGCTATAATCCTTTCCCAAAATCCTGTAGAAAAAGATTAGTTTTGTATGTTTTCATTTAAAATTGTAATCTTTTAAGGCAACAATAGTATTTTTTGTTATCTGTGACGTGTCGTTAACAATTGGATTTGGTGAATATTTGCTGTCAATAGAGACTCTGTATACGAATGTTGACATTACTAATTAATATTTAAATCCCTAAAAATAATTAACTTATCACCTTTTATAGAAATTTTGCGTATCATTATAATAATTTTTAAATAAAAATATGAATGAGGATACAAATTTGGTTCTGTTGTCTACGCAAGTTTTATCACTTATCGGTAGAGAAGGCATTGGCAGGGTGTAGGGTCTGGTAAGGGTTAGTACTCAAATATTTATAATTTCTATATTAACTGAATTTTTGAGCAATTTAATTAATACTTGAAAAATCATCGATAGAGAGAGGTAAATTAGTCGTACCTCTGTATAACCACCAGCGCTAGCTACAGTTATTTTTTTAAATGGAACCCTATAATAAGTGACACCTCGTTTTATAGCCTATCTAAAAGGGAATTCAACAGTGTGTGTCGTTTTTGATATTCCATCAACATTTAAGGAATTTGTGAAATAAATCCTGATTTCTGGGGATATTTTTCTGATTCTTAATGTTATTGACGAATAATAATTAAAGTAGATAACTCGCTTATAATTTTAAAGGTGTTTTGCTATTACGACAAGGAAAATGAAATTGACAGTAATATAATCGTGCCTCAAATTAATTACGCACATAGGAAAAAAACTAGGGTAAGTTTTTTTCTTAAGTACGATGTCTCAGATCAACCAGTGACTCGGGAGGAGTAATATACACGCAGATCTTCAAATACCACCAAAAAAGGATCCAGGGGGTCATATATGGCGACCTTGCTGGCCACTTGATGGCACTTCGTCTTCTAATCCATCTATCAGGAAATCGATTATCAAGAAACTCTCTAACTGACAAGACATAATGTGGTAAGGCACCATCTTGCTAAAAAACAAGTTTGTCTTCTCTTCTACTAGACGATCATCAGCCTCCAAAATTTCAGTTATTCTTGGATCTACAGAGTTTGTAAGTAAGTGTAAATACTTATCGCCATTCACGTGTCATCTATGAAAAAGGATCACCTAGGATTCCTGCCCACACATTTAGCTTTAGAGCTCTTTAAATAACTTTTTGTTAATGTTACTTTGTTGTTGTAACTAAAATACCGATTCGTAAATGCAGGAAATACAAGCTGTCACAATTTTAGAGAAGAACAACTCACGAGATTTCCCCTTCCTTAAGATATGTTCTGGATCCTTTCTGGGTCCAGGGCAAATACTAAAATTTTTCTTAAATTGCGTTGAAATAAAAAAGTCACACAAATGAGAAACTAAGAGCTTTTTTTGGGAAGTCTTTAGGTAAAATAAATTAGAGCTTAAAGCTCACATTTTCCAGTATCAGCTAAGAGAATTTTGAAAATATTTATTGTTATTAATAGTAACCTTTATTCTGTTTAAATTTTATAAATTTGTTTTACTTGTACAAATAAATTATTTAAGCCTAAGACAAAAGCAGTTTCAGGAAATATACAACGAAGGGTGTTTGTAATCTTTTTCTTGTAATTCCTAAATTTTGAAACCGCAAGACTTAACGTACAGAGTTAACAAGATAAACGGGCCACCCTGCAACTATGGCACCCCATCGATTTTACATTGTTAAGTTTAAACGATGTTTAACAGCTTAAATTCGGATTATCTGGTGACTGATGTTTTATGAATCGTTCCCCCCTAAAGAAAATATGATACGTTGACAGACACGTGTGAAACAAAACATTTTAAATTGAAAACCGCACAGATAGGAGATTACAAACAAGATATTATGGGAGCTTATTTAAATGAAACGAGGATAGAAATGAAATGTATTTACCAAGTCATATAATGTAGGATAAGGGTTTTAATATGTCGAAAGTACTTTGTTATGAGTTTAGCGGATTTTGTTCATTACATCGATGACTCACACCTACAGCTCATAACTAAATTGTCTTCTAAGCGTTGTTAGTGGCATATTCTTGATTACTTTTATGTTTTTTTGAGCAATAACACCACAATCGAAATAACACGACGTATGATCAATAAATATAAAGCCATTGACAACGAAGTCAGAATAGACTTTGAAACGTTTGGTTTTCCTTCAACATACGTCGTTTTATTTCGATTGTGGTGTTATTGCTCAAAAAACATAAAAGTGATCTAAAATAAACTAAATATTTCAAAACTGATTCAAAGGCATAGTGTCTTTCATCTTAGACAATTAATGAACTAAATGGACTATAATGAAAAAGCCGGCATATTAAAATATTAAATTAAAAAAAAAACTTCAAAAAAGTAACTTATCACAAAAGCAAAAAAAAATCATTAACAATTAAATACTTTTTCTAAAGTGGAACACTATAATTGCAAAGTACAACTCATTATTGCATTGTGGGATTTTTCTCTTCTACACCAGCAATCCTCTTCATTTTTAACCGACTTCCAAAAAGGAGGAGGTTATTCAATTTTTTTGTATGTATATTACCTGATTTCTTCTCCTGTGGTGCACCGTTTTGAATGAATATGGAAATTATTTCATTTATAGCCCCTTAGAAGTTGCATAAAGTGTTCAGAGGAATTAATCTTACACAGGGCGATAATATAAAATGTTAAAAATGAAACAATTTATGGGGTAGCCCACAAATAGTTATATACTATGGTTAAAATATAGGACGGATTTGACTCCGTAAAAATGGGATGGATTCTACTCTAACAAATTTATGCTTCTCCGTGGGCAGTCGATTTTACAGGATGGTTGGTACATAGGTTGGAGTGGAATTATCTATAGTTATACAGGGTTGCCAAAAAAAGTTGAAAAAAGGTTACATGGCGTAGTCCATAAGGCATAAATATATTTTGGGCTTATTAAGTCAACGCCTAGTACATTTTATTCGTAAAGATTTACTTGTCAATTTAAATGAGAAAGTATCATTGTTTAATGTTGAGGCTTTCGATGTTACCTGTTTCTATCTATTAAGGTTATACAAACGAAATAAAAAATAAAGAATGAAAACTACCTGTTTCCAAAAAAACTAAAAAGTGGAAAATAAAACATTTTTTAAAAAAGTATAACCGACTTCTACCTATAACTAAAAAGCTAAAAATAATTATAACAAAATACAACTCTAGCAAATAAATAACACATTCAATGTTGTTAGGTACCTACCCAGGAAGAAAAAATGAAAACATTAAAAGGTGCTCATTCTGTACAAATTAATTACCTACCAATCTAGTATATTTTTGAAGTCGGTGCCAAGCAACAATCAAGTTTGATAAATTAGTAGATAAGTACGCAATGAAGGATTTTAGATTTGCTTGGCACCGATTCAAAATATACTAGATTGGTAGGTAATTAATTTGTACAGAATGGGCACCTTTTAAGGTTTACATTTTTTACTTCCTGGTAGGTACTTAACAACATTGAATGTGTTATTTATTTGCTAGAGTTGTATTTTGTTATAATTATTTTTAGCTTTTTAGTTATAGGTAGAAGTCGGTTATATTTAAAAAAAAAAAGTTTTATGTTTCTTTCTAATAGTTGCATGGTGGACAGCTGTGAACGGTTGATCTGGTGAAGTTTGATAAGTTCCAGAGCCAAAGTTTTGAGAAAAAATCTTTTCGCTTCAATTGTATCTGTGTTGAGATTATATATTATTTGACAATTAATTCCCCCAATATTCAGAAGTGAGAAAAATATGGTGAGTGGCCACCGACAACTTACTCGGGATAGAGTAATTTGATTTCATTTGGTCGACCACGTCAATCCCACCTTTGATAAAGTTGTAAAAAGTAATAATTTCAAGTTTCGCCAGATGATTTGTTGTTTCATCTATTTGGTCTGTCGTTATGAAAAGTAGAAATGCATAAAACATTCTTTTGTTAGTTGCGTTCGGTTTATATGATATATGATATGATATATGATATCAATACTCCCTTTTTGTTTTCGAAAAGGTAAATTTACTGCTATATCTTGGTTTTCCATTCAACTCTAAAAATTTTCTTATAGTGCCAACCAAGGTTGTTCTGTTTGTTAATGCTAATGGAAGAGAGGTAAAATAATATCTGACCCAATATTTCTGTTTGTTCCTAAAATGGGCTAAGCTAAATACCTGAGTTCTGGAAAACGGCTCTAACGATTTCCATGAAATTTTCCTTTTCCCGTTTGGAAGTTTAGATGGATACAAATCGATTGGTGAGGGTCTCATCTTTGGGAAAAATCGTTTTACTGAGAAATTAAATTATTAAAAAAATTATTGACAGTTTGGGACAATCAAGGCGGCAAGGCGGCGATTTTGTCATTTCAATGCTTTTAAAACAGGGTGATTTGGTAACCTACATAAGAGTGAGTCCTGCTGTAAAAACTCTTTTAATACAGGATGATTTGATGCCCTATTTGAGAGTGAAACTTTTTTTAAACATTCTTTCAATAAAAATTTTGTTTGTATGTTCCGAACATAACTATTTTATACCTCCGTCATATTTTCTTAGTATTATACTTTTCTTGCTAGACATTTCAAGTTTTCAAGGTGAACAAATTAGCACGGTAGGCAATTTGATGCATATAATATGAATTGGTGGTGTAAAAATTATAAGAGTTTCTATGCAGGATATGGTTAAAATATAGCGTCAAATGCAATTATAGTATAGTTAGAAAAAAAGCGAGAAAAATAATTTTATAGAGTACCCATAAGCATTTGGAAATTATTGATAGCTGACATACAGGGCGGAGTAAAAGTATTGTTCTACAGGGTCGCTAAAAGATGTTGATAGAATGTTATACCTATAGGGTAGCTTATTAGCATTTGCATTTACAGGGTCGTTGCAATATACTGGAATTATAATATTGTATTTATATGTTCCGAACATGTAACTATTTTTTGCCTTCGTCATATTTTCCTAGCATTACATTTTTAAAGCTAGATACTTCAAGTTTTCAAGGTGAAAAAATTGGCACGATAGGCAATTGGTGGTGTAAAATTATAATTATACAGGGTCTAACAAAATATGTTAGATGGTCCATAAGAGTTGCTATGCAGGATGGTTAAAATATAGCATCAAATGGAATTATAGTAGGGCTAGAAAAAAGCGAGAAAAAATAATTGTATAGGGTACCCCATACGCAGTTGGATATTAATGATAGCTGACATACAGGGCGGAGTAAAAGTAATGTTATGCAGGTCGCTAAAAAATGTTAATAGAATGTTTTACCTATAGGGTAGCTTATTAACATTTGCATTTACAGGGTGGTTGCAATATAGGATGTACTGGAATTATAATTATACATAGTGGTTCAAAAAAATTACAATATATGACCATAAACAAATGCATATACAGGGTAGTTAAAACATATGGTGGTGTGAAATTATAGTTATACAGTGTGATTTAAAATATGTTATATTAGGCATGTTTGAATATAAATGAAAGAATTTGGAAACAAAAGTGTTTGTAGAATGTCCAATAGCGGTAGCATATACAGGGTTGTTGGAATATGGAATCGAGTGGAAGTGTAGCGTGATTAAAAAAAAATGTTAGAAAAAAAATGTTTGGATAAGTTTTTCATAAGAAGTTGCATATACAGGGTGGTTGGAATATAGGGAGGAGTTGAATAGTAATAACATCATGTAAATAAGAAATGTACGAAAAAAATATTATGTTAGGGAGTTTAAATTAGTTTACATAGCAAATGTCCGGTTATTTGGATATATGTACGTTTATGATATAAAACCTTGAATTTACGAGTGAAGCTCGGTCACCCAGGTACTATAAACAATTCAAGAAGCATAATAGTTGCATATTTAGTAGTTAAATTACAAATTATAATATCAAGGGCAGTGCGGGACATATAATATTGTTTAACATCATTGACTTTTTTCTTATTTTTGAGCTAGGGCTAGCTACTCATTTTCTTTAAAATAGAACTTTACCTCGTTTTGAAGCCTTCTTAAAACCAAATTCAACGGTGTGTCGTTTTTGATATTCCATCAACATTTAAGAAATTTGCGAATTGAAATGTAATTCCTGGGTATTTTTCTCATCTTTGATGTTATTGACGAATAATAATTAAAACTGAATATGGATATAAGATAAATTTATTATTACAGATGTTCAAAATTGTCTCCATCCACTGCAAGGCAGTGATAAAATCGGGGCTCAAATTCATTGCGCACATTGGAAAAAACTACTGGAGTAAGTCGGCTACATTCTTCTTGGATACGATGTCTCAATTGGAGTGATTCTAGAGGAGTGGCATATAAGCAGGTCTATAAATGCCCCTAAAAAAATCCAGGAGGTTATATCTATTGACTTTGCTAGCTACTCGCCTTCCAATTCATCTGTTAGGAAATAGATTATCCAGAAACTCTCTAACTAGCAAGGCATAATGTGATGGGGCACTGTCATTCTGGAAAATAAGTTCGTCTTCTACTAGACAATCATTTGCCTCCAAACATTCGGTTATTCTTAAATCTACAACGTTTGCAAGAAAGTCTATATATTTATCATCATTTAGAGTGCTCTCAAAAGGGGTCCAACGATATGATCACCTCAGATTCTTGCCAATACATTTAGCTTTAGAGGTTTAGAGGATCAGCAGTTATGACGATTTACCTCACCATTTAAATAAAGGAGGCTTCGTCACAGAAGCAGGTATTGTATACAAAACTTGGGATTGTTGTTTATGTGACAGGACAGTTCAGAATTCTGTGAACACTTATTAATTAGTCAGTTTTTTATTTCCAATACAACATGTTTTAATACTGCTACTTCAACGTCATTGATGCTTCTTGACTAGCCTTTCTTGATAACCGTTGATCTCGTTTCGTTGAATTTGCTACATAGTTCTATAATGTATTTATGCCTTACGAGTCTTTCCGGATGTCTCTCATTGAAATTACGAGCAGTTTCTCTATCACAGATATTACTCTGAGCGTAAATAAATAATTTAAATTTTTGTCGCTAATTTGTAAACCACTTTGTCGAGTAAAAACAATAACGAAGTGCCTATGGGAAGAAATTAAGAGCTTACTAGGAATTCTTTTTGTCTTTTTCAAAGAACGAAGTTTTTAAAATTTTTTGTTATATGAGTATACAATGGCGACCATATCGAGCATCTGTTATAATACAATTATTTAAAATCCTTTGTCAGTTGCATATTTCTTGTCGGAATAGCAAAAAGTATTAAAATTATAGCCGAATTATCTATTTTGATTATTATTCGTCATTAACATCAGAGATCAGAAAAATATTCAGGAATCACGTTTTAATAAGCTAATTTCCGAAATGTTGATGGAATATTAAAATCGACAAACTATTGAATTCCTTTTTAAACATGAATTGAAATGGCGTGCCACTTACTGTAAGGTTCCATTTGAAAAAAATTGAGTAGCTAGCGCTGAGGTTATGAAAGTGTAATTTAATTAACGAATAGTATGACCAAATAGGTCCCTCGTTGTAAATCTTTTGAAGTCTTTTTGCGATTTTCAAAATAGTGAGTATTTTGGGAAACATTCCAGGTGGCTCGTTTTCCTTGGGACACCCTATATGTGTATACACAATCAAAATTAGAATAATACTCGTCATGCCTTAATACGTTGTCCTTATAACTTGGAAAGCACATTAGTGAATCTCTAATTTATCATTTCACAATTGCCTTCATTCACATGAGAAATATGACCCTACAAAAAAGACCCATTTACGTTTCGATAAATAATTATACAATTCAGAGACTAATCGTAATTCGTTATAAAATATCTACGTATCTGTATTGTATTCTACCAATAATTTTTCCCTAATAGATAACAAAATGGCTCCTGACAAAAATACAGATTCAACACGGCGAACAATCAAGCATATTAAAAATTACAAACGACACCCTTAGAAAACCTTTTTGTCGGCTACTTAATAGTATTTTAACAATAGCATAAGGCAGTTGGTGCTTGACGCAAATAAATTAATGTTTCACGCTAGCAAATAATATACTGGAAGTATATTTAGCAGTCATTATAAGGGGACGTTCTCTCTTGAAACCGGGCAGATGGCTTTGATTTCAATTGTTCACTGGTCGTCATGGTTACTGCTCAAATATAACGCGATCCGGCTCAACAAAATTTGATTACAAGTTTCAATAAAAATGGCACATTTTGCACAGATTCGGACTTGCATATGGGATAGGATCTGTATTAAGGGATTCTACATTGTATGCAGTTTGATAAGTAATTCCGAAAAAAAAGAAAATAACGCGACTCAGAATTCCAAAAAAGATGGGTACAGTGTGATTTGTGATTATGGCCATAGATATAATGGTTAAACTTCAACATCTTTTAATAATTTTTGGTGACTTTACTGTACCCAACTATGTCAATATGACTTTTACAGATAGAAAAACTAGTGTAATGAAATACTTGCATTTGCAACAAATGAACACCATACTTCATAGTTTCAAGAGATTACTAGATCTTGTTTTAACAAATGTTCACTGTAATGTGTTTCTTGATAAATCTCCCTTAGTCTCTGTGGATGATTAACATCCTCCACTAATTTTTGACAAGATTTGTAAAACCGATAAACAAATTAGGCAAAATAATGATATTAAAGTCATATAATTTTAAAAAAGCAAGTTATTCGCCACTTTATAATGAATTATTAGCAACTAACTGGACTTACTTAGATTAATTTACTAATCCGAATAAAGCTTTTTTTAATAAACTATTCCAAATACTGGATCTGTATGTCCATCGATGTAATTTTATCACGTCAATTTCCTATTTGCTTTATTTGTGATTTAATAAAAAATATAAAACTTATAAATTTGGTGATAACTACAATCGCGAGGAATTTTGCAGACTTCGAACTCTTACTAAAAAGCAAATGAAATTGGTATGCTGTGACTATATTGGAGCAATAGAATCTGAAATACCCAATAATCCTTAGAGATTTTGGTCTTTTTTAAAGACAAAAAATAATACTTCCAGGATCCCTGACAATAAACTATACAATGGAATTTCTCATGTACACCCACAAGACATAGTAATCGCTTTCGCAGAGTTCTTTGTGAATTCTTATTCACCACCCAATCTAGAGCAAAATGAGGTACTACAGGAGAATGATCTGATAGTATTGCTTATTATTGATTTTGATAACATATCTGAAGCAGAAATTTTTAAAGCAGTTAAGAAGTTAAACAACAAAATGTCTTGAGGTCCAGATGGGATTCCATCTTTTCTTGTTAAAGATTGTTTGGTGCACCTGTCATTAAATAATCTATCAGAAAACAGGCAAATGTGCCCTAGTCAGTCCTATTTTGAAGAGTGGAGATAAATTCCATGGAGATAATTATAGAGCCATATCAATGTATCCAATTTCGCGAAGATATTTGAAATTTTTCTATATAACGGTATATATCCATGGGTTTCTCAATATATTTTAGATTATCAACATGGCTTCAGTGCTAAAAAATCGACCATGACAAATCTTGTCCAGTTTTCATAATTTCTTGCAGATGTGTTAGATGATCAGAAGCAAGCTGATGTAATTTATACTGATTTTTCGGAGGCGTTTGATAAAATTGATCTTGTAATTTTAATTAATATGCTGTCGCGGTTTGGATTCAGTAACAAAACCGTAACTTTTATGCAATTATATCTCAAAAACAGAACTCAGTTTGTTTCATATAGTAAAAATAATTCTTACTATTTCGTTCCAACATCCGGCGTTCCCCAAGGGTTAAATTTGGACCCCCTTCTATTTATAGTATTTATAAATGACTTAAGTGATGTCATTACCTCAGCTAAACTGTTTTTTGCTGATGATCTCAAAATATTTTCAGTCATTAACAGTGACATTTAACATACCTACTCTTTGTTAAATTCTCATATAAATTACCAACAATCTCCTTGAGAGATGTGAAAGAATAAAGGATCTAGATATTATTTTTGATGACAAATTGACTTTTACAAATCATATTGAGTATATGACATCTAAGGCTGCTCGAATGTATGGGTTCATTTCAACAAGTTGTCAAGGTTTCTCAAATGTTGCGACTTTAAAAATATTCTATTATACTTTTGTACGTTCTCGGTTTGAATATGAAGCTATAATATGGCAGACCTTTTATGAGTTTCACAAAATTTCTAATGAGCGAATTCAAAGAAGGTTTCTGAAATATCTGTACTTCAAAAGATGCAATAGCTATCCACTATAGGGTATTGAATACTGCAGATTATTAAATCAGTTTTAATTTTTCAGCCTTAATGTACAAAAAGTATGTGCCTTCCTAACATTTTTGTTCAACTGACTTCAGAATAATATTGATTCACCGACACCACTTAACAAAATCAACTTTCTGGTACCTCGGTCTCAGGAAAGAAATAGCTTAACATTTTTGTGCTCTAGGGCTCCAACAAACATTTTGCTGAAATCTTCTATGCTCAATATGTGTTACTATTACTCTAATATCAGCAAGCATTGTGACATTCATTTTTGTCATATTGGACATCTGGTTCAAGCTGTGAATGAATCAACGGTGAACGCCTTACATTGAAATGTTTACGTTAATTGAGTTACCTTTTCTTTTTTGTCTTTTTCGTTTTATGTTTTGTTTATTATGATAGATTTAATTAGTTACACCGTATTTTTATTTCGTGGTTTATACTGTTGGGCAATAAAGCTTAAATAAATAAATAAAAAAGGAACGCCAATATAAAACTTCTAGAAGTGGTTAAGCATGTGTTAATCAGCACCGACAGCCATATGATATACTATGATGTTTGTTCTTGTTAAAAAAAGAAAATTTGAAAACATAGAAAATTAACGAAGCTAGCTGAAAATAATATATAATGTGGATACCAAGGCACCCTTAATTGACCTATATTTTCTGATGGAGAGATCTATTGCTAGAAGAGGAAAAAAATAGTACCTTCAGTATCAAATGATCACCAACCGCCAAATTGTTACTGTCAAAGTTTTTAGTTAAACAGGAAAAATTGTATCAAAGCTGGGATTTCAAATAAACTTCAGGTGAAACACACAAAGTTTGATAATGACTCTAGAGTTGTTAGAGTTAAATCGTCTCCAAACACAGATCAGAATCACACAATATGGAAAACACTGTTTATATACATACTGGAATACTGGTAGATCATATTGTAGACATCCCTTTCTCCTTTATGCAATTAAAAGTTTAAATACTTATCTGTTGTAGGGAAAATCTGAGGAGGATAACTCTAATAAATAGACAAAATAAAATACAATTTAATACGTAAAAAATGTTATGACTCTTGTTCATTTACCCCAAATGAAAACAGTTAAATTAACAATTTCAGGAAAATAATTGATTTTCAAAAAAAACATTTTTGAAAATATGTGACAATAGCTATAATAAGCTTCGGGTGTAAATTGGTTGCTCAGATAATATTTTTATTATCTGATTTTTTTTTAAATTTGTTCAATTTTATCTAAAAAAACTGTTTGGATGATAAAAGATCTAGACATTGTCATACCCAATTTATGTTCTAAAAATGGACTTAGTTTTTACAAAATAACAATTAAAATATAGGAGTCCGTTCTTTTAATTGAAACGACCATATTTATTTATTTCAAAATTAACATGTATCATTACATATTTCATTGCACGTTAAATAAATTCCATATTAAATTTTAAACCCTACAGAGGCAGACTAGCTTCCTCCAGGTTTGGAAAAACCTAAAACTGAAACAGAAATATAAAATTATATTTATAACTAAAACTATGTACATTTGGCTCTCAAAATATGTAGTACCATAATAATGTATTATTCTACATTCTGATCTATTTATTTTTCATAAAGAACTTTGGCTTTTTATATTTTAGTTAATTAGGCTTATTATTATAAATTCTAATACCGTTTACGTAGCCATTTTACTAAGATTTAGTTTTTTTTCACTAAAAAATTGCATTCTTTAAAATAATTACATTTCATAATATATTTTTACCACCCTGTATATGCAACTGCATATTGACCGTGATGTCAGATTCACGTCTTCAAGAGTTTCTCTGTTTAAATATAAAGTTTTTGCTTTCAAATTTGGTACTATTTTATGCAATAACCATAAAAATAAACTAGAGTTTTGCAGTTGCTTATGAACAGGGTTAAAACTTTAACTTGTAGTAGACGGTAATCCAAATCCAATGAGCTAGCAAATGCTAATATTTTAATACTAAGTTATCTGGAAATGAAACGCCGGTCCTGGCTATCAGTTTCCCTTTGTTGAAAACATTTGAACGGCGTTTAATCTCAAATTAACCTATACGCCATTTATTTGGAATTGTCGTTATATTCGGTGATTTCGTCCACCAATGATGCACGTTTATATAGGCAATGAGAAATTAACACAATAACTCAAAGCCGTTGATTTGAGTACTTTATAGAGTCGAGTTGATATATTATGTATGGAGTACGGGGTAATAACTTTAGAATTAGTTCGGATCCATTAACCATAATGAAACTGTTAATGAAATTATTCTTTGTAGGAAACTTTGTTTTGTTTGATACAGAAGTGTAATTATATTAGAAAATAAAACTGAATTCAAAACATAATACTTAATAAATTCGTTAGTTCATTTGTATTTTTTTATGTATGTTAATAGTTAATTCACTAAAATTTTTTGTTCTATTACTGTAGAGAGAAAAAATAAACAAGAAGAAGCTGCTTCAAATAATACTTATACCCTTCATAATCACATTACTACATCAACCATACCATACATGTAGGATCTTTCAGAGACTGAAAAGAGTGGGCAACATATTTAATATTAAATCAACATTCAAGACATGAAATACACTGACAGCAATTATCTCAAAAACTAAACCAAATAACGTAACACAAAACTCAAAAAAATGCATTTATAAAACTTTTGACAAATGCAATAAATTTTATATTGGGGGAACCTCTAGCCCTATAAATTTTCGAATAAACAAACACAAAAATTATATTAAAAAAACGACAATTCGAGAAGTAAGCAATTTGTGAACATGCCTGGAACCTTGGTCATAATATACAGTTCCAAAATTCCACCATATTACACAAAGAAGAATACAATACAAAATGAAAGCTGAAAAGTCTGCTTTAATTTTATTAAATGAAAGCGACTTTATCACTAGTACTGTATTATTTCCAAGGGTTTCCCTTATGACTTTAATGAGATCTCTGAGGCATCAGAATTTCTTTGATCTTATTTTTGGCGAATGCACTATCTAGTCGTCGTATCTAGATGCGCCACATTAAATTCTGATGACTTTTACAATTTCTTCAGATTTGGAAGCAGCATTGTTATTGAATTTTTTAGTTCTATCCTGTATATATCAAATTAGCAGTATTCTGATCTCCTCCTTATGTTGTCTCAGATGTATTCAATTGGGAACAAGTCTGTACGGCTTTTATCTCACTATAGACACCCAACCATCATGGACTTATCAAACCAATTAAATAAGACCGGCGAAATGGTTAAGCGAAAAAAAAAACATATAGCGAGTGTCTACACATTTTCATTTTAGGACTCGCTATTTAATTTCAAGAAAAATACTAATAACTAAACATCGGATTATATAAAATAACAAAGTGTCAAAATATGCCTACAAACATGCATGAAAAACCCGAAGCATGCACTAAAAATTCTTCCTTTTCAAAAAACCATACTGATTTTTATGTTTGTATATTTTAGTGATACTATAATTTACAAAATCAGCGAACTAATTTTAAAATTATGCATAATTTGACATTGGTCACCTTATTTCAAGGAGAATGGCATTCCTGATGGAGATACCTGTTTAGGCAGAGCTTGACCTGTGTTCTTGATGCAGGACTAGGGTTTTTAAGCACAATAGGGTCCAAATAAGAAAAGGCGTTAATCAGTTCGCGCTCCTTTTTTTATAGTAGTTCTAATGATTTAAGCAATAAGAGGTTTTTGGTTTTAATTATTTCTTAATAATGAGTAATATGTAGAAACGTGTTAATATGAAAACGATATTCTGTTTAATGGCAACATCCCATATGCTTAGTGACTTATAGTAGCCTTAGAACTGTCAAATTTACCGACTACTTATTTTTACTGCCGACCTTGAAGACCTAGGACACGAAATCACATTATATGCTAACAGTTTTCTCATTTTGTTAACCGACTTCCAAAAAGGAGGAGGTTATCAATTCGTCGCGTATTTTTTTTTGTATGTATGTTACCTGATTTCTTCTCCTGTGGTGAACCGTGTTGTATGAATATGGTCTTGTTTAATAGAGTATATATCCGAATTGGTGAAACTTCAAATTTGGGAATAGAATTCTATTGGTAAAGCGATGCAATTTGTGAATGAACACATGCGTGCATGGAAATCGACCAATATCCCTAACATATTGGTCGATTTTTCGAAAACTCCTTATGGATGTGTATAGTTTTTTAACGTTTAACCTATTAAGAAAGATCCCTAGGTGATCTCATATACTTTTGTGCGACGTGCAACTTGCAGTTTTGCAGAAAATCGCCGAAAATTCCAAAATTCTTATCAAAAATTTCGTCGAAATGACATAACGGACATTTCCTCATAAATATTTTAATAATAATAATAATAATAATAAACGTCTTTATTTATCCTATGGGTATGTGCTAGGCGAAGTTTAGCTAAAGCTATTCTTACACTTAACCTAGCCATACAGGTAACTTTCATGAATATAATACATTATAATACAGGGCACCACTTAAGTTAGAAATGATTAGAATTTACATTATACTAACAGTCTACAGAGAACAAAGGCTTTACAAACAGTGAGTACCAGACAGCATCAACTTTCTAAGCCAACTTTTAAATGCTAGTATTGATGTGAATGGCTTATTTATTAGGAGTTTGTTAAAGTACCTTACACCTAGGTAAGGAATTACCAATGTAATAGTGCGGAAATTTTATGCACTGGAAGTTTAATTGCGAATTTGAAAATTTTCTATGAACATCTCAAGTATATAGGTAGTAAAGCATAGTATTTTCGGCTCCTTAAATCATTGAGTACCAAGCTCGTTTTGTTTGTATACAAGGCAAAAACCTAGTTAAATGAAAATTTTTTCATTTTGCGAAGACGGTGCTTTTGGTTGTCACATTCTCCCGGCCTAATAGAAAATTCAGTGACAATACATGTCAAATTCTAAACTGCTATTTGGTGCGTTTATACACAGGATGTTTAGTTATAGCAAACAAAATCACAAAGTAAAGTGATAGAAGGAGTTGCAATTATATGATGATTGAAATATAGGTAAGGCCGTTTAGCCGTATATACAGGATGGTTGGAATATAGGGTGCAGTGGACGTTTGGTGGTATAAAAATGTTGGAAAATATGTGAAATTAAAATTATATAGGATGATTAAAAAACTGTTATAAATATGGACGTAAACAAATCATATACAGGATGGTTGAAATATATGCTGAAGTTGAATTATATTTATATACTGTGATTCAAAAAATATTTATTTTATAGCACATAAGAAGTTGCATAAAGTATGGAGAGGAGTTAATGTTACAACGACGATAATATAAATTGTTAAAAATGAAATACTTTATGGGGTAGCCCACAAGGAGTTATATAGTAAGGTTGAAATATAGGACAGATTTGACTCCGTATGTATGGGATGGATTCTAGTCCGTCCTATAGTTTACAGAAGGCAGCAAAACAAATTTATGCTTGCCCGTAGGCAGTCGTATGTACAGGATGGTTGGTACATGGGGTGGAGTTGAATTATCTACAGTTATACAGAGTTGTCAAAAAAAGGTGAAAAAAGGTTTACATTTTTTACTTCCTGGGTAGGTACCTAACAACACTGAATGTGTTATTTATTTGCTAGAGTTGTATTTTGTTAAAATTATTTTTAGCTTTTTAGTTATAGGTGGAAGTCGTTTATATATTTTTTAAAAAATGTTTTTTTATTTACAATATCTATAGCCATTTATAAACTAAACACCTCCATTCATTTACTATTGGTAGCCTTCATCTTCCACAAGCTCCACAAATTATATTATCTAATCATCTTCTCTGACGTTGCCATTTTCTTTAATGTCATATTGGATTTCTAGTGATCATTATTTTTAGCGCCCTCTGTCTCTTCATCCTCGCTAAGTGAATCCGCATGAATCTGTTGTTTCATTAGCTAATATCCAGAGTAAGTTGTTCTCTGAATCTGTGTGGATTTCACTTAATACGTCTTTGTGGATAGCGGAAACCTGAGTTAAAGAGCACCTACTGGAGTCTAATTGTGTTGACCTTTTGCATACACGTTCAGTTTGGATGGCAATGGATTGTTATCTATGTGACATTTTTCTAAATCCATTATCGAGGAGCTATTAATTTTTATGCATCCCATAAAAATTAATTGGTCCTCAATGGCCGAGAGAAATATGCAAAATAGGTCAATGTGTTTTAAAAGACTAATCCATAATGTTGTGGTAACCTCAAAAAAGAGTGAATACCCCTAAGGCTGAGTAAACATGGTAGGAAAATAATAATAGTTAACATAAAACTGTACAATAATAGTTTTCAAAATGTTATTTGTGGCATATTCTTGACAATCGAACAAAAATCTATATATTCAAGGAACCAAACGTTTTTAGGTCTATTCTGACCTCGTTTTCAATGGATATAAACATGTATTGAAAGTGTAAAATGCAAAATGAAAGTTTGGTATATGAAAATTAAGTTGACATAAGAAAAAATTGTTGTTTCTAGATATACAGGTAGCACAAAAAATTATAAAGATCATGCATTACAGTTAAACAGCTTTCAAGTTGGAGGAACTTGAAAGAGTTGTATTTAGAATTTATAAGTGGCGTTCTCAGGTATGACTGTGATATAAGATAGCGCATTCGCCAAAAATAAATCTAGAAAAAAACTTATGAACTATCCCGATACGGGGTTATTCTAAAGGAGATGGCCATTACTAATTTCTTCCTTACTTGTCGGTAATCAGATACGATTGAATTATACAGAACTAGAAGCGATACAATCGTCTTCATTCAAAAGAATTAGGGCAGACTCTTTTATTTTTCGTTTTGTGTTATGTTGTTCTTTGTGAAGTATAGTTAAATTATCAAATTATGAGAGCAAAAATGGATAAATAGACATGTACTATTTATAACCAGTATGAATACAGGTGTTTCTATGCGTCATAAAAGCTCATTGCTTAATGTCCTTCATCCTTTAAAATTTTAGCTTTATTATTTGAATGTAAAAATCATAGTTTGGTATTAGGGTACAATGGTTTGGTTTATACGTTTGAGAGTCAACAAAAATTCTTCACCTTGTTCAGTAACTTATATTATGATACTATTTATTCGCGATTTTTCAGTCATTAACTTAAATATTAAATTCTGTTATACGTACTATAGACATAAATAAATTTTCGAGATTTCAATCAACTCGAAACTTCTAGATGTCGAAATTCATTTCGTGATAAAATATCTCAATTTATATTAAAAATTGTGGAAAATTAACTCTAATTGTATACTAGAAAGTAATTTCCTTAGTAATAGATTACTTCTAACGTATTATTCACTTCGCATTATTAATTTTAATTAGTATTAATGTGTGTGTTGAATGGCACTGGACTATCACCTCCACAAATAAAATAAATATGATAATTATGTTCTCGAGATTTATCTCATTGACGAGTTATATTGAAATCGCATAATATATTCTTCAAGTTAATCAAAAACAGCTCGTTATTAAACTTTATGGTCTTCAAGTGAGAAGTAATAAAATTATGGGCTATCTTACAATAGCAATTACCGATAAAGCGCGAAAGCTATATGGATGGTGTTAGTATAAATAAACTTACTCGCCCATTATACACCAACGCAAATTAAACCAGTGAAATTCTTACCAATCATAAATAAGCCACCATCAACTTTTAGCTCTGCTAATTTTCTGCATATAAATTTATACTTTCGTACAATTGAAATACGATTTGAACGGTCTTTTTTCCACTAGTAGGCAGTGGTGCAGGTATTATTTTTTCAGCTGTTGTTTTTTTCAGTTAATAAACTAAAATTTAAATTAAATTTTGGGAATTTTCTTTATTTAGTTTCTCGTATTTATCTTTATGGAAATTTCTGGGATGTTTATAGTTTTTTAGTTCTATGTAAGAAAGTGAATATTTTTCTAATCATATTTGGTCAGCAGCTTTTGCAATTGTTTAGTGCGGTTTGAAATTTTTTTATTTTTTTGTTAAAAGAAATGAAAATTTATCTCAAATCTAAAATCTAACACTAAACCACCAGCTAAAACACACCACTCCAGAGTTGGACTTGAAACATCTCCAAATACAAATAAGTATCACGCAATCTATCACACACAGTGAGGAAGAATTAATTATCCTAGTGACAAAATCAAGGCAGTTTGGAATATTATCGCTTGCTAGTAAAAACACTTTAGAAAACGACTCTCAATAGGTAGCAGATATGTTTAACAAATAGTTCCCTTGAAGATCTTAGAACAAAATCGCAATCCAGATTCAGATCACATTACGAACTACTCTAATAATTGCAGAATAACCTGAAAATTTTCTTCTAGATATGTCGAAATACGTTCATTTTTAATTAGAAAAATATTACCGTTAATAATCGAACCTCTATGGTGTTTAATTCAGTTTGGGTCTTTTATTCAGAACCATAAATTTGGTATAACTACACAAAGAACCCCGCCATATCCTTATGAAAAATGCCTTTCGATCAATTTCGCTAAATTTAGCTATAGTATGATGTATGATGTGTAGAACAAAAGTTTTCTTAGGCACTAAGTTCAAAGCTCTTTCTTTTTAAGATATGAGAGGTCAAAGTGCTGAGGTCCGACTAACTCTTGATAATATATATAAGCTGCCCCAACACTGAAAAGAAACAAATAGCAATGAAGATTAGTTGAAGTTTTGTAAAAATCAGACAGATTCGCTATTCGGGACATTTTTTTTACTTCTTTCATTTGCCCTTGATAGATAATATAAGTAACAGAGTGGCGATACTCCGCGAATTGTTAACAGACTGATATAACAATTCAACTAAAAAACTGCATTTCTGAAAAATATTCACCATGCTAGTAATATACATTAACTAAAAGATCCAAAGGCTGAGGTTAACACAGATTTATGGTTCTTATAACTGGATTTCCAAAGTCCGAACTTTTATGACATATTACTGCCGCAAATACCTGTTTCTTTAACGGGGTTAGCAACATTCACTCTATATACTGAGGACCTCTCTAAATAACTTCACATAAATCCGAATGCATATGTGTCCAGATATCCAGGATATCATATATGATAGTCCGGATTGCCTAGTTTTCTAACCCTTTAGCCGTTTTATAATGTTGCTCAAGGTGTAACACGAAGAGGCGAGTTAGAATGCAACAGGATCTGATTGAATTTAAAAGGCTCAAATCTAGGAATCCTCTTGTGAGGACTGCAGAACAACTTTTAATTCAAAACTACAATGACATCGAAAACTGGCAAACGAAATGGAGGAATAGGGTCGATCCCAAATAGTACACCCCCAACCATTCAGCAAACTTCCATCTTCCAAGGAAAACCTGGGTAGACTTAACCTAAATATGGATAGGTCTTGCCCTATCTGGTGGATTTTCGCTGTATAGATGGAACATGAGCTCCGACATTTCTGTGCTATTGTATATAGAGTGCTATAAGCTAAATGAATAAACATAAATTAGAATATTCGTTACAAATAGCTTGAATAAAAAATACAAGACAATTGGTAAGAAACAAAATATAACATGGAAGTAAAACATATAGAAACAAAAGACTTGAAAAGGTTATATTCAGGCTACCACCATTCACCAAGAGAACCAGAAGCATCGGAAATCACAACCGAGGAAGAGACTAGAAAGAAAGAAAATACAGGTAGTCGAGAAAGCAAAAAAAGTCTACTAAAATACTGCGGAAGAGCGGTGACAGACCACTTAACACAGTTCATTAACAACATTCTAAGGTACCACAAGGTACCCAATAAAGGGACTCTCTAAAAAAGAGAGAGGAGGAGGAAGAAGAATCAGCTTGCAACTTGGTTCTTAATAAGGTAATACAGTGGTATGATGATGATGATCTTTTCCTAAACAAATAAAAAAAAATCAGTGAGATTCCACTCAGCTTGTGGTAAACTAGACGTAAAGAGTAACAACTATATAATTTAACAAAACTTTTAAGACAAACTAATTAGATAAGCAATTAGACCGTCAGCTGGTGACAGATTTTGATCCAACACTTTGTTACTTTTGCCTAGAAGGGGGTTGAAGAGTGTGTTACTGTTGACTGCACATTCCTTTTCCAGTTTCCGAAAAAAAGATGTTTTGCTCTGATTTTCTCGCTTCTGCCATAACACATGTGGTTGAGATAAGGACGTGACCCTGTAATGAAAACGTAACAATATGCTACAATTTTCTCGCTTCTGCCAAGCGAAAGAATGAAGGTTGATACTGAGGGTAGTTTATAACAAAATTGGCATAAGGTTTGCTAATGGCCAGTTAAGATTAAGGAACGGAAAATATTGCGGAAACTTGAACGATTCCTCTCCTTAATTTTACTAGGCCCTTATGCCAATTTTTTTATGGAATACGCTCGATAAATTTATATTTCTGGCCAGAGAAAATCGTGTCATATTCTTAAGTTTTCTTGCTGGATCACGTCTTTATCTTAACTCTTTGGCCAAATGCTACACTTATGCCTATCATATTTGGATGCTTGATTGCATCATAAAAGTCATTTAGTCAACATAGGAGATGCGAGAACATCGAAGCAAAATATCTTTTTTTTTTTTTTGGAAAATGGAATACGATTTTTTCCAACGTCAACCATGCCATTCTCTCGCAAATTTCACTTCAGTGGCAGAAGTGAGAAAATTTTGAACCAAAATCTGTCACCAGCTGACGCTAAAATTGAAGTTTAAAAATGGAATGTTGAGGTACAGTTTTTACTTGGCAAGTTGACAAACTTTTAAGTATATTTTCATGAAAATAACATTCTGATCTTCATACGCAGGTTTTCACTAAGAAACCGATCACCGAGTAAGAGTTCGTTGTCCCCAAACGCATCCTGTTAAAATATCTTTCAAGCAAAAAATTAGAATGAGATTTCACCTGCTATAATTTTTTGCTAATACATTAACATTTATAGAGCTAATCCTGGACTTAATCCTTATAAATTGCAATATAATTTTTCGAGGCACGTTGCGTCTTTTGTCAGGTGTCCACATCCTTTACTACGTCACTGTATTTTCAATCAATTAAATAACTTTAGCGGCACAGAGTACAAGTGAAAATACCATCCATCACACCACACAAATCTTTTTAATCCGATATTTATTCCGTTATTATAAATAAATTATTCACTAGGTATAAGTGTCGTTCTGTGCGTTTATTAGAGGCCTTATTCGAATACAATTAGAGATGTGTCCGGCCACACGGACTCCGATCGTTCCTAATGAACTATAAATATATCTCGGACAATGCCTTTGTATCACTTATGTATGTTCGCATGTAATATATTAATAAGGACTGGTGGCTGTTGAAAGGCAGCAGTCCTCAAAACTTTGGTCAATCGGTAAAGTCGTGAAAATGTAGTGGAAGAGGAAGATAATGAGTTAGGTAAAAAAGAAAATGAAGAGTAGATATTTGATTAATAACACAGGGCCTTAACAATTATATTTTATATTTTTGGGTCTCTGAAAACGAATCTACAATAAATTTGCTCTCATCATTCCAATCTCAAGAATAGCTGAAAAATGGTAGAATTCAACAACATATATCCTGGAATCTCTAGATCTTAATGATCTCGAACGAACTCAACAAGATCTAAAATGATTACTTAACATAACACATAACTTCAAAATTGGATGAGCCCAATACCCAAAAACCCAAGATAAGTAAACTTAGACACAGGTCACAAACCGTCAGGTTTGAATAGTAAACCCTTTTAACCTAAAACCCCGAAAACAGGACAATGAGATAGAGCCAGAATTTGCTTGCCGTCAAGAAAATAGGCAGAATGTATCATAATGGAAATGCTGTGGAACCTTTATTTCAACGCCGTTTCATCAGGGGACTGGTTTACTCCTTGATACGGCGTTGAGTGTTTAAAATAATGGATTGGTGTTACGGTGCAAAACTATATTTTTACAGAATGTATCGTATTAATTCAATTCAATTCCTGAAGTACATGACGTTTCTAGGCAAGCGCAAGTGAAAGCGATTAACGAGGATTGTTGTTGTATTTTTTTGATCATGCTCGTAATCGAGCAAACTCTTCAAAATTGGCTGTATTCAAGATGTATTTAAAAATGCCGAGTGACATCTGCCTAGAGCGGTAGCATCAGGGTGGTGGACCAAATAAAATCTGTCCAAGTAAAAGAAGAAAAAAACCTAAGACACGCCAACCTTAGTTTAATAATTACATTAATGATGTCATGAAAAATCTATTTCAAATTTGCCCATTATTAAATCAAGGTTGACGTGTCAGAGGGTTTTTTTTTCTTTTATCTAGACAGATTTTATTTGGTATGTTCCATAATTTACGTGTACACTGTATTACGTGTCTGTAGCTGGAGTATCAGATAAGTTATTGAATTTGTACGTGAATTAAGCTATCCGCCTTTTTGAATTATGATTTCTTACATATAAACAAAATAGCGTTAAACGGGTGAGTCCAATTTACCCCTTTTCAAGGCACTTTGTCAACACTTAGCTGGACGCCCTTTTGTATTATGATTGGTAACGCTCTAGGCAGACGCCCCTAGGGAATTTGCTTCAATACATCACAATCTTGTATGCAGCCAATTTTGAAACGTTTCCTCGATCACGAGCATGCCCAAAAAAATTACCGTTTTCACCCCCTGTAACTATCTTCGGTTATTGCTTCCACTGGCGCTTGCTAGAAACGTGATGTACTTCAGGAATTGAACATTTTCTCGATGACGAGCAAAATCCGACTCTATCTCTTAGACTACAATCTGAAAACTCAAAACCCCAAAGCTGAATGACCCTAAAACCCCATAAAACTTCAAAACCAGGTCTGGCATTAATAAGCGTGAGGGTGGCTAGTACACAGTTCGATACTGGCCGAAACTCATAAACTTAAGTGAGGTACAGTTTAGTTTAGTTTAGTTGGTAAAGTATTACAACTGTATGTTTTTAAAAGTGAAAGGTACACAAGTATGAACTGTATTAAATATGTATACAAATGTTATTAAAATGGTAAGAAAATAAAATGTCCTATTTACTAATATATAGAGAACAATGTACATTATAGAGGCAAACACGTTTTGTACGTTTAAATTTTTTATTTCTGCTGGCAGTGCATTAAAAAATTTAATGCCATAATAGTCAGTACCCATTCTCGTTCGTTGCAATCTGTGGTAGCTGAGAACTAATTCTCCTCCTTTCCTTGTTGAATGGGAGTGAATATCGTTGTGTGTTCTGTAGCTGTTTTGGTTTTGTTTCATATAGACAAGACACTGAAGGATAAAAGTGCAAGGTAGGGTAATTAGTTTTAGCCCCACAAAGCTATCTCTACAACACTCGCGGTATTTTAACCCTGCAATAATTCTAACATAACGGCGTTGTAACTTAAGCAGAGCACGGAGAATGACCCTAACTTAAAATCGCGTAGAACATATTGGAGTTAAAGTATCCATGATACGCTGTCAGTAATGTGCCCCTAAAATACATTTTTTGAAAGGCTCCTTATAAGGAAAGTTATTTTACATAATTTAGAGCTAAGACAATTAACATGGGCTTCCCAGGTCAACCCAGGATCAAGGTAGACCCCTAAGAACTTCACTGGTACATCACTCTCTAGAGTCGATGGTGAAGATTGTAATGTAAAATTAATGTTCTGGGTCTTACTAATGTTGAGACTAAGCCTATTAGCTAAAAACCAATTCTCTATTTCACGCTGTTTGATTTGAGTCCACTGCAATATTGGGTCTGCAGGTTGATAGCGCAGCAATGTTGTAGTATCATCACCAAACAGGATTATCAGCAGATTCAATAAATTGTTAAAGTCATTTATCGATATGATGAGTACCCAGCACAGAGCCCTGAGGTACGCCATGCTGAATCCTGCGATTCGCGGACTGCTGAGTCTCAAAGAGAACATACTGTTCTCTTGCTTCTAAATAGGACTGTATAAAGGTGATATTGCTCGAATCAAAGTTGTAGTGTGATAGCTTTTTGATTTCAAAACTTATACAATCGAACGCCTTCGTTAAGGCCAGGAATGTACCATATGTATTATGTTTATTTTCAAAGCCCTCTGCCACAAATTCACTTAGTCGATTAATAGCCAGAGTTGTGCTCTTGTTGTTACGAAAACCAAATTGATTTGGTGTAAAGATATGATTTACTTTAAAGTAGTTAATAATTCGGTCAATAAAGATTCAAGAATTTTAGAGATTAGTGGCAATAGAGATATAGGCCTGTAATTGGTTACATCTTCGGGATCTCCTTTATTTTTAAAAACAGGTATAACTTTTGCCAATTTGAGAACAGATGGAAATATGCTTTCTCGGATGCAGAGATTAAACAAGTGAGTCAGAGGTTTGCTAACTCCATCTGTGAGATAACAGTCTCTGCTACCACTATTTTTAATGTCGGAAATTTTATCTGAAACTATTTTTTCATCTCCAATGTATTGATTTGATAAATACTCATTGCAGGAGCTATTAGAAGAAGAAAGATTTTTAATCAGCTCCTCTGCAATTGACACAACGAAATCATTGAAAACCTGGGCATTGAGGTAACATACAGGTTAGGTTAGGTCAGCTTTATTCCACACCCAAGCTTCCAAGCCCAACCTTGCAAACTCTATTGTTTCTTCTGGGGTATGAGGGTTTCATGGGTCCCGCCAAAGGCTTGTGTGATGGAAGCGTAAACCTTGATGCGTTCAAGGTACGGCTGTGGCCAGGGAATGTGCGTTTGGAATTTTGTGTTTAGGCATCCTACTGCGTAAGTTTATGAGTTTCGGCCAGTTGTTCGAAGTATGTATCTCGCTGCTCATGTGTGATCGAAGTGATCTTCACAATTATTAATGCCGGCTCTGGTTTTGGGGTTTTAGGGTTATTCAGCTTTGGAGTTTTGAGGTTTCAGATTTGTCGAGTTTTCAGGTTATGAGGTTTCGAGGTTTTAGGTTAAAAGGGTTTACTATTCAAAAGTGAGGGTTTGTATGCTATGTGTTTACCCGTTCTTTATTTTGGGTTCTTGGTTCTTGACCTGATCTAATATTGAGGTTATGTGTGTGTGTGTTTTAGGGCTTGTCGAACTCGATCGGGATCATAAGGCTGTGGAGTTATGAGTTTTTAACAGGTTACAGGGTTTATTTTGATGAATTCTAGCATTATTCAGCTATTTTGACTTAAAAAATAACTCTGACGGGATGGGACCAATTGTAGATTCGGTCAACGACCAAAAAACCATATAAGACAAGATAATATGTTTGACCGAGGAGACCTTTCGTCTATTTTTTTGTGGTCCTTTGTAAGTTATGGTCTGACAAGATACGCTCTTTCAAGCTGTTACAGTAAAACGGTTTTTCCAAAGTTAGGTTAGTTAAAAAAATATTGGAATCAGTTTCATAATTGTTAGCTAACTACTTGCTTCTCTCTCTCTATCTTTTTCTCTCTCTCCCCCCTCCTCTCTCTTTCTCTCTCTCTCTCTTACGCAGATACAGTTTTGTTTAAAATGAAGAAATCATAGGCGATTGAAATTGATCTATTAAGATTAAGTATTTCTTTATAATCTTTTCAATTAAAAGGAACATTAAACGAAACTACTTTAACTAAGTTAGGTAAGGTTAGGTCATTCTAGTTATCTGTTTTAAAACATTATTTGTTGTTTAATAAACAGGTAATTGGAATAAACTAACCGTTTTTGTTAATTTTTGCAATTTGTATGTGTTGATAGTTATGTACATTATATTTTTCTGTTAGGTTATTATTGTCTTCTTTATCGTTTTCGTCTTTCTATAGGACTTTCGTTACCTTATATGAAAATGGATGTTTGCCTTATAAATCGAAACCATGATGGCTAATAAAAAACTAGACACAAAATCTGTTATTTGCTTGGCGTATTTGGATCTAATTGATTCGTATTCATGTCTACACTACGAGCCGTTAAGCCCACTTTTCAATATAATTTTTAAGACACGCTATAACTCTACCTTCTAAAATTGGTGTTGGTCTCTTATAAAATAAGGAATAATAAATTGTACAAAGAGACCATATGTGAAATCAAAAACCTACCCATTATACTTTAATATTCAATCTTCTCAAGATTATATCGTATATCAATATATTCTTTGTTGTAAGAATGTGTTTCCATTGTAATAAAAATATATCATAAATAATTTGGATACTTCAATATGACATGATAATAGCTACAATGATGTATATGTTTATAATAAAATAGAAGTGATACGGACTCGGTTAAAACGATACAACAAAGCAATCAGAGAACTATTCAGTTGTGAAAATGTTTCCAATATGGTTGGGCAATTAGGTGTCATTATATCCAGCTTGACAATGATTCATTCATTAACTCACACACACACAAACACACCTGGTCAGTTCGGTCTTGTATGGTAGTTTGTCTGCTTTTACAGCTGTGGTTTTATAATCTTCCAACTCGTCAATACATAATTAGTATTGAATTTATTTTGTCAATATAAGTTTCGAAGTAATAAAAAATTCACCTTGGAATGACGTTCATTAAATGGGAGCTGTAAAAACGGTTAATGTTTGCCGGCAAAGTTTTCATTAATTATAATTATAGATCACATCTTTATTATGGTTATTGGATAAAAGTAAGATAATGCGAGCAATGTGTTTTGAAGTCATATTCGCATTTATGCTGGTTTTGAAAATTTATATTTTGTTCAAGTTTTGTGTAAGCTCTGCTGCTTTCACAAGTTTTATCCAAATGTGTGTATTTTTTTTTGTAAAATTCGTTAAAATTTTACCAACGATGACATTTCTAACACAAATTGCGTCACCCCTTGACCACGGAAGTCATCCCCTTGGAAAATTTGGTAAGATTTATGAACTTATATGCTACAATTCTGCTTTGAAAACAACCTCATTATTCTTTTCTGAATGATATTTGTGGTATATTTTTCAATGTCTAAGTAATTCTTGAGAAATAAAACCACAGTTAAGAAAATTGCTGTATATTCCAAACGTTTTGGGGTCTAGGTCAGACCCCGTTGTCAATGATTAAGAAACTATGGATAAAAAGGCACAATTCTAAGATGTAAAATTAAAATATGTGACAATATGTATTATTTGATTTCTGACGTAACTAAGAGAATTTTATTTGTAATATACAGGGTAGCATAGAAACTTCTAAAGATCATATAATCATAAAGTTCCTTTCAAATTGGAAGAATTTGAAAAGAAGATGTTCAGAATTTTATGTGGCGCTCCTAGGTGTGACTTTGTTATAAGATAGTGCATTCGCTAAAAATGCGACCAAAGAATTTTGTTAATTCAGTGATCCCATTAAAATCATAAAGGAAAACCTAGGAGGTTTCCCAATATTAATATTGGGTTGTTCACAAGGACATGACCATTAGCAATTTCTTCCTTAATCATCGGCAACCAGGAACGACTGAATTCTACGGAGGTAGTAGCGATACAATCGTTTTCATTTAACAAAATTAAAGCAAACTGAATTTTGAAACTGTATTTTATGACCAAAGTCCCAAGCATGTTCACAAATTTTGGATTTTTCAAATTGTCGTTTTTTTATGTAATTTTTGTGTTCGTTTAGTCGAACATTTAGAGGTCTAGAGGTTTCTCCAATATATAATTTATTACATTCACAAGGGATTTTATAAATACATTTTTTTGTATTTTGTGTTGTTATTTTGATATAATTGATTTTAGTGTATTTCTTGTTTTAAATGATGTTTTGATATTATATCTGTTTCGCTTTTTTTAAAGTCTTTCTGATAGACCCTGTATGTATAGTATAGTTATTGTATTAATGTGATTATCCTGGGAGCCAGTGTTGCTTATAACCAACACGCTATTCTAATGTCACGTTATAGGAATATTTACTTGGAAATCACCTGGTGATAGGCACAGAAATCAAATTAATTCCATATTGAGGGAAATCATGTGTAAGTAGCGTGGGGACCTTTTCCGGGGAAGATTGCTACAGACAAGACTAAAATTGAAAAACATAAACCTATCTCAACCAACACCCAGGTTAAACAAACAAGAAGTAACCTATTTTAAAACAGACCAACAATTATCTAATAATAAAACAGACATAATGAACCACGAATCCGAATCCGAATGTTCAAAAGACCAGAGAAAGAAAGAGACCGAACAAGAAGAGATTACAGAGGAAACTCAGAAGATAATCGAAGAAAGCAGAAATATATCAAACAAGAAAAACCACCAAGTGAGGTACGCTCACCTTAACCGAGAAAGCCAGAGAAGGTGCCGAATAGATTAAAATCAATACATCTAATAAGTGTGCGAAGAGATTTAAAAATACAAACACTCACCAAAACGTGATCTTTTCAAGAAAGTAAATCAACTGTCGAGCAAATTTAAACAACAGTACTGCGAAGAACTGTACAGCTGTGAGAGAGATCTAGGAGAACGACAAAAATGAATGAAAATATTTTTTTACAAACTGAAAAGAATTTCAAGGCTGTTCCACGTTCTCTAAAAGGACTTTCAGTTGTTTAAGCTTTCCAACCCTTAAAACTACCCCTAAATTAAAACGTTGAAAATATAAGTTTATACAATTAAAAAAAAAGATTATAGAGTAAACAATCACACTTTTTAATAGAAAATAAAATATAAAATTATGAATTATCTGTAAATGAACTAAATCAAATTAGTAATTAATTATAAAGAATTTACATTACAATACATAAAAAAGACATGACAAACAAAGAACATTAATAAATATCGTCAATAAAAATAATTATTTATGACTCAACATCAGAGTCGTCTGATCTGCTGTCCTCAAGATTTTCTTCCTGATCAATTGGAGTGCTATTCTGGCAGTTATCTTCACCGCATGTTCCACTAGTTATATTGCAAAACAGCCCGACTCTTCGGCATCCGCAAGTGGCTCCGCAACCTTTTTTGCAGTTGCAAACAATCATTTTGAGCAACTCTTGCGGTGCAGATAGATCAGTAGTTTTTATTGGATTCAATGGCCCTTCATTACTGACCCACCCCCAATCAGTTGGTTGAATGTTTTTGTACCCAGCCAAATTTGTTTTTGGACCATAACTCCTTTAATCTTGAAGCTATCACAACTTATAAAAAACTACTTTAAAGGTAATTAAAGGAGCTACAACTTTTTTCATTACAATATATAGTGAAAAACCTTTTAGTTTAAACGGTGAAGGGTCAAAGGGCTCGAGAGAGACTGTGATGGTGCTGCCCCGCGCTCTTTAAACAATCATATCTCTCTCAATTTTTATGTGACAGAAAAATAAAACAAACCAAAATTTTTATCAAAAAGGCCTACATTTTTCATTATTATACTTTTTTTACGTATCTTACATTCTGTTTCAGATATTATGAAAAGAATTTGAATTTTTTTTCTTTTTTTCTTTAAATCGTGATTTTTTTGAAAAATATGTGTCCTAAAGCAGCCAAACTACTACAATCCATCAAACTCTTTATATTATAGTTAATTCTAAACGAAACTCGATTAATTTTGATTTTGGTGGAAATGGTACGTATAAAACCCATTGATTTAAAAAAACATTACATGTTCCTCTTATTTGCATTACAGCTCACTCATTTTAAATGCAAAAGACTTTTAATAGCAATGCTCATTTTAAAGCTTATTTCAAACACTATAAAATCATTTTTCATTAGAATGCATAAAATGTATCCGCTCGCCGCTAGATGGCCTTGAATACATCGATTAAATTTCAGACAAAATAAAAAACGGCTTTGATCTTTAATATCTGGCTTAACATTGCACTTAGAATACTTTGTTCACTTTTTTATCTGCTACAATTTTGTTCATCATAAAATTTTTGTTAAAATGCATATTTTTGGAGATATGTGCCAAAAAATAATGAAAAACGTGAAAAAATTCCGAATTTTCAATTGCCAATAACTTGAAAAGTATTGGGAAAATTACACCAGCGAGAAGGGGTGACTAACACTTTTGAAGTTAGAGGTTAGATTAGCCTAATTCCAAAATTTCATGTAAATCGATTACTAGCAAAAAATTTAGAAGGCAGAATGCTTTAATGACTGCACTAATACATCTGAAAATAAATAAGGTACGAGGAATAGATCACATAAATGCTGATGAACTAAATACAATGGAAGAAGCATAGAGACATTCTTAGACATTTGCAATAAGATCTGGTACACCAGGAGGTGGTCAGTGGACTTAAATCTATATTTGTCCCTTTACATAACAAAAGATTCTACCAAAAACTGCGGATAATCTAGGACAGTATCTTTAATATCACAAGCAAGCAAAATCCTCCTAAGAATAATAGATCATCGCTTACAACGCTCTCTGGTCTCAAAAATACTACTGAGCAAGAAGGCTTCGTGAAGAGAAGAAGAACACGACACCAAATTTTCAATATAAGATAACTAATCGACACATCAAGAGAATTTAATTCGTCTGGGTTACTGAGCTTTATCAATTACAAAAAGGCATTCGTTTGTGTAAAATGGGAATGCCTGTGGTAGCTACTAAAAGAAATAGGAGTACTTAAACACCTTATAAGTCTAATAAAGGTCAACGAGGCAAATGAAAGCCATGGTAAGGATAAATAATCATACTTCATAGACATTTAATATATCGAAGAGGTGCGACAAGAATATATACGTGATGTAGACGATATATCGTTACTAGCGAATGAAGAGGCAGAAATGAAGATAATGTTAGATAGAGCAAAAGAGGTAAGCTGGGCCTGGAAATACATTTTATACAATACAAGTCTACATTTATGGTCATTGATAGAGGTGAAATCATCCCACAATCGAACATTCCAAATATAGAAAATGTAGACGAATTTGAATACTTGGGATCCCTACTAAGTAAACAACCAGGATGTGAAAAACAAATAAAATGACGATGCAAACATCAGAGAAGAATAAATGCGTTTGAAATGTGGTGCTGGCCGTAGAGAAACGCACCATATCTATTTTAAAGGAGTTAAATCTCAAAGACAGACGAACCTTAAAATACTTTCGACCCACTAAAAGACTAGAGGGAGACAACCTGGAAAAAGTAATAATACAGGGATAGGTGGAGTAAACGACCGAGAGGCAGGATTGATAAATAGACCAAGTAAAGAAATTCACAAATACCCCAATGCAAATCTTACTAACTGAAACAATGGATCGACAAACATCCAAATCTAAAGTAAATAGATGTACCTGATTTCATAAGATCACGATTTCTTAGACATGAAAATACGAATAAAAATAAGATAAAGTAGCGCTGTGAGTGAGTTTCTTTATTTTGGCTTTCAGAAATTATTTGGATTGTGATGTGTTACTTTGCTAAGAAAAAAAAAGTTATACAAACTTTATATATGTACTTATTTATCAATTTATTATTCTAAACGTCTGCTCCGCTCTAGCGATTGCCAGATCGTAAGAACATATTGAGGAGGAGCTTTATTTTGTTAAAAATATACTGCATCAATTGAGGATATTTGCAACGTGAACCACAAACGAGAAAAAAATTTACTCTTTAAAAAGAAACATAGATTGGACGTGAGATCTACAGTTATACAGATCTACAGTTATTAACAATGTTTTAGCTATAAAATAAAGAAAATTGTTGTTAAAAAAATCCAAAATGTACGTCTCTTATTCTTATATTATTATTATTATTATATTTTAATGTTTTATTTTCAACTTTTTAGTTTATTTGAACTCAGGTAGTTTTTATTCTTTTTTTTTTATTTTGTATGTATAACCTTAATTGATAGGACCAGGTAACATCGAAAGCCTCAACATTACACAATGATACATTTTCAATTAAATTAACAGGTAAATGTTTACGAACAAAATGTACTACTACGCGTTGACTTAATAAGCCCAAAATATATTTATGCCTTATGGACCACGCCATGTAACCTTTCTTCAACTTTTTTTGACAACTCTGTATACCTATGGATAATTCCATTCCACCCTATGTACTAACCATATCCGGTACATACAACTACCCATGGACAAGCATAAATTTGTTAGCTGCCTTCTGTAAACTATAGGAACGAGGAGAATCCATCCCATATTTATAGAGTCAAATCCGTCCTATATTTCAACCATAGTATATAACTCCTTGTGGGCTACTCCATAAATTATTTCATTTTTAACATTTTATATTATCGCCCTGTGTAACATTAATTCCTGTCCACACTTTATGCAACTTTTTATGGGCTATAAAATAAATAATTTTTAATCACACTGTATAAATATAATTCAACTCCAGCATATATTTCAACCATGATTTGGTCCACATCATATAACAGTTTTTTAATCACCCTATATAATTTTAATTTCAGATTTTTTCCAACATTTTTGTTCCACCAAACGGCCACTCCACCTTGTATTCCAACCATCCTGTATATACGGCTGCCTATGGACCACTCCGTCATATATTTCAATCATCCAATAAATGCAACTCCTATCACTTTACTTTATGATTTTGTTTGCTATAACAAAACACCCTGTGTATAAACGCACCAAATAGCAGTTTAGAGTTTGACATGTATTGTCACTGAATTTTCGTTAGGCTGGGAGAATGTGACAACCTAAAGCACCGTCTTCGCAAAATGAAAAAATTTTAATTTAAATAGGTATTTGTCTGGTATACAAACAAAACGAGCTTGGTACTCACTGATTTAAGGAGCCGAAAATACTATGCTTTACTACCTATTGAGATTTACGTAGAAAATTTTCAAATTCGCAATTAAAACTTCGAGTGCCTAAAATTCCCGCACTATTACGTCGGAATTAAAATATTTATGAAGAAATGTCCCTTATGTCATTTAAATAAAATTTTTGATAAGAATTTTGGAATTTTTGGCGATTTTCTGCAGAACTACAAGTTGCACGTCGTAGAAAAGTATTTGAGATCACCTAGGGATCTTCCTTAATAGATTAAACGCTAAAGAACTATACATCCATAAAGAGTTTTCGAAAAATCGACCAATATGTTAGGGATAATGGTCGATTTGCATGCACGCATGTGTTCATTCACAAATTTTATTACTTTACCAATAGAATTCTTTTCCAAAATTTGAAGTTTCACCAATCCGGATATACACTCTATTAAACAAGACCATATTCATTCAAAACGGTTCACCACAGGAGAAAAAATCAGGTTACATGCATACAAAAAAAAAAAATACGCAACGAATTGATAACCTCCTTCTTTTTGGAAGTCGGTTAATAAAACGAGAGGAAATACACGCATGGAGAGAAAAATAAAAATTATTAAAATTAACAAGACAAAAATAAAGCAAGAAAAGAAACAAAGTATAGATTTTCATTAATATCTTTTTAACGGGTGTGATTTCAATTAAGGTGTTAAATAGGGTTCATCCCATGGATATACATATTTATAAGAAAGAAAAAAATAAAGAATTAATTTTCTGTTTCATAATCTAAGGAACAAAGTAACGCATTTAAGCCTGTACTAGCTCATTTGAATTGTTTTTCATTTGTCTAAAACATTGCACATAGTAGCACACACGGTTTCACGTGTAGCTAGCGCTAGCGCTAGCGGTTTTTGAGGTTTTTGTTTAGACAAAAACGCATCGATAAACAATGTTGAATTCTATACAAATTAGTCTTATTTTGATCGCAGAACATGGTAGTATTGGTTTTTTTCTAGTCTACTTTTGTCACCAAAAAGTCTTGTTTCTGTCAATGACAAGAGCTACAAATATTTGATGATATCTTGAACGAATTTCCGTTGCCCAATTACGATTTTTAGTAACCTATACAATCAATTATCACTCTTGTAGCACTTTATTTTTTGTTTTTTAAACATCGTTAAGTGTTTGGTATATAATAGACAGTATATTTTGAGTTTAAATTGGAGCTAACTTTCCGATAAATTGAAAATAATTTCCTACATTAGTTTCAATAATTATTCAGAAGTCTTAATGTAAAATGTTTACTTGGTACTTGTACAGGTATTGTATATTAATTGGATGTTATATTTATTTATGTACTACAATTTATTGATTTTCTGTGAAAGAAGAGCCCCTAATGTATACGGCCAGCCGCAAAATAAGATGCAGCTTCGTGACGTGAAGTCACGGCGGAAACTTGCAATCCACGTAAATATATGTGACTGCGATATCCAGTAATGCGGGGTCAACTGACACAGATAATGTTTACGGTGACCTGCGGAACGCAGTGTTTATGCCGCAGTTTGTCAACGTGAGTGTGTCCAAAGCATTTAAAAAATTGAAGAAACTAATCGAGCCAGTGCGAATTCGTCAAGTTTTATATGATACAAGCCATGAAGACCTTCTGGGGTCCGAGGACTCCGATTCTGAAATGGAATAATCAAAATATGCAGGAATCACCATACTTGATGCAATGAAACTGCTGTCTGTTTTGCGATCTTCGTCCCCAATATTCACTCTGTCACAGTTTGCGCCTGGCCTAAACTGGTCCCTGTTTCTTAGAAAGAAAATTAAGTAGTATGTGTTTTTCAAGATCAAGGTAGTGTGGTGTCGGTCGGACCGAAGTGTCGAAACAAATCCTATTTCAATTTTAACAGTGTGGGACTGGGTTAAGAAGCTTTTGCTTCCAAACAGGCAAATGTTAAGAGGGTAAGTAACTTTTGTAACATAGTTTAATTTATTTATCAGTCAACGTCTGATGTGAATATCGAAATCGTTTGCTTTTGCCAACTACTGACATGACGATACAAAATAACAAAGCGGTAGGCAGAGAAACATTAATCAAACAAATGAAATTCATTTCGTTTAATAAGTGAAATAATGACTGATTTAATATCACAGTTTCACCCTGAACCGATAAGATTTTTAGCGGCAAGACTAGAAACTCATTAGGAGTTGTGAACGAGATAAACTTGTGCGTTAAATCCAACATTTTATCTGGTATCAATTCGAAATAAATTAATTTTATCGGCTTATTTTCCAGGAACATTGAAAGCTCAACAAACACATTCGTCACACATTTCAATTATAACGTTTCGTTTTCTGATTGAAAATTAAAATCATAACATATTAATTTTGGAAATGACACAATTAATTTAAAACTCTTGCAATGTTAATCACAATAAATTAGTTTTATCTGAAATTAACTTGAACCGTGACACCAATTTAAAAAAATTCAAATTGTATATACATCATATAATTGACTTTAAGTGTGTGTAAACAGTTTAGTGTGTGGTCCGTGGTCTGATAATCCCGTCGGTTTATCGAAGAAATTGATTCCGATTTGATTGACATATTGCCGTTTCGTACCATTTAGATAGTTTATAATAATATATAGTTGTTTAATGAGCGATATGACAAGCACTTTGAACAAACGATTGGAATAATAACCTATTTTTCCGTTGCCACTGAAAGATATACATTCTGCGACCTTAGTCCGGCTATGTTCAGTGTACCATTTATTATAGAACGTAGGGTCTATAAAATTTTTGGATCACCAACCCTTTTAGTAGAAAAATAAATTATAGTGTAAAAAAATTAAAGAAACACGCTTTAATAGTATAAAGTGGAAAATAATTTTTAATTTTGAAGTGTTTATATTATAGCAACGGAAAGTCTAACAACCATTTATGATTATTTAATTCGGAATAAGATTAAAATAGAAATTAAATTAGTAAGAAAATAATTGAAATTATAGTAAAAAAGCGTGGAGTGCTTGATAATAAATGTTACAATCATTTGATTCGTTGCTGTTTAGACAAATAGGTTTAATATGAAAATATGTGCACCCCACGCTTTTTTACTTTGAATTGAATAATTTTGTTACTAATTTCATTTCTATTTTTATCTTATTCCGAATTAATTAATCAGAATTGATTGTTAGACTATCTGTTGCTGCAACACAAACTCTTCATAATTAAAAATTATTTTCTACTTTTTAGTTCGGAATACTATTAAGGTGTGATTTTTAATTTTTTTAAAATATAATTTATTTTCTTAATTTTTAGTCTCAAAACCACATCAGTAAGTAAAATTATTGTTACTCAGGGTCTATCAAAAATTTGTTATATACCTAGGGCGGGGTATAGTAGGTATGGGTTCAAAATTTTTTCGAAGCAGTTGCATGTACTGGGTGGTTGAAATAAATGATAGGGTAAAGTTATTGTTAAAAACTGTATAACGAGGGAAATATAGAATCAGTCAATACTGTGGAGAGGATTTATATTTATACAGGGTGGTTTTAAAGATATAAGGGCGCTTGCAATTATAGTTGTACAGGGTGGTTCAGAAAATGATAGACAAATAAGTAATAAATGGGTGGTAAGCAATACACAGAAGCATATATAGAGTGGTCGCAATATAGAGTGAACTAGAGTTATACTTATAGAAAGATCCAATTAATAAAATAAATAAAGAGAGAGAGAGAGAGAGAGAGAGAGAGAGAGAGAAGAATACCCTTAAATATTAATTAAATCAGATAAAAAAGAAGGAAATAGTGATTGATTGCATAAGATTTCTAATTTTTTTTAGTTTTATTTTATGTGAGTTGAAGTTGGTTCTTTTTTAAAAATACAAATTATTAAAATTTAACTTTTTCCGAAGATATCGGAAAAATTAGAGAATTGAAGATATTGTTTGCAGCGATATTTGACGACAGAACCCAAAACCAAAACCACTTTTCCATTGCCACCTTTTTTCAGCTATACGATGACTTATTCAGATTTGATATGGGACCTTTTCGTTTTTTGGTGATGATCATTAACTTTGTTTCTCATATGGCTGCCACATTAGATTTTTCCATAGAAAAATAGTTTCCAGCACATTGAGTTTCACAAATGAAGAAAAACGAGATATGTTTAAAGTTTATAACAAATTTGATTGAAACAGTACGAAAACAGCTACGAAAAGACAATAGCTTAGAGAGTACTAATGTTTTACTAATATGTAAAATTAATTACGAAATAAAAATGAAGAAATATGATACATATTAAAGGTTTCAGTTATACTTGTGATTACCATCTCGGTTCGTCGTTTTTAGAAAGATATACCATTCGTAATGATTTTTTTCATGGGTCGTTTAAATCTCATTGTGGTTCTGAAGCGCCACGCCATCGAAGCCTATTAGTCTTTAACACATGATGTGAATAGAAATTTTGTGGTTATTAAAAACACGTGTTTCACATAATTGACAGATATAACTAATAGTCGTGGATAGGAAATCAGATCATTTTCTGGTATAATGGCCTGAAATTATGACGAGCCAATTATCACTCGAAGAGAACTAATTTTTACATTATTGGCAAATGTAATATGGGGTCAGTGTGCTTCCTGGGTTTAAGCAGTGATAATTCCGCTCTGACGAATGCTATTGCCCTTTTTAAAAGAATTATTTGCATTAATTTTGATTAACTGGCTGTGACAGTTTAAGGTTAATACAGCTTATCATAAATTTATGTTTGTGCAATAAACAATGAAATAAATAAAAATTGTTATGCCCACTTCAAATTATACACTCTTCTTCTTCTTCTTCTTCTTCTTATTCTTTAAGGATTTCTGAGTGAAAAGTGGCTAGGCGAAAAGAGCTTTGATATCATATACAAGTTTTGAAATGTAAAATTGTTAATATCACGAATGTACTATGACTTTTGATCCTAATAAAAATGTAAAGGGAAAAAACTGTTTCTTGTAATGAAATAAACCAATGTTCTTAGCGTACTATTAAATATTTTGGAGAATAATTTAATTAACACTCATTTTATCTATCACTTGAAATGACGATGTTCGTAAAATAAATGTAAATGGGGAGATTATGTACAAACTATATACAGGACAGGGCAGCCATGAATCTCTGGCTTTTTCACTAACACTAAAACAAACCAATCACTAGTGTAGCGTCATAATCACTTTATAAGCATCTATGGGTAGTAGTCTGGATAATCACTTTATAAGCATCTATGGGTAGTAGTCTGGATAATCACGATTATTTTATATAATTTTATTTGGAAATTTTCCTAACCTAATTCTCGCTCACATGCGGCTGCCCTGCCATCTTAACCGCAAGTCCAAAAATTATACACTCTGAAACAAAATTATCGAATATTTTTTGTTATCATTATTACTCGAACAAAATTTTAAATTATTGATGTAAATTTCTTTATTTGCTAATGTTACTCATCTAGTAGACGAATAGATTCATTTTGTTTTGAAATATTTTGGCATTTAATGGCGTATACTTTCTTTAGCCCTTTTTTGAGTTTCAAAAATTCCGTACATTAATAAAGAATTATAGTGAATTAAGTTATTTGCAGTGAATTTAAATAATTGGTTAGTGATCATTATTAGTTGTGTTCTCTATTTAAGACATTGCAGGGAAGCTGAAGGAAATATATAAACAAATTGACGAGGACAATCTACAGTCGAATGTTTTGAAAAGATACCAAGATATCAAGAGACTGGAGATTTTGTACGTAGATGCGGCCAAGGACGTAAAAGGTGTACATCAGCAATTGTTGAGCTTTTGTGGTACTTAATTCTACCCGAAATCGGACATTGACAACCACATATCTCAAAAATGGGTTACTAAATGTAAGGCAAGTTAATGTTAGTTCGAGAACATTTAGAAGAAGATTAAAGGAAGTGGGTTTATAGCGAAAATTACCCGGCAAATTTCCACGTCTTCTCCAAAATCACAAAACTCGACGATTGCTAGTTGCCAAAACACATACCCAGTGGAATATTGAGAACTGGAAGAACGGTCAGTTCATTGATTAGATTAGAATACAATTATGGAAGCCAGATGGGCGAAATCATGTCCATAGAAGAGTTGGGGAAAAATACAGCAGATGCAACCTTACAAAGACTGTTTTGGAGGTGGCGGTTAGTTATTGGACGAATGACAAGTGGCTGTTTGTTACATGTGGGCCATATTGGATACGACAGGTTCACAGGTATGTACGATAAAGCTCTACCAGACTCAGCTGGCAGAGTGACTAATTACCTTGACGAAGTCCAGATTTAAAGATTAGATTGGCCACCATATAGGCCAGACTTAAATCCCATTGAGAATCTATGAGATGAGCTAAAACGTCGTATACGACGAAGAAATACTTTTCCAAATGCACTCAGAACATCTTCGATTTGCGATACAACACGAATGGAATGCAATTCTTCAAGAATATATTTAAACTCTAATTACTAGCTTGGTGAGAAGGATGCGAGCAGTAATTAGAGCTCAAGGTGTGAGTACTCTTTATTAATTATGCCCTTGAGATCCACTCAAAAAGTTTTATTCACCTCTGTAGCATTTAAGTTGAAACTAATTATACTTCATTTTCAGTACACATAGACATACATTAAGCATTATTTTTTTACGATTTTCTATCAATAATAATTAATATTCTTTATTTAAAATGTGTAAAACAAACTGATCTTTCTTGCGTATTAATCGCTAACAGTTATACACATTAAAAAAAATTAAAAATAAAATATTCGATAATTTTATCAATGAGTGTAGTATAAGTTTGAAATCGATTTTAATAAAATCAAATACCAGGATAATTGAAACCCTAAATTATTTTCATGTTTAACTTTTTGTCAAAGTTTATAAAATAAGTTATGCATATTGTTTTAAAGAGTTGGCTCCGTCACGGTAGGGTTCCCTGCATTTTGGTATAATGAAGTGAACCATTTCTTTCATTTAAATTCTGAACTGTATTATTCTTTGTGGATTTAGTCATCTAAGTCAATTTTAAATGCCATAAATCAAATTTTCATTTTGCAATCTATATCAATAAATATAAAGCCATTGACAACGAAGTCAGAATAGACTTTGAAACGTTTGGTATTCCTGCAATATACGTAGTTTTATTTCTATTGTGGTGTTATTCCCCAAAAAAACATAAAAGTAATAGAGCAATGGTTAAATTCGGAAAGATTTGCAGTTTTACTGGCCCAATATAATCACATTTTCGGATTTTTGTAAAAAGTCATGGCTTACTAGGTATTTTGAAAACGAAATTCTGTCGATTTAGTCAAATCCCTCTAGCTCCTTCGTTTTTGATTTTTTAAAAAAGTGTAAATATCAAAATTGTATCCCGAATATGATTTTCATGTCCTCGTTTGCTCTTTTTTTGAATGGAAACCATAGTTGGCTGTGACCTCAAAAAATCAAATCGGACATTTATAGAGCTTTTCAACGATATAATACTAGATATAGTTGTTCATAAAAATAACGGAGTTATGGATGCTTTTCTCTCTTATTTTCACTTTCAACGTAGTTAGCCATGAAATAGATTGATTTATTAATAACTATTCCAAAAAACATTGAACGATTTTTTTATTAGGTATATCAGATATAACGAAAAAACTAAATAAATAGGTACTTACTAAAAACTTCAGAAATTAAAGTACATAAAGTCCACCATTGTTATTTAGACAAAAATTGCATCTTTTTAAGATTGACATTACCGCTTTCCTCACAGACCGCTTAACAATTTTTTCAATTGCTTCTAATACCGCCTCCCTTAGATCACCAACTGTCTCACACTTTCTTTTGCATACTTTGTTTTTTAACGCACCCCATAAATAGAAGTCTATAACTGTCAAATCGGGAGACCGGTGTGGCCATTCGCGTGGGCCATTTCTTCTATCCAAGAGTTTGGATAGATATTATCTAAGTGTTGTCTTAATAATAACGAGTTATGAGCAGGTATTCCAATCATGTTGGAACCACTCAGTTTCTAAACGAGTTCTCAAATTCAAATTATGCAACATGTCTTGAAAAGTGTATTGCAAGAAATGCAAGTAGCGCTCTCCAGTAAGTGATTCGTCATAGATAAAAACCCCAGAATATTAGACTCTATGATACCACCCCAAACATTGAAACCAAATTTTATCTGGGGTCGTCTTTGTTCTACATGGTGAGGTTTTTTTTTAGCCTAGATATGCTCATTGTATCTATTGAACAAACCGCAGTTAGTAAATCTAGTTTAATAACTATATCGAATATTATATCCTTGAAAAGCTCTAAAAATGTCCGATTTTTTGAAGTCATAGCCAACTATGGTTTCCATTCAAAAAAAGATAAGTTTGTGTCATATCTCGAAACCGAGAGCTGTCGCGCAAACGAGGATATGACAAGCATATTCGGGATACAATTTCCTTCAGTTTTGATATTTACAGTTTTTTTATAAAATCAAAAACAAAGGAGCTAGAGGGATTTGACTAAATTGACAGAATTTCGTTTTTTCAAAATATCTAGTAAGCCATGACTTTTTACAACAATCCGAAACTGTCATTAAATTGGCCCAATTTAATCATTGCTTTATCTCCGCTAGTTTCGGAGATTCCCATACTGATCATACAAAAATTCACCCTGTATATCTACACCTTTGGCCTTAGCATAATGTAATTTATAAGTTAATCTATTCGATTAATTGGAGGTCAAGATGTTTCTCCAATATAAAATGTATTACATCGGACAACAATTTTATATTTTGTATTTTGACTTGTAATTTTTTATTTTTTTTATTTTGCCTATTCCTTTTAATCTTTGTGAATGGCCCTGTAGGTATATACCGTGTGGAAAAGTCAAATAGAATAAATTCGATAACGAATAATGGAGGGCGTGTTTGGAAAAATACTTGGACACGTCGATTTTTATTTTGAATGTACATTTTTTCAACAACAAAAAAATTATATAGGGTGTGACATGTGACAGTGGCCAATACCAACTTTCTTATTTTAAATGTGTATTATTGATTTTTTGGATTCCCCAGAAGATTTTAGACATAATTCATGTACAATGTCCTACACCTATTTTTAACTGTTTCGGAAATATTAAGTGTTTTCAGATTTATTACAAAAACTAAAAAAATAAAATTATTTTATTTCACAAATTCGCTACATTACACTAAAAACCTAATAAGTAATACTGATTATTTCTTAATAATATAAAAAAACATTAAAACAATGTCGGAAATGTTCAAAATGCTCGCCGCGAACGTCTTGGCAAAGTGCAAATCTGGTATAAAAATGTCTTCTAACATTACTCAACATCTCAGGCATGACTGATCTAATCGCAAGCGTGATTCCTCCTTTTAGGTCATCTAAGTTGAAGGGTTTAGTTTTGTATACAGTGTATATCAGGAGATGGTTCTGACTATTCTATCGATCCGCGCCTCCCAATCCACCGATTTGGAAAAAGTTGGTTTAGGTACTGCCGGACATTGATTTCGTAATGGGGCGGTGCTCCATCTTGCTGAAACCATATTGTATTGGCAAGAACTTGTGGGTTTTCTGGATCAGAATATAAGTTGGCACGACATTATTTTGAAGCAGTTCTAAATATTTATCTCCATTCAAGTTGCCGTCAATGAAAAAGGCACCTACGATATCATATTCGACAATTCCTGCTCAAACATTAACTTTTTCAGGATATTGCTTATGTGTCTCTGTCATCCAGTGAGTGAATTGTAAATGTGCTATCATCAGAAAACAAAACATCTTCTAATTGAATCATTGTTATCTAACCTTACCATGATTTGTTCACAAAAATACGTTCTCCTAATAGGGATGGATTTTACTTTCCTTTAGTACTGGAAAATTTATGTGTGGTTAACCCTAAACAGTGGATCTTCTTGAAACTCGAGCATAATATCCAATTTCGTATTATCACTTACAGCATTGGCAGCTACTTTTTTATCTGTCTTACATGACCAAGCTCGCGAAACTGCTTTTCTATTTTGCTAATTGTTCCTTGGGATACAGGCGGCAAATTTGGAAAATTTTCGTGAAATAAGCGTGAAACTTCCATTTCTGTCCGTGTGTTATCTCCATAACCAATCATTTGTAGAATGGTTATTTTGTGCATTTCTGTTAAACGAACTATTTTTCTGATATTATTGCGTACAGTTCACGAAATTCAAACGACTATAGCACTGACACAGTTCATCACTGTCATGCAGGCAGACAACAAGATGCTAAGGCTATGAGTTTTGACGAAAATAAAGAAAACTGTTTTTTGTAAATCAGTAAAAAGGAAGGAAGGAATGATTTTTGCTTACTATCTCAATATCAAGAGCTAAATGGGAATTAAGTATTGAGTGTAATGTTAATTTGAGAAATAAAATAATTTTATTCTACTAATGTTAATTACTTGTAATAAATCTGAAAACACTTACCTTGACATGATATTCAAAAGCCGGTGATGTCAATATATTACAAACCAGTTTCCTATGTTTCGGTCCCTAACTAACCTACTGAAATATAAAAATATTTTAAATATCGATTAATGTAATATCACACCAAGACGGTTTGTCTCGTCATTATTCTTCTCAAGCCTTTAATTAACGGCAACAATCAAATTACTTCGTCAAACGGGCTATTAAGAGCATTCAGTACGAAATTAAAGAAACAATCAATTAAGGCAATTATTCGTTTTACTTTATAATAACCGCAAAGTGATAAATGAAGGAATACTTTCCCAAACACAATGGATATTATGCTACTAATTACAAAAATCATGTTGAAAAGTTATCTGAAAAATGTCATCAGCAAAGTAGCAAACGTGTAAAATGGATGGTCCCATGGCCTCTAAGAGGTAACATTCTGTAGATTTGTGCTATAGATAATTAATGTAGAAGAAGCCGGCACAAAACATCTTAAAATGCTAACCTATAAATCTCTTTTAATTATTGTTCGGATATCATAATAAATCATTCGTAGAAAAGTGGCTAAAAAATTGTGAATGCAGAAGTGGATTTGTGCCATTAATCATTTCGACTATTTATTAAAAAAAATTTAACTGATGCCATTGTGCACAAAGGTCTGGTTCTTAATTAATTTTCTACAAATTTGTGACAGTTACACACAGAAAGTTGTGGAATCATAATTTTTGTTCTGATGAATGACGATATCGATAAAGATTTTAAAACGCTATGGAAAGGTTCATTATGAGTTCTTTTCTCAATTTAATTTGCATTTGAAATTTAGGAATACACTGAAACAACTTTTTCACTTAGTTACAAAATAATAAGTAAAATAATAGCATTTGTGATTAGAGAATTTGTTATTCCATTAGCTGCTATGCCTATCTAATGATTGACTGTTAACTTCTATAATTATACCAAAAGCTTAATTTAATGATAAGCATACATATTTTAAACACAAGAGACGTCTTCAAAAATTCTACAAATATCTTAAAAAATCAGCAGAAAATCAAATAATTAATTTGCCATAATTAAATATATATTGTTTATTCTTTCTGAAGTAATTAAGAGAGTATTGTTTATCTAATTATTATTAATAGTTTTATATAGTTTCAGGTGTTTAACTTTACAACAACGAATGAGTATTTTATTGTTGATAAAGAATATTATATTGTGCCTTTTATTTCAGGCAATTTGTGAAAATTTTTAGTCAGTACTCTCTATTTCACAATTTTTAGTAATTTATCAAGGGAGTTGAAAAATATAGATGAAATTTGCTTAAAAATGAAGCACATTCATATTTGGCCAATTGAAAAAAACTTCATAGAATTAAAAATTGCATCCAACTACTAGCATAAATCTGGTTTTAATTTTTCTTAGAAACATTGGGATCATGGCACCCCCTTCCAAATCGAACATTGACAAATAACTTAAATTAAAAAAATATGATAATTAAATCCAAAATAGGTAAGCAGTTTCGCAGTTATTGTTGTTGAGGGGGTCATTGATTATTTTGTTTGTAATAAAATAATCAAAAATAGGTAACCTTTGGCTGCTGCTGCTCCATATTATTATGATAATTGGGTTTCAATCAAATTTGCCCGACATAAATCATGAGGTTGTTTTTGGTGTTTAGTACAAAACTTCTCATGGTCAGCTGAAGTGATATTAGTTTAAACAAAAGTCTTTTGTCACACAAAGAATCGTACCTATATGTAATTAGATAATGTTTCAGATAGCTTTAGATCTTACCGTGTTTGAATATATATTGGGGTGTCTTGAATAGCACCATGTTCTGGCTATAGATTTCAACTGGTTTCAGATTTAGTATTTTACGTTCCAGGGTTGTGCTGCAGGCTTAAAACATTTTACAATATTAGCATAATTATGACCACGTAACTGGTCAAATGTAAAAAGTCCACAAAATTCGGACATTCAGAAAATAATCTAATTTGACCAAAACACCGGACTGATTCGGACTAGCTTGACAACGCTGTTATGCTTCAAGTTGGTACAAACAAACCTATTAGGTTGTTCGTATAGACAATCTCTCGATTGGGAGTCGATACCAATAAGCTGTAGTTCATTCGCAGCTTTCACCCACCAAAAGAAATAATATTGTAATGTTTTTATTTTCACACTCCGGTTCAGTTCTTGAATTTATTTAAAAACAGTCTAACTATTTAACACAATAAATTATTTTAACAATACCGCAGTAGAATACAAAATGAATCCCATCGCCAGCTGTCCGTATTTATATATTTCTCTCGGAATTCTCTAGTAAGTCACCGAAACATCGGAAAAGGTGTTCTAGAAGCTTCGACAAAATTCGACGAATTCCCATTAACGCTAGCGGTCGGCCTCGGGTCGATAGACAAACAATATTTCGGCTTCCCAGAAATATCTGAAGAATGTCGCTTCTACGAATTGTATGATGGCTCGTAACAATTTGATTCCTTCTTTATTGTCCACTTTTTCTAGTCTTCTAATGATATTTGTATATTGCAGGCTACCTTCAGAAGTATATGCGCTAAGACTATATCCGCATAACTTGAGCTGTGGCGTAAAACAATGCAAACATATTATTTATACCATATTGTTCTATTTAAGTTTATTATCAACTTTGAATAGAACAAATTAACCTTTAGAAAATTGTAGCATTTAATAATCGAAGCAGCTTATTTAGTACGTAGTACGTACTCCTATACACATCAAAAAGACAAAAACGTTACATTACATGATATAAGACTAAAAAATTTGGCACCGATTCGAGAAAAAATCGATTTCTTGGTTGAGCACTAGTAGTGTGAGTACGTTCGAACATTTTGATACGTGTTTAAAGTTTCTATGTGAGTGTATTCTGGTCGCGTTTTAGAAAGCCGACTAGAGTAATATCAGTCTTAAAAGATAAACTTTGAGGCCGTTTATTTCCTGGCATCTTTTAAAAATTCATAAGTGAACCAATGGGATGGAATTTTTGAGATTCTGGTTATAGTCCTTTTAAGAAGGTGAATGGTACAGTGGATATTGTACCACACATTAGATTAATTATAGTTTAGGGTACGCAATCGTAAAGTGGAGAATACCACGTTTTGGGATAAATATTTTTGATTTCCCTTTTTAATGCTGAAAACTTCTTGAAATAAGACTATAATTTGTATGGGTCCAGTGGATATGAGTTTTCTATGAAGAAAATAGTGTAAAAGCACACATATGGTATAAAGATTATTAATCCTCAGTTGTACAAAGTAAGGTAAATTGCTATCACTTGGTTTTACTCGTATCTTATTAAAGACATATCATACAACATCTTGAATCATGATATAAAATTATAGCTGATATTGCTAATAACATTTAGTTTGAAGATTTAATGTTCTGAAATTTAAATGACATAGGACATTCTGTTTTTGTTAATCTATTTACCGTATACATATATACGAGGGTGAATCAAATATGAACCGGACTTTTCTGTTTCTCGCCCTGTAGGTAATTCGAGTGGCGTGACGTCTCGATATATGTTAGGTAGGGATGTTAAGAAAAGGGGAGTTCGTCGGTTTGGCGAGGCGTAGTCGATGCGCTGTTAGTAGCATCATGTCAGAGCAAGAGGTGCATACGTCTGTTGCGCAACGTGTTGTTATCAAATTTTTGGCGCGGGAGGGCGTTAGACCGTCTGAAATTTTGCGTCGACTATCTGCACAGTTAGGCAATGAAACACTTTCAAGGACCCAAGTGTACGACTGGCACAAAAAGTTTTCGGATGGCCGAGAGACAGTGGAAAATGAGCCTCATGCACGCCGTCCCAGGACAACCATCAATGAGGCGAATATCTACGCAATTCGTGAGCTGATTGAAGGTGACCGCCATCTTACAGTATTGGCAATTGCTGAACACGTTGGAATATCATACGGGAGTGCTCAATCAACCATTTCAGATGAGTTGGGTTACCGAAAAGTGTGTGCATGATGGGTTCCTCGCCTTCTAAGGGAAGATCAGCAAGCAAACCGTCTTTCCGTATGTGAAAGGCTGTTAGCAAGATATCGAGCAGAGGGGGATGAGTTTTTGAGACATATTGTCACCCGTGATGAGACATGGGTGCATCATTATACCCCGGAGTCCAAACGTGCAAGCATGGAGTGGCGAAAACCTGGAGAGGCAGCACCGCGGAAAGCCAAGACCCGGCTTTCTGCAGGGAAAATTCTTGCAACAGATTTTTGGGATTCGAAAGGCGTACTGCTCATCGATTTTCTGCACGAACGCCGTGCAATTAATGCTGAGTATTACTTCGAACTACACCAACAAGTGAAACTTGCCTATCGGCAAAAGAGGCGGGATATGTCTATCCGAAGTGTGATTTTGTTGCATGACAACGCTTGGCCACATACAGCTGCATTGACTCAAGGAAAATTAAACAAAATGCATTGGGAAAACCTTGAACACCCGCCTTACCCTCCTGATTTGTCGCCATGTGACTACCACATGTTTGGGCCACTTAAAGAAGAACTGGGAAGCCACCACTTTGAGGACAACGAAGGTGTAGAAACGTTTGTGAGCAATTGGTTATCGACACGACCAGTTTCATTCTTTGAGAAAGGTATTAAAAAACTTCCGATTCGGTGGGAAAAATGTATACATAAGAGAGGAGACTATGTAGAAAAATAATATGTATTAAAATTTGTATTGATCGTACCAATAAAATTTTTAAAACAAAAGTCCGGTTCATATTTGAATCACCCTCATCTGTAGGCATTGTATTTCTATCCGATCCTATTGATTGACAAATTGCACTAAAATAAATATTTCAAGTTTCATAATTGTACAAGTGAAAATGTTGAACACCGTGATATAATAAGCAATACAAATATTATATGACGGTATCTATTACCGTAAATAAGTTCATTTAAGGAACCATTCTTGTCTAAATATAGCAGGTGGGAGTTGAAGATCTTAACCTCATATCAGTTAAAAATGATGTTAGAGATTTTTGGTTATTGAAACTGACTGGCGCCCTTAAATAAATTTACGTTTGTTATCTATTACATAACTCACGTTCCTAAATGTTCCTGGCGAAGAGCTGCCGTTCACCCATGTGAGCCAATCAAGGAAGATATTTGAGGCCACAAAATGTGTATTTAATCATTTTTGGAAACTTAAAATTATTCAATAAATTTTTTAATTTGTAAATAGCACTTGCTTACATTTTAATCGAGATCCATAATTTGGGTTGTCAGTCCTGTATGTGTTTTGTTTATATCGTTTCTTCTTTTCACTACGATCTATAATAAATAAAGGTGCTTTTTGAACAAACGTTGTAAATTATTGTTCAGCTTCCTTTCTTTTAGTGATTTTGGTTAACCGAGTGTAGATTGTGAGAGCCACCCCTCATTACTTCCAATAGTCGACGAACTACTGTACCTCAAAAATCTTTCACCCACATAAAGAAATATTCGTAACATCTAGGACTTTCTCACACATTATGAAATAACGTCTATTGAAATGCAATAGTCTGTAAAAATCTTACAACAGGTATACCAAATAGTAAAAAAGTCATAAAAATTTGTATCGCTTAATGATATACCCCGAACTGAAAGCGACAAAAGTGTAGCTAATAAAAATTTGATTTAGTCGTCAAAAATATCTTTTAATGCGCCTCAATGAGCAAAATGGAGAGGGTGGTATTTCACATAATATAACTTTTGTTAACACACGATGACATATGACAAGTCCACTATTGAAAATATATACGTTGGATTTCATTGAAAATCTTTGACAGACAATTGATGACGATTCGGTCACGTCAATTCATTTACTACAGGATATCAAAAGATCAATAAACTCAATCGTCGGGTATCTGTTATTAACAAGGAGGGAATGCAGACAGACAAATCACTGTAAAAACAGAATATGCGATTTGTTCAATGGAAAAAACGTTGTAGATGTTTGGTTTAATTGACTTATTTACTTACATGTAATGATCAAGGATTGGCAATAAAGTTAATTATTATGTTTGCATTATAGATTAATGAAAATATTAAATGTTAATTAAATTTAATATAGGAATACTGGAATTTAAACAATTTGATTTAAGATGAGCAAATATCATAAGAATGCAGCGTAATGTGTTTTCGTATGCGGTTTTTTAAGCTGTGGTCAAGTCGAAAAACAACGGTAGTTTTGGCTATCTATTTTTCCAAAAACTTGTTTATCCAGTACCTCTGACATTTTTTTAAATTTTTGGTATATTCGGAATTACAGATCGTCGGCTCCATCGTTAAGTTTTTGGACGTTATTATGAATGAATTTGTAATCATTAAGAAAATTGATTGACGTTATGGTTTCTAAAAAACACATACCTTGGGCAAAAGATGTTTTTCTCTTGTTAAACCCAGTGAGAAGGTCTATTTCAACTATCTGTACGTGTTCAAGAATTTGATATAGAATCACACTCCAAAATACTCTATAAAGTCCCTTTGTGTTAAAGATAAATTGTTGACTTATCTGACAGACTGTGAATAAATAGTAAACATTAAAGTATTTTTGTCAGAATTGACCGATGTAATTCCAGGAGTTCCTCAAGACGTGAACAGCGGTCCAATTCTATTCAATGAATTTGTTCAGAACACTCTGTAATTATACTATTTATAAGACGTAGACAATTAACCTTAAACTCAAGAAAAAAATCTCTGTTGACTTCTAGATGGGTCAAACAAAATCTCAAACGTATTTCTCACTGGTGCTGTACTCTGCTGGTGCATCCAGTGTTACTCCGCAGGTCGTATTCTACAGACTCTAACTGTGCCGTAAAACTTAGTGATAGGCCAGCTACCAGCTCCAGGATACAAACAAATACGTGGCAGACTCCTCCAGATTTTGCTGATCATCTAACTCCTAGATAGTTTCCTTATGAAATGCAATTAACTTTTTTCCGAATAGAACCAGTCTCAAAAATACAGTCCTCTAAAACCCCTACAGTATGTATTAGTGACATGTTTTACTCTAAACGGGAAAGTAATATTACATTAAATTTTAATCTGAATTTACCCTTTTATAAATACTACTAAAAATGTTGTAAGCCAACTTATTTATAGTTGTGGAGTGCCCTTAGATGATGGACTTCTCACATTTCTGGTTAGTATCCTACATCTATGCATATTATAAATAAATGAATGAATAAAATTTATATCAAATTAGCTCTTTGGCTACTTCGCCAAACTGATGAGACCCTGAAAGGTCGAAAGCTGGCCGTAACGTATTGGGATCGACACATAACGCAAGGTTATGGTGAGACCTTAGGATTGGACCCAGTTTCGTGACGCCTAGATCAAAAGTCAAAAGCAAAACCATGGGTAACTGATCCACAAATATCAAATTCGATGGTGATAACCGATCCTTTATAGAAAAGCAAAACACAAGAAATCAAAACGCACGAAAGGTGTTCATGACTCGAAAACCAGTCAAGTGTTCGTTTTTGAATTGGCTTGTTTCGACTTCAGTTCAGGGAAAGTACCCTGAGACAAGTTGGAATTTCTTTTTCTGAGAAGTGAATCTACATATCATTTTGGAAAAGAACAAACATCAAAACTCAAAATTCGAGTCGATGCGTTCCTCCATTGTATGTAAAACTCGGCAGATGTCGGTGCGGACAAATTCGTCTTTGCACTTTGACAATTTGAGCAAACATTGCTCTTTGCTTTGAGAACTACTTCTTGAACCAACAAGATAAATTAATATCAAGCTCTTTGGCTAGCCAAAGAAGTAGTTCTCAAAGCAAAGAGCAATGTTTGCTCAAATTGTCAAAGTGCAAAGACGAATTTGTCCGCACCGACATCTGCCGAGTTTTACATACAATGGAGGAACGCATCGACTCGAATTTTGAGTTTTGATGTTTGTTCTTTTCCAAAATGATCTGTAGAATAAAATTTATTTATTCGTTGCTATTTAAAATGATTTTAGCGTTTTCTTATAGATTTTCGCAGTATTTTCCAATTTCTGCTTACTACCGGCACTTACTATTACGTCCTTTTAAATACGCAATAGAAAAAATTATTTTGTATATTCAAAACTTACTTTTATCTGTATATCTTTATTGGTATCGTCCATGCATATGTCACAATATTTAGGGTTGATTTAAAAATACATTAAATACAGTTTTTTGCCATATATTCCATTAATTTTCATCAACATCTATTTGTTCTCTCTTGAATTCTACCAGCAGTGTTGGCCTCCAGACAGTGATCTTCCCAATGGGTTTACGTTCGTAAAAAAAAAACAAAATAAAGAGTTTTGCGAAGGAAATTCCAGAAAATCCACAAATGGATGATTTACAATTTCTGTCATTGTGCTGTTATTATCATTGAAATTTTTCCCTTGAAACATTTGGAAGATTGGAACTATACTGACTTTTCCGCAAACTTCTTAAACTTTTTTATATAGCGAGTTTTAAACGACCCCCTCCTCCATATAATGAAATATATATTAACCGTAGATGTAGATGTATTGTAAATAAAATAAAGATTAAAGAATACGTACCCATTCATTTCACATATATATAATTGGAAACGTTGACGGGATATCGGTCGTAATAAAACACAATAATAGTGACATAAAACTATATATATATATATATATATATATATATATATATATATATATATATATATATATATTCAAATAGAAAAAATAAACTTTTGTAACAATTTTTTTAATAAAACATATTACTAACATCAAACAATATTAATGACGGATGTGATTGTTTATTTTTACAAAATAATTAAATCTAGTCAATTTGAGTTATTGCATTTATAAATTTTCAACGTTTTTAAAGTTGAACGGTATTTTGATTTTAGAGAATGTGGAAATTCACATAAATATGTTATACAAAATGGCAGTAGATTGTAGGGATATTCTGATTTGATTTCACAAAATTATCACAGGCACTTGAGAAAATCTGAGTCGCAAGGTAATATCATTGTTAATTCCAAATTCCTTGTGCTTTTAAGTTTAAAAAATTAATTTCTTCCATTTCAATTGAAAATGGATTGCAAATCCTGGTGTATATATCATTGGGAAAATACCTATGCTTAAACTTCCATATCCTTCATATTAACTTTTTTTGTTATAGGAGTACTTTTTTTGATATTGTTACTAATTATATACTCGTCAATAACATTTCGAGCGATCCACTTTCCATTGTTCTTCCATTAAGAATTTTTTTAACAAAGGTCAAGTTTATTTATTATACATAAACATATACAGACTCCCTCATTGATAAATTCAAATTGATTTTAAAAAATATCGCCAAATAAAGCTTGAATTTACTGAAAATAATCGGCCAATTAGAATTTTGCTCTGTTAAAAAAAGAACCTCATCTTTTAAAGTTTTTTTCAGTTTGATAGCCACCTAACTTGTTAGCAATAAACTCGTCCATTCAATGCACAATTTTTTAAACAAGTTTAGTTCGACTTTTAATAAAGTTAATGATTTTGACTGCATAAAAAACACAGTGTTTAATTCTGGTGCATTTTTTAACAACAAGTCCTCTCGGTGAAAAATGTGTAAATTTTATCATTTCCAGCTTTAACAAATGCTGTAAAACCAAGATCTTGTCCGGTCATTGCTGCAGCACCTTCCGGACAACCAACACAATTTTTCCAATAATCCTTCTTTTTCAAAAACTCATTTACTTTTTTATATATATCTTTTCCACTAGTATGACCTTCCAAGGACGACAAAACAGTAATCTTCATAATGCTTCCCTCAAAATTATCTTAAAAATAACAACTGTGCCATTTTTGAAATGTCTGTCGACTCGTCCAGTTGTATTGCAACTTTAGCTGTCTTTAAGCCTTAAGAAGCTGTTGAAATTGATCAGATGTCTGAAATTCTTTTGGAACAGTGTCATTTGATAATGGAATTTTACTAATTTCCGATACTGTTTTCCAACATTTTTCTTATAGTAATCTGTTCAAAGTAACCTACTTCCAAAGTGTTCTTTTCTTTATCTGATGTTTGCAAAAGACGCTTACCTGTTCTTTTTTGATAACATTTTAATTCAAATGTCGTTGCATTTTCTTTCATGCTTTCTGCAGCCAAAACTTCTTTGCAAATTAAGCACACTGGTTGTTCTTCATTGTTGTGAGGAGCGCGTTGTATTTATTATTTTAAATGCTACTTCCATATTTTCATTTATAGGCCCTACGTAACAGTTTTGCATTGCCACTTTTTTCAAAAAATAGTTATAATAAAACTACAATAGTATTTTATATGATTTTTATTTGCATTTATATTTGTACGTAGTGTGTATACTAATTTTAAAATTTTATTTATAATGATTGAAAAGTATCAGATCTTTGCGACCCCCTTTCAGTAGTCTATTTGACAGAATCAATTATTTATTTTTTCAGAAGAGAAACGTCGTTAGCCACATTATCATCTTTCATCCCCTCCTGTTCTCCTGGATATGTTCTTACATAATTTTGGTACTTGATACTCAATAACATATTTTATTATTTTAACGGTTTTACATTATACATTCACAAAAAATCGTAAAAATTTACTCGAGTTTTTTAAAAAATTTTTAGTTTCTTTGTTTTCGTTTCTGCTTCTTTAGTTTTCTTAAACGAAATTTGTCAACAATATTTTATTGGCTAAATGGACAAATAATAGAAAAAATATAAAAATTTGCAACTATTAACAACAGTAAAGAATAATTCAAACATTCTGTACCTTTCCTCTTATGCTCATTTTAATGTTTTCTATATGCTCTGCGAAACTATTTATCAATGCCATTTTTCTTTTCTGACGTGGCTTGTAAATTTTTATTGTATACTTATATATCTAAGTGCCATTTTAAAATTTTATATATCTAAGCCCATCAAAAGGTAATTCATAGAGAAGTTGGGAAGGGGCTAGAAGGGTTTGAGCCTTACTATCTGGATTCTGGTTTCTTTTGTTTCTTTGTATTTAGCATAGTAATGTATATTTTTTAGACCCTCAGAAATTAGAGATTTCAGCGAGCAAAAAACCAACAGACTTTTTCAAAAAAGCAAATATTTTCACTATATTTGGTGATTTTTTTTTTGTAAAAGATAATAATAAACCAAGAACTTGGTTTTTTGAATTTTTCACATACATTTTGAGGTTATGTGAAAACAGTGTAGATACCTACAACTTTGACATTAACAATTTTCCAAAGGTCTTGTAGTTTTGCAGAAAATCGATGTAAACCGTTTTTTACCCTTAAAACCTCACCTCCACACACTTCCCGACCTCAGATCGTCCGTAAATTATTTTTCCATTTATAGTTGTTGTATTTTTTTACTTTTCCAATGAGTTTCATCTTACTATTATTTTTCTTTGGTTTTAAAAATTATCGACCCTGGTCAAACCCTTGTTTGAGTATTATTTTTTCTCATTAAAAAATTGTAAAATACTTAGAAGAACTATACAAGAAAGAAGAGACAGAAACCGAGCCAAATACACCAGAGATAGTAATAAGTGACGAGACTGACATAAAAAGGGAAGACATAGAAACAGCACTTCAAAAACTGAAAAACAGAAAGAGCCCAGGTCCGGATAACATCGCCAACGAGTTACTTAAATATGGAGGAGAGAAGCTAAACCAACAACTAACAACCTTAGTCAAAAAAATATTTGCCCAGCACAGAATACCAGATGAGTGGAGGAATAGCATTACGATCCCACTATTTAAGAAAGGAGATAAAAAAATGCCCAAGAACTATAGAGGAATAACTCTACTATGCACAACGTTGAAATTAACCACAAAGATAATAACAAATAAAATAAATGAATGTGTATCATTAGCAGATGAACAACAGGGTTTTAGGTCGGGAAGATCCTGTACGGATGCAATCTTTGTCATAAGACAAATAACGGAAAAATCGATCGAATATAATCGACCAGCCTTCATGTGTTTCATTGACCTGCAGAAGGCCTTCGATCGAATACAATTAAAAGATATAATACACCTTCTCTACGATAGACAGATACCGTACAATGTCATTAAAACAATCGAAAATATATACTCAAAAAATACGATCCAAGCAAAAATAGATGGTGACCTAACTGAACAGATACCTGCAAATAATGGGATTAGACAAGGGGACTCTCTCAGCCCGCTACTATTTAACATCGTGATGGACGAAATCATAAAACAAGTACGTAAACTAAGAGGATACAAAATGGGAAATAAAGAGATCAAAATCCTGTGCTATGCAGACGATGCGGTACTGGTTGCGGAGAACGAGGACGATCTGCAGAGGCTACTGTACCAATTTAACAAAACAGCAAAAAAGTTCAATATGATAATAGCAGCGACAAAGACAAAAGCAATGGTTACTTCCAAGACACCGATCAGATGCAAGCTTGTGGTGGATAACAAAATAATACACCAGGAAATGAAATTTAAATATCTGGGAATCGAAATATCTGGACACGCGGAAGTGGAGACGGAAGTAAGAAACCAAGCTACAAGAGCCACAAGAGCAGCAGCATACCTAAATGACACAATCTGGCGAAATAAATACATTCGAACTGAAGCCAAAGCCCGCATATACAAGGCCGCAATCAGGCCTATACTATCCTATGCAGCAGAGACACGACCTGAGACCTCTAAAACAAAACGGATAATGGAGACCACAGAAATGAAAATAGTTCGAAGAATAGCGGGAAAATCACTAATGGATAGAGAAAGAAGTGAAAACATAAGACAAGCATGCGGGATAGATAACATCTATGACTGGGTATTGGACAGAAAGATAAAATGGAATGAGCACATTGACCGCATGACGGAAGAACGAATTGTGAAAATATCAAGGGACAAATCACCAGCAGGACGAAGAAGCCTTGGAAGACCTAGGAAAAGGTGGAGTGACAACCTTCCAGGTGACTGAGCAGAGGCAAGGATGTGAAGAGAAACAGGCAAAGATGCCTATATACAGCATGAAGAAGAAGAAGAAGAAGAAGGAAAAAATTGTGTCTTCTTAAGACCGGAAATTCGTTTTTATTCAATATTTGAAAAACTATTTAACACTTATTATTTGAAGGTTGGTATTACCAATACAAAAGCGATCTATATAATATTATCATTAAGGGCAGTTGCTATAGGAATGCTACTAGATATTCTGTTATTTTTTATAGATTGTTTTTACGAAGCTTTGAACAAAATATTCCAACCTACGAGTTTTTCTGAAACAACTGTCACGAGAAAAACCGAAATAAATAGCGGAAACAATAATTTTACTTAGAAAATACATTTCCTTTGTTCCTATTCAAAAATTGTACTCTTTAAGACTTGAAAATCTGTATGAAATTTCTCACAAAGCATACGAGTATTGTTCACGTTTTGCAAATGCATTTAGAATACAAAAAATCATTTAGGTTGTAATATTAGCATCTACATTACACTCTACCATGTTAAAATGTAATAAAACTTCACCAACGTTAAGATAAAGACCACTCCGTATATCTTCCTGTCATTACGGCATCATTCGGTATAATTCAGGCTGATTTAAAAGCGAGTTAAATGGCGCAAAAGTAAGAAAAAATTATATTCCAACTTGCTTTATAGCCGAATTAATACGATTTTATTAAATTTTTTTCTACTTTTGAGTTAGTTGGGGCTTTAATTAAAAATTTTATGGAAATCACAATTTTAAATGCGAATTGTGACGACATTATCTGCGCCTGGATAATAAGTAGAAAAAACGTAAATGATTTTATGATCTGGAAAATATTCCATCGTTGTCAAATTCGGGTGACAAAGTGAATCCTTAAGCAATTTGGAATGCTGTTATATCATTATAGTTTTAAGTTTTTTTAAATATGGATGTTATGAAGATTCGTAACTGATGAAAATTTGAATTTAAATGTGACGTTCTAATTGCAGAACTATTATGGTTTTTGCATGTAAAAATGTCCGACAGAAATCCTGAAATATCATCTGTATGTACTCGCATCAACATCCATATCCTTACATAAAATTATAGTAGTATGCATGGTCATTTGTTTGTTCGAGCATACGCGTATAAACTGCTGCACTGATTTTGCTGAAATTACTTTTCTTTAAAAGCTTATTATTAGGTTTAAAATCTGTTGTATATTTTTTCTTGCCATCCTGACGGGAACCGGAGATACAGCAACAATACTTCAACGATGTTGGATAACAGAAAGACTATTGGTTCCAGCGCAGCACCAAATATCACTTCTAGTCAACGAATAAATCGATTCGGCTGGAATAGGTGCTAAACAAGATAAGTCCAGTGATTATGATGGATTGGTTGTAATGAATATTTTTTACCCTAGCAAGATTTACGTTAAGGGTGTTTTTTAGTTTTGAAGCTAAGCAGAAGTAAAAATATCCTACTCATGACATGATGTAGTCGGCCAGTTTCGCCAATTTGGTTAGGTCGAGCGACAAGTAAGATGACATGCAATGGGAGCACTGTTCCCCCCCTGATCTCTATCTGAACCTATACAGAACGTTGCCCGTATGACAGGAAAAATAAGCAGTTGAAACCGTTAATATAGTATTTTGGGGGGCAAATTGAATTAATGAAAATTTAAAAGTAGAATTACAATGTATACAGATGAGGTATATATTTTTTTATATTAAAAAAAATAATTTAAAAGATATTAACGATACTTTACCCAGCCGAAACTATAAAACGTGAAAAAAAAATAGATGTATAGTCTGAAAGTACTGGAAAATAGGAATTATAGTTTTAAGGACAGTTTAAAATATGGTCATATTGGGGCTGGCCCAAACTATATTTTTTTCATATTTTTAAATACGGGTTATTAGATATTATAATTTATATAGAGTGTATCAAAAAAGTGTATAGCGCCTCACCTAACTTTACTGGAAAAATAAGGAGCCCCTATAAGCAGTTATAGAATTGTAAAAATTAAACTTGTTTCTAACGTATCATGTAAATAGGGCATTATGACTACAAAACGATTAGGTTTACCATTTTCTCCTCTGTATATCAACCTATTTTACTTCATTTTTGTTATTTTTTTTAGTAGCTACTGGACGACCTTCAGTGCAGAATGCTTTAATATTAATAATTATAGATATTATTTTTCATGTCATTATATCAAATATATGATAAAAATATCATTATTCATACGTCCAAAATTAATTGTCAACGCCATAACATACTGAATGTGCCGCCGCCCGCCATACTACAAAACACTTGAGTAATTTATATATTAGACGGACCAAATGCTATTATATTAAATTAAAAATTCAAAGCATGTACTCCTGGAAATGGCATGCAAGCGTTGTTACATGTTTAAAAGATATTAAAGATATTATCGTTGTATATTTTAGTTATAGGGTGTTTGAAAAATATAGTAGTGCAATTAATAACTAATAAAACTTGACCTATTATATCTATAGGCTTCAAAATTCAGCAATAGATTATGAAAGGCTTCATGTAGTCTGGTTAATTTTTGTGGCCAATTAGAAAATTAAATACAGGGAATCCTTGAAGACGGATTACAATGCGCAGTCCAACTCGCACTTGACCAAATTACAAAGTTTATATTCTAAATATTTGGGAGGTGCAAGCAAGTAATATTTGTTTTTGATGTTTGTTGACATTAAAGGCTAGATTTATTTGCGATAAATTTTATCAGGGTCTTGTTTTACCTTAGCTGGAAAAGTGCTGGTAAATCTATTGACAACATTTCGTAACCTGTTAAGCAGTTTTTGTGCATATACCAGACTCTATCTATCTCGGGAAGATGAAATATAGGGTGTTAGAGGAATTATAGATATACAGGATGATGTATAAAAAATGTTAGAAAAGCACTTGAAATGATTTAGTAGAGTAGCAGAAAAGTAAAAATGCCTACTGATGACATGATGTAGTCGAGCAGTTCCATTTGGTTAGGTCGAGCGACAAGTATATGTGCATGGGAGCACTATCTGACCTATACAGGCTATATATATATTTATAGTATCTAGAGAGGCTTCAGGTCATACTGAATGCTAATTCCGTCCAGTGAACTTTTTTATATGCTTCAAGTCGTATCCGGGTGAGAACCGCGTCTGAATTTATTGAATACTCGCGTTTCAGACAGCCCAGATTCGCTCGATGCCATTATCAAGAACATTAACAGTGTAAAAAGTATTCCAGACACTAGGTAACTGAACTGTTACCTAGTGACTCTGGGGACAGCATTGAGGCCCCGATTCTCTAGACTTCATGAAACTTATTTTCACAATTGGCCTTTTGTCTTAACTTGCTGCTACCGAATGCAGGTAAACGTCGAGTTATTCATATAAATCACATCGAGCAAGATCTGCGGTTCTACCCGGAACCTGAAGCTTAGTTCAATATATATATATATACGACTATAATATGATGACTGAAATATAGGACTCGACGAAGAATTATAGTTACAGAAGATATTCTTAAATACTCATCTTTTCCACCCACTTATCAAGATAAAATAAAGGACAAAATTAAATACGCTCATGTAGACAGAAAAATGTAACAGAAGTAAAAAATATTATGCGTGGATGACGTTGTATACAGGGTGGTGGAAATATAGAATCGATGCATGGAATTATTTTAATGAGGATTTTAATAAATGATCGAATTGAGTGCCAATTATAGCTAACGGAGGTTAGCTTCTCGAAAAAATAAATATGTAGGGTAGCCCTTTAGCGGTTGATTTGTTGTCATATTAAATTAAGAATTACGAATTTGAACAAAATAAAGTCCTATGAATAAATATCTGAAAAAAACTTATAATTTCGTTACTTATTTGTAGAAGCGAGATGTAAGACCCATAACTAGGATTTTCGAAGAAACATATCACTAGAGGTTCCGAAATACTGGAACCGTTCCGTAGTAGATTGCTGTTCTCCTTATAGTCCTAGGATAGAGTGTCATCGATAAAGTGTTCAGGCTACTTAACCTGCCAGAGATACTGACACAATTGGTCGAATTTCGACCACTGGGCGTCAGCTAGTATGTATAGTTATATTTATATATAAGGATTCAACAAATGTTAGACGCAGTTGCTTATAAAGAGTAATTGAAAAATTTGGTGGAGTTTACATATTCTAACACAGGGGTTTGAAAATGTTTAAAAAATGTTATATTGGATGGCCTTTAAGTAGTTAAACATACAGGATGGTTGAAATATTTTGTGGAGTGGAAGTTATACAGAGTTTTTCAAAAAATGATAGACAATTAGTTATATTGGGTGCCCAATAAACTGCAGCACATACAGGGTGCTTGCAACATAGGCTGAATTAAGGGTATAGTTAGTTATACACGGTGGTTCAAAAAAAGTTGAATAGCAATTATTATGTGGGGTACCTCATAAGCAGTTGCAGTTTGGGTAAAGTATATTGGGGAAGTGGATTTATAATTATGTAGGGTGATTCAAACAATGTTAGAAACCAATTTTTGTTTACTAGAGCCTATAGGTTTCAAGATTCGTTTTCTTATGTAGATTTCAAAATTTTAATTACGTTATTATGTGATTCGTGGTCAAAAGAGGGAGTCTTGATTCATTGTTTCTTTAATTTTTTGTCATGAATAATTTGTTGAATTGTACATTATACTTAGTTTGTCGAGAAGATGGTTTGTAGTTAGGTTAGAATCATATATACGCCGCTGACACTCCTAGAAGTTTTGAAAAGATCACCGACTGCAGCCATATTTGTTTTGTCACAAAGATTATACAGGTCAACACAATTTTTTTCAGAAATCAAACTATACTTTCCATAAGGATTTTGATGTGCTGAATTCAAATCTGCCTATGGAGTGTAGAGCAGTAAATAACGGGTTTGAGGCCGAATTAATAGAAAATATTCTTAGAAATCAAAAACACAAAAAGGCATTAAGAGAAGTTTACCCTGACAGCAAAACCAATATTGATTCATATAATAGTATAACCTATTTTGGCAAACCAAGTTCAAAAATAGCATCCTTTTTAAGAAAACAGGATATTAACGTTGCATTCAAAACAAACAATAGTCTTGGAAAATTTATCAAAAATAACAAATCAAAAATCGATTCAAAAAATAAATCTGGAGTTTATAAATTATCATGTGGGTCATGCCCTAAAGCCTATATCGGTCAAAGCGGCAGAGCGTGTAAAAAACGTATCTATAGAACACCGTAATTCTTTCATTAATCAAAAAACAGATTCCAATTATGCTGAACATTTAATAACAGAAAATCATCTTTTCGACGAAAATTTTAAATTATTACATTCAGAAAATAAAGGCAATAAATTAAACATTTTAGAATCATTGGAGATTAATAAACTTAAAAATACCGGTAATTTGTTAAACGACCAGACAGAAATAAATAATTCTCACTTAATAAACCTCTTTAGTTAATCCTTTTACCTGTAATAAAATTAAATAATCCTGTTTAAAACTAAGTACCTGGTAATTATATCACTTCTCGAATATAAATACAACTTCCTCAAGAAATACCCAGTTAGTCTAGTTCCTTGAAAAACACATTAGTCGAAACGCGTCGGACAGTTTTCAAAAAAAAAAACGTAATTTGTGGAAATTGCAATTGTAGTATCAGTTAATTATTATAATGAATTTCCAACAAGTATCGGCCGAATCAATTCAGTATATATTTCAATCACTAAGTTGCCGTCCCCAAGACGATTATGGCGGATGATCCTATATTGCAGTCTAGTCTATAGTGTGCTTGTTCGTTTATTTCAGCAAATAACGTTTTTTCAGAGATTTTGAATTCATAATAACCTTAGTAAACATGTTTTCATTCTGTTCGAATTTAATTCAAATTGTTTGGTAATCTCGACAACGCGGCAAATGAAATCCGCCAAACTTTCCACTAAACTCATTTATTCGAAGTGTGTCTGTTGAACTCAAATGATAGGGCATAAAATGGGGATAACAACGGTTGAATATACCAACTGAATGGCTTATCATACTTTTAATGGTAAGTTCAAGTTTATTGTCATCAAATGAGATTTTCGATTCGCTCGTAATGCTCATTTCCATGGCAATATTGAATGGACGTGTTTTTTGTTTTATCTAAATGACTCTGGTTTCAATTAAATGAAGAAGGGAACAGCACACGGGGCCAAATTTACCAAAATTATTTTTGTCATGAATGTTACATGCATCATATAATCGATATTTGTAGAGTACATGAAGGTTATTGTACTAATCACACACATGGATACGAAAAAAAAAATAGTCTTTGGGATTAACACATGGAAGGAAAATGTAAGTTTGTTACGAAGTGTAGTCTTTCTCTCTCTCTCTCACACACACTCTCTCTGTCTTTCTCTCTATCTATCTCTCTCTTTCGCTATATCACTTATAGAGCGTTATTTGTTTATATTATTCTAATATCGTTTTACAGCAATGAATTTGTAATTATATAGTGTGGGTCAATAGTGTGTGGCCGGAAAATTGTGGCTCCGAATAAAGTTTTACAACCACGAATATGTAATTATACACTGTGGACTAAGAGTGTGTTGACGGAAAAGTATGCCAATACTGATATATATTTTGAAAATCCGCCACAAAGGGTGGGAAGGCGTATTGACAGATATATACTTAAAACACTTTCACTGGATTCATATTGAAGTTACATTTTTTAAAATGGAAACACCTGTATATTATTACATATTTGCATTCTTCTCTCAATTATACTAGGACTTTATTCATCATACATATTACCGAAAATGACCGTTTGGGGGTTATTGATCCATCTAGAAACAGGTGAATATTAGAGCTATCTGATACAGTAGGAGACTTTAATTGGAAGAAACTATTGACTACCCTCCATACTCTCAAAAGCCAGAACGACATTGATGAACTCTTATTATTATGCCAGATATCGTCAGTCCAATTTTGAAAAGTTTGACCATTGATATCTTGACTTTTTTAAATGGAACCCCTCATTTTGTTACGTTATCTGACAACTCATTTAATTTCCTTTAGTCAGCTAAAAGGTGGTGTGTAACTGCTTTAAACAGTTTCTTTAGAAACCAAGAAATCAAAATGTTCATGCTTTTTGTGTGATTTCTTATTATTCATAAAATATTTTTGATCTTAGAAGGCGGTGGAGTTTAATTCCAATGCCATCTAATGTGAATTTACATTACCTTCCCAAAGTTATAATAAATTATCTATATTTATTTCTAATACTTTTTTTCAACACTAAGAAGTTAAGTTGGCCTTAGAAAACAAACAGTAAAGTTCTGACACCTTAACTGCACTTTGGCAATAATTTAAATTGTTCTCTACAATATTTTTGGTTTTCTTTGTTAAATTACGTTACTGAAAATGACAATTTTTACAGTAAATGAATTGATCGATATGGTTTTCATTCTCCGTTATCAAAACTGAGGAAATTGAACAGAGCAAGATATCCCGATCGTGAGAGTCACTCAATCTTTGGGAAAGATTCAGTGCTACAGGAAGTGTTAGCTACTCTCAAAAACAAGAAAGGTCAAAATCAGTGATAACCAAAGATAACGAATTCAGTATTCTCGCTGTCTGAATAGAAGAGCTCTATGTGAGTACCCAGCAACTTGAGAGGAATTGTAATATAAGTAGAACCTCTATTAGGATAACAATAGCAAAATTTAAATTCCGTCCTTATCATGTCCTACAAAACAGAACGATTTACTGCTGTATAAGGTCTTTTCGACTGCAGAATTATCAACCCCTTCTTGTTCTATCTCTGACCGCTGAGCATCGAGGGCAACGACTACAGTGCTGCAGAGAACGTCAACATTTAAATGTAGAATGGCATCTCTGATGAATCTCGATTGTGCTTGGGTGGACATGATGGTCGAAGAAGGGTTAGACCAGGTCGAAGAGAAAGACGTCAACCTCAATTTGATGGTAATGTACACTCAACAGTATGCATTATGGTATGGGATGCTACTGCCATTGGAAGTAGGGTCACCTTTAGTCTTTGTTTGAGGCAACATGAGAGCGCAACATTAGCTTCAGGAAGTAGTGGAGCCGTATGTATTCCCTTATTAAATCTCTTTATTCAGTAATAAACTATCAGTTTACAAGACATTTCAGCCAAGTTGTTTCCCTGGCTGTTAGGGTTACATATTATTAGAACACCCTGTATAACTGGGACACAGGGTCCCTTAACTAAGTCATAATTACCTTAAAGTTAAATCTATAGTCATAGTATATAAAATAGTTAAAAGAGACAGAATTAAAGATTAAAGATTATTTAATTGTAGCACCGGAGTAGAGTCTGAATGTGGGAAAACAATAGTGGCGAGATAATAAAGGATGAGAAAAAAAAGGTGGCTTATGTCAGGAAGTTTAGAAACAGGGTTTAAAAATATGAGTACAATTATCGCCACACCGCTCGATTAAAGAAGGAATGTGAATATAGAGAACCGACGATGGCGCTGTTGACTAATTGCCTTTTGATATAGAGGCGATTGATGTTCAGAGCTTCTAGCAGATGATCATTGTTCCCGCACTAAAAGCCTCTAGCGCCGATGATAAGAGGTAAAACTGATATATCAGTAGAGTTGCGTGTTAATTGAACTGTTTTGAGAAAATCCGTCTCTTGATAGTATTCTCTTTTGGTATTATAGCCTGTTGCAAGGACTCTTTGACCTTCCCAATGTACTCCAACATCGCTAATAATTGTTTTGAGTCTTTTGGTCAAGATAAGAATTTTCAGAGTGCAGCTACTAGTCCTTATTCTAGGTTCAACCCATCCTTGCTTGATGGCTTCGGTTTTAATGATGTTAACCAGGTTATTATGTCTGGCAATCCGGGGCGGATGAGTTATATAGCACTTTTCATTGGCTTATTTATCTCATATTTAAACAAGTTAATGCTCGGCCTCATGTTGTTCGAGTTGGTGTAAAGTTTTATGTGGAGCTCAATGTGAATCTGTTGTCATTGTCGCCCAGATCCACCGATCTTTCGCCTATAGAAGATGTTTGGGATATGATTGGTAGAAGGCTTGGAAATTTACCTGAGGCCCCAGCGATTCTATGACATGAAATACAGATTGCTTTGGGTAGTATTCCTCAAGAAGCAATAGAACACCTTATTGAACCAATGCCAAGACGTATTGGGGAGTGTATAGATAATGACAAATATCGTAATGACAATGTCAAATTGTGATTACGATATTTGCCATTGCAAATCCTCTTAATTTTTTAATTTTAAATTTCTTATTCAATTTGTGTTAATACCATTGAAAACGAGGTCTGATTTAGACCTTGAAACGTTTGGACTTTTGAAATGTGCAGACTTTCAAGTTTATGTGGTGTTATTCCCAATGAATTGAGAAAAAACATAATAAGTGAGTATATTTCGGGTTTATGAGAAGAATTGAGAGCTTAGGAAATAATGTTTGATATTATAACTTACTCAAATCTCTTTGATAAAATTTCGAATTTAAAGTATACATACAACTCGACAAGACAAGACAATGTAGAAATATAATTTCCAGAAACCTTTATGAGAGGATGTCCTAGAGAAAGAGAGTAGAATAAATCCCATATCGGTGAGGTGAAATATAATCAAATATTCCAAGGTATGTTGACCGGCGCTTTAGGTTAGGTCATCTAGTCACTTTAGTGAAGTTACTGAGCGATTGGCTTATGTCTTACATTTTCAAAAATATTTTGACCCTGAAACCTGTGGCTCTAAGGTTAGTTCTGATATTCTAAATTCTAAAAAAAATAATCGTTGCATAAGCATCGGTCAGGAGCTGTTGAATAACATTAGCGATGATCCAGATTTACTTATGACTGGTGAGGAAACATCGGTATATAATTATCACGTCGAAACCAAAGTTCATTCATCTGAATGAAAGTTTATAAAAGAAAGAAAAATAGAAAAAGCAGGCCAGGTTCGATCTCTAGTTTCTTCGATTGCAATGGCCGAGGGCATCGTGAATTTTATCCAGGAGGTCGTACGGGCAATAAGGAATACTAGCTGTCGCCCACTGGTCGAAATTCGACCAATTGTGTCAATATCTCTGGCAGGTTAACTAACCTGAAAATTTAACTTCAAATTCTATCCTAGGACTTTAGGGAGAACAGCAATTACTCGGAACGGATCCAGATTCGAAACCTCTGTGTGATAGTTTCCTCGAAAATCCTAGATCTCGGTCTTACATCTCACTTCTACAAATAAGTAACGAAGTTCAAGTTTTTTTTCAGATATAATTCATAGGACTTTATTTTTGTTCAAATACGTAATTCTTAATTTCATTTGACAACAATTCAACCGCTAATGGGCTACCCTATATATTTATTTTTTCTAACCTCCCTTATAATTGCCCTCAATTCTCTAACATTTATTAAAATCCTCATTATAATTCCATCTCATAATATATTTCCACCACCCTGTATATGCAACCACGCATAATATTTTTTAACATTTTTGAACCACCCAGTAAATCATTCTGTATATGCCACTGCCTATGAGCCACTGTATTTACTCTTTTTGTTTATGAAATTTTTAACTATCTGCTGTAACTATAACTCTACTCCTACCTATATTTCAATCATCATATATATGGAACTCTTCGTGGGCTACTCTATAAATCATTTTCTTTTCTAACATTTTTTATCATCATCCTGAATATCTGTAATTCCTCTCACCCTATATTTCATCTTCCCTATATATATATAATTGCTTATGAGTTACGAAATGTTGCATTTCCATTTCCGCCACCCTGTATATCCATCTCTGTATAATATTTTTTCCACCATCCTGTATAACTGTAATTCTACTGCGCCTATCTATTCCAAGAACCCTGTAAATTCAACCGCTAATAGGCTTCCCTATATAGTTGTTTTATTAGTTATAATTGCACTCTACTCTATAATTTAAACACCCTATATATGCAACTGCATATGTGCAACCCACGAAAAAAATGACTTCTATCATATCTGGAATCGCCCTGTATAATTATAAATTCAACGATTTCTTTACCACTAAACAATAACAACGTTTGCATGCCACTTCCGGAAGTACATGCTCTAAGTATATAACAGCATTGGTCCCTGTATATATAGTTACTCAATGTTTTGAGTCTGGCGGCGGCCACACATTCAGTTGTCTGGCTTTGACATTATGGACGTAAATAATGAATTTTTATTATAATTTATTTAATGAATGAACCAATACTATAAATTAATATTAGCATTCTGCACTGAAGGTCGTCAGTAGCTACTAAACAAAACAAAAATGCAGAAAATCGGTTGAGAGACAGAGGAGAAAATGGTACCTAATCGTTTTGTCTTTGCCTATTTATATATAGATTATTGACATTATGAAAAAAGCCAGGATTTGTGGCAAACGAATAAATGTCTTTTGTATCACTATAATGCAACAGTTGATCTGCTACGCATCGTGCTTATTCGTAAGTTTTTGACAAAAAGTATACCTTAATCATTTCTCAGCCACTGTACTCACCGGATTTCGCTCCATGGAAATTTTCCTGTTCCCAAAGCTGAAAATGCCCATAGTGCCCAGTCTTTTACGTGAAAGTGAGTTCCAGTATACCTAAAGGGCTTACTTTAAAATGGGAAAAATAGATACAAAAAAATAAACGTATATTTTTACTGGGAAACAAAGAGAAAACTTTTTTGAACATCTAATAATAGATAATATATAAAAATATGTGGAATAGTTATTCAATAGCCATTTCAGATACAGTTCCTTAATATTTCGACAAAATGGGCTGAACTATCAAGTTTAAAAAATAGTTACTTCCAGAATTCCGAGACAGGCAATTTTCAGTCTATAGACTAATAACTTAATAAAGATTACAAAGAGATCGATGCAGAAGGCAATTACTTTAAATTTTGGTTATGAGCAAAGTGGTAATTTGCCACACTGAAATTATTAGGTGTGTTGAACCATTAAAGACAATACGGTTTATGGTTAAGCATGTGCTAAAATAACCCCCTTACGATCTAATTTAAAAATTGGATCACGTAATATTGAAGTTATTAACGCGGCAATTTACACTGCGTTACAAACGATGTACCATCATCGTTGGACATTACTGAAATTTTTTTGCTCTATATTGTTGGCTAGATATTGTTTTAAATAAATCCAAAGCAATAATTTGTTAGTTCATTACAATAAAACAAAAAAACTGAATTATGAATATTAATACTCTCTTCGAGGTGTCATTCATTTGTACGCAAGGCAATATATATGATATATATTGTTTCTAGTCGGGAACTTTCATCAGTTGCGCTTTCAACAATAGAATGTCCTCTCGAACACTTATTTATGTATTTGATACATAACAGTAAATTTGTAGACGTTAGATGTAAAAACGACATCTAGGATTCTCGCGTAAAAAAGAATGACGGGAGAACAGCAATTACACGGAACTGCTCCAGATTCGGAACCTCTGTGTGCTAGTTTCCTCGAGAATCCTAGATGTCGGTTTTACATCTTGCGTCTACAAATGAATATTAATGCTAGTACAAATATTAATATGAGTGTATTGTGTTGGGTTGGAGCGCTCTTATAGCCTATGGTGGGAGTAGTGGTGACGTCTACTGCATCGTCATCCATGAAAGGGATAGAGAGAGAGTGTAATTCAGATTTCGCGTAGGTGCATGTACTTGAAAAACTTCTCTCTGTATGATCTGTGTGAAAACTTCATTGTTGTAACACCTCAGGCTCCTGTCATCGTGTTAAAATAATTAAGAGCTTTGTGTTCGGTATCTTACTAAAAAACAGCAATATGTAATTTCAGTTGAATGTTAATTGTTTTCCAGAGTTCACACCGCCCCGACACAGTTGTAAATCTAACGTAAATAAAAAAATCCTGCTAATTTAATATATACAGAATAGAACTAAAGAATTAAAAAAATCACAAAATAAAAACAATAAAGGTTGTTTCAACCTGGAAGCATTTGGAACTGTTGTCTTCGGAATTTTCAAGGTAAGACTTTGTTATAATATGATGTTTCAAGGAGCCCATAAGTCATACGGGGAAACCTCTGATAAATCTTATGAATAATTCCAATTTAGGATTGTACCAAAGAAAAAAAAAATAAGCAGTTTCTTTTAGCTTTTGTTTTGTGTTGTGGATTTTCACGTCATTTTGTAACTCGTTCATTTATTCGTAGAGCTATTGGCCTTGAGGTTTCACCAACACAAAACAACAAAATTGCTCCATACTTCCCTGTATATAACAAATGGCACTAAATTACCTTAGTTGCGTCAGTTCATATTGTGAAACATTTTTGTTTTAGATTAAACTTTGTCATACAAGAATGTCCATTGGGAAAATTTCAATTTTGAAAATAGATGAGCAAGAGAGTGAAATGCGTAAGATTTAATTTCATTTGTTTCGACAAGAATGACACAACTGACCGACACCACACACTACTTCGATCTTGAAATAGCTATCCAATTCAGTCCTCTGCGTAAAAACAAGGAACAGGCCTCTTCTTTTATAGAGAATCAATAATAAATAGGAAATAAATCTTTATAATATCCAAGTAATATAGAATACCTACACAAAATTTGGTTTTCGTTCTAATAAATACTCCAATGCTTTCTTTGTGATATATTAAATTTAAATTCAAGACTTGACATACGTCAGAAATTAAAAAGAATACCACACAAAAAGGCAAGTTGGCATTAAATTTTCATATATAGAATATAGAAGGAAACATATTAAGCAAAACATGTCCTTTGTTTACATCATTTTGTTATCGTAATAAATAAAGTATATATTGTAATTAAAAATTAAATTAGGGATAATACTTAAGTCGTAACAAAATAGTGAGAATTATTTTAATTCACCTGATATTTATATTCATTACTAAGAGTGACACAGAGAAAGAAAAATAGAGAAAGTGAGATAACGAGAGAATATTTCCTAAGAAGCTTTCGCTTCGCTTGTTCAGTCGTAAATAACTGCCGCCCTTTTTTTCCTTTGTTCTATTTAGATTAAGAACTGGGTCAATTTAAACCTTGAAACGTTTGGAAGTTTTTGAAATATATACACCTTTTTTAAAAAAGCCACCGAACGGATTGGAACAATTCAACAATATTTTAAGAGAGTAGGTATTGAATTAGTTACGTATGCATAACTGCAAAGTTTACATTTAATAGCTATACGAAACTTACATGAAATTTGATGGAAATTAAGATAATAATTAACCGACGGACTATTGCATATGCATAACCTACTTGAGAATGATTATCCACTTTATTGCGCTCCTTAAATTCTAAATTAAACTGAATCACTTTCGTTACATATTAGTTTTTAATTAGACTAGACGGCCAAGTTCCTTTATTTTCTCATAATCACCCAATCGCTATGTAAATAATAAATTCTGCTTTTATTAACGTTATTCTTATTATCTGCATGACTTGCTGAAGAAATTAATTATTTGTTATTTGAGACTTCCAGTAAGGTAGTCCAACATGACTTCCCCATAAACCCTTTAACTAATTAATTAAAAGTATTCATTAAAATTTTAAAATTAATTAATTGTGTCTTCAGTTGTGCAAGTGATTATAGGTGCGGCAATTTGCTTATAATTAGGGTTACGTATTGGCTATAATTATTTTGAACTTTAACAAATGGTTGTCACAATGATAACCTGTATTAAACAAGTTTTTAGGATAAAATATATAGCTATTGAAAATAAAATAAAAAATGATTAAAGTTATTCAAAAATAGTATAGTCATGCAACTATAAGCATGATGGCTAATTTTGTAAAACTGTTTTATTAAATTCGGAAGCCGCTACAAAAATTGAACCCCTGCAGATAAATTGGTTTAGTAAGAAAGAATGGCATTAAAATTTTTGAATTTTCCTCAAAAAGCTAATCATTCTTGTGGCGTCTGCGTTTGACACGTCTTTGTTTGTCAACAATAAGCACTACGTGTTAATACAATATATCAGTAATTTTGTGTGTTACATATGAATTCTAGAATGTATGATTGGGCCACGAAGACTACAATATCTTCCCCATATCATTAGAAATAGAGAAAGATACTATTTCAACTTGGTCTGTAAGGTTAAGTATTGGGTAGAATAGGTCTGGGAAGAGGAAAACTACCTGGATGAGAAATTTTGGTACCTGTTATAGAATGAGCACATTAAAACTGTTAAGTACGGCTGTGAAAACAGTACCTAACTAACCCAAACTGGCTGATAAATTCTACTTTGTAATCCTCATTTAAAATATTTTCTTCAATTTCGGTTATTATTTGTAGTTTATATTTAAAACAATAAATTATGCTATTTTCGCAACCCGAGTTCTTAAAGACATTTTCCAGAGGTAACGTAAGCATCACCTTAGTCTCATAATATTCACTTTGAAATCCTCATTAATCTTGAGGTAAATTTTTGAGTTGTCATATATCTTCGATTATCATAAAGTACCCAGAATCGATGCCTGTATTGTTCATAGCTGTTACAAAGGGCCACTTTTTTGGCATTGGATCATTTATTTCTGCTTTATTCATTAGTGATGTAAAACTTTGTAAAAGTGAGAGTGGAGGCTGATAGTTTTCTGTCCGTTTTCATTTCTTGAAATACAACTGCATTTTTCCAAGAATTTGGTAAAAGCTCTTCTATAAAGCACAGTTTTTAAGTGAAATTTTTACCAGGGATCTATTGTTTTTAATGGTTCTTCTATTTTCTCTGTTGTTATTTCATGAATTTTTCTTAATCCTTCTTTTGTGATGTTTTTGGATGGAGTAAGGTGTTCCATCATAGTTGTTGTTGTGTTCGTTTCTGCATGTAATTGCTACAACTTTATCATCTTTTGTTTTTGATATTCTGACCGACTAATGAAATTAGTAAGTCACGTTTGACCTACTTTATATTTATAGTTTTGCCTAGGTTTTCCCTGATGAGTTTGTAGGAATTCCTGAAACGCGCATTCAACATAAACAGGCCAGTTCAATGACGTTGACATTTGGGATAAGGAAAATAGGTGCTGTCGTATATCATTTGAAGGCCTTTTTACGGATTATACCGTCGTAATAAATTTTTATATTGCAATTTCTGTACATGTAATAATAAAAGAGTATTAAAAAACGAATTTACATTACACTGCAATGCCTCTAAAGCAAATTTAAAGTGTCTTCCATTGACTTCCATACAATAGTACAACCTTGACTGAAAGCCGTCTCTGACATGGTTCAGCATAGTCGGTGTTATCTGACGACAATCCGCCATAATTCGTAGGCGTAGTTCGTCTAAATCCTCAGACTGTGTCATAAAAATTTTGGATTTAACATGTCCCCACAAAATAAAATTCAAAGAGTTCAGATCAGGTGATCGGGCGGGCCATTCTATAGGACCTCTTCTTCCAATCCAGCGACCAGGGTATTCCAAATCGCGGTATTGACGAACTGGTGCGGCGTAGTGAGGAGGAGCTACATCTTGTTGGAAACGCAATTGCTCTTCATGTAGTAGAGAATCATTTCCTATTTTTTCTATTATCAATGCATTAATTTAATTTTCCAATATATTGTTATAAATTTCACCATTTAAATTACCAGGAATAAACAGGGATCCAATTAGATGATTTCCCAAAATCCCTGCCCAAACGTTTAGTTTTACCGGATGTTGACTATGAGCTTCTCGAAATAAATGAGGATTTGTACCTCCCCATGAAATAGTGCACTCATACAAAAAGCAAACATTGTACAAGAAATTTGGGTTTTCGATCATAAGCTGGTTCATAGTTTCGCAAAACTCTTGATCCCAATCATCCTTATTCAATTCATGAAGTAATTTAATTTGGTACGGATGGAATTTGTACTTATGCAAAATTATAAAAGGTTAGTTTTGCTAATACCGGAAGCTGCAGAGATTTTCAGGTCAGACTGCGTGTTTGGTATAAGTTGGACACGGCCCAATGTAACCATAGCTACCCCTTCATCATTTACAATTCCAATGGGACCTCTTTTTTTGTTCATTACTTAGCCCGTCTCAACAAATTTTAAAATCAACTCCAATACGTATTTATGACGAATGTTACGTTCGGGATGGTTTTGGTTAAAAGTCCTTGCAGCACATCGAGCACAATTTTGATTTTGGTAAAAAAGACTTACCAGCTCAACACATTCTTGCAATGTGTATACCATATTATCTTTTAAATTTTCAACAAATCAGTAAAGTATTAACTTGGCAGATAAATGTACAATGCTTCAAATGATCCAATAAAGGTCAGAACAGATAAACAAACTTGCTGTAAATATCAGCAAAAAAATAATGTAAAACAAATGAATGTTAACATTTAATGTTTTTCTTGTATTGTGTGCGGCAGTGAAACAGGATTGTTTAAGAGCGTACTATAAAAGAACTCCTTTTTAACACTTTTCCATGTAGTAAAAAACTCTTAATTTAATAATCCGGTTTTACTACTAGGTCTCTTACATGAAGAGGAATTGCAATAAAAAAAATTATTATGACGGTATAGTTCGTAAAAAGGCCTTTCAAATGATATACAACACCTATTTCCCATCTCAAATCCCAAGGTCATTGAATTGGCCTGTTTATGTTGAATGCGCAAGCGCTATCTCACCTCAAAAAACTTCCCCCTCGAAACAAAAATCGACCTGTTTTTTTTTATTGCAATAGTTTTGAAAATAACCAATATATTCAAGGTGGCTCGTTTGAGATGGAATACCCTGTATATTCGTACATCAATATATAGACGAGTCCAGCAGCCGTCTTTTGATGTTTTTTTTTTGAATACAGTATTGCTTTTTGATTTTGTTAAAATGATTTATTGCATTGTAAGTGAAGCTTCTTTGATAGAAGGCTGTTCTATGGCGAGGAGTTGTTATAATATTACTTTTGCCATGTCACGTTGCAGCTAATTGAATTTAGTAATATTTAAAATGATACAAAGAGGAGACCCTTACTAAAAAATTCTAGACATCGAGTACCTCAAATATAAAAAAAATTCAAAATCTGTAGATGCTTTTTCCATGGAACATTGTAGTTTCTAGAACATTTATTGTTTTGTCATTGACAATAATAAAATAGTTAATTTTCATCTGTTTTTAGCCAATAACTGTCAAATAAAATATGAAATGTCGACATAACATATTCTCTGTTAACAAGGATTTCAGAAATCAGTCCAATTTTCAGCTATCACTCCTCGACTATTTAAAAAAAAGTCAGTCAGCATTATCCTGAAATACTTTCGGCGGGTAAACCGATTGGTAGTATAAACAGTAACTGAGATAACGATCGGTTAGGTTAATTGGCTTTGCTATTCGCCGATTTTTTTCGAATAAATAAATCTCTAAAGCCGTTGTGTCACTCTCGTTGGAAGGGATTTTCCGTCGACCAAGCGATTTTTAGGTTCGCAACGTATTAGATTAGAGGTCAGTTTTGCGCAAAATGAATAATGAAATAATGAATATTAAAACCCTTGATGTCCTTGCTGCATGCTTGTTAGGAGGATTTCCGTGGAACATTTTAAAATATTTTCATTTTATTCTGCTTTAATAAGGTACACCCTTTGAGGGACCAGAAGAACAAATCCCGAGAATCGTTCGAAAAATAATGGCCGGAATTGAATTGCATTAAAATAACTTTGAATTGTTACAGGCAGTCAGGAGTTTGGGATTCGAATCCAAATAAATTATCTTGTTAGTTATATGATTACAAATTTTTACAATACAAGAATTTTAACATCATTATGACTTCGTCTCCTTCTAGTCCTGTAGTTTTGGTGGAATTTGAAAATTTTGAAATTTGCCTGCAATTATTACTATTAATCTTCCATGGGATTTTTAAATTAATTTGTTTACAATAAATATTACGTAACAGTAACTAAATTTATCTAATATACACATCAATTATATAGGATTATTGTAGTTGTAAATTTATTCGATGTTTATTTAGAGGGTGTCTGGGGTATCTCTCGGCTTCAGAGAGAACATGAGAAACTGTATGTCTTCCTCACGGAAATATGCGTTCCTAAAAGATTCTGCTGGATATCAGAACAACTTTTAAAGTACTCAATATATTTTAATAAAAATTTAGTGTCATGGATACTAGTAAGAACCTTTTAAAATAGCGTCCTTGGGACATAAGTGGTTTTTAAATTTTTTACACCTTGTATATTAAAGAGTTTAAAAAATAAATGTGTATAGTGTGAACATTAGCCTAAAACAAAATAATGTTGTTCGTTCTCCATTAAATGACTCGCATATGTGAGAAAGAATGATAAACGAATTGATTTTTATTATTTTTAATTGAAATAATTTGGTCAATTGCGAGTTGGACTCGCATACTAAGGGTTCCGTAACACCTTCAAGATTCTAATATTCCAATTTCAGACAAGCAGGGAATGAGTGCATTTTCTTATATTTACCCTAATATCTTTTAAAGGAAGCGTTTTAAATTTATAAAAAATATACACTTTGATTTTCCACATATGGACTTTTTATTTTATCTGTTTCAGGATTCGCTTGATATTTATCAGAATACATATGTATTTAATTTTCTAATTTAGCCCCCAAAAATTAACATTAGAGTTTTATTTTACTAATAAACTTTCAGAGAAGCCTTTTATAATCTACTGTCTGAGTTTTGAGGCTCTGCGTATTGGAAAATAAATGGCAAAATATGTCAAGTTTTAAATTAAAAATTATTATATCAGTTATTAAAATTATTTAGAAACACAAATAAAATGTATTTTTCAAAATTGAAATAGTGTAGTTTTCAAAGTGGGAATTAAGTCAATGTTTACTATTCTTGTTAATATATTTTAAACAAATGATTTAAAAATATGATATATTTGTAATTCAAATAATGAGCCTTTTATCTGACATATTACATGATGCATTTGAAAACTGAATTTTTATTTTCCATTTAATTATATAATTTGTCCCTAAAATTATTATGGGGATTTTCTAATAATTTTCAAGTGAGCCCCAGTACGCCTAATTATTTTCAAAATTTTAAGTAGTATGGTTTCGGAAATAAAGCGGGAAATGAAATCTTTATGTTTATATCTTGTAAACAATTAATTTAAAAAATATGAAAAAAATATATTTATGTTGTTATGTAAAAATATTTTTTTATTTTCCGTATAATTCTATAATTTGGCCCCTAATATTAATCTTAGGTATTTCTTCATATTTTTCCTGTAAATAAAAAAAAATAGGTGTTATAGTTTAGGAAATAACGGGGGGAATGGGTAATTTTTTTAAATATTTTTTTAATATATTTCAAAATTTTCATTAAAAAAAAATAAAGAAAACATATTTGTATTCGTCATAATGAGCCCTGTGATTTGATATATTACATGATCCGTTAGAAACAATTATAATTTTTTTTTCTATTTAATTCTTTAATTTAGCCTCCAAAATGAATATTAGGGGTTTCTCCTTATTTTTCCAGTAAAGTTAATTTTTTTTCAAAATTTTCCAGCTTATATATTTTAATTAATTTATTTTAAAAATATGAAAAAAATATATTTGTTTTCGTCATAATGAACCCTTTCATTTTCATGATGGGTTAGAAACAATTTTAACATTATATTTTCCATTAAATGCTATAATTTGACCCCCAAAATGAATATTAGGGGTTTCACCTTATTTTTCCAGTAAAGTTCAGGTGAGGGGCTATACCTCCATTTTTTTTCAAAATTTTGCAGCTTATGGTTTCGGTGATAAAGGGGGGAGGGTTTGGGTAAATTTTTTTATATTTTTGTTAATATATTTTAATTATTTAAAAAATATGAAAAAAAATATTTGTTTTCGTCATAATGAGACCTTTCTTTTAATATATAACATGATGGGTAAGAAACAATTTTAATTTTATATTTTCCATTTAATTCTGTAATTTGCCCCCCAAAATTAAAAGTAGAGGTTTCTCCATATTTTTCCAGTAAACTTCATGTCAGATCCTATACCTCTAATTTCTTCAAAACATTACGTTTTATAGTTTCGGAGATAAGGGGGAGGGAATGGGTAAATTTTGGTATATTTTCGTTAATAATTAAATAAACTATTTTTTTAAATATCAAATAAATATATTTGTGTTCCTCAGAATGGGACCTTTCATTTATTACATGATGCATTTGAAATTTTTTTTATTTATAAATTTTCATTTAATTCGATAATTTGCCCCCCAAAATTAATATTAATGGTTTCTTCTTATTTTACCTGTAAATTTTGGGCAACGTTCTATATTTTCAGTTTTTTTTTAATTTTAGGCTCAGTAGTTTCGGAGATCAGGGGGGGAACGGTCGATTTTTTTAGTTTTTCCCCCCAGAAGTAAAATCAAAATTTCTTCTTTTACGATATGTACTCCTGATCGGGTCACGAAACTATACATTGATACCACATTTTAACCTCTTTCGTCCAGTAGTTTAGGAGAAAATTGCTGTGATGTGACAGACGCAGAAATCCAGAGTGATATTATAAGGGTATCCGTATATTGTATATACGGAACCCTAAAAAAGAGGAGTTGGGTTTCTCATCAATAAAAACTTAGGTATCTCAGGCAGAATCATTTATATAACAATAATTTTCTCAGACTTAATAACCTATACAAGTATATGAATATCTGCAATATCCAGCTATAAGGAAGACTAAGTGCCGGCAATGTATGAATATATAAAAAAGCAAGACAAGAAAACAAAAGTACATCAGACATTGTTATGGGAGACGTCAAAGCTATACTAGGATAACAACAAATTACAAAAGAAAAGTATATAGTATTTCTGATATATCTTGGCAAACTTCTTAGGAGAAAAAAAAACCATATAATATTTTTCCAGTCCGTCTATCTGGAAATGTCTCATTAAGCTAATTTCGTACAGGCAATGTATAGAATGCAGGTGCTCGTTGAAAAAATAGGATTCTTCTTCTAGCAGCAAAGTTCCATCTTGCTCTATTTGGTTTTCTAAAGAATTGGGGCATAAGGGGATTTTTCACATTTTCTAATAAGTTCAAATACAATTCCCCAGTTAAATTTTCTTTCACGAATAAAGAACCAATAATTTTATTTAAGAGAATTCCGGCTCATACGTTAATTTTCTGAGGATGTTGGTTCTGCTCCTACCGAAAACCTAGTGGATTGGTATTGTTCCAGTATTTAGAATTATGTTTATTGACAAATCCATCAAAAAATCTGCTTCGTCAGAAAAACAAATATTTTTAATAAAATTAGCATCTGCATTTGCCCTTTGAGTCATTAATTGATCTTCTTTCATAATCACCTTCAGGAACCTGTTGTAAAAGCTGTATTTTGAAGTGAAAGAATTTATTTAGGGGTAGCGTTTTGTACACAGAACCGGCCGAAATATTTGTTAACGTGGAATCATTTGGTATTGAGATGTTTAAGGATCCATGGCAAAATGTCCTAAAAACCTCAGCATGTGCAGTTTCAGTTAAAACTCTAAGCACCTTGGCAATTTTATTGCACAGACTTCCTGTGTCTTGAAATTTATGAACTACATCTAACACATACTGATGCCCAATATTTTTATTGGGATGCTTCTGATGAAAAACATGAGCAGTCCTGGGTACACAGCGTTGTTCTTCTAGGTCATTAGGTAAGAATAATCGGATTTAAAAAAATGAGGTGTCACTTGACTATCAATAGACATGACAATAAACATACCTTTTCCATTTATCATAAACCTTCACACACTGACCTTACAATCCACAATAGTTCACGCCACCCTTACCAACACAAACTTGCAGCACACGATTGTATGTTGCATAGACTAATTACCATCCCATGATCAAAAACTCACTTTCATACGGAACTACACCGAATAAAATGTATTGTTGCCAATAACGGTTATAACACTCAAATTCTTGGCAACATGGTAACTAAAAAATGAAATGAAAAGGCTTTAAATGAAGTATATCCTCCTACCCATAATATCGATCACAAATTATATCAAAGTATCACATTTATCGGTTCTCTCTCCCAATTTTTATTCAGTAGGAACATTCATACAACTTAGGAAAACATAAAAGAAACAATGAAGATAAAATTAACAAAAATAACAACTCGGGTGTCTATAAGTTGACATGTGGTAGTTGCCCTTGTTTCTACCTCCGTCATACGGGAAGATCATTCAAGACAAGATGGATGAACGAACCAAAGGTTTTGAGTGCCATAATTACAATAAGTCAACCTTTGCCGATCATTTATTGATTCATGTACCTCAGAATACGTTCCAAGTATTACATTTATAACAAGAAACTAAAAAAATATATCTTTTGGAGTTATTAGAAATTAACAAAAACAATAGCTCTTGAATGATCAAACCGAAACCAATTGATCTTCATTACTTAACCTTTTCAATAGAATTATATAAACTCATTAAATACATATTTTATTCCATTTAAACCTCTCTTTTGTAAAGTTTTGTTCTTTCTTAATAATGGTATTTCCCCCCTACCTGATCAATATCTCATAACTTCAATAATCCTCTTAATAGCTCAATAATTGCATCCATATATTTTTTTGTAATATTTTTAGGCACTTAGCATTTAGTTCTACTTTGTATTCTGAAGAAGCCAGTAACATGGTGAAACAATTGTCAATAGGAAATAAATATAAGTGAAAATTACCTAAGTGTTTTTATGTTAACTAGCTGTCGCCCAGTGGTTCGACCACTTGTGTCAATATCTCTGGCAGGTTAAGTAACCTGAAAATTTTATCGTGACATTCTATCCTAGGACTTTAGGGAGAACAGCAATTACACGGAACGAATCCAGATTCGAAACCTCTGTGTGATAGTTTACTACACAGTCTTACATCTCGCTTCTACAAATAAGTAACGAAATTCAAAGTTTTTTTCAGATATAATTAAAAGGAGTTTATTTGTTCAAATTCGTAATTCTTAATTTAATATGACAACAGTTCAACCGCTAATGGTCTATCCTACATAATTGTTTTTTCTAACCACCCTGTATAACTATAATTGCACTCAACTCTCTAACATTTATATATAATTTATTTATAAATACTCATTATAATAATTCCATCTCATTATATATTTCCACCACCCTGTTTATGTAACTGCTCATGGACCACGCATAATATTTTTTAACATTTTTGAACCACCCGATAAACCATTCTGTATATGTGACTGCCTATAAGTCACCGTATTTACTCTTTTTATTTATGAAAACTATCTTCTGTAACTATAATTCTACTCCGATCTATATTTCAATCATCATATATATGGAACTCATCGTGGGCTACACTATAAATCATTTCCTTTTCTTACATTTTTTATAATCATCCTGTATATCTATAATTCCTATATTTCATCTACCCTATATATACTACTCCTTATAGGTTACGAAATGTTGCATTTCCATTTCCGCCACCCTGTATTTGCATCTCTGTATATTTTTTGCACCACCCTGTATGACTGTAATTCTATTGCGCTTTATATTCCAAGAACCCTGTAAATTCAACCGCTAATGGGCTTCCCTATATAATTATTTTATTAGTTATAATTGCACTCTACTCTATATTTTTAACACCCTTTATATGCAACTGCTTGTGTGCCACCCACGAAAAAAATGATTTCTAACATATCTGGAATCGCCCTGTGTAATTATAATATACAACGCCTTATATCTCAGTCAATTTAGAACATGAGAACACATTACTTTTTACCCATCAAAAAATCTCCTAAGCCGCAATTTTTACTTTAAAAAATATAAAATTGCGATAAAATTCTTATAAGTTTCTACACATCAATTTGTATTGGGAATTTGTTTCCAGTATGTTACCAAATAATCTTGTAATGAAACTTTTGTAATTTCAAAACTCAGCTGTCATAATTATTGTCACAATTTCGTTCTTTCTCGGTAATACGATTTTTTCCGAGCAATCGATTTGTAGACGCCAAAACCCCGAAAGGAAATTTCGATAGTCATAGTGCAATTTGCGAGAATTACATATATTAAGATATATGTAAATAAACAAAACATTGTATGTATTATATTGTTAGATAAATAAGTAAAAATATATTTGCAGCATATCACATCTCGTTAAAAGAACATTTAACAATTTTTGACTGACTGTTAATATTTTAGACGACATGTTAAAATTAATTTAAAAGATTACCTTATATCGAATAAAACAGCAATATATTACTAATACTTATTCAATTTTCATTTGCACATGGCATAAAATAAAAAAACATATTCAGCTTGAGAGGATCTGAAATCAAATGTATCAATTAGCTTTATAATCTCTCAATAGTTAGTTTACTTACGTAAAAGTTTTCATCGGGGGATTATATCAAACATTTAAGAAATGCAATGCACCACCTGTTAATTTATGTTAAATAATACCTTTATTTGTTTACAATTTTTGTAAGTTCCTTGAAATTGAAATTTTGAAAATTATACATTGATAATTTTCTGATTGCACTGAGAAGGTACCTTAACCTAGTGGTTAACTGTTAAGAAATGTCAAATTCAAATTCAATCTGCTAGAATCTGGTTGGCGGTGAACTGGTCGAGAAATTAGAACCATTGCCATGATGTCAGATCTAACTATTTATCTTCAATTTCACTATTTTTATTTATACCATAGGCTTTGTAATCTTAGTTAAATTGTATGAAACTATTAGCCTTTAAAATAGAAACAATATAAATTAATAGTATAATGTTAAAATAATAAAATAATATCGGAAAAACATTGTTCAGTTACCACGCAATACAAATTTCTGATTTTAGTTGACAAAGTATATTCATTATCATATAATATCAATTTTTGTCGGTGCATTCTCAATAGCATGATAGTGTAGAATAACTCTCAGGACCAAACAAAATTTGTTAGTTTTTCGTTTAATTTAGTTTGTTTTTCACATTCGAGTCATTCAAGACGATTTTCTCTCCACGCAATCTGGCGGCACTGTGGACGTTAACTATGAATTTTTTATTTTACTTTATTTAATGAATGAATCAATATTGTAAATATATTTTAGCATTCTGCACTGAAGGTCGTCAATAGCCACTAAACAAAACAAAAATCAAATAAATCGGACGAGGGACAGAGTTTTGTCTTTGCCTATTTATATATAGATATAAAATTAATATGTGTCAAATGATTTGCCAAAAGGATACGTTTAAAAAGAGGTATCACATGATACTCCTTTGTATTTAAAGTTTTGGAAGTATGGGTAAAATGTGTCCCCCTAAATAAAAATTAACCTATTTTTTTGGTCTTTTTCTTTTAAAGGTATTTTAAAACTTATTTTGGGTGGCTAGTTTTGAAAGCATTTTCATATAGCTTCCAAATTTTGACATATGATCTTTATAAATCAATTGCAAACTGTTTATCGCTGTACAAAATATAAAATATGTTACCTAATTGTGCTAAGTAAAATCAATTGTTTAAAACTTGTTGTCGTTAATTTTTGTTTTTTTTATTACAATCTGTTGATGTTAGTTATTTCTTAAACCTTCCTTGATTTGTTGCCTGACTGAAAAAAAAATAAATGACTTTCGGTTTTTGCAGAAATATAATTTTAAGCAATACAAACGAAAAGAACATTTCTCTAATTTAGAACGTTATAAAAAACCTCATATCTAATTCAAATAATTTTTTGTTTGCAGATGTGTGAAAATTTTAGGAAAATATCCGCTAAAACAGTTTCGAAACTACCTATTACCTTAATTGCCTGTAATAGGTGTTCGCAACTTACACAGCCTGACAGATGTTCTCCCATAATCATAGCAATTTAAAGGCCAATTCATATTTCAATTCGCCCCAATCGCTGTGGTGAGAATTCCTTATTATAAACCTATTATTATAATAATTTAACTTTCACTAATTTTACAGTCATTTGCAGAACTGTTGAGTAGTAAATAGTTGTTATGTTAGTTAATCTGACAGTTTTATAATAATTTTTGCAATTTGAAATATACACGATAATTTGTATTGCTTATGCCAAAAGTTTAGGTGTGACGTATTGAACCTTATGTTTCGTTATTTGCTTATTTTTTAATCGACTTCCAAAAAGGAGGATAACCTCCTCCTATTTCGGCGCGTTTTTTTTGTTGTATGTATGTTACCTGAATTCTTCTCCTGTGGTGAACCGTTTTGTATGAATATGGTCTTATTTTATAGAGTATATATCGGAATTGGTGAAACTTCAAATTTGGGAAAAGAATTCTTTTGGTAAAGTGGAGAAATTTGTGAATGAACACATGCATGCATAGAAATCGACCAATATCCATAACATATTGGTCGATTTTTCGAAAACTCCTTATGGATTTGTATAGTTTTTTAACGTTTAATCTATTAATGAAGATCCCTAGGTGATCTCATATACTTTTCTGCGACGTGCAACTTGCAGTTTTGCAGAAAATCTCCGAAAATTCGAAAATTCTTATTAAAAATTTCATCGAAATGACATAACGGAAATTTCCTCATAAATATTTTAATTCCAACGGGAATTTTAGGCACTGGAAGTTTTAAATGCGAATTTGAAAATTTTCTATGTTCATCTCAAGCAAATAGGTAGTAAAGCATAGTATCTGCGACTCCTTAAATCAATGGGTACTAATCTCGTTTTGTTTGTATATCCGGCAAATACCTATTTAAATGAAAATTTTTTCACTTTGTGAAGACGGTGCTTTTGGTTGTCATATTTTCCCGGCCTAATAGAAAATTCAGTGACAACACATGTCAATCTAGCCTATTATTTGTGGGTTTATACACATGATGTTTAGTTATAGCAAACAAAATCACAAAGTAAAGTGATAGAAGGAGTTGCATTTATATGATGATTGAAATATAAGTTAGACCGTTTAGCTGTATATACAGGATGTATGGCATATAGGGTGGAGTGGACGATTGGTGGTATAAAAATGGTGGAAAAAATGTGAAATTAAAGTTACATAGGGTGATTAAAAAACTGTTATATGATATGGACGTAAACAAATCACATCAACCAGGATTGTTGAAATATATGCTGAAGTTAAATTATATTTATACAGTGTGATTAAAAAATTATTAATTTTATAGCACATAAGAAGTTACATAAAGTGTGGAGAGCAATTAATGTTACACAGGGCGATAATATAAAATGTGAAAAATGAAATAATTTATGGGGTAGACCACAAGGAGTTATATACTATGGTTGAAATATAGGACGGATTTGACTCCGTATGTATGGGATGGATTCTACTCTGTCTTATACAGAAGGCAGCTAATAAATTTATGCTTGTCCATAGGCAGTCGTATGTACAGGATGGTTGGTACATAGGGTGGAGTGTAATTATATATAGTTATACAGAGTTGTCAAAAAAAGTTGAAAAAAGGTTACATGGCGTGGTCCATAAGGCATAAATATGTTTTGGGCTTATTAAGTCAACGCGTACTAGTACATTTTATTCGTAAACATTTACCTGTCAATTTAATGTGTAATGTTGAGGCTTTCGGTGTTACCTGGTCCTGTCTATTAAGGTTATACATACAAAATAAAAAATAAACAATGAAAACTACCTGAGTTCAAATAAACTAAAAAGTTGAAAATAAAACATTAAAAAATATATATAACCGACTTCCACCTATAACTAAAAAGCCAAAAATAATTATAACAAAATACAACACTAGCAAATAAATAACACATTCAATGTTGTTAGGTACCTATCCAAGAAGTAAAAAATGTAAATATTAAAAAGTGCTCATTCTGTACAAATTAATTACCTACCAATCTAGTATATTTTTGTGCCAAGCAACAATCAAGTTTGATGAAGTAGTAGATAAGTACGCAATGAATGATTTTAGATTTGCTTGGCACCGACTTCAAAAATATACTAGATTGGTAGGTAATTGAGTTGTACAGAATGAGCACCTTTTAATGTTTACATTTTTTACTTCCTGGGTAGGTACCTAACAACATTGAATGTGTTATTTATTTGCTAGAATTGTGTTTTGTTATAATTATTTTTGGCTTTTTAGTTATAGGCGGAAGTCGGTTATATATTTTTTTATATACATTATATATGTTTTATTATTTCTTCCAATTCAAATACCTATAGGCCAAATTACACATACACTCAAATAGTTGGCATTGTAAAGATGTTTTTTGGATACGAATTAAATGAAATTATTTAATTTATTACCACTACAGACCCTGACAAATAATAAGAAATTATAATACAATTATGATTATAAAGATGTATTAAAAACGTGCCAAAACAAATCCAATAATTTTTTTATTGGATTTGTTTGTGCAGTTTTATATATATGTTACCTACTAACGGTATATATGTACAATGTGGAACATGTGTATTAATTATATAACGAAAATAGGAGGGCGTTTTGGGAAAAACGTTTGTACATGTGGATTCGTATTTTTAAATGTGCATTTTTACAACAAAAAAATATATAGGGTGTGTCATGTGACAGTGCCCAATACCAACTTTCTTATTTTAAAGGCAAGCCCCTGTATATTATTTATTTTTTGGATTCTCCAGAAAATTCTAGACATAATTCATGTACAATGTCCTACACCTATCTTCAACTGTATCGGAAATATTAAGTGTTTTCAGATTTTTTACAAAAATTAACAGTAAGAAAAAGAAATTTATTTTATTTCACAAATTCCCTACATTACACTAAAAACCTAATAAGTAATACTGATTATTTCTTAATATTAAAAAAATGATGATTAATCTCAATGTAGGTAATGTTCAAAATACTCGCCGCGAACGTCTTGGCAACATGCTAATCTTGTACAGAAATGTCGTCTAACGTTACTCAACATTCAGACGTGACTGATCTAATCGCAAGCGTAATTACTCTTTTTAGGTCATCTAGGTTGAGGGGTTTAGTTTTGTATACGGTACTTACTTTTGATATATTCCCACACAAAGTAGTCCAATGGCGTCAAATCAGGAGATCGTGCTGGCCATTTTATTGATCCGTGCCTCCCAATCCACCGATTTGGAAAAATTTGGTTCAGGTACTGCCGGACACTGATTTTTTCCTAATGGGGAGGTGCTCCTTCTTGCTGAAACCATATTGTATTGGCAGAACTTGTGGGTTTACTGCATCAGGATATAAGTTTGTTAAAGTTGGCACGACATTATTTTGGAGCAGTCCAAATATTTGTTTCCATTAAAGTTGCCATCAATGAAAAAGGGACCTACGATATGATTTCTAACAAGTCCTGTCCAAACATTAACTTTTTCAAGATATTGCTTATGTTTCTCTGTCATCCAATGAGGAACCAATAGCGGCAATTTTGACGATTAACATGACCATGAAGTGTAAATGTGCTGTCATCACAAAACAAAACATTTTCTAATTGAATCACAATATTATCTACCATCATTTGTTCATAGAAAAACGTTTTCCTGTGGAAATTTTATAGGTATGCATTTTACTTTCCTTTAAAACTCAAAATATTGATGTGTGGCTAACGTTGAACAGTGGGGCTGCTTTTCGACCAGAATTATGTGGGTTTTCTTGAAACTCAAGCAAGAAAATTTCGTATTACCACTTATAACACTGCCAGCTACTTTTTTTATCTGTCTTAAATGACGAAGCTCATTTGTAGAATGGTTATTTTGTGCATTTCCGTTATATGAACCATTTTTCTGATCAAACGACAATAGCACTGACACTGATCACCACTGTCATGCAGGCAGACAAGTTGCTAAGGCTATGAGTTTTGACGAAAATAAACAAAACTTTTTGCTTACTATCTCAATATCAAGAGCTAAATGGGAATTTAGTATTGAGTGTAATGTAGAGAATTTGGGAAATAAAATAATTTACTTTTTTTAATGTTAATTTTTAAAAAATCTGAAAACTTTTCTGTAATGGGTATTTATTATGTTTGTTGATTCTGCAAATAAATAAAGGTTCGCACCGATGCCTATGTAAGCTACCTTCAATTTTAATCTAATTTTGTCTTATTTCTGCGCTGATATATACGCCGTCTCTGTATGTCTTTCGTATTGGATTTTAATGACGTTACTCTTTGGAACGGGCCCTCTGCCCCAGCATTGAAAAGAAGGTAATAAAATTAAAATTCGAAAATTTGTTGCACTTCAAGTCGAAAAACATTCGCTCTGCAACGCATTGTGTTCTATTCAAGCACAGTCACTTTTTTTCACAATTGACCTTTTACGGAAACCAAGGTGTGCAACTTAAACTATTTCACAGCCACCCATAATATTCGAGTGTCATTCACCAGAACACAATGGCTGGAGTACCGTATCGAAACCGAACAGATAGAGCAAGACAATTTCTTTTTTGTTATTCAGAAGTATTTGAACCTTTGGCTACGCGGTAGGTACAATTTGAAAATTTTCATTCACTGTTTGGTGATCGATGTATTTTGAATTGTCTGTCTATTATTTTCTTGAAAGACGTTTATAGGAAACATTATTCTGTGGTTACTGTTGTGTTATTTGTTAGTTTGGACATGACCATGCGACAATTGTGGGATGATCGTTTAATTTAAGGTATAGAGGGGTTTCAAAGTTAAGTATGTGCTATTGGCAACTTTCAGTCAAATTAGCAAAGCAGCGATTTTTTTAAGTGAAAGTCTATACAAATCAGTTCTTTGTGTAAGAAACAGGGACCAGGTTATACAGGGATGGGCAAATGTGTGGAACCAAGCAAATATCTCTGGAATTATTAGAGATATCAAAATGAAATTTGGAAGGTGGATACTGCAGTAGATTGCCTATTTGTTTCCAATTTTTTTACAATTTTGAACTTCCTGTCTTACCGGAAGTAATGTCGATTTTAAAATTTCCAATAAAACACCCTGGAGGTATTTTAGGTTCTGACGAAACATTTTATTGCGAATACAAAAATATCGGGTTTGATATTGTTTACTTCAATACCTACCGAGATATTAATAGAAAAGTAATTAAGGAAAGGAAAAATCCATTAAAGAAATACATAATCATAATTATTAACTAAATCTAAGTGATTTTCAAAACATTGAAACTTAACGAAACTTAATGTATTAGATGTTCAAATTGAGCACCGTTTACTTCTTGACAATAAGCAAGTCGGTTTTTAAATTCTCTAGTAACATTAGTTATTACTTCTGGTGTAAATCTCTGGATGTCTTGAGTTATTTTTGTAGTTAATTCTTGCAAATTATTTGGTCTATCAACATAAACCTTAGACTTTAAGTAACCCCACAGAAAATATTCTAGTGGATTAAGGTTGGGACTTCGTGCAGGCCATTCATAAGTACCCCTTCTTCCAATCCATCTTTGATGAAATGTCCTATCTAAATGATCTCGACCAATGCGAGCGTAATGGGGTGGTGCTCCATCCTGCTGAAACCAGATATTATTTGGTAATTGTCCATTTATCTCCAATGCCAGAATAACTTGTGTCTCCAAGAGCTGTAAATACCTATCTCCGTTTAAAGTTTCTAGTAGGAAGAAGGGTCCCACGATTCTGTTGTTATAAATGCCGGCCCAAACGTTCAATTTTTGGGGATGTGGTGTATGAGCCTCTTGTACCCAATTAGGATTACGTTGCGACCAGTAGGCAGTTACGTCGATTAACCGTACCATTTAAACAAAATGTAGCCTCATCTGAAAACACCACATTTCTTATAAAATTATTATCACGGTTACAAATATCCATCATCGTTTCACAAAATTGCAAACGTCTGTCGAAATCGTCTTCGGAGAGTTCTTGAACGAGGCGAATTTTGTATGGATGATATTTTTCTCACCTTAATATCCTTCCTACTGAACGACGGCTAATTCCATGCATATTGGCGAGGTCGGTAATGGATAAGTGAGGATTTTCTTCCAAAGATATAGCAACATTTTGAGCTACACCTTCATTACTTCCACTTTTTAACCGTCCACTTTTTGGTAAATTGCTAACTGTTCCACTTGTGTCGTACCTTCGCAAAGTTTTCGTCACAACTGAACGAGATATTTGTGTATTCGGATGAACAATGTTCAAAAAGTCACAAACTTCTTGATGCGTATCAAGAAGTTTGTGACTTTTTTTTTTCTCTCCCCATACTCAATCATCATTAATATTTCTATTCTTTCTCTTTCACTTAATTCGGCCATTTTACGATCAAATTAAAACAATACAATCTTTTTACGTTCAAATAAAAAAACCTAATAACTTATTTTGACAACTACTGTCACTTCTGCAATGAATTTCATGGACTACTAAACTTGATTCAGATTTAATTAGCGCCTGATTTAGACAAACGCACGTGTATTCGACTATGGAACAAGCAGTGCTGTTGGCTGTGACGGTATAATGCCACCGATTGGCACATAGAAATGCAAATCCTTACCGAGCGGTTTGTTTATATCGGGGTAAATGAAATCTGAACCGAGTTTAGCTATCATCGAATTTTTCCTTTCCTTAGTTACTTTTCTGTTAATATCTCGGTAGGTATGGAAAGTAAACAATATCGAACCCGATATTTTTATATTCGCAATAAAAAGTTTCATCAGAAACTAAAATACTATACAGGATGTTTCATTGCAAATTTTAAAATCGACATTACTTCCGGTAAAACAGGAAGTTCAAAGTTGTAAAAAAATTTGGAAACAAAACGGTAATCTACTGCAGTATCCACCTTCCAAATTTCATTTTGATATCTCTAATAATTATATATAATATTTGCTTGGTTCCACACATTTGCCCATCACTGAGTGCCTTTGTTTATAGAAAATCAATAACTTATTTTAAATAAACAGAAATAAAAATATTTTTATGTTTTCTTGGCATTAACACCACAATTGAAATAAAAAGCTGTATATTGAAAGAAAATACTAACGTTTCAAAGTCGATTCTGACTTCGTTGTCAATGGCTTTAAAATATGTAATGAAAATGTAAATTGCAAATTGAAAGAGCAAACCGAAATGAAGCATACGCCAAATATCCCCAGAAATTGTATTGTTTAACTTAAATTTTGCATATTAGAAACAGGTCGACCGAACAGTGGCGCCACGGTGCTCCGCCTAGCAATATGAGACGGTCGCAAGCTCCCACTGACTTGAAGCTTTTGAAGATACCGAAAGCAGGTCATCCAGATTTTGAATTAGTTCTGCCTAATAAAATGTTGTCGCCTGAAACAAAAAACTAATTTTAAAACATTTAGAGAAATATTGACATGAGTTATGGGCTTCCAATTTGTAGGTACTTACTTTATGATGAACAGCAATTTCTGTTAAGTGTAATTAAAAATATTGTATGACTACTATGTTGCATGTTTAAACAATTTTCTTTTCAACACATAATTTAGAAGAACACATTTGTTTTGTAATTTTTTTAATATTTGTCATTTCATTTCTGGTTGTCTTGTTCAGTACAGAAAGAAGACTTCCAAATTATCGTTTTTGTTTAAGGTGAAAGTTGGTTGACTTATAGATTGCCAAATAAGAATTTTTGTTAGATGACGGCTAACACCGACACTTGACGGAGTCACCTATCATGGCGGTTCAAAGGCTACTTATGTGAGGTATACAAAGATAAGCGTCTCTGTGCATAGAAAGTGTACAGAGGGTCATATCAAATTGATAAATTGGGTAATATAAATATTTAAAAAAGAATATTAGCTAGATTAGCCAATATTACTATTTTATAACTGAATCTATTTATAATTCAATACAGTTTTAATTTGAATCAAGAATATAAATATGGTTCTATATAGTTTTTGGTATTGTGCAATACGCTAGCAAAGTATCTTTGACAGTAGACTTTTGCGCCATCTCGTGTTTTATTTGTGGAACGCTGGTTCTGTCAAAGCCGTAATTTATGTTTGCTGTGTTATAGATTAAAATTTAGTTATCTCATAAAATGGAAAGGAAAACATCAAACCGAAAGTGCGATGTAGTTGATTGTGAAAATGCACCAAGAAAAAACCCAAAATTACAATTGTACAACTTTCATGCATTCCATATCAATCAGACATGAAGAAAAAATGAATTGCAGCAGTTCGACATCATGGGTAAATAAATTTGATTTTTGTTACTTATTATTGTATGTATACAATTAATCATAATTGTTGTTCTGTTAACAAAATTGGGATTTTTTATTTACAGCTGTGGGGCAATCCATCTCAACCAGAAACAAATTCAATGATTTGCAGTGGTCAAATTGTTTGGGAAAAAAGGTAAACAATGCACATAACAAAAGTTACAATCCAATTATATTTCCTGCAATATGTATATAAAAAAGCAAAATCTTCATGCCGGTTTGTGGGCTGAAAGATTACGAGTACCTACAACAAGAAAAAATTGCATCTTCAGGAGTCGATGAAGCTCCAGTTGAGATTAACAATAGTAAGTAAATATATATAAGAAAAAACAAATTAACTTTATTCATTATATATAATTTATTGGTAGGTTTCACTGACGATGAAGTTTTAATGGACCAAGATAAAAATTTTGAAGTTGGAACAAGGATAATAAAGCAACAACATAATAATAAACAAGCTCTCATAAAAAAATAAAAATAATGAGAATAAAAAGTGTTATTTATTTAAAAGGGTATAAACATTGATATATATTACAGGAAAGATAGTTGAATTGTAAACTTTGTTATGTATCTACATTGCTTGACTTTTCTGCTCTATCGAAATGAGCACAGCAAATCCTTGAATATGTTCCTGGTTGCCATGGCTTTTCATCCCTCCTGTAACTAAAAAGTTACTTTCTTTCTTTATTCCTAAAAGAAAATATTATTAATTTAAAAATTAAAAATTATGTTAACCTTAAATTTCAATTTATTTTGGAAAGAAAACTATTTACATGATTAACTTTTCTGATTACAAAAGTTATTGAATCTTATTTTTGTTAACAGAACAACAATTGTGACTAATTTTATGTATTTAGTAATGAAAAACTTGGAAAATTAATTTATTTGCCCTTAATGACGATCTGCTGTAATCCATTTTCCCTTCCTCTCCGATTGCTATAGAAATCCAGGAAAACGGTAGAATTGTAATTTTTGATTTTTCCTTGATGTATTTTCAAAATCAACTACACCGCACTTTCGGTTTGATGTTTTTTTTTCCATTTTATGGGATAACTAAATTTTAATTTATAAGACCGCAAACATAAATTACGGTCTTGACAGAACCAGCGTTCCACAAATAAAACACGAGATGGCGCAAATGCCTATTGTCAAAGATACTTTACTAGCGTATATCCACGATAATTTAGTGATCTACCTATTTGGACACCAGCTTACAAACCACCGGAAGAAACTTGGCATGATTGCATTGAGCAAAATATTCCATTATCGCAATTGACTTATTTTATGCCAAATATTAGGATTATTCTCTAAATGACTAAACATATAAAAAAATAAAAATTCACAATAAATATAAAATTAAATTACACACTAGACTTTATATTACATATTAATCAATAATAACTTTCTCTTTAGAGACAATGAGCTGAATTAATATAGCACTAAGACATAAATGTTTAAAGTGAAAACTTAATCACTGCTGAAACTTACAGAAGCTGTTAAATGATAATGTGAAAATATCCTTATAGCAAGAAAAGTATGTAATAAGCTGATGGTTTCCGTCTTTACTTGGTGAAAATTCATTTTAATTTTTTTGAGATAATCACACTTATATTTATTTACAATTGACAAAATTGTTTCACCAGGTTACAGGCTTCTTCAGAATACCAAATAGAAAGGATTTTATTTTGTATTCTGATGAAGCCAGGAACCTGGTGAAGCAATATTATCAATAGTAACTAAATATATATCTGAAAATTACCTTGTTTATTTTAATAAAAAATATGTAATAAGCTACTAGAAAGTATATTTATGTTTATATATACATATAATTTTTTTTATACAGTGTGAGTTTTTTTTGATGATCAGAATGGGGATCTCGGAAACTAGCGGAGATAGAGCAATGGTTAATTGGGAAAGATTTGCAGTTTTACTGGCCCAATTTAATGAGACTTTCGGATTTATGTAAAAAGTCATGGTTAACTAGATATTTTGAAAAAACGAAATTCTGTCAATTTAATCAAATCCCTCTAGTTCCTTTGTTTTTGATTTTATATAAAAGTGTAAATATCAAAATTGAAGGGAATTGTATCCCGAATATGATTGTAATGTCCTCGTTTGCGTGACAGCTCGCGTTTTTGAGATATGACACAAACTTATCTTTTTTTGAATGGAAACCATAGTTGACTATGACTTCAAATAATCGGACATTTTTAGAGCTTTTCAACGATATAATACTCGATATAGTTATTCATAAAAATAACGGAGTTATGGATGCTTTTCTCTCTTATTTTCACTTTTAACGTAGGTAGCCATGAAAAAGATTATTTTCACTTTGACGTTTCCTCATTTGAGAGTAATTCCATTAGTAGAACTGACAGTCGATATTGACAAGTTTTCATGATAAAATGGAATATTCTAACGAAGAAAAACTGAATATGGTGGAATGTTATATCATATGCCATAAAAATTCAGTTCGTGCAGCTGAGGAATACTTTCATAGATATTTTAATCGTCGTCAACCTGCTCTATGTACATTTAAGAGGCTTTAAGATATTTTACGCAGATATGGATCTTTTACTAAACCACCAAAGGAACGTAATCAAATTAACGAAGCAGCACAAATAAATGTTTTGGCAATGGTAAATCAAAATCCATCTACATCAACTCGTGAGATTGCGGCAGAAGCTGGCACATCTCAACAAACTGTAGTTAAGGTACTGAAAGCGCACAAGTTCCACCCGTACAAACTTTGCATGCTGGTGACGAACATCGACGTATTTTGTTTTGTACATGGTTTAGAGACATGAGCCTTGACAATCTACAGTTCCCATTAAACGTGTTATGGTCAGATGAAACTAGATTTACTAACTGCGGTATGTTCAGTAGACACAATGAGCATATTTGGGCTAAAGAAAACCCTTTCCATGTAGAACAAAGACGACCTTACCTTAGATAAAATTTGGTTTTAATGTTTGGTGTGGTATCATAGGGTCTACTATTCTGGGGCCTTTTATCTACGACGAATCACTTACTGGGGAACGCTACTTGCATTTCTTGCAATGCACTTTTCAAGACATATTTGAATTTGAGAACTCGTTTAGAAATTGAGTGGTTCCAGCATGATGGAGCATTTGCTCATAACTCGTTACTAGTAAGACAACACTTAGATAATATCTATCCAAACTCTTGGATAGGAAGAAATGGGCCATGCGAAAGGCCACCCCGGTCTTCCGATTTGGCAGTTATAGATTTCTATTTATGGGGTGCGCTAAAAATCAAAGTATACAAAAGAAAGTATGAGACAGTTGGTGACCTTAGGAAGACGGTATTATAAGCAATTGAAGAAATTGATAGGCGGTCTGTGAGGAAAGCGGTAATGTCAATCTTAAAAGATGCAATTTTTGTCTAAAAACAATGGTGGACTTTTCAAACATAAATTGTAACCATTATTATGTACTTTAAGTTTTGAAGTTTTTAGTAAGTACCTACTTATTTTTTTTTCGATATATCTGATATACCTAATAAAAAAAAGTTCAATGTTTTTTGGAATAGTTATTAATAAATGAATCTATTTCATGGCTAACTACGTTAAAAGTGAAAATAAGAGAGAAAAGCATTCATAACTCCGTTATTTTTATTAATAACTATATCGAATATTATATCGTTGAAAAGCTCTAAAAATATCCGATTTTTTGAGGTTATAGCCAACTATGGTTTCCATTCAAGAAAACATAAGTTTGTATCATATCTCGAAAATGAGAGCTGTCACGCAAACGAGGACATGACAATCATATTTGGGATACAATTCCCTTCAATTTTAATATTTAACCTTTTTTTATAAAATCAAAAACAAAGGAGTTAGAGGGATTTGACTAAATAGACAGAATATCGTTTTTTCAAAATATCTAGTAAGTCATGACTTTTTACAAAAATGCGAAAGTGTCATTAAATTGGGCCAGTAAAACTGCAAATCTTTCCCAATTTAACCATTGCTCTAGCTCCGCTAGTTTCCGAGATCCCGATACTGATCACCAAAAAAATTCACCCTGTATAACACAAGTAAAGAAGCACTATAGACGTTTCAAAATACTTACGAAAAAGAACAGAATAAGAGAAATTTCCAGAATGCCGTCTAAACGGCGATGTATATACACGTGTTCTTTATTTATTATTTAACAGCTTTTAAATTGGGAATGACATAAAATAAACTCTTGACAAACAGAATCCGACAAAGCACACTAACTGTACCGTGAAACTATAATTGGACGGATTTTTCTGGCTGAGAGAAACTTTACATATTTTTTGGAAGAAGGTATATTTATTGTATTTAAAATTTTTGGTGACAAATTTGAGAGATATGCAACAGTTTGATTGTAAAATACTGAAGAGAAAAATGACTAAAGTCCACTGTCAAGACAAATTTTCAGAACATTTGAATTTTGGGTGACAAAATATATATTTTTCAATTTCTAAGTACTTAGTATTGACAATACATGTATTGTCAAATATTTTAATTTACATCTCAGAATTGTGCACCCTTTTTTATTCGTAGTTTCTTAACCATTGATAACGGGGTCTGATCTAGACCCCGAAACATTTGGAATATACAGCAATTTTCTTTGAACTGTGGTGTTATTTCCCAAGAAGTACTTAGAAATTAATATATATATATATATATATATATATATATATATATATATATATATTGTATGCTGTTTTCTATATATATATATATATATATATATATATATATATATATATATATATATATATATATATACAAATAATTAGTAATTAATAATGAATTTTTATTTATATATCAGTGTTTTTGAAACTCCTTATTAGATCTAGAATCTTACATCTAATAATATTAAAAATGGGAAAGTCTGGGGAGATGGATGGATGGGTGTTTATTAAGACTATCTGGATTTGATACAGGCACAATTTGTAATCTGAATATAAAGAATATTTGCATGTTTGTTACTGAATCACACAAAAAAGACTCAATGATTTTATACTAAACTTGGAATACAGATATCTGGTAATCTATGTTAATATACAGTAAACTGTTATACAGGTAGATTACATATTTTAGTAGTATACAGGGAATAATATAAACATTGTTTTGATGGTTAAATTTTTTTACTCAATTACGTAAAAAAAACTGAAATTGTTTGGATGAGGCAATTTGTTGCATTGGCGGCTCCTGGGGAAGTCACTATTACCAGTTCTATTGTGTGCCTTATCTAAAAGTTATGTGAGGTAGAAGTCGATGTGTCATCTGCCTGGGTCAGAGATGAGGATAACTATACTATAATCCGTTTATGTTTAATTTAAGGAATTGAAGCAAGGATGCTTAACCAATGGGATATCAATAAAATATTGGTATTGAATGGAAAATTCGAAGAGTCATCTTTGGTCCATGATTGGATGGCACATCAAGGGAATGATAATAATCAGGAACTGCACATTTCGTATGGAGCAAATATATCGTAAGGTATAAAAGCAAACCGTTTACGTTAGGCAAGCCACGGTATCAGCCAAAGACTGTTAAATATAGTATACTATAAAAGGCCAGCAGAAATGAAATCAGTGGGTCGATCAAGAAGGAGATGGTGAGACCCAGTAACAGCTGACCTAACAAGGAAGAGCGTAATACAGCGGGAGTTTAAGATACAGGAAGGCTGGGGGATAATAATAAACCCACACAAGACGCCTAGTTTCCTTACGCATGGTGCTACATACCTCTTACCAAAGGACAACCTTTGTTCATAGGACCTAGCAAAGTACCGACCAATCACTTGCCTTCCAACATTATACAAACTTATAATATCGTGCATTAATCATCGCATTTTCAAACATTGTGAGCTAAACGACATAATTACTCAACAACAAAAGGGATGCATGAAAAATTCGATGGGCTGCAAAGAACAACTGATAATTGATTCCGTTGTCTGCAATCAAGCCCACGCCAAACGTCGAGATCTCTACATGGCATATGTGGACTACAAAAAGGCCTTTGATTCAGTTCCACATGATTGGCTCATTAAGGTACTGAAACTCTATAAAGTGAATAATTGTATTATTAACTTTTTAAAATATGCCATGTCCACCTGGCAAACCACTGAATGAAGCCAACTGTTCGATACAAACTGACCCCATTCCAATCAAAAGGGGTATATTCCAGGGAGACTCTCTTAGCCCGCTGTGGTTCTGCCTTGCCATGAACCCTCTCTCAAACAAACTGAACTCGACTTATTTTGGGTACAGTCTCAAACACAACAACGTACAAGCATTAAAGATAAACCACTTGTTATACATGGACGACTTAAAGTTGATGGCAGCTACGAAACAACAGCTGCATGATATGCTTAAAATAGTAAAAGGGTTCTCTAGTGACATCCATATGAAATTTGGCTTAGACAAATGCCGAATTATTAATATAGTTAAAGGCAAAATACAGCAGGGGCACTTCGAAATGGGAGATGGCACCTCAATTGAATCTATGGGGGAAGGTCAAACTTATAAATACCTTGGAATAAAGCAGGCTCAACGTATTGATCACATGACTATGAAAAATGACCTTACAGCAGAGTTTTATAGAAGGGTAAGACGACTGTTGAAAACTAAATTAAACAGTAAAAATCTGTTTCAGGCTATTAACACCTATGCGTGTTCAGTGCTCAGTTACTCTTTCGGTATAGTTAATTGGTGCAAGACTGACGTTGAACAATTACAACGAAAAGTTTGAGTTTTACTAACAAAAGCTCAAAATCACCACCCAAAGAGCTCTGTCGAACGTACAACTTTGCCACGGTATGAAGGAGGTAGAGGATTGATAGATCTAAGCAAACTATTAGATCAACAAATTTCCATTTTGCGTAGTCATTTCCAGAAATTCGCAGAATTTTGTGATCTGCACAGAGTCATGTGCCTGGTTGATGACTCAACACCACTGCGACTATCACAACAACATGTCCAATTACGCCACCAGACCACAGATCAGAAACTGCTGAAATGGAAAGAGAAGCCCCTTCATGAAAGACATATAAATGACGTCAACCAAGATTATATCGACAGTGCAGCGTCGATCTACTGGTTGATCTCTGGTCATATGTTTCCTGAAACGGAAGGCTTTATATTGGCAATCCAAGATCAAGTAATTCCAAATAAGAACTACCTAAAGTACATCGTTAAAGATCCTTATATTAACAACGAGAGATGCAGGTACGGTTGCCAAACATCTGAATCTATCCAGCATATCACAGGGGGTTGTCAAGCGTTCGCTGCAACTGAATACAAAGAACGACACGATGCTGTGGCAAAAATACTTCACCAGGAAGTAGCACTGAAACTTGAATTATCACAGTCGGTAAGATTACCATACTATAAATACAAACCAGAATCTGTTTTAGAAAATAACAACTACAAGCTGTACTGGGACCGCACGATACTGACCGATCGGACAGTTGCTCACAATAGACCAGATATAGTTTTGGTAGATAAAGTCTCTCGGAAAACAACTTTAATTGACATAGCAATTCCTAACAAAAATAATATAAATATCAAGCAAGCTGAGAAAATAACCAAATATAGAGATTTGGAATTTCAAATAATAAATCAGTGGAACATGAACAACACACGAACTGTACCAATTGTTATGTCAACAACAGGACTAGTCCCAAAACATCTATTAAACAATTTAAAATACCTCTGTCTGGACGAACATCTTTACAAACAAATGCAAAAAGCCGTCTTGTTAGGGACAGCCCGGACGGTCAGGAAATTCATGGGAAACTGCCGCCACGACTCCAACCACGGGCCTGAAAACCTGGCAAGGGCTCCCGCAGAGCTAAACCGTTTTGATATCTAGGATATCTGGGGTTTAGTGAATTTTCCCCTAAAGGCACTCATAGCGTGCCTTAGAGGGAGTGTGATACCATACATTGTATGGTCAAGTCGGGAACGTGACCAAATCACATTCCAGAGCGCCGAAATAAATAGTGGAAATGTTGTGGAATCTTTGTTGTGCCAACAAATGTAGGACACAAAATCTTTATTTAAACACTTAAAGCCTTTTCAACAACTCTAAGTTGTGATCATCAAGGAGTAAACCAAACTCCTTGATGATGTCAACTTACAGTTGTTGAAACGGCGTTGAGTGTTTACATAAAAAATTGTTGTTGGGTGCAAAATTGTGTTTTTACATTTTTTTACATTTAAAAAATAAGTGTACCTCTATTTCTTTTTATACATTCCATGTTATTTGGCAGGTAGTTGACTCAAAATTTCAGTGATCAATACATTAACTTTAATTTCCATTCAGACTTTATAGTAAGTACGATTGATAGGTAAATATAGTTTGTGATTGGTTTGTTATTGTTTCAGTAGTATTGTGGGGCAATGAATGTTATTATTATTTCTTTTTGATTTTACCATTTAAACAGCTGAGCAGACAAAATTGTACTCTAAATCAAATTAAAATGAAAACAAATCGTATAATTGTTGCTCTAAAATTTTCAAGGAGACACGTTCAAGAAACCCTTAAAGGCGGTAAAAGATAAAATGTCACACAAAAATAAATACCATTGAAAAAGTTACCTATAATAAAGCAGGTAGTGCATTTGACTTTCTTGGACTATTTATGTTCGCATTTGTGATGATATTTTAACAGTATAGGCTTGTAAATAACACAAGTCGAAGGGATCTAATTAAATGTTGTTTTAACAGAGCGGGTCATTAGCAGATGGACCGCAAAGCGCCGCTCGCCTTTCGAAGTCGGTAAAAGGTCCTTTGTAATTCTTCTGGCATGAGCGTAGTTTAGTTTTGGGAAAGTGTTCACTCAATTAATCAAATAGATATGTCACGCCTTGTGATTATATCAATCAGCGTTAATATTAGATTTGGGCAACAAAATTGGATTATATTAATTGTGGTTGTGATTTGATTTCATATATTTTGATTGTTATATTATTGATGATAGTTTCAGTCTTTACTTGATGAAAATTCATTTTAATATTATATTAAAATAAATACACTGATGTAATTTTCACTTAAATTTATTTACTATTGATAATTGTTTCACCAGGTTACTGGCTTCCTCAGAATACAACATAAGACTAACAGTTAAATGCCTTAAACTATTACAAAAAACTATGGTGATGCAATTACAGAGGTATTTAGAGAATTATTGAAGCAGGTAGGAGGGGATTATCACAATTAAGAAAGTACAATATTATAATTGGATTTTTAAAAATGGATAAATTATGGCTGTAATGAGTTTATATAATTCTATTGAAAAGATTAAGTAATGGGGATGAATTGGTTTCGGTTTGATCATTCAAGAGGTATAGTGAATTTTTGTTTTTGTTAATTTCTAATGACTCTAAAAGATATAATTTTTTACTTTTATGTTGTAAATGTAATACTTCGAACGTATTCTGAGATACATGATTTTCATTCAATAAATGGTCTGCAAAAGTTGACTTATTATAATTGTGGCACTCAAAAGCTTTGGTATGTTCGTCCCATCTTGCCTTGAATGATCTTCCCGTATGACCGAGGTAGAAACTAGGGCAACTACCACATGTCAACTTATAGACATCCGAGTTGTTATTTTTGTTAATTTTATCTTTATTGTTTCTTATATGTTTTCCTAAGTTGTTATCCGTTTTAAAAGCTGTATGAATGTTTCTATTTAATAAAAATTGGGATATTTTTTGAGAAGGGGAGCCGATGAATGTGATACTTTTATATAGTTTGGGGTCGATATTAGGGGTAGTAGGATATACTTCATTTAAAGCCTTTTTATTTAATTTTTTAGTTAACATATTGTCGATAATTTAAGGGTTATAGCCGTTATTGACAGCAATACAATTTTTTCTGTGTAGTTCGGTATCAAATTGAGTTTTTGATAGTGGGATGGTAACCAATCTGTGCAACATATTATGGTATGCTGCAAGTTTGTGTTGGTAAGGATGGTGTGAACTATTGTGGATTGTAAGGTCCGTGTGTGAAGGTTTATGATAAATGGAAAAGTAGTTTACTCGCCGGATGAAAATTAAATAATTTACTTGCGATACAATTGAATATTGAAAAACATAACATAATTGTTTTCTAAGTGACAATTGTGGCATCTCTGGTTTTATTTTTTCTGAGTTTTTTGGGAATAACTACCACATAAACTTGAAAGTTTGTATATTTCAAAAGTCCAAACGTTTCAAGGTCTAAATCAGACCTCGTTTTCAATGGTGTGAATACAAATTGAACAAAAAATTAAAAAAATAAGAAGATTGGCAACGACAAATATCGAAATCACAATTTGACATAACATAGTGATCAAAGACTTGAATTGCTTAGAACACTATCAGAATTTGGTTCAGCATACCAATAACTGCAAATCTTAGAATTTTAATACGCTGTCATTTACATCCACTTTATAAATTGGTTGGGATGGTATAGTTTAATTTTGGAAATAGTTTGAATAATAAAAAGTCTTGTTTCTGAATAGTTTATGCACATATTTATTTTGACGGTGGCGTGGCCCACACATACAGATATGACAATAGATGAACAAGGGAATAAAATGCATAACTTTAAACTTTATTTGTTTCGACACGTCACTACACGACCGACCGACACCACACACTGCTTCGATCTTGAAATAACCATCCAATTCAGTCCTATGTGGAAAAAACAGGGACCAGGTAATATATTAAGAGTCTTTTCTTTTATAAAAAATCAATAATAAATAGGAAATAAAGCAATACCTATAACATCCAAGTAATATAGAATACCTGCTTAAAATTTGCTCTTCGTTTTAATAAAGACTCCAATTCTCTCTTGGTAATATATTAAATTGAAAACTTGACATACGTCAGAAATTAAAAAGAATACCACCCAAAAAGGCAACTTGGCATTAAACTTTCATATTGTCAATGTAATGTCAAAAAACGCCGGTTAATACCTACGATGTAATGGCTAACCTACCACCTTATTACGGCCCACGTGGTAAACGTTGACACACCAGGGTGCACGGCAGCTACAGTGGAGACGGGACTGGGTTAACAAACAAGGGCCAAGCCAACTGTAAGTTAGCTTTCCAATATAAAGATGTTCTGGGCGCCAGGTAGATTCTCTGCCTCTTTACCCCAGGTAACCGCCTAAGATAACCTACCAATCCTCCGCGGCTACAAGAAACCTATAGATAAGGGCTCAATGGCTAATAAAACCTCAGTATATTGTCAGTTACGTCACAACAAACCTACTTCAATAAAACTCTTCATAAAACAGTAAATAATTTAATGAACTGGAAATTATTTCAATACAATACTGCAAAAATATCAAACAAAAGTCGACCTGTAGCCAACTTCATATACCTGCATACAGATATTTATAGGTCAACCAAGAATCAACATTACATACCTGATACACTAAGTCCAAATTATTACCAAAATCAACAAATGTAATAATCAATTAATGATCAAATGAACCTAGATAAAATAAACAGATTTTATCAAAAGCATTAATCAAAATACTCAAATGTTGTGATCCGTAAACATGCACAATATATCTAAAATCAGAAATGAGATACTTGAATGCACAATATTCAAAATAATATCAAAGTCAATAATGACATCTAAACTGTAAATAATTCAAAATTATTTCAAATTTAATAACTGTACTGTTATTCTGAAATCTAAAGCCAAAAACCAGTTACTGACAAAAGTGTTTAATTACATATAAACTTCAAGAAAAATCCATAATGATTTCATAAATCTAAAAACAAATATTATCTTTAAAACATCCAAAATAATTCAATTAACAAGTCGACGTTTCGAGCTCTCACGACGCTTTCACAAAATACCAAACATTATGAATATCCAATAAATCAATAATCATGAAATGATATTAAAAATTTAACACTACAGGAAATGCATAAAAATCAAATTTATATGAACAAATTAACAGTCAAAAGTTTGACAAAATAATCAGGTTCTTTATTAAATTCAATAAGTTCAAAATGTTATTCAAATAAATCAATTATCTTGAATGTGAAAAGCAAATTATGAGCAAAACAAATACACTGAATCAAATAATGTGAAAAGCAAATTATGAGTAAAACAAATACACTGAATCAAATTACAAAGGTACCTTGTTCAAATGCGATGACACAGCACTCAGCTGTCCTCTGTAGAATCGAAGCAAACATACGCCGTCGTTGCTATACTGCAAGTAACGATTCCGGTTCCCGATAAACTAAAATGGAACTCGTTCGATTACAAGACTTGCCAAAACTTCAGCAAACTAAGTGAAGTTGATAGCCCCATACACCGTAGTTAAACAAGGTCTTGGATGGGCTAAAGTTCTTACGTACGATGTTCAGATGGTGGTTGACCAGTTAGTCGACCAGGAAGGCCAACGAGAGTACATGCAAGTATTCAGCAATCAAATCCTCACAAACGAGACGTGTTTCCACTAATTTCCAAAAATATCACCAAACTGCTAATGGAAACATCAATTAAACGTTGCTGAAACCGGTGATCATCGAGAGAATCAGTGATGAACTTGTCTTAAATCCTCACAAGAATATGGTTTCCGTTAAAATCCAAAATATCACAAATCCAATAACGGAACTAACGATAAAAGTGTATCCAACTAAATCCCAATCAATGGATTGCACAAAATTGCCAGTATAAATTCAGATAACACTTGTAGACATCTATCACCACATTTCACCATAACCTCTCTTCCCAAGTACTACACAAATGCAACCTTTCACGAGGACGGTCGACGGCCAACTCCCTTTCCGACAACTGACATCTCACAAATCCTACCAACCTATCTAAATCTACTAACATCTTAAATTCCCTACAATTCCCTACATACAACGCTCTTCTTCTACGACATTCCACAACATCTATGCTCGAAATGTCCCGTGTTCGACTCTACTTTTCTACATCTTCTTACCATAAATGCCATTAACCTATTTAGAACGTGTGGTTCCGCCTTTAGCTAAATCGCCTCGAACGTCAAGAAAATCTAACCAATAATCTAAACCTAGAATAACTTTATATCAAAACAAATCAATACCAAATACAAAGCGAGAATATTTCCAATACGAAAAACCCAAAAAGCCTATCGCAATAACAAAAATGCTAGAGAATAATAAAAAAGGTACGTGTTTACGTTTGAAGATAATTTTATCCTATCCGTTGGTGTTAATATTCGAACTCAATACTCGTGTTTTAGTTACGAGAAAACAGTTATTGTAGATAAATGACACATCCAATGTCCAGTTTAGGGTATTTAAAATACGTTTTGCATAATTCGAACCTCAGATATTTGTTGTTTATTTGTTCTTTTACGGGTTTATGGAATACACTGTTAGTTACACTCTGCGGCAAAAATGTAATGTTACCGGTTATCGATCGCTAACGGAACGGACGAGTAAAAGTAACATTTTGACCGGTCCTAAACGCGTTTATTTATACTGAGTAACTACGGCAAAAATATAACGTAACATCAACGAATATAGACACAGAGAAGGGTAAACATTAGACAAAACACACCCTTTGTTTACATCATTTTATTATCGTAATAAACAAAGTACATTTATCACTCACTAGAGGCACTGACAAGTGGTCAAGAGTCTAAATCCCACGGCTGCAGATCTAAAGTTCTCGGGTTCGAAACCCAGAACAATTAAATATATTTTTATACATTATGTCATTGTTAGTTAATTTTATGCACTATTTTCAGTTGATGATTGTTTCGGTCTTCACTTGATGAAAATTCATTTTTAAGATTACTTAAAAACAACAAACACTTGTTTAAATTTTCACTTTTTTATTTCTTCAAATTTGACATATGTTTCGCCAAGTCTGGCTTCGTCAGAAATTGTAAATACAATGAACGCTAAACTTATATTTCATACAAAGGAACAACAGGTAAGGTAATAAAATGATTAAAAGGTTTTAATTGTGGGGAATTTCGGAAGAAGTGGGCTGGATAAATATCAGTTAAATTATACATTTTATGAAGTTGTTTACAATAGATATTAATAATAGAAAGTAATATTATTTAAAGATGTATTTTAAGATTGAGTAATGGAGATGAATTGGTATCAGTTTGGTCGTTTAATAGATTAGGAGAATTTTTGTTTTTATTAATTTCTAGTGATTCAAGCAGATATAATTTTTTACTTTTGTTTTCTAAATGTAAAATTTCAAGTGCATTCTGAGGTACATGGTTTTCTTTCAATAAGTGGTCCGCAAAAGTGGATTTGTTTTGTTGTTGATTTTCGAAAGCTCTGGTGTGTTCACGCCATCTTGAATTGAAAGATCTTCCAGTGTGACCAATATAGAAATTGGGGCAACTACCACAGTTCAACCTATAGACACCAGCGTTAGAATTTTTGTCAGTCTTGTCTTTGTTGTTTCTTATATGTCTAGATAAATTGTTGTTTGTTGCGAAGGCTGTATATATGTTCCTGTTCTGTAGAAATTGTGAGATTTTTTGTGAGGGGGTTCCATTGAATGTGAGAGTACGGTATAATTTAGGTATGGGATTGGGGTCAGTGGGATAGACTTCTTTAATAGCAATTTTCTTTAATTTTCTGTTTAATAAGTTGTCAATAAGTTGAGTGGTGTAACCATTGTTGACTGCCATGAGTTTGATTCTTTCAAGTTCCGTATCAAAGTCGGTTTTGTTAAGTGGTATTGTCACGAGTCTGTGTAACATACAGTGATATGCAGCAAGTTTATGTAGTATGGGGTGGTGTGAACTATTGTGGATGGTAAGGTCAGAGTGTGATGGTTTATGATATATGGAAAATGTGTGTTTGGTGTCTTGCCTTTTAATTGTTAGGTCTAGGAAATTTAGTGTGTTATCTGTTTCTGTTTCAAGTGTGAATTTTATGTTGGGGTGTATTTGGTTTAAGTAGTTGTGTAGTAACTGTAATTGTCGATATGTACCTGTAAAACACGCAATAATATCATCGACGTATCGGTACCAATACAGAATTTTGTTACTGAGATCGTGTTTGAAAATTAGTGTTTCTAAATAGTCCATGAATATTTCAGATAGAAGGGGGCTTAAAGGATTGCCCATAGTTAGGCCATGAGTACTGTGGTGAATGTTGTTGTTGAATTTGAAGTAGTTTTGGTTGATACAGAGATGCAGAAGTGATAGAATTTCATTTTTGATTATGGGATTGATATTATTCTTGTCTATTAGGTTTGTGATTAGATTGATGCATTCATCAGGTGGTATGCTGGGAAATAGATTGACTACATCGAATGAAAGGAGTTTGGCATTACTAGGAAGATTGATTTTTGATTGATTGATTGATTTTCAGTTGACATAAAATTAGTAAAACTCATTTTAATATTACATTGAATAAGAACTTGTTGTATAAATGTATTTGGTTTTGTATAAATGTATTTTGTTTTAAGTGTTTGTAATGGTGATAGCTAAGAACAAAACGAACTTTTCTCTGACGTCTTGTCTTCTAATATTTAATCAGATGATAAAACTACTCACAAACACTTACTTAACATCTAAGCTTATATTTATTTGTAGATATATTTAAATTAAGAATTAAATTAGGATTAACATTTAAGTTTTAACAAAATAATGACAATTATTTTAATTCACCTGATATTTATATCTCATACTAAGAGTAACACAAAGATAGAAAAATAGAGCCAGTGAGATAACGAGAGAAGGTAAAAATATTTTGTAACAAGCTTTCGCTTCCATCGTTCAGTCTCAAATGACTGCCGCTCTTTTATTTCTTCTTTTAGTTTAGAGAGATCCTTGAAATAAACATTAAAAGAAAGTTGTTTTCACATAAACATTGCTAACACTTGTATTAAGTAAGTTCGTAATAGCTCTTTGAATTTTCATACCTCTGTAGGCAAGCTTCAGAAGAGGCGATCAGGTCATCAAGGACGGCGATCTGGAACGCCAAGGGGGGCGATCTCCTATGACATTTATCTAGGTGGGGGCTTTTGTAGGGTTTCGAAAATATTTTATTTCCTGGGTTGTATTAAAAATAAGGAATTTTCGCTTTAAACTCACAAAAATAGCCTTATTTTAAGCTTTGGGCTCTAAAAATTCATCGTTCTGTTGAGTTAAACTCAATTATCTCTCACAGACCCCCCCCCCCCAGGATCCGCCAATATCTCCAAATCTCATGGTGACCAAAAACTGAATATGGTTTAGACGTACAAATAGATTTAAAAGATTGTTGATGAGAATCTACAGCATCCCTTAAAATATTGAAATAATAGCCTCTTGGATATAGAATTTTTGTTCAACAGAAATTGGTGCAGTGGAATATATATAGCGAGACAAGTTTAACTTTAGTGTTTTTTTTATTGAAACAAACAAATTTACTTATTTTATTTTCGATCGAAGTTGGGTTATTTAGAAGTTTTAAATTGCTACACATGACTGTTTGCACAATTTTCTTTTGCCAAAATTGTCTGCCCTGTTGGTATCAACAGCGTAAATTAATCAACAGAATTTTTTTAATTTTATTTTTAACAATTTCAGTAGCTTTCAAACGTCTATGACATACTTGTTAAATCATATTGACCATTTTAAGTAAAAATACAAAATAAATAAACATTTTTCTTATTTACATACAGTGTGTCCGGTTATGGACTAGCGATAATCTAAATAAATGTAAAACAACTATTTAAATACACAAATACACCATATACTAGGGCTCAATACCCCACCCCGCCATATGGCAGCCATTTTGTTTTTTTTATGACCTATTCTATACGTGTGAACAAAAACGTTCATATCTCTTAAAGTTTTGGTCTTACTGAGATAAAAATACGCTTATTCGACGGACAATAATACTGTCGATCAACAACATTTCAAAACAAAGTGTTAACGTTTTCTTAATTTTTGAAAAAAAGACGAAATGCAAAAAAGCATTAAAAAATTATGCAGTTCAACAAATTATTGCTAATCAATGCAAAAGCAGTCCCGATAACCTTTCATTTTTTTTTCACTAAATCGAAAGCTTTTGAATTAAGCTACAATACAACATTAAATTCACAACTGTGTGTTTATTACTTTAGGCGTTATTGTTGTTTGAACATGGCATATGCGCAAGCACAAATGAGAGTTACCTTTATTATAACGTCAACATATCTGGTTGCAGCTAGATGGTGCACCCGCGCACTATTCTCGAGCAGTCGCGGTGGTGTAGTAGCGTGGCCAGCTCGCTCTCCCGATTTGACTCCCTTGGACTATTTTTTGTGGGGTGATATGAAGCAAAAGGTGTATGCTACAGTTCCAAATACCAGAGAAGACCTCGACCTAAAGTTATGGCAGTCGCCGAAGAAATTTAACTTGTCTACAAGCTGGAGGTGGGCACTTTGAACAACTGCCGTAGGATGAAATTTAATGTGTATAAAATATTGTAAAAGTATCAAATAAAAAGTAATAAGAATTTTATGTGGTTTTAATGTTTACCTGTTTAAAGTCCCGTGTTTTGTGCTTCCGCATACCCTATATTCAAACAACAATAACTCCTAAAGTAATAAACATACAGTTGTGAATTTAATGTTGTATTGTTGCTTAACTCAAAAACTTTCGATTTAGTAAAAAAAATGAAAGGTTATCGATCCTGCTTTTGCATTGATTTGCAATAATTTGTTGATTTGCATAATTTTTTGATCATTTTTTTTACATTTCATCTGTTCTTCAAAAGTTAAAAAAACGTCAACACTTTGTTTTGAAATGTTGTTGATAGACAGTATTATTGCCCGTCGAATAACACTATTTTTATCTCAGTAAAACCAAAAATTTAAGAGGTATGAACGTTTTTGTTCAAACGTATAGAATAGGTCATCAAAATGGCTGCCATATGGCGGGGTCGGGTATTGAGCCCTAGTATATGGTGTATTTGTGTATTAAAATAGTTGCTTTATATGTATTTATATTATCGCTACTCCATAACCGGACACACTGTATATTGTACATATTAATTAGCAACTTTCACTAGGTGTAAAGCTTGATTTAACTACGGAGAATATTAAAATTGCAAATTATCATCTGATCATTTTTGTTTGGGTCTGAAAATATCTTTAGGACCAATTTATACGATGAATAAAACATTATTAAAAATATATTTTTACTATGTAAAATGCAATGAACATACCTTGGGACACAGTTGATCCTATACAATTAATTTAATACATCAATTTTTCTTGGTGAAATAGTAACTCTTGAGGTGAAATAGATATCATATTTTCTAAATAATGGGATTAAATAAATTCTCATGTAGCATAGTTGTCAGTTGTCAAGCATAATTTCATGTACTTCGTGATTTAAATTTATAACGTAAAATTCATATGTCATAATATTACCTGACCACTAAAGGTAATTGTGTTTAGCGTTAGAGAAATTCCTCATCATTTTCTATAATTTACTGACAAATGTCACAAATATGTACTGCATTAAAGATATATCAAAAGTCACAAAAAGCAGTTGAGTCGACTTCTCTATTAAGTTCACAGCTGTCATCGTTCACTCTGATGATACTTACTTACTTCGTCTGTTTTTTTTCAGCATTTGCTATGAGTTTGATTATCAAGGTACGTCTGCCTGTTGATCAGTTTTGCCATCCGCAAATTGGTGACTTTTGTGATCGCTAATTGGAAAATATTTTTTTATTTAACATAACACCTGTAAGTTCTTGGTGAAGAAAATCTAAGTTCCACAGTTAGCAAGTGAATAAACTTGATTTTAGATAATCACAATTAATTAAACACAATAGCACACTCGACGTTCACCTTGATTTTTGAAAATAACAACAAGACTTGAAGATAAGACCTATATATTTCTTCCGAACTTAACAAATATTTCAACGTCTAGGTTAAGTCCCGTTATTTATCAGAAATTGTAATAATATTCAGCTTGCAAATTGCAATGATTGACAAGTTTAGAATGCCCTAAGCGATTTTTCAGATTTGGGGTTGTGTTTTTTGGTTCTGCTTTAATATAAATAAAATAAATAATTAAGTAATTGCTTTATTGTCCAACAGTCTCCCATTTACAGGAAAATTTAAAAATACAACATTGCGGTACTAACTTTTTGATTCAGAGTACATGTAAAAATATCACAATAATTGCATATCTATATATAAATAGGAAAAGACAAAACGATTAGGTACCATTTTCTCCTCTGTCTCTCAACCGATTTTCTTCATTTTTGTTTTGTTTAGTAGCTACTGACGACCGTCAGTGCAGAATGCTAATATTAATTTATAATATTGGTTCATTCATTAAATAAAATATAATAAAAATTCATTATTTAGGTCCATACTGTCAACGCCAAACAACTGACAGTCTCTTTGTATGATCTGTGCTGACAGTGCCGCCGCCATATGGTCAAAACTCACAACATTGCGTAATTATATAAGGAACGATCGTTAGATGCTGTTATATTCTTAGAGCATGTACTTCTGGAAGTGACATGCGAGCGTTGTTATTGTTTAGTGGTAAAATAGTCAATGTAGTAGATCAGTATTGATTTTTTGGACGCGTTGCAGTAACTTTTCTATTAAATATTCTGTTTTTAATGTCAATTTAATTATTTGATTAATATATTATTATCACAACCTTCCCGAAGGTGTTGTCAGACAGCGGACAATAGAGAATGTATTAAATGTTTAAGTTCTCCTAGGGTTGTTGGTCCTCTCTTTTCTTTAATATTCGTAAACTTGATTGAAACCGCAAATGACCAAAACTTTTAGGTTGCAAAGAAAAATTTGGGAGGTCATTCATTGCTCAAAAATATTTCGAATACCGATATTTGATTACATTATTAATTTGCTTTTTATTTCAATAGATTTGTCAATGTGAGTGAACAATTTTGGTCATGACATCCACTTCTCCGATTTCTCCACAACTCTGTTTCTTATAAAAATATACTTTTTATAATTTCATGAAATAGGGTCGAATTTCGACCACTGGGCCACAACTAGTATTATTAAAATTATTGCACATAACATAAACTGATGATTTCAACAAAATGTTTGTTCTGGCTCTTGGTGGCATTAGTGCTAGGGTGTTTCCTTTAGTGAAATGTAGGTACATTAAAATTCATTTGATTTAACAATTCCGAACAGTCGACCATATTATTTACTAATTTAAACAAGAATACAACAGATGCACTATTTCCTCTTAATTTCAAAGAAGGCAGTTGAAAACGTTCACATAACTCATCATCCTTTCTGGATATAATCCATCGACACGTTTGCTGTGAATATCATAATATGGATGCCAAATCATACTTACATATTTAACTTTAGAACGAACATACCCAAAATATAATGTTTTCAATGCGGAAATATTAGTAAAGTCTCAGCAGTTTTTCAATATAAATTCATAAGGCTTTAAAGCTTCAGATGTTTTTACAGATATGTGCTCTACAAAGGTTAATTTATCCTCCAAGATAACTCCCAAATCCTTGACACTAGTATTTCGCTCCAACAGTGTACCTTGACTTGAATAAGGAAATTTGATGGCTGAGGTTTTTCGGGTATATGTCACTACTATGCAAATTTGCATTTAGATTTAGATTATTTCTATTGCACCAGTTTTCCATAGATACTAATTGGCTCTGTATATTATGACAATCATTTACACTTTCTATTGTAGAAAAGATCTTGAAGTCATCAGCGAAGCATAACTTTTCTGTTGATATTGTATTACATAAATCTTTAATAAACAAAAGAAATAGCAGAGGTCCTAAATTCGACCCTTCAGGAACTCCTGATTTAGCTAAGTATGAGTCCGATTTGAAGCCATTATAAGTCACGTAAATGTATCTGTCTGATAAGTAAGACTTGAGGAAATTTATTGCTTGGATAGAAAATCTAAATCCTGATAGCTTGTTTAACAGAACTCTATGATCAATTCTATCGAATGCCTTACTGAAATCTGTATAGAAAATATCGACTTGTGTGTTGGTGTCCTGTGCTTTTGAGATATATAACTGACAATTGCTGTTACTATTGTTTTGTATACAATTTTGTAAAATTTATTACAGAATATATTATTTAAATTTTTGCCTGGAAAGGTATATAGTTTGTTCAAAACAAAAAATACCATTTGTTTGATTTATTAAACCACAAAAATCCAACGATATACTTTGAATGAAATGCATATTGACTAAAGTAACCAACTAGCGGTTTTAGACAATAATGGAGTTTTAATTTGTTCAAAATCTTGACACACCAAGGGTTTAGTAAATTATAACATAGAGCCAAAACCATCAATTCATATCTCAATATTTTCAGTACCAAAAACATTTATAAAAAATGTACTTTCTTCTTAAAATTAGCTATTAGAATTCATTAATAAAGAGCTAAAAATACTGAACGCAAAACGATACCAAACACGCCCAAATAATATTGACAATAACCATACTATTCATACAACCTCTTTGAAAGATTTAATTTTGGTACACTAGTATCTGCTGTATTATAAAAAAAAAAACAAAAAAAAATAGTTAAAATTTGAGAAATTTGAGTTTATGAAATGTGGAAAAGATAATTTGACAAGTCCCAAATTTTAGACATACCACAAGCCAGATAAGATAAGAGCAACCAAATGGGGAAACCAAACTCAAACCAAAACAAAAAGCACTGCAAACTGGGACTAACCCAAAAGTTATTAGCGTCGCTAATCGGCGCAGAAGAAAAAGAAACGACAGCGAGTATGACGAATCAGGGAGGAGATCACTAAGGCAAACCTGACAAAAAAGAACACTGTATATATCACCGGATACATAGGAAGGATGACTGAGAAAATACCTCAGGGTAATCAGCAACATAGAAAACTCAAAATAAACTACTACGTAGAAATAAAAACGACGATCAATAAACTAAACAAGGAAATAAAAAGGCTCTGACGGAATACAGAAGAGAGGAGTGAAACAATTGCCTGAAAAGATTAAGCACACGATAGCAAATAGTGAAGGAATGTAAATAAACAAAGAAGCATAAACAACAGCATCACTATAAGACGAGAATGGAAACGCGGAGGCCATAGAAAAACAATTAACACTCCTCCTCCTTATTTCCTAACCAACTTTGCAGCAGAAATGACGAACAGTTGAATAAGTTGTTGTCTAGTGTAGCAACTGCCTAGACGGGTGATTTACCCAACATTCAAGCCATCTTGTTACGAGAGAAGAGCGAAAAGAAATTTCAAATGACTTACTAAGACAGAGTGGAGCCTCAGAAAAGGAGTACCACAGGGTTCAGCTCCATCTCAGAAATTGTGGAATATATATACCAGAGATATACCAAGAGGTATGTGGCACAGTAAAACATTCATTAACTACGAGAACACAGCAAAAATAAGAGCGGATTAGGCAAACAAGTTACCTACAGCAAAACATCTAGAAAATGGAACAATAGGCAAACAAATGGAAGGTCAAAATTAATTAATACAGGAAGCATAAAGAGTAGCAGTGTGATGAAAGAAGAAACGTTAAGTATATAGAAATCCATCTCGGTTGGAATCTAACTTGGAGAAAACTGCTAGGAGGGTCAAAGAGGAGGACGGAGGAACAAGGGCGGAACTACGAAGCACCAGTAACGCCAGTAATGATGTATGGTGCGAGGATATGGGGACTACCAACGGACACAATCTAGAGAAGATCCAACAGAACGCTCTGATGAGAATAACTCACATAAAGGGAGGCATAATCGAAAATACGAAAAAAGCGATAGCAAGATTGGAACTCACTTCTAAGTGAAGCAACAAATTGAGACGACCACAGGACGCAGAGGACCAACCATCCTAAGGTGTTGCTACTGTAGTTGAAATACTAGTACATAAAATTAAAGAACTGTAAATCACAATTATGAACTAGAATTGAGAAATGTTCGCACTGTAAATTTAACTCCGATAAAATTAAACATATCTCGAATGAATGTGTATGGCTGATTCTGTTGCACAAATCACCTGAGGTTCGTTCAGTTTGTATAAGTCTTGCATCGGCTCCAAAATATATGCTGTGAAATATTTGTTGGTAATACCGTATTTAAAAAATGTATTACTATATTATTTATAGTATATACTTATTACAATAAGTGATGAGCATTACTTTAAACAGGGTATTAATTACGCACATTTTTTGGTAACAGAAAATCTAAACACTAACTAAAACACCAACACGGCTTTATGATAAAGAGGTCTACTGTCACTAATTTCATCAACTACTTTTCGAATCAATTGATAGGCAGGGTCAAGTTGATGTGGTGTATATACAGGTGTGGAAATTCGTTCTCTGGGGTCGGGTAGAATCAATCCCATGCGATTTTGAATCAATCAACGCAATACGCACCAGGAGAATGAAGTCGGTGTGACGCCAGTTCGGACGTATTCGGGGGGTAATCACCGCATTCCGACGATTCCAATCGCTTAAAAATAAAACATACGATATGTTGTAAATAATTATAAGGCTAATGATTAATTTCTTATTGACAACAGTTACTAATTTATTTTATTTTTAAGAGTATCTATTTTATTTCATTTTTAAAACGGAAAAAATGTTAAGTTTTCCTTCTGGCGTAATAGTGGACAATTAATTTTTCATCGCAAAAATCATGAAAAGGAAAAATGCTCCGAAATCCGTATTATTTGCGTAAATAATTATACTCCTTCGTTGATAAAACATTACTGACGAGGAAAGAGACGGACAACGGACGGTCGCTCTGTGACGATCGATGCTGTACGATACGATATTCTCGTGCTTTACCTTGAATGCTCGTGAAACAGACGTACTTAAAACGACAATCCTCGTCTCATGCATATAGTAGCAGTTCCGTCCTTGTTTAACGTTAGCATTCTCCGATCCCAGTAAAACGTTTTCCATACCTGTATATACTACTAACTAAATTTGAAGCATTTGGTCTTTCGGTCATGAAATCATATCTTATTGGTAGACTTCAGTATATAGATTATGGGGGCTTCAAATCGCCTCAATATGTAGCAACTTCCGGAATCCCACAAGGTTCAAATTTATGACCTGTATTGTTTTTGATATTTATCAAGTTGTTCACCAAACTAAATTACTTACATTTACTTTTTGCCGATGACTTAAAGATATTTACAGAAATTAAAAATATTAGCACTTGTCTCGAAATTAAGGATGATCTTTGTCAGTGGTGTGCGGATAATAGTGTACAACTCAATATAAATAAGTGCAAAGTGGTTACATTCACTAGAAGGAAATTTTCAATTAACCAAATAAATGGTATTCTGTTAGAAAGATGCTTAGAGTTTAAGGATCCTGGAATGTTATTTGATAATCAGTAAACTTTTAAAACCATATTATATCAATCATGTCTCTGCTTCAAAATGTTGGGATATTATTCCAGAAACTGGAATAGTTTTTCAAACATCAGCACAATTAGAACTATTTATTACACGTTTGTACGCAGCAAGCTTGAGTATGCATCTCTTATATGGTCACCATACTACTAAAACTCAATATCAGCTATACATGGGTATAGAAAGAAAATGTCTTAAATATATGCATTAGAGAAATTATGGACACTATCCTCCAAGGCGAATGGACAACAGTGTGCTGCTAAATATGTTTACAATGGAATCGCTCAAGTGTAGACGCAATAGTCCATTTTTTACTTAGTATTCTGTACTTCAAAGTACCTAGGCTAGGATTAAGACATATAAAAACATTTATAATAGTCAAAGCCATTGAAATTCATTAGTTTGCTCTCTAGCTAACAAAATGTGCAAACTATTTGATGAAATAAGTACAAATTGTGATATAGATTTCAATAAACTCAATTTTATTCTAGCCTACAAGGCTAGTTTTAGTTTAGTTGCTTAGAGTAATGTTGCATTTTCTTGCTGAATATCTTTTTCATATTCTTTTTTCAACTAAACTTACTTAATTGTATATTTTATTGTATAATGTATTTTTTTGTTTGTAATCTTGTTCTTACTCTCTCTTTCTCTTATTTTTGTATTTCTTATTAACATGTATTAATTTGTTAAGAATTTGAGTATTTTTACTTTTATGTTTTTTTGGGCAATAACACCACAATAGAAATAAAACGACGTATATTGCAGGAATACCAAACGTTTCAAAGTCTATTCTGACTTCGATGTCAGTGGCTTTATATTTATTGATGTAGATTGCAAAATTTGTGGTGTTATTGCCCAAAAAAAACCATAAAAGTAATCAAGAATATGCCACAAACAACGTTTAGAAGACAATTGAGTATTTTTGTATTAATTTAATCTATTTTTTTTTCAAGTATGAAAACCAACGTTGTGCATCTTTTTTCTTTTCTTTGCAATTGGGTTACTTACAACCTGTTGAGAATAAAACATCATTATCATTGTCATTAAACTCTTACATATCTCTCTAAACGTTCTCTGGTATATAATAAAATCTCAAGAAACATATGCACGAATAAGTGGAAACTTCTAGATAACTGCTTTCAGTCCCGAAGTTTAGTTCTTTACTTCATTGTTTGGTAAATACTCGTAAAAACATCGAATAAAGTACAGCTACAGTAAAGTTTTTCAAAGATCACTTCCTTACTTTTTCTGAATTCAAAATGGAAACCACATTGTACCACTAATTAATTTGAAGCTACTAAAAAATCGAATTTCATATTACCAACTGCTACTTCTCTACCCATCATGTTTTTTCTATCGATAAGATTCGTCAGTTAAATTTAATGATCACTTAATCAAAAGTTATGTGCCTTGTTAACAAATATCTCGTTAAAATTATGGATACAGGTAGCTACCGAAAAGCATTTTATTATTTTTTTTGGTACATTATTTCGTTCTACCTGATTCGATTATCAATAACTTTGATGCTGTTAAACTTGTTTTCAAAATTAATTATCAGAATTAATGTACATCGAAATTTTAGTTTAATCGCTAATAATTTCCTGACGATTACGAGTTTGGTGATGTCGTAGAGTGTGATTCTGAAGAAATGAGGTTTGTATAAAAAATATATGTGACCTGTTACCAAGACCTATAAACGTATCGTTGTTGTTAGTAACAAATATTATATGAGATATAAGTACATTGAAACCTGAAAAAGTTTAGTCTCAATTGAAAAGTATCTCAGTAATAGATACTATGAAATATTAATTATTTAACACAAGTTATACATACAAATAAAACTCAAATATGTTGTTAAAATTGTCAGGGTTTTGAAGAGCTGACAAAAAATTCAACTTGTAGTCCAACTTTTTTCAACTTACGACTTAGGTAATCAAACATGAACTGCCTGCCAGATCATTTATTGAACCTCTCGTGGATTAACAGGGCTATTAGAAGAAAAACATTGCAACTGAAAATCTAACCCTTATTTGCTTTCTTTGTCAATCGATAAGGGAGTTGAGAATGGCTTATACAAGTAAAAGAAGTATGACAAGGTAAAATTTGGACCTCTTATTAATTAAACAAAGAATTCAGACCTATGAATACTTTATAGAACGAAATATAAAAATTTATTTAAATTCCAGTTAGAGATGTCTCAGTAAGAGGAATAGTTTGGTACCGAAGTAATTGGACTTTAGCATGAATTCTAGTTATAGAAATTTCCAATGTATGCAAGTCCTTTTAAATTCAGTTCATGTGATTTTTTTTAAACAAATAATGGGTGTTTTTATAGGTATAGAACTTTAAGTCGGCAACACTCTTTGAACCGGCGGCCATCTTGTCAACTGTCAAGTGATTTATGTTGTTTGGTTTGACATTTCATCATGAATAGACTGACGATTGAATAACGATTCCAAATTGTGCAAATTTATTTTGAAAATCATAGTTCTTTTCGAAATACGTATCGCGCAATACGTCGATTTTACGGTCAACATAATCGTCCATCAGAGCAATTAATTCGATTTACTCTGCAACGGTTTCGCCCCACATTTACTTTAAATGATACGAGGGTGAATCAAATATGAACCGGACTGTTCTGTTTCTCGCCCTGTAGGTAATTCGAGTGGCGTGACGTCTCGATATACCGGGTGCTTCAAAAAAATGTATACACACTTTAAACTATTGTAGTTTTCCCGTTCTACAAGGCTAATGTTATATTTCTTCGCCAGGTGCCAGCATAATCGTCCCTCTATGTTATATTATCAGTTGGAATTTGTAATATCAACATGGGAGACGTACGTTTGAGTTTTGAAGAACGTAAGCAGGTTATTAAGTGGTACTGGAAGTTTGAGAATGTAAATGAAGTTCAAAGACAGTGGAGAAGGGAGTATGATACAGAACCACCTTCAAGATTAACAATTACACGCATACGAGACAAATTCGAAGTTCATGGAACAGTGTGTGGTGTGCATAAAGGTCATTCAGGTCGGCCTCGAACAGCTACAAGTGATGAGTCATCAACGGCAGTCTTGGAACTGTTTCATCGCTCTCCTAACAAATCTTCAAGGCAAGGGGCACGTGAAAGTGATGTAAGTGCTAGCAGCGTGCTACGCATTCTGAAGAGAGGCAAGTATCGTGTTTACATTCCAAGGCTGGTGCAACAGCTAAATGACGACGATCCAGATCGAAGGTTGCAATTTTGTGAATGGATTCAGGAGATGGTGATACATGAACCGGGATTTATGGGTAGCATTATTTGGTCGGATGAAGCCCAATTCAAACTTAATGGAACTGTCAATAGGCACAATTGTGTTTACTGGTGTGAAGAAAATCCTCACATTACAATTGAAAAATTAATTACCTAACAATGCTTGCTGATTCCATATTTCCTGCCATTCGTGCATTATACGGTAATGATGATTTTTATTTTCAACAAGATGGTACTCCGCCGCACTATCACAGGGACATACGAGCTTACCTGGATCAAAATTTGTCGGGCCAGGGGGCCAATCGAGTTTCCAGCACGCTCTCCAGACCTTACACCACTGGATTTCTTCTTGTGGGGCACAGTAAAAGATGAGGTGTACAAACGTATACCACGTAACCTAGACATTCTTTGGAATGAGATTCAAGCAGTGTGTAAAGAAATCTCATTGGACGTTTTGATACGATGTACAGAATCTGTGGTGACTCGTACTCAGAATTGTATTGATGCTGCAGGTCACCAATTTGAACAGTATTAACATTTGTTATTTATGTTTCATTTACATTGGACTTTCAGCTTTCTATTTTCCTGAAATTTAACTTTGTAGAACGGTAAATAAATTTTCTATGGAAGTTCAAAGTGTGTATACATTTTTTTGAAGCACCCGGTATGTTAGGTAGGGATGTTAAGAAGAGGGGAGTTCGTCGGTTTGGCGAGGCGTACTCGAAGCGCTGTTGCTCATGAAGAGCAAAAGGTGCATACTTCTGTTGCGCAACGTGTTGTTATCAAATTTTTGGCGCGGGAGGGCGTTAGACCGTCTGAAATTTTGCGTCAACTATCTGCACAGTTCGGCAATGAAACACTTTCAAGGCCCCAAGTGTAAGACTGGCACAAAAAGTTTCAGATGGCCGAGAGACAGTGGAAAATAAGCCTCATGCACGCCGTCCCACGACAAGCATCAATGAGGCGAATATTTACGCAATTCGTGAGCTGATTGAAAGTGACCGCCATCTTACTGTATTGGCAATTGCTGAACACGTTGGAATATCATACCGGAGTGCTCAATCAACCATTTCAGATGAGTTGGGTTACCGAAAAGTGTGTGCAAGATGGGTTCCTCGCCTTCTAAGGGAAAATCAGAAAGCAAACCGTCTTGCCGTATGTGAAAGGCTGTTAGCAAGATATCGAGCAGAGGGGGATGAGTTTTTGAGACATATTGTCACCTGTGATGAGACATGCGTGCATTATTATACCCCGGAGTCCAAACGTGCAAGCATGGAGTGGCGAAAACCTGGAGAGGCAGCACCGCGGAAAGCCAAGACCCGTCTTTCTGCAGGGAAAATTCTTGCAACAGTTTTTTGGGTTTCGAAAGGCGTACTGCTGATCGATTTTCTGCACGAACGCCGTACAATTAATGCTGAGTATTACTGCGAACTACTCCAACAAGTGAAACTTGCCTATCGGCAAAAGAGGCGGGATATGTCTATCCGAAGTGTGATTCTGTTGCATGACAACGCTCGGCCACATACAGCTGCATTGACTCAAGGAAAATTGAACAAAATGCATTGGGAAACCCTTGAACACCCGCCTTACAGTCCTGATTTGTCGCCATGTGACTACCACATGTCTGGGCCACTTAAAGAAGAACCGGGAGGCCACCACTTTGAGGACAACGAAGGTGTAGAAACGTTTGTGCGCAATTGGTTATCGACACGACCAGTTTCATTCTTTGAGAAAGGTATTAAAAAACTTCCGATTCGGTGGGAAAAATGTATACATAAGAGAGGAGACTATGTAGAAAAATAATATGTATTAAAATTTGTATTGATCGTACCAATAAAAACAAAACATTTTAAAACAAAAGTCCGGTTCATATTTGATTCACCCTCGTAATACGCATCCACATAGATGTCGTACAGTGCGTACAGAAGAATCCATTGCTGCTGTAGAGCGTAGCGTAGAGGAAAACCCGAATCAGTCTATCTGCCATCGTGCACAGGAATTGGATATTGTCCATCGACTTTATGGAAGATTTTGCGGAAAGATCTTGGTTTGCGTGCTTACAAAATTCAACTCGTGCAAGAATTGAAGCCACACGATTACCTAGCAAGGCGTACATTCGGTGAATGGGCCCAAAACAATATTGCCATTGATCCCGATTTTTATAATCGAATTTTGTTTAGCGATGAAGCTCACTTTTGGTCGAATGGATACGTCAATAAACAAAACTGCCGTATTTGGAGTGATGATAATCCTTAAGTTCATGTTGAGACACTGTTACATCCAGAAAAACTGACTGTTTGGTGTGCTGTATGGGCTGGTGGAGCGTTACAGTCAATGGTGATCGCTATAGAACCATGATTACTAACTTTTTCGTTCATCAATTGAACAATCATGACGCATACGAGTTGTGGTTTCATCAAGATGTCAAACAGCTCGTGCCACAATTGATTTATTGAAAGAAGTCATATTCAAATTATAATGCCAGAAGATTATCTTTCGAATAAAGTATATTTATGTCAATTTAAAAAATATATCCATGTTTTATTCCATTTCAAAGTTCTATACCTCTAAAAAAACACCCCTTTATTTCCAGCTACTTTTCCACATTTTCCTCTCCAAAGCCTTCTTCATCCAAACTCTAATTCCCACGTTCTTCATAAATACCACTCTTTTCTCCAGCCATTTTTTTGGTCGATCTTATTTGAACCCATCTTTTTTAAACCGTCCTAGCTATGTGATCCATCAATCTACCTTTTGGCAATCTCACCTTTTAAACATTGACATTCGACTCCTTTACTCATAATTTAACAATTCATGTATATACTATTATTATTAATTTCCATATCTTAGTTTGCCTTATTATTCACCATTATTCCTAGGTATTGGAATAGGTTTGTGAGTACCATTTTGGTTCTACTGGCCTCATAAGTTATGTTAGTTAATTGATTTTTTGTGTTTGCTTTTAGGAATTCTTTCTTCATTTTAAATTCTTGTCCTTAAATTTTATAAAAAATTTCATTATTGCACAACCCATCAAGAGACAAAAATATCTACCTATCATGTACTGTTTTTCATTTTATTCTGCCCTCATTTTTTTTCTCATTTATTTGCCTTGTATAGTACTTGTATAGGAATTTTATTTTAGCTTTATTGCAATTATTTGTTACTGGATTTTTCTTCTGTTAACTTTCGTTTGAACCTAAAAAGCATAATCCACTGTTTTTAGCATCTAATGCAAGGTATACAAATGTCAAATACGGCCGGTCTTGTAAAAGTTGACAATAACTACCAACTAACTACATTTGAGACACTAAAACATAGATAACACGAGACTATAATACAAATACTTTTTGTATTTTTATAAAAACAATTTTGATTACCTTTACTATATCAGTCAGTGCATTGAACCTAATAGATGTCGGTGACATCTACCGTCTATTGAGTAATTTAAGTATATGAAGGCATACTATGCTATAACATATACCATACTCTTGACAGATGGTTCGAGTGTTTTATATAAAAACACATAAGTAAATATACATACAGATATATATCCACATATTTAGAACTATATAATTCAACGTATGACAGCCGTTTCGAACAAGGAGCTCTCGTCAGATACGCTTCCTTGAATGACAAGTTCTAAAGTGAAATACTTGGATGTTATACACATCAGTAAGACAACAGTCAGTGTATTGAACCTAATAGATGTTGGTGACATCTACCGTCTATTGAGTAATTTAAATATATGAAGGCATACTATGCTATAACATATACCATACTCTTGACCGACATCTCTTAGGTTCAATACACTGACTGTTGTCTTACTGATGTGTATAACATCCAAGTATTTCACTTTAGAACTTGTCATTCAAGGAAGCGTATCTGACGAGAACTCCTGGTTCGAAACGGCTGTCATACGTTGAATGATATAGTTTTAAATATGAGAATATATATCTGTATATATATTTACTATATCAGTCTGGTAGTCTCTTTGTATCGTTTGTTCAGGGCTCTACTTATCCACTTTTCATCCTTAGTTCTCACTTGATGGCTTGATTAAATCCATCTCAGTTACGCTGTTGTTTTTGAAAATCGACAAATAGTAGGATTAATACGAAATTGTACTTTTCCAATTTGTTGATTGTCATTTTCATTGTCCATAGATGGTCGCCTGGGCTATAACCCTTTCCAAAGTCAGCTTGTTGGATTGATGTCAACTTTTGCAGCCTTTAGCGATGCAATTTGTAATAAATTTAGTGAATGGTACCCTTGGGATAGAACGCTTGTTGGTGGCTCCAAGGCTCGTTTTAGTGCTTTTCTTGTGTGTCCTTTCTATTACTATTCCACCATCGACAGGAGCTTGACTTTTCTTCCGCTTGTCTCATTGCTAATTTAGAATGGTACAGAATTTTTCTGTATGATGTCAAATTTCCTTCAAATCTCTGAACTCTCATTCGTGTAGTATAGTGTCACTTTCCAGTTAGTCTAAGTAATCGTTTTGTATAAGACTGAAATATTTTTCTAGTTTCTTTGGCTATTCCACAAATTCGTGGTATTTACAGCCTTTAGGTACTTGTAGTTTTTGTTTCAAATTGTTCTAAATTTTATATTGAACTAACAAACCCGGCCACGCGTTGCTGTGGCTAAGGTTCTTATTATATTACATTGTAGTAAACTGTTCAATGGGAACAGTAGGAGGACATTAGTCATGAAAATCACAATGCTTTTTTACATAGATCCCATTTGTAAAAAAATATGGCGACCTCTATGAATGATTTTCTACTATCCCTTAATACACTGAAATTACTATTTATGAACGAAGACGGAAACTTTAAACCTGGTATAAGAATCTATTGGATTGGGATTTGAAAGGGAGGACTTTGAACACTATTGTTCAGAACCCGTTGTCTTTATGTTTAAAAGAGACAGCCTTTATATATATAAACGCAATTGCGTGGAAAAAATTCTGTGCCTTCGGACACTCTCGACACTCGCGTTTTGACTCTCATACAGTTAACATCCTCGCTAAACTCTCAAAGGGAAAAGTTTACCATATGTGCTCGCTAGTGCAATCCCAACATGCGTGTGCAACTATTACTCATTTATTGTAACCCCCTAGTGAGTGCGCATTACGCAACGTCACAACATCACATAACAGACACTCTAGCTGTGCCTAAAACCCCAGGGTTAAGGCCGGCTCCCAGCACTGGAAGGCAGACAAATGTACGGATGGCCGATTTCCCGGACTTTTACTAGATCTAACACGTAGACAAGGTAAGAGTTTTCTCGTGAAGGGCAATTGAGTTTCTTTAGCCAAATAGAGACAACACCAAAACTACAGTTCACTTTACCCCAATCAAAACAACAATTGATCAAAATTTTCGTACAGTTGATATTAATCAAAAATTAATACAAAAGGATTAATTTTAAATTTAATATTTATTACAAAGTTGTTAGTAACCAACATGTGACACTTAAATTTATAAATGAGGTAGGTAGGGCAGATAGTTTTAAACCTTTAACAATAATATTTATTATTTTGAATTATAAATATCTTTAATTTCAATTTAATTTAGCACTAATTGGTACACAATATATTTGGTTAACCCGTCTTTAGCTAATAGAAATAGATTCGACGGTTTTCCTACACGTGAATATGCTACATATAGTTGCTCATGAGAAAAACATGCATTTTTGAAATCTAAACCACAAATGGACATTGTTTGGCCTTGAGACTTATTTATAGCCATGGCAAAAACTAAACGAACTGAAAACTGTAGCCTTCTGAAGGGTATCGTTGAATTTGACGGTAGCATTGGAATGAAATGGCAACAGGTCCACTTCTTCTTTAAGCTTTCCAGTTAAAACGGTTGCTTTACTGTATTATCTTACTGTAATATGCGTTTAATTTATACTTCAGTCTAAGTAAGACGTGGCCCGCTATGCTAACATCAAAAATTTAAAAAGAAAGAAAAATTGAATTTCACTGTATTTCGTTTATTACGAAATAAATTTAGGTTATACCTTAGCCTCAGCAACACGTGGTGGTTATGCTATTGTAACGAAATTTGCCTAAGCCGGCCCTGGTTTCACTCGAGTACGACATCGATCGCTTTTAGGACAAAAAATTGTTCTCGAAATGGCGCTGCAGCAGTAGAATTGATAATGAATTGTACGAGAGTTTTCGATGCTTGTTTTAATACAGCGACCTATAATCGCGGCAGTTGGTTAGTTCAGCGAAGAGCTTATATTTAGAATTATTATTGTGGTATTTGAATCAACTGTTGTATAAATTTAATGTAAATAAAAGTTCTAGAAAAGTGAAAGTTACAATTAGTGTTATAACTTTAATTAAACCCACGCACTATATAACAATTTGGTGATCAGAAGTGCAGGATTAAGTGTAGTTAAAATCGTAATTTGATTTATGGAAACCCGTAGCATGTAAAAAATGGACGAAACTACCAAAAAATAGTTAAGCAGGTTACGGAGGGAAAAACGTGACAAAAAAGAGAAACAACATCAGGTTAGTAAAATCTTTTGATGAAAAACGTAAAATAGAATTAGAAAATCTTGTCACTACGATGAAAAGCGAACAGCAAAATCTAGTTTCCACGATGACAAGCGAACAGCAAAATCTAATTTCCACGATGAAAAGCGAATAACAGAATCTTGTAACTGCCATGGAAGAAAAACAACATAATTTAATTGAAGGATTGTTCTCGAAATTTGTAGAAAAACAAGATCAAACTGAATTGACGAGAAAAAACGAGTCTAAAATATTAGAAGAAAAAATACAACAGCAATTTGAACAATTAATGTAAATAGTATCGCAAGTTAATGAAACAATTAATGAAAGAATCAGACATTATAGAAATAAACGACGACATAAAGATTCTAAAAAGTAATGTGGAGACTATTGAAGTCAAAGTAGATGACATTGATTTCATCCAGAGCCAGGTGAAATTTGAAATCAGTTCCATTAACAACACGGTACAAAGTGAAGTAAGTGAAGTACAAGATAAAATCAGTGCCATCCAAAACAAGGTAGAAACAGAACTCAAAAAAATGCAACAGGACTTACAGCGAGGAAAATACCAGCAGACCGTGAGGTGTGAGGTTCCTTTAGTAAACCACCCACATTCGACGGCAGTTCATCTTGGCCCATGTATAAACGGCAATTTGAGGCCATGTCTACAGCTAATGGATGGGATAATCAAGAAAAATCGACTTCTCTGGTAATTTCGTTAAGAGGTCCGGCCCTAGAACTCCTCCAACGCATTTCAGTCGATGTACAAGGCGATTTCGACAAGATTATCGCCTTTATGGACAATCGATACGACAATCAATCCTTGAGCCAGGTATACCAAGTCCAACTGAGTGAAAAAACGCAAAAATCCGGTGAAAGCGTCCAAGAATCCGAAGTAGAGATTAGACGGTTAGTACACTTGTCCTACCCAGACCTGACAGAGAAAACCAAAGATCAATTGGCCACACAGAGTTTCATAAACGATAACAGAGATGTGGAAGTACAAAGAAATCTAAGACTAAGTGGCGTGAAGAAAAGTAATGAAGCTTTACTTCGGGCGTTAGAACTGGAGGCCGTCATGAACATGTCCATGCAGAGGGTCCGAGCAGTTTCCTTCAACCAAGAAGTCAGAGAACCAGAAGAAAGCCAAGCAATTTATCATAAAGCACTGGCAAATTTTAACAGTAAAGATGGAACCACCGGTAGCACCAACATCATCCAGCATTCAATAGATACCGGAAAGGCTCAACCAATCAGAATACCACCTAAACGACTACCATTGGGGCAAAATGGCTCGGCAGCTGTAGAATTGATAATGAATTGTACGAGAGTTTTCGATGCTGGTTTTAAAAGGGACCTATAATCGCGGAAGTTAGTTAGTGCAGCGAAGAGCTTATATGTAGAATTATTATTGTGATATTTGAATCGGCTGTTGTATATATTTGATGTAAATAAAAGTTCTAGAAAAGTGAAAGTTAAAATTAGTGTTATAACTTTAATTAAACCCACGGACTATATAACAGTAAATTGTAGCTTATATGAAACGTTTGGATTTTTAACATAGTGCCGTCTATTGAATACTTACTCAATCCAGTCAACAGATGTCACCATCTCTTTGGAGCAAACAGATAATTGTGACTGTCAAATAATAAAGAAATAATTTGCAATAAAATAATATTGCGACTATAAATTAAGATCTAAGCTATCCTATTTTTCAAGTTGGATCATATTGAACACGGTGTGCAAATCAGATTTAAAATTGGTTAAGAAGTTTAGTAGTCCATCGCGGACAAACACCGTGACACGAAATTTTTTGGTATAAAGATTTTATCTGCCAATTGAATTGAACTCATCCTTCTTTAGTAATTTGTTTAGCTATATTCGAATGCATCTCGTCAACATTTGTTTTTTTTTCATTGGCCTTCTTTTCCTTTTTTTAATGAATTTTTTGCTCTTACTAGCCTCTGGTCACTACTTGAAGAATATCAATTGACAGTGGTTTGAATTGCTTGTTTTTCATTTGGCATGATATAGCCCAAAGCATTTTTTGCCTTTAAGCTAAAGTTGAAACGTCTCCAAACATAGATAAGTATCATTAAATATACAAAACACCATTTATATACAGGAATACTGGTTGATCCATGTAGAGACTTCTTCTACCCTCCTTGTACTTATCCCTAACTCTAACTTTCATATTTCAAAAAAAAGTGTCGATGAATATCATTTCATTGCTCTTCTGCCGAAATTCACGGGTATGTTGGAGCCTCAGAGGTTGTCCTTAAGTTCTCAAACTGTCTGATATATTATCAAGTAATTGCTTTGAAAGAAATATGTAGTGTATGAGTTACTGCTAGTTAGTCGCTTTATATTATTTTTACATTATTTTATAATTCGGCATATCTTCTTTAACAACGGTTAGCGCGAAGTGCCGAAAGTTTTTTTCTTACCAAGTATTTACGATTCCGTAATAGCTGGCATGAAAATTGTAAAATCAGCCCATACGAATTCAACATTCGTCACATATAAATCCATTACTCGGACAAAATATCTGTAAGTGAAGTATTTTAATTTCCGTTTCGACGAAGTTCAAAAATGTTGATTGGACTATAAATTGTTGAACCAATTTAACAATGTTTTACAACTGGTCCATCAGCACACCATTTTGAAGTCTTGATCCGACAAGTTTTTCCATACTGGGTGGGCCATTTGTGGTTTTTGTCATCGCGTCGTTTGCACTATAAGGAGACAGTCTCGTTGGAATTTGTTCCAATTAAAATGTCTCATTCTGCTTTCGAAAATGGCATATCATCTGTAGATCGAAGGTAGCACAACTATTTCATAGAATATGAGTCGATTCTTTTGACTTTTTATTACAAGACAATCGAATAAAGTAGTCAGTTTTGTTATTATAGGGTGATTGCGCCGGTTTTCGACCAATTAACGCTAAATAGGTAGCTAGAAAGCTATATATCCATGAAAAATTATAACAAAACAATAGTACAAAATATGCATTTTTATTGTTGTAAAAACATAAGAATTTAAATAAAAAAACCTTTCAGAATGTACACAAACAAAAGAAAAAACATCTAATAGAACCATTATATGTATACCATATGAATAGGTAACCGACCAGCTTTTAAAAGCATGTGGGACATTTATAATCTTTTACTGAAGCTTCTTCATATGTAAGACCAACAAATTCTGTACAATGCAAATGAAACCAGTTTGTGCACCTGTCACAACCTATATTTTTATTTTCGTCATCGTCTGTGTCACTGTTTAATTCATATTGGCAAGTAGCACAATGTATCTTTCCTTTTGCTGTACTCGCCTCATTCTCTTTTTCATTCTGTTTCTTAGTAACTTTATTCGTTTCTGTGTCTTGATCTTCTTTGCTTATCTTGCAGCTGCTCTTTCTAGCTCTCTTTTTGCTATATTTTAGGCCTTTTCCCTTTTTTCTGTTTCCTTCTTATTTTGAAAGTCTTTCCAAAATTGTGAACTGATAGCTTTGGGAAGTTTTTATTTCTCCTGGATTTTAGCTGGTCTTGAAATATCTGTAGAGCATTTGAATTTTAATACTGGGTCAAATGATACATTCAGTGGAATATATTGAATATTTTTATCTACATTCTGCAAAACTGTACTATTTTCTTCGCAGATAACAGAAGCAGTCGATGTATTTTTAAGGTTGCGGCTTAAAATGTACCCATAAAATTTTTTGGGTGGAATGTGGTCATTATTTGAACTCAATATAGAATTATTGTCTTGAAGTATATTCTCAGAAACTTTGTTATTTATAGAGGTACTATTTTGACCATCTGGCTCGGGCTGGTTGTTTGAGCAATTTTCGAGAACATTTTCTGTTTGGATATCCTCTCTTCGTTTGTCTTTTAAATCATCAGTAATAATGGAAATTTAAATGAAATAATAACATTTTCCTTATTACTTTCGGTATTGGGCAACTCATCGGCCTTATTGACGAAATCATTGGCAATTATAGAAGCATGAGTTTGAATTTTAGCATTTTCGATATTATTGGTATTCTCAGAAGTTTGAGCCTCCTCGCATATTAAGTTTCCATTGAGATCACTGTGAGCATTTTCTTGAGTATAGTTAATAGAGGTTGCGGACCAGTTGTTCTAGGAACTTTAGGAATTCTTCCCGATTTATGATCCTTAAGAGTCGTTTTGGGCACTCCGAATTCTCTGCTGGCCATTCTGACAGACATACGCCCCTCTTGAATTTCGAATAATGCTCGTTTTAGGTTTTCTTCTGAATATTGGAAATGAGTTCTTTTTGACACTTTAAGTTTTATATTTTGCTGAACGACAAGTTTTTTACTATGTTTGTTTTTTATTTCTGTGGGAGACATCTGAAACGAAACATCAAATTTAGAGCGGTCGAAATCACGTTGCCCCGAAATCCTTTTTTCGACCATTAAGGAACAATTGTGAATCTCGCGCAAAATTAATGGACGAAAACAGGATAGTATATCCAACTCAGTCAAGTGTACAATTTAAGCCAGAAAGAGTATAATGCTAATGGAAGTTCACTACAACTTTTGGATTACTACAGGTCGTTACAGCACAGGTCTAAAAGGCGCCAAATTCAACCACTATTTAATGGTTCGAAATTTCGCCGCAAGAAAGTAAATTTTGTTTGTGAATGCATAAAAGGAATAGACGAAGACAACTAAAAATATAACAGAGAGGAGCAACTCATGATTTCGTTATTTTCGTCGTTTTTTTACAGAAGCGGTCGAGAACCGGAAACGGTTGGCTAACTAGCGCCGTCACCTATTTAACAATAATTTGTCATTAATTGTTGAAATGTAAGAAATATATCAAAATCTTTTTTCATCTACTACTTATTTGTTGGAGGTTATGTTTTTATTGTAGTTGACTTAGCATATCTGGTGATATTTTGTATAAAGTTATATTTAATACTACAAATTCAAATTACTTCCTTTCGTGTACTGATATGAGGAGCTTTTCCGAGAATTTGTTACTCAGCGATTATTTAAACCGTAATAAAATTTGTTGACTTCTTGATTCCGTATATTTTTCTATGACCTAAAACTTACCATTTTTCTGGAAACGGAAAAATATATGCAAAAAAACTGTAAATATCATGGTAAATGTCAAATTTTCATCATAGATTTCTAGCTTGAATGTCAAGATATGCCATGAAAGTATATCGTACAGGGGGTTTCAAATGGTTTTCATTTTAATTCGTCTGAAATAAGTTTTTTTTAGAGACGAAATTAAGTTTATGTAAGGGTAATTATAGGTGCGTGAGATGGCAGAAAATATTCCGTTAGTTTATCGAAAAATTTGTTTTAATATTAGGTGGTAAATAAGCAGTTGTGTACATAGGATATATGAAATTTGAATTAGTTACACAGGGTGGTTCTAAAAATATTGTATTGGTTGGGACATAAGTAGTTAAGTATACTAGGTGGTTGAAATAAGAGTGGAGCAAAACTATATTTATATAGAGTGGATATTTGCGTTATAAGACGGATAATAATTACAGTTATACAAAAGGCTCTAAAAATTGTCAGAAGCAGTTGAATATAAAGGATGGTTGAAATATAAGGTGTAGTATAATTATAGTTTTACAGGGCGGTTTATAAAAAGTTATATAACATAAATAGTTGCTTAGACAAGGTGTAGAAATAAGGGTGGGTTAAAATTATTGTTATTCAGGGTGTATCAAGAATTTGTTATATAAGCATAAACAATTAGGATATGTGAATTATGGGACGTAGGAAGGAATATAATTTTAGACATGGGTTTTAAAAATTTTAGAAGCAGTTGCATATACCGGGTGATTGAAATAACTGGTAGAGTAAAATTATAGTCATAAAATGTCATTTAAAAAGTTGAATTTTGTTATATAGGGTAGACCATGAGCAGTTGCATAAATAGAATACTAGACATATAGCGCCAGGTGAAATCACTGGTATACAGGAATAATTTAAACAATAGAAAAATATAAAGAGTTAATAGTGTGGAGAGGATTCATATTGATAGAGGGTGATATTAAAGATATTAGGACTGTTGTAATATTGAGTTGAGTTGAATATAGTTGTACAGGGTGACTCAGATGATAGACCAATAAGTTATATAGGGGTGACCAATACAGAGAAACATATACAGTGTGGATGCAATATAGAAAGTGGTCCCAATAATTAAACAAATAAAATAGTTAAAATATATTTGGAAAATATAGACAAAAGAATAAAAATTAGAGAGGGAGAAAGAGAGAAGGATAAAAGAGAGAGATAAGAATACGCTAAAATTTTCAATTGAATTGTACCTTAAATCAGATAAAAAAGAAGATAAGTCTGAAAATAGTGATTGATTGCATACGGTTTTTATTTTAAGCCAGTTGAAGTCGGTTCTTTTTTAAATATGAATTATTCTAAAAATTTATTCAAATAAGACCTTCAATGTATTTACTTGTTTGCTTGCCTTTCATTAACTTAGTTTATTCAGATAAACTGTGGTTCTCTGAGCTCTTTTTCTGTGGTCTATCCGAACTTCTTCTAAAATAACCATAGCAAAAAATGAGCCACGAACCACAAATAAGACAGTTGCCATACTACCAATAAGATATAGCAACGGAAACAAACCAAAGCCAAGCTATCCTAACAAAAAGACAGCGATTATGCAGAACGAAAATTACGTTAGCGTGAGGACCACAGTTAACTCTCAGCGGGTGGATGGCAAGGGAGCTGGAAGTGTCCTCAGTAATTTTTTGAAGCGCAAATCCAGATCCTGGGCTCGCGCAAAGGGTGTGTGTCCAAATGCTTCATCTGTAACAGCCACATACATCCTCAGCAACGCGGGCGTAAGTAAAGTCTCGTGATACACTTGAGCTGACTAGGACTGTCGAACGGTGAATCTTGAGACTCATACTATGCTCTAACTTACACGTTAATTTATATATGTCTTTCTGAAAAAAAAATCCAAAACAGAAATATCTTCTCTTTTCATGTTCTTTCAACCCTGATAGTCTTTCCTATTCTTAAATACGTAAAATATTTTGGATTTTACTTAAAATAGTCAATTTCCTCAAAATTGGCTGATCAAATATGCCACACAAATTGACAATTACTGTTAACAATCAAATTAAAAGCAGCTCTGTCAATTAATTTAGCTGTATATGTGATAAATAAATCATGCAGAATATTTTATTGAACTTTGTTGCAGCTTAGCTCTTTTCGAGCTGCGAGACTGTCTCTTACATGTGTGACTGGAGATATAAGTAAACTAATGTTGTGATATTTTTATATTTTTGCGAATTCCCGATCTTGTATCAATAACCGTGTGATAGACTGGAATCTCAGATACTCATTAATGGATAAATATTATGAAAATAAAAATGCATGCCTATAAATTCATGAAAACTGCAAATCTTCATCAACAGCATTCCCTATGCTGCATAGAATTTTAACTATTTCATTATAATATCAATACGAAATCATATACCCACTTATCAAATGAAAGGGCTGGTTATGAAGAGTACAGATATATTTATTTCATATTTTTAAAAATAATTTGCTTAAAAAATATTATGGAAAATATACAAAAATCGATTCCTTCCCCTTTATCTCTCGCTCAAAGCGAAAGAAAAACTAATATAGGACATCACTCAAACTTTACAAGAAAAATAATTGTGAAGACAAATTATAAATTAAAATGGAAAATAAATCCTTAAATTATTTTCAGTCACATCACGAAATGTATGAAACGAAAGGCCTCATTATGAAAATTACCAGTATATTTTACTTGTATTTTTAAAATAATTTATTTAAAAGATATTAAGGAAATGAATTAAAAGTAGACACAGTCCTCCCTGTGACTCGGAAACTAGTGAACCTGAAATTTAGAAAAACATATAGGGTTTCACTCAAAGTTTATATAAAGCGAAAATCTTAATACGAATTTGTGCGAATGGAGAGCAATTTAGAAAATTAAGTAAAAATAATAAAAAATCAAGAGCACAATGTCTTCGATATCTAGCAAGGTACACGTTCCTTGTGGTACATAAAAGATGGGTTAGACGAATTAAACTTTTCTTAAATGATGGGGTTTACTGGCTAGGTACTTTTCGTTATATAATCAAGAGGCAACAGTTAAAATTTTCATATATTGGAACGAAATTTCCAACCTGTGAAATATTTCTTTATTTGCTATATAATATTTGTCTTGAAAATTTATCGAAGAGCTTTTTTCACTAGCATCTCAGGTTTATTGAAGTCTCATATTGAATAAGGATGAATAGAAACTAGTTTTTTTTAACTTACTATCCATAGGCCATATTCAATTATATTTGGGGAAACCGGAGTAGTCGAAATATAAATAAAAAGTCTGAAAAATTATATCGATTCAATAGATGGTTGATAATTTATTCTTTTTTCTGATTGCGTTATCCAAACAACATGTTTGCATTTAATATTTTGACAAATATGACTTCTAAAGAAAAATGGAATAGCGCCCTCTAGCGTTTCGGTTTTTCATTTGAATTGTTATAATATATAGTCGATAGATTAGTGGAGAAGCCAATTCCAAAATGCTCAAGTTCGTAAAAATCGGTTAAGCCAAACCAAAATAAGGAGCGTTTGTTTTAAATAAGTTTCCCACTTTCCCTACCGTTTACTTGACAAAATAGAACCAAATACTTCTAATAGAAAGTATGCAGAATGTTCCTAAAATTAAGATTTTCTAGTTCTTGGAATTCTGTAATTAGGTAAATTTTGTAGAAAATGAGCGTTTTGCCTTTTGGTGTTCAGTTTCGCACTCTAGCGATCAACTTATACCACTCTGAATAATTTCCAGATTTTTCTCGTGGCCACTTTAGTCTAGGATACTTTTTCCCTAAAGCTGTACTCCGAGCCATTATGGATTGCGACCATTCTTATTTGCCCACCCTGTACGTTAAGTGTTAACATAACTGAAAAAAATTTCAAAATTCAAAGTATAATTTTTTGGAAGTTATGACAATTTGGATTGCATTGGGGATATTTTTCTTATAAATTAAATTGTCTTAGAAACTATTCATCATAGAAGTAGGACATTGTTATCAAATAACCTAACATTCTTCAGTGTTATGACTTCATCTTAAAAATGTACATTCCAGTTAAATTACACAATATCATCGACTTTAGACAACATTTAGATTTTACCTATTATTTAACATAAGCATTCTTGAAACTCCACACGCAAATTACAATTTAATTTCTTTAAAACCACTCTTATCACAAACTTCCATGTCCCATACTTTTCATGATGAAATAATACACAGTATTATTGAATTCCACTTTATTTAGACGCACTTGTGACAATTGTTTCCCTACATTGTAGCTTCTTTTCACAATAACGTGAGGTCACAAAATCTAAAATATATATATAGTATTAAAAGGTACAATAAATGAACTAAATAGATTAAAATTCAAAGCTTATAAATAATATTACAGTTTTGGGAATTAGTAAAGATATTCTTTACGGTGTGTTTTGGTTGGGATAACCTCTTAATAGAATTTAAATATTATCCGATATATTTTTAGTACTGTAATTATATAAACAAATTTAATAAGGCGGATTTATTTAGGTCTAACTGGTCGTTAAGCAAATTATGGAAATTTTTAATCCTATTAATTTCTAAACATTCTAACATATTTAATTTTATGCCTTTATTTTCAATGTGTAAAATTTCGAAATTATTGTTGAAACTATGGTTACATTCTATTAGGTGGTTAGCGTAATTGGAATCCTTTTTATTTTTTACATAAGATGTGTGGTGTTCTTTGATTCTTTTTATAAAGTTTCTTCACGTTTGGCCTATATAGTATAGATGAGTTAGATTTATCGGATTTACTTTTATTATTTTTTATTAGTTTCCCTAATGAATTGTTGGTCTTATATGCCACTTTAATATTTAATTTGTTTAGAAATTTACCAATTCTGATACTTGGTGGCCCAAAATATGTTATTATTGTGTATTTTTCATTAGGGTCTTTAATATTAGGGTAGCAGATTGAATGGCTTGGTCATATAGTTTTTTCTTCAAAATTGATTCAACAGTTTTTACTTCGTATCCATTGTTGCTATTTGTTTCATTATATCAAGTTCCTATCAAAAATTTTTTTATTTAATAGGATAGTAATTAGTCTATTTACTGTACTAGGAAAATACGCTAGTTTATGTTGAATGGGGTGGGTATGTGAAGGTTTACGGTAAATTGAAAAAATATGTGTGTTATTTTCTTTTTTAATTGTTAAATCTAAGAAATTTATGGCGTTATCAATTTCTTCGTCAATGTTGAATTTTATATTGGGATTTAAGTTATTTATGAAGTATAAAAATTTTGTTAATTGTCTATCTGTACCTATACTTTTTATTGGAAGGCAAAAATACCAAATGAATTTGATTTTTTGCAAGTTAACTCCGATATTTCAGCCAAGGTGACTATTGCAGTCAGTGCATTTTATTTGTAAATATCTTTTCAATAGGTACTTCTTAATCAAACGGCAGATAAGTTAAGACCACGGAAACGCAATTTTTGTGCAAATGAAAATGTAATTTACACATGTTCTAAAAGGCTACTGTGGCTGTAATCGCTATTTTCATTAAAAATCCTGTTTCAAATCTAAAAAGGGCGAAAGTAAAATGACGCTACCCAAAATTAACAACTTACCCATTATTAATTAATGAATGTAAGAACAAAACAATGTTATGTTCCCACAATATCTGACAGATTAAACATTTTCGACAAATGAATCTAACAGGCTGTGTAATTCCGAGAATAGAAATTAAATGTTACCCTGGCATTTGGTAATCTCACTTTAATCTGTCGAGGAAAAAAATCAATAAATAGCATTCGGTAGAAAAAAGGCACATTCTAGATAATAATAATAAAATTCAAAATAATAAAAGTCCTAATTCTCATTCCGTTCCACCCTAACCACAATATCTCTTTTCTATATCTCTCTTTAATTAAAACATCCCAATTGCGAGTCTCTCCTTTTAATTACGCATCCAATTATCGTAGTTCTTAAGCTGCTTAACTTGTACATTTAATAATTACAGAGCCAAACTGATTGTATCTGCGCATACAGATGGCCACATTTGAAACTTGTACCTACCAGCTTCAGTGGTCTTTTCGTCAGACGAAAAAGGTCAGATACAAAAAGGCTTTTAAACGACGTTTAATAAGGCATCGTAAAGTTTCTGTTGAAATTAGGAAAAAATTTAACTAATTAACAGTATTATGTTTTAGGTCGTTTATTTTATTTTATTCAAGGATTTTGTGTACTTTGATAATATTTTTTGTGACGATTAAGTAATCATATGGATTTTATGGGTGCTATGCATTCCTTAATGGAGAACAACATATTACAAAATCACTTTGAAGAACTCATTCAAAAAAGGATTAACTAATAAATTAATTATATTTAATTAGGGTAAGTCAAGAAAGTTATGAAATAAAGTGGATATTGCGAATGAGTACATTTTCTTACATTTACCCTAATATACTGAACTAAAATCACCTTAAATTGCACTTTCCACTCTATTTGGTTTTTTAAAAAACCTTTTCTGACGCGTTTCGATATTAACTATCTTTGTCAAAGAACTAACTGGTATTTCGTGAAGTCCGTACATTTATAGTTTATTTAGGTTGTCAATAATAATCCGATAATTGAAAAATTAGCATAAAGGTATCGGCAATTATCCTTTGACGTAATAATCTGTTGTATACGTAGAATTACTATAGGTATTAAAAAAAAATAGAGTGGAAAGTGCAATTCAAGGTGATTTTAGTTCAGTGAAATGAATTTCCAACAAGTATCAGCTGAATCAATCCAGTACCCTAATATATTTTAAAGGAGGCGTTTTAGATTTATAAAAAATAAACACTTTCATTTTCAACACATAGACTTTTTATTTTATCTGCTTTATGATCTGCTGAATTGTATAAAAATATGTATGTATTTAATTTTCTAATTTGGCCCCCAAAATTAACATTAGAGTTTTATTTTGCTGAAAACTTTCAGGGAAGCCTTTAATAATCTACTGTCTGAATTTTAGATTCTGTTGATTGGAAGATAATGGGCAAAATAGGTAAAGTTCTATATAATAAATTATTAAATCTTTTAGAAAAATTATTTAAAAATGCAAATACAATTTTTTTTCTCAAAATTTTGGAAAGTGTAGTTTCTAAAGTGGGAATTAATGTTTAATATTTTTGTTAATTAAAAATATGATAATTTGTAATTCTCATAATGAACCTTATATTTGATATATGACATGATGCGTTTGAAAATTTTATTTTTATTTTCCATTTAATTCTATAATTTGTCCCAAAAATTACTATGGGGGTTTTCTACTAATTTTTCATCAAGTGTGCCCCACTACCCCTAATTATGCTCAAAATTTTATGTAGTATGATTTCGGAAATAAAGTGGGAAATTAGAATTTTATATATCTTTTTGTTAATTACTTGTAAATAATTAATTTTAAAAATATGAAAAATATATATTTGTATTCCTCATAATGAGCCCTTTCATTTGAAGTATTGCAAGATGCGTTAAAAAAAGATTTTTTATTTTCCGTTTAATTCTATTACTTGGCCCCCAATATTAATATTAGGAATTTCTTCGTATTTTTCCTGTAAACAAAAAAAATTAGATTTTATAGTTTGGGGAATAAAGGGGGATTGGGTAACTTTTTTTTCGTTAATATATTTTAAAATATTCATTTGAATGAGCCCTTTGTTTTGATATATTACACGATGCGTTAGAAATAATTTAAATTTTATATTTTCTATTTAAGGCTGTAATTTGCCCCATAAAGTTAATATTAGGGGTGTCTCCTTATTTTTCCAGTAAAGTTCAGGTGAGGTCCTATATCCATTATTTTTTCCAAAATTTTACGGCTTATAGTTTCAGAGATAAGGTAGGTAAAATATTTTATATTTTTGTTAGTATTTTTAAAATAATTTATTTTAAAAATATAAAAAACATACTTGTTTTCGACATGAGCCCTTTTATTTGACATATTACATGATGTGTTAGAAACGAATCAATTTTAATTTTATGTATTCCAATTTATTCTGTAATTTTCCCCCAAAAATAATAGTAGAAGTTTGTCCTTATTTTTCCGGTAAAATACATGTGACACCCTATATCTCTATATTTTTTCAAAATTTTATTTCTTATAGTTTCGGAGATAAAAGGGGGGGAACAGTCGATTTTTAGTTTTTTCCCCCAGAAGTACCCCTAAAATGAAAATTTCTACATTTACGATATGTAGTCCCCATCGGGTCACCAAACAACCTTTTCCGTCCAGTAGTTTAGGAGAAAATTGCTGTGTATCCCGATATTGTATATACGGAACCCTAACAAAGAAAGCACCACATGAAATATATCGGAAAAAGTATCTATATCTATAGTGGGGTCCCAAAAACATTAGAGCACCCAAGGGATATATTAATCAGAAAATATTTAAACCAACAAATCAATTGATTGGAAGACTGTAAAGAAAGAATAGTGACGCTTATCTCAATCTGAAGACACAGAAAACAACTGTCATAGATATCTATTCTCCACATTAACACGAATGTGTCCTAGATAAATACCAAACTATAAACAACTGAAAGACGTATTTATAAAGGCGGGTTATCAAAAAGAAATGTATTCTAAAGAGTGACGTTAATGCATGACAAGAAGAAAGAGGTATATAATAAAGCCATTGGAGCGTATGGAGAACATGTCCTAAATACTGATACAGATCTGTGAACAACATCATCTACAAATTTTAAATGTTTTTTACACACAAAGATATACACAAGTACACATAGCAACAAGAAACGTGAGGCCTAGAATCTATAGTATTAAAAGAAAATACCAACTGGAAAGTCCAAGACACAAGCGTTTACAGAGGAGCAGATTCTGAGTCAGGCCATTAATTGACAAAGGTCAATATTCGTGTAACTTTTAAATATTGTAAAGAGCTAACGGATAAATATTCCAAAGACGAAAAACAGGAGGAAGTTAAATACAACTTGGACAGAGCCTTGACTAAAAATTAAATGTAACTTTACTACACGGGAATCTGAGAATAGCTCACAAACACAAGCATTTGGCAGCTCAAAAACCTTTAGGTAAAAAGTAGACAGACTACTAACTAAAAACATAATGAACAGCTGACTTGGAATGACAGAATGGAGCAACAAAATCGGAAATAAAACATATACGTATATAATAAGAGCCTAAACAGGAAGGAAGATAAAAAACACATACCTAGTAGAACAAACAAAGTTTAAACAAATATTAACGAAAGGTGGGAAAGAAATAATTAAGAAACAAAGTGATACAGAGGTGGTGCAATGTCATCACAACCACGGTAATTAGTCATAGCTCAAACAATGTAAAGTTATACCCAATTAGATTAGAAAAATGGCGGCAGGATTGGGTACAAGAGCTCAACTAAAATGGACAACAATATAATCACCAATTAATTATTACTTCAAGGTCAACACTTAAAAATAGTGAGGAAATCGTTTAGAATGCAATTTAATCAATAAAAAGATAGTTAAGTTGCAGGTACTACATGATCTAATAGTTTACATGAAAATGCAATTTATAAAGAACATTGGATATTTGCAAGAGGTTAAATTAAGGACCCGAGACGACATCGAGTGGCAAGTCTTCCTGCGCACAACGGAAGGTTTAGGAGGAATTGAGAAATTTATCGCCACAAAAGTGATTTATCTCAGTGATAAAAATTACGTCAATATAAACTATTTGGTAGGTAATTTTTGGCACACAATTTCCTATGAGAAAAAGGCCTGACAGACCGCAGTAAAAGCGATGTTAAGGTAACCTTGATGATTTTTTCCACTAAGCGTTAGTATCTATACATAAATAGGCAAAGACAAAACGATTAGGTACCATTTTCTCCTCTGTCTCTTTTATTCTTTTTCGTTTTGTTTAGTAGCTACTGACGACATTTAGTGCAGAATGCTAATATTAATTTATAATATTAATTCATTCATTAAATAAAATATAATAAAAAATCATTATTTACGTCCATAATGTCAACGCCAAACAACTGAATATGCCGCCGTCGCCAGACTCAAAACATTGAGTAAATATATATAGAGGGACCAATGCTGTTATATACTTAGAGCATGTACTTCTGGAAGAGGATGCAAGCGTTGTTATTGTTTAGTGGTAAAGTAATCGTTGAATTTATAATTATAGAGGGCGATTCCAGATATGTTAGAAATCATTTTTTGCGTGGTTTGCACATAAGCAGTTGCATATATAGAGTGTTTAAAATATAGAGTTGAGTGCAATTATAACTAGTAAAATAATTATATAGGGAAGCCCATTAGCGGTTGAATTTACAGGGTTCTTGGAATAGAAGGTGCAGTAGAATTACAGTTATACAGGGTGGTGCAAAAAATATTATACAGAGATGCATATACAGGGTGGCGGAAATGGAAATGCAACATTTCGTAACCCATAAGCAGTTGTATATATAGGCAAGATGAAATATAGGGTGAGAGGAATTACAGTTATACAGGATGATGATAAAAAATGTTAGAAAAGAAAATGATTTATAGAGTAGCCCACGAAGAGTTCCATATATATGATGATTGAAATATAGGTCGGAATAGAATTATAGTTACACAAGATAGTTAAAAACTTCATAAACAAAAAGAGTAAATACGGTGGCTCATAGGCTGTGGCATATACAGAATGGTTTACCGGGTGGTTCAAAAATGTCAAAAAATATTATGCGTGGTCCATGAGCAGTTGCATATACAGGGGGTGGAAATATATAATGAGATGGAATTATTATAATGAGGATTTTAATAAATGTTAGAGAATTGAGTGCAATTATATATGTAGGGTAGCCCATTAGCGGTTGAATTGTTGTCATATTAAATTAAGAATTACGAATTTGAACACAAATAAAGTCCTATGAATTACATCTAAAAAAACCTGAATTTCGTTACCTAGTTATTTGTAGAAGGGAGATGTCAGACTGAAATTTAGGATTTTCGAGGAAACTATCAAACAGAGGTTCCGAATCTGGATCCGTTCCGTGTAATTGCTGTTCTCCCTAAAGTCCTAGGATAGAATGGCAAGATACAATTTTCAGGTTACTTAACCTGCCAGAGATATTGACACAATTGGTCGAATTTCGACGACTGGGCGACAGCTAGTAGCATTAACTAAACTACATACATACAAAAAGAGGCGAAAAATTCGAGGGCAACTTAAGGGCAGACTGGGATAAACAGCGCCGTATCAAACGCACTTAGGTGTTAGTTCTGTACCATTTAGTTCTCTTATTTATATGAGAATTATTTTCATTCTTAGATTCACATTTTATTCATTCTTGCAATGAATGTTAAAAACAATAGATTCCACAGTGCCTATGTACTCTGTTGTCGAGTTTTATTTTTCATCAGTGTTTCAAATCCACATTCGTAATTGCAAGTTTACAAATTTTGACCATTTGCAAAATGAGTTTAGAACAAAAGTACGAGTTTTGTAAGAAGAGTTATGAAATCAAAATCACACTTTTTAATGGTAAAATAATATAAACATGTAAGGACATTTTAAAAAATCATGCGAAATACAAACTGAAATCCTCGAAGTTTCTTTGGACTTCCATCGTCTTGAAGTGGTCTCACAACGTTTCAATAGCTGTGTATCTGCTATCGTCATCAGGTGAATGATGATTTCAATCAGTTGAGGGGAGCGCAACTGATGAAGTTTCTTGACTAGAAATAATATATTGCCTTGCGTTCAATGGATTGAAAAATCTTGTAAAGTTGGTATCGTAATTTCTTTGACAGGTTTTAGTAAACCTACGAATCTTTTCGTGTAATTTCTATCCTAGGAATCACGGGGAAACGGCGTTACACACAGTACGACTCCCGATTTGGAGTCACTGTGAGCTAGATTTTCCTGAAACTCCTGTATGTCAGAATACATTTTGCCACAAATATTAATTGACATAATTTTCATTGTTAGCTAAATCATATTTTTCATCGGTGTTTCGGATCCCTAATGGAACCTTTTATACGTCAAATATACAATGTTCCTTGTACAGTGCGTTTTCATATAGCCAGCTCTCCGTTTACTTTTTATACATCAGATTCATTACATATAGTCAGTTTTAAAAATGACACCCTGTATAATCCTATTAATATTTGAGATTTCGGAACTATATTCGCATCCCTTCTCTGCACGTGAGAGCTGGTAATATAATAAAATGAAGGACGATGGTATTGGGGTGTAGAAACATAACTCACTTTTAAACGGCTTGTCTATTAGGGAGTTACCAACCGGAACCGAATGGGGAAGAACTGAATTCAGTTTCACAGTTTGTTAGCCTGACATCCTCATGCTCTCTAAATATGCTGATAGTATTTATCAATGAGCGCATCATTAACTCCGAATAATTACCAGAGTATTTGCCGAATCAATTACGTGTGAATTTGCTGATACCCCATCGATATTATTCTTTATCTAAATCTAATACATTCAACATCTAAATGTTGAACAATGTTGTTGTTTCCTCTATATTTTTTGTGTTTTATCTAAACCTTTTGACGTCCTTCTATTTGTTTTGGATAATTATTATATGATCGACAGCAACTATTTAAAGCTTGAAAAATGCCGTTTCTTAGATTTAAATTTTCCTTATATTAAAAATACAATATTGTAGATTTTCTCGAAGTTTCCTTGGACTTCCATCGTCTTGAAGTGGTTGATCTCACAACGTTTCAATAGCTGCGTATCTGCTATCGTCATCAGGTGAATGATAGAAAATTCAGAGTATCGGTAGTATTTATATTATACCCTTAACCGGTCATGCGTCGCCGGTCATGGTCATTGGGTTTTATCTGGTCCAATCAGCGTCGTCGTACCTGGAGGTTGGTTGCCGGTGATGCGTAGCGGCAGAGGCCGAAGAAGAGCTCTCCAAATATTTTTAATTTGGACGCTGGGCTCGCTAATTATATTTTCGTTCGAGATTATATATGCCGTCTCTATGAATTTTCTTTTGTACCAGTGCTCCTCATTGTGAATTGCTCTAGTTGACATATGGTGTTCAGTCCATGCGTGACTAGCTAACCCAGACTTCGTTACCTCTGCCCTTTAAATAGCTGTGCGGTGTTCCTTAATCCTGGTGTCCAGCGGTCGCTTTGTCTCTCCAATGTAAAGATTGCCACATTCACACGGTATGCTGTATATACAGTTATTTGGTATTGCTGGTGCGTCGGGCCTCGTTCTTGTTATCATGCTCCTCAAGGTGTCGTTGCTTTTAAAGATAATTCTGATTCCATAGCTCTGTGCAATTCTTCTAAGTTTCTCCGACAGGCCTTTAGTATACGGTAATAGTAGAGTTGCTACCGTCCTCTTCCTGCCTAGTTGGTTTGTCCAGCTTTTCAAACGCCTTGGTAATGATCGTTTCCGGATATCCATTCGCCAAAAGATCTTCTCTAAGTTTCACTTGTTCTTCTTTGAGTGCTTCTGGTGTGCTGCAGATGTTTTTGGCTCTATGGATTAGTGTTTTGATGATGCCGGTTTTCGTTGCTGATGGGTGGTTGGAATTGTAGTGAAGGTATAATCCTGTATGCGTAGCCTTCCTGTAGACTGTTGTTTGAATTCCGGTCCTAGTCCTTTGACAATTTACATAAAGGAATGGTAGGCACCCACTCTCTTCCATCTCCATGGTGAATCTAATGGATGGTTGGGATTGGTTCAGGTGCTCCAGGAATGCCTGTAGTTCTGTCACTCCATGTTGCCAAATAATAAAGGTGTCATCGACATACCTCAACCATAGCTTAGGCTGCTTCTCGAAACTCCTCAGTGCATGTTCTTCGAACCATTCCATGTAGATGTTGGCGATGGTTGGTGATAACGGCGAACCCATAGGCAATCCATCTTCTTGCATGAAAGTAGCAGTTCTTGAGGCAACATTCAAGCCAGTCCATGATTGTGTCTATTGGCAGCTCCGTCCTCTCCATCAGGGTTTCGTCTTCAGTAAGTTTCTTTCGCACTATGTTGAGAGATTCGTCTAGTGGTACGTTCGTGAAAAGGTTTTCAACGTCGAAACTTACTAAGCGATGTTCTGGCCCAAGTTCCATGGATCCGATTATGGAAGTCCAAGGAAATTTCGAGGAACACGTTACATTGTCTACCAACTTCAGACTAACATCGTAGATTTTTTTTTTTGTTATCTGGGGAAACACAAAACCAAAGACACACTTTCAGTGCCATTTTTTTAGATTTTCCATCCGACGTTTTGTTTTTCGGCAACTTTTTTTTATGCAAGCCGCATGAGATGTTTTCACAGAAATATAGTGCATTTCATTCCGCTTTAATTGATATAAAACTAGTTATAATTTGTTTTCTTAAAAGCACAAATATTTAAATATATTAGTTGTCCTTGACTCCACCGAAGTATTTTCTTTTAAAAACATGACAATGAAATTAGAGTAGGGTAGACTGGGTACGGTTGTAACAAATTTCCTTTAAATGCTCCCAGCATTGCTATGATGGCTATTACTATCGTAAAGTCTTTGGACTGAAAGTATAATCATTTGTCTTTTAAAAAATATAAAACCAGTACCTCAGGTATAACAGTTTCGCAGGAAAATACCATTTTAACAAGGTTGTGCGATTGTTACAACCGACTCCATACCAGGGGCGGTTGTAAAGCCAATAGGGGACAGTTGTAACACTAAAAAAATAATACATCAATCAGACATTTTAATTCTATTTTATTAATTAAATGTAGTTAAAACAAATTTAACAATATTTAATGCACTTTTAAGTAGTGTTTAGATAATTATTACCAATAAACTAAAACAAATCAATAGGATTAATTCTTTTTAGGGTTCCGTATATACAATATACCCTTATAATATCACTCAGGATTTTTGCCTCTGTCACATCACAGCCATTTTCTCCTAAACTACTGGACGGAAGAGGTTGAAATTTTGTATCAATGTATAGTTTGGTGATCTGATCAGGAGTACATATCGTATAAAAGAAAAACATTTCATTTTAGGGGTACTTCTGGGGGGGGGACTAAAAAAATCGACCGTTCCCCCCCTGAGCCTAAAATTTTGAAAAAATAGGAAATATAGAGCTTTGCCCGAACTTTACAGGAAAATTAAGGAGAAACCATTAATATTAATTTTGGGGGGCAAATTATAGAATTAAATAAAAATTAAAAAAAAAAAAATTTTCAAACGCATCATGTAATATATCAAATGAAAGGTCTCATTCTGAGGAACACAAATATATTTTTTTCATATTTAAAAAAAATATTTAAAAAGATATTAACGAAAATATACCAAAAGTTACCCATCCCCCCCTTATCTCCGAAACTATAAAACGTAAAACTTTGAAAAAAAATAGATTTATAGGTTCTGACCTGAAGTTTACTGGAAAAATAAGGAGAAACCTCTACTTTTAATTTTGGGGGGCCAATTACAGAATTAAATGGAAAATATAAAATTAAAACTGTTTCTAACCCATCATGTTATATATCAAATGAAAGGGCTCATTACGACGAAAACAAATATATTTTTTTCATATTTTTAAAATAAATTAATTAAAAGATATTAACAAAAATATAAAAAAATTTACCCATTCCCCCCCCTTATCTCCGAAACCATAAGCTGGAAAATTTTGAAAAAAATGGAGGTATAGCCCCTCACCTGAGCTTTACTGAAAAAATAAGGAGAAACCCTTAATATTTATTTGGGGGGGTGTCAAATTATAGAATTAAATGGAAAATTAAAATTAAAATTGTTTCTAACCCATCATGTTATATATCAAATAAAAGGGCTCATTATGATGAAAACAAATATATTTTTTTCATATTTTTTAAATAAATTAATTAAAAGATATTAACAAAAATATAAAAAATTTTACCCATTCCCCCCCCCCTTATCTCCGAAACCATAAGCTGGAAAATTTTGAAAAAAATGGAGGTATAGCCCTCACCTGAGCTTTACTGAAAAAATAAGGAGAAACCCTTAATATTTATTCGGGGGGGGGGTCAAATTATAGAATTAAATGGAAAATTAAAATTAAAATTTTTTCTAACCCATCATGTTATATATCAAATAAAAGGGCTCATTATGATGAAAACAAATATATTTTTTTCATATTTTTTAAATAAATTAATTAAAAGATATTAACAAAAATATAAAAAATTTTACCCATCCCCCCCTATCTCCGACACCATAAGCTGGAAAAATTTTTGAAAAAACAATGGATGTATAGCCCCTCCCTTGAACTTTACTAGGAAAATAAGGAAAAACCCCTAATATTTTTTTTGGGGGGCAAATTCTAGAATTAAATGGAAAATATAAAATTAAAATTGTTTCTAACCCAGCATGTTATATATCAAATAAAAGGGCTCATGATGAAGAAAACAAATATATTTTTTCCATATTTATAAAATAAATTAATTAAAAGCTATTAACAAAAATATAAAAAATTTTACCCATTCCCCCCCTTATCTCCGAAACCATAAGCTGAAAAATTTTGAAAACCTGGAAGTATAGCCCCTCACCTGAACTTTACTGGAAAATAAGAATAAACCCCTAATATTCATTTTGGGGGGCAAATTATAGAATTAAATGGAAAATAAAAAAATGTAATTGTTTCTAACGAGTCATGTAATATATCAAATCCCAGGGTTCATTATGACGAATACAAATATGTTTTTTTAAATTTTTTAAAATGAATATTTTAAAATATATTAAAAAAATATTTAAAAAAAAATACCCAATCTCCCCGCTATTCCCCAAACTTTATGACCTCATTTTTTTTTGTTTATAGGAAAAATATGAAAAAAATCCCTAATTCTAATATTTGGCCTCCAGATAATAGAATTAAACGGAAAATAAATTACTAGAAAACCCCCATAGTAATTTTAGGGACAAATTATACAATTAAATGGAAAATAAAGATTAAATTTTCAAACGCATCATGTAATATATCAGATAAAAGGCTCATTATGTGAATTATAAATATATCATATTTTTAAATCATTTGTATAAAAGATATTAACAAAAATATTAAACATCGACTTAATTCCCACTTTAGAAACTACACTATTTAAAATTAAAAAAATATATTTTATTTATTTTTTTAAATAATTTGAATAACAGATTTAATAATTTATAATTTAAACTTTGACCTATTTTGCCGTTTTTCTTCCAATCTACAGAGCCTCAAAACTCAGGCAGTAGATTATAAAAGGCATCTCTGAAAGTTTATTAGTAAAATAAAACTCTAATGTTACTTTTTGGGGGCCAAATTAGAAAATTAAATACATATATATGTACTGTGATAAAAATCAAGCGAATCCTAAAGCAGATAAAATAAAAAGTCATTGTGTGGAAAATCAAAGTGTATATTTTTTATAAATTTAAAACGCTTCCTTTAAAAGATGTAAGGGTGAATATAAGAAAATGCACTCATTCCCTGTTTGTCTGAAACTGGAATATTCGAATCTTGAAGGTGGTACGGAACCCTAAGTAGGCGAGTCCAACTCGCACTTGACCAAATTATTTCTTTAGAGTATTTCACTCTAGTAGTTAATTAGACTTGACAAACAAAAATAATCGTTGAAGAATAATTAAACAAAATTAATCAACAAGTTTAATCAAACGGCATAAGTATATAATATTGACTTCCATCAATACAGGCTGTGGGAGATCATTGCTTGCAGTCCACTTGAACCTTAATACTACTCTCTCCAGATTGACTCGATGATAACGTCTTTAGGTAAACAAGACAAAATATTCTTCTTCAGATGATGATTTGGGTGGTGTGCCTTATTTTTGTTTGCTTTCCCGTTACCTTTGTTTCTCATTTAAGCAGATGTTTGAAGTAGTTTTTTTGTTCGTTGTTTTTTAGTTTTTTTGTCGCTTTACACACTCTTTTCTAAATGTGAATATGTAGATCGCAATTTCTTTTATTTTTCTAAGTCTGCTTGCTTGTAGACGGCAGAGGTTCTGATTGCTGATGCAAAACAGTATCACGAGGTGATATTTGGCTCTAGATTAAATTTAGAAGCTTCTGAGAATGTTTGTCTTGGAGCCGTTTTAGTTGCTTGGAGCTCGGCGATTTCGAATGGCGAAGCAGGTTTCTAATATTTTGTACCCGTTCATGCACAAATTCATTTGCTGCAACCCTCTTTAACTTTTATCTCAAGAGATAAAAATACTACATAGTTCGTACTTCTCTGACGCTCGTCTTAATGAAGAAACTAGTTTGACTTTATCGTAAGATTTCAGCTCTCGAAGTATTCATTATGCGTTTCCTAGACATCTGGAATAAAAAATATTATAAAATTACTGCTACAACCGTCCACATGAAAATCGTTACAACCGACCCCACCCCACAAGTGCCACAATTCCGTAAATACATTTTGAAATATAAGAGTTATATTAATATTTAAGCTATCTCATAAATGAATTTACCAAAAATACTTACTTTTGGTTGACAAAACACAATAGGACTTCTCGTAAGCGCACTTACCGTACGAATTGTGACGCACCACTAGAATCGTTTCGGGGCTTGATGCCCGCTTGCTCCTCGCTTTTTACCTCGCACCTACCCTGCATAGTTTCGGTAATATTGCACCCGTTACAACCGTACCCAGTCTACCCTACACAAATGTTAGTTTGCAGCTGATAGACAATGTAGCTTGTTCCTCGAAATTTCCTTGGACTTCCATCGTCTTGAAATGATTGATCTCACAACCTTTCAATAGCTTAGGATCTGGTGTCGTCATTAGGTGACGAGAAAAACAGATTATACGCTTAACCGGTGTTGCTCATTGGGTCGTATAATCTCCTGTCTCGTCCAATCAGCGTCGCCGTACCTGGCGATTGATTGTCCACTTCTCCTAGTGGTCGCATAGTGGTCGAAATTCGACCCTATTTCATGAATTTGTAAAAATTATATTTTTATAAGAAACAGAGTTGTGTAGAAATCGGCGAAGTAGATGTAATGACCAAAATTGTTCACTCATATTGACAAATCTATTGCAATAAAAAAAATGTAATCAAATATCGGTATTTGAAATATTTTTGACAAATTGAAATTGAAATACTGGTATTAAATTTGGGGTCCAATTATAAAACGAAATGAAAAGTTTTTTTTTTTCAAAAGCTTCAAGTACAGCCAAGGAAAGTCTTATGAGAAATACACTTATATTTTTTTATTCTTTAAATATTTTGTTCAGAATATATTAAAAAAGTATACAAAATTATATTTTCCCTCCTTTGTCTTCCTTTATCTTCGAAACAACTGAGCCCAACCTTTGGAAAAAAAGTTATAGGAAAAGTAAATCAAGAATTCTTGTACGTACAAAAAGGGCATCGTCACCAGCTGTGGTTACCAAGTTGTCATTACATTTGTTTGCTGACCAATTTCATATTACTAGTGGTTCCCCAGTGGTTGAAATTCGACCCAATTTCATGAATTTGTAAAAAATATATTTTTATAAGAAACAGAGTTGTGTAGAAATCGGAGAAGTAGATGTAATGACCAAAATTGTTCACTCATATTGACAAATCTACTGCAATAAAAAAATGTAATCAAATATCGGTATTTGAAATATTTTTGACAAATGAATGACCCCCCAAATTTTTTATGTAACCGCTCCTCGCAAAATATTCGATATAATAATTGGAAGATTGTTCTTTGCAACCTAAAAGTTTTCGTCATTTGCGGGTTCAATCAAGTTCAGTAATATTAAAGAAAAGAGAGTACCAACAACCCTAGGAGAACTTAAATATTTAATACATTCTCTATTGACCGCTGTCTGACAATTTTTTACACAACACCTTCGGGAAGGTTGTGAGATAATAATATATTAATCAAATAATTAAATTCACATTAAAAACAGAATGTTTAATATGAAACTTACTGCAACGCGTCCGAAAAATCAGTACTGATCAATTACATTGACTATTTTACCAGTAAACACTAACAACGCTTGCATGCCACTTCCAGAAGTGCATGCTCTAAGAATATAATTCTCTCCATATATAATTACTCAATGTTTTGAGTTTTGACCGTCTGGCGGCGGCGGCACTGTCAGTTGTTTGGCGTTGACAGTATGGACGTAAATAATGAATTTTTATTATATTTTATTAAATGAATGAACCAATATTATAAATTAATATTAGCATTCTGCAATGAAGATTGTCAATAGCTACAAAACAAAACAAAAATGAAGAAAATCGGTTGAGAGACAGAGGAGAAAATGATACGTAATCATTTTGTCTTTGCCTATTTATATATAGATTAAATTGGTTTGAGTTACAAGATTAAAACGTTAATTCACCTTAAGAAAAGCTTCCTGGAATATATATTAGTAATAACATGCGGTTGTGAAGGCTGCACTTTCATTGCATTGGTATAAAGAAGCCTTCAAGTAAACATGGACAAACAAACTACTTGAAAAGCTGACATTAAGCAACGACGGTTGGATTTCAAAATGATTTGGGAATTATATAAACAAGCCTGTATTTTGATCTGAAGAATTCTGATAAATTTTAAGAGTTTTTAATTTTCTGATAAAAAAAAATTTGATGACATTTCTGGGAATATCTGCCAATTATAGAAATTTTCGTCCGACGAAATGACTATTTGACGATAATAAAAAAGTACACCAGTGGTAATATTTCAACCCAATTTCTTTGACACCAATCCTCATTATCTGCCTTTATTATAATTAAGAAATGCCCGTTAAATTAGAGGCTAATGATGCTAAGAAATCCCCCTTATTAAAAAAGTTCACAACAAACCATGATAGATTCTTTTCCGCCTCGTCCTGAGCACTGGTAAGCATTTGAATAATTAACTTGAATTTAATTGGGAAAAAATTCGACTAATAGTTATATTTAGACATATGTTTCCTTTTCTCTGCTACATTCTTTTCAACAAAACCGGTCCGGTTCGTTTCGACCGTCGGTCTCGGTAGGTATATTGTTCCGAACGTCAAATTAGTGTACCTATAATGACATTGCTGTTGGTTAATTAAAACAAAAGACAGCAGCCGTCAATTCCAGGAGGGTGATAATTGCTGGAAGCTGAGCGAGAAAAAAAAACCGATTTGCTCGAGATCGTTATGTTGAATTGTCTTGTTCAAAGCGTCTTTTACTTATTACGTTTGCGTCCTTGGATTATCAGTATGGAATTTATCAATGATTCTATTGTTTTTTACCGTCGATGTACGTCATTCAGTGATTGTTCTTTTATTTCTGAACCGGAAAAAAATTATATACGAGGTCTGGATATTAAGTAACAAGTCTGGTGGTTTTACAGAAGATGTACGCATGCGTCAAAAGTCAGCAACCGACTGCTGCTCATCTTAAAGTCTTCTTTATAGTTGGATAGCTATTGACGCATTTTTCATGTTTTTGATTCATGTTAATAATTTACATAGAGGTATAGATAGGCTAGATGAGTGAGTAATCGATTATTTGCTTACCTACGTGGGGAGAGTAGTGCAAAATAGATGTACAGGGTATACTACTGGGAGTATTAATCTGAAAATTGTAATACGAGGTTTTTTCGAGGAGCTGCTTTCAGTTATCTACGACTTTATGTTTTACGGAAAGTGGACCTCCCAACTTAGTTTTGTTTTAAATAGAAGACCATGTTTTTTACAGCATTTTCAAAATCTGCAATGAATTCTAATACGAATTTATTGAATGAATTCTAATACGAATTTATGAAAACAACTAAAGGGCTTTAGGTAAAAGTTATTTAAATTTTTTTGAAACAAAGAGGGCTAAGTGAAACATATCCAGAAATCGCATGAATAAAATTTGAAGCATTTTAAATCTTTGGAAACTGTTCAAAAAAATTAAAATGAGTGCTCAGAAATTGGCGCCGAATTCGTTAACTCAAAATAGTGTCATTTTTCACATCACCACCCATTTTCTCTCAAAGCCGGTGGAATCTATGCTAATAAATGGAAAAACTACAATTTCCGTGTGTTTATTAGGGATATCTGACTTTTTTGAAACAAGCAACATTTGCTAATAATTTGACTTTAAAGCATATTATATCGAAAGCATTTATCATGTCCCAGTTAGCATTTAGTAACGATGATTAATTTATTTTGTGTGGTGTACTTGTGGTGCATTCATCCTTGCACACGACAGATTAATTTTGTTTTGCTTTTTAACAAAACTAAATCGTAAATGACAATTCTATTTGAATAGAAATTGCAAAATAATATGTTTCATTTTACTACTAGTACTTATTCAACCGAGCTTTACTCGTAAATTCAAGGCTTCATCAAAAATGTTGGTAGGTACATATATACATATAATCGGATATTTGCTCTAATTGGTCTGAAGATGAAGTGATTCAATTTAATTTCAACACTCTAATACTTATTAAAATACTCATAATAATTCCACTTTATACTATATTTCCACCACCCTGTATATGTAACTGCCTATATAATACACAGTGTGTATGCAACTGTTTCTGGGCCACCCAATAATATATTTGGTTTCTAACATTTCTGGAATCACCCTGTATAACGATAATCTACAGCGCCATATATGTCAATTTATCTGCCTCTAATTAACATGGGAATATATAAGTTTTTACAAATCCAAAAATCGCCTAAGCAGCACTTTTTAGTGTAAAATCTTGAAAGGTTCAACTGTAAAGATGTACTAGTAGAAAAATATCAAGTCGTGAAAAAAATCTTACAAGATCTTGGACATCAATTTGTATTGAAAGAATATATCTAGAGCAGTTTTATTTTTAAATAGGTCACAACATCACCCAATATTGAATGAACCATAATTGTCACAATCTCGTTCTTTCTCGGTAATACGATTTATCCCGATTTGTACATGCCAAAAACCCGAAGTGGAATTTCGACAAAATCGTAGTGCCGTTTGCGAGAATTACATATAAATTAGATGCATGTAAATAAATAAACATATATTACTAGATAAATAAAAATATATACATATTTGCTACATATCACATCTCGTCAAAAGGACATTAAACAATTTTTGACTGTTAAAATTAATTTATAAGATTACCTTATATCAAATAAAACTGCAAATTGATTGGTCTTATTTTATTACTAATACTGTACCTAATACTTATTCAAGTTTTATTTGCACATGGCATACATATAAATAATTAAAAACATATTTGCATATCACATCTCCTGAGTGTTTTAGTACCTTAGTAAATACTCAACTCTTGAGGTTCGGAAATCAAATGTATCAATTAGCTTTAGAATCTCTAAATTGTGCTCTTACATACTTTTCATTTGGATTCTTCTGTAAATGCGCAAACTTCGTATAAAAACATTAAATTTGGTTACTTCAGTAAATGCTGTCATCGTTGTTGTAAAAAATTAACGTCATAAATAAACAGAAAAAAAGGCTTTTAGAGCATACATCTTTGTAAGTAAAAGTCGATTATTTAGTAATATTTTTTATACCTCGATAGGATTGTCTACAGTTGGATTTCAAATATTAGATTAAGCTACTTGTTCATAGAGGGTGCCACTTACTTGAATTTTATAAATAATTTATCTTTAAAATGCTTATTTTAAAAGATATAAATAAAGATTCTTTATATATTCAGCTCTGAGGGTCGCCAATAGTTACTAAACAGAACAAAAATAAAGCAAATCGGTTGAGGGACAGAGGAGAAAATGGTACCAAACCGTTTTGACTTTGACTATTTATATATAGATGTCTGTGTGTTTTACATTGGGAATGATCTGCGTGATGGGGTCATTAGTGTGTTTTGGTCTATCCGAATATCGCGGATAAAATGCAGATTACTATATAACTCAGAATGAAGCAGACCTTTCAATGACATCTCGAAGAGAGTATTCAATATCTCTGACAGGTGAAGTAACCTGAAAATTTTTATCGTGGCATTCTGTCCTAGGAGTTAAGGGAGAACAGCAATTACAGGGAACGGCTCCAGATTCGGAACCTCTGTGTGCTATTTCTCTCGAAAATCCTAGATGGCGGTCTTACATCTCGCGTCTTCAAATAATATTTCTGTTGTTAAGGTGGTTGGATGGTTAATGTGTAGGAAAAGTAATTATTTCTGTTATTTGTGAAAACATCGTGAAATTATAGGTTGTGAAGTTCTCAATATTATCAAAAGTATGTTTATGCTGTTTTATTTTTTATTGTTTTTAATGACACAAAAAGTTAATAATCAAGTTTGTAAAATTCACAGAGGTGAGCAAGGTACTTTGGTAACATGTTGAATTGTAAATACCTGAATTTAAACGAAACTATTCTCTTTTTTTGGAACTATCAAAAAAGGCAGAATGGATGAACACTTAGTGGTTTGTAGATGGTTTTGTTCAACATTTGATAAAACAAAGCTCTAGTTTTAAAAAAGACTTATCGTTTCTGTCGCTGGATAATCAGTAAAATCAAATTTAAGAGATCGGCTAAATGTGTGCCAAGACATAAGTATAAGAAACATTGTAGTTCCTCCACATTGAATACATAAATTTCAATCCCTTGATGTCGATCTTATTAGACCATTCTATCAATTTTGTTATGATGTGTTAAATTCGTAACCACGGACAAATCCTGAAACTTCAGCATCTAATCCTATCACGTGGGTTCATATGCTGACATTGCCAATATTCCTGATAATAACGCTTTTAAGAAAATACGAATTTCCTCGAAAACTTCTTCTTCATCATGCCATTGGATGAGAGAACGGTGCTGCCAATAGACACAGCTATTGTCAGGAGAGGGGTAGGTTCTACATGTAAGAAAATGGACAACAGCTCTCCATGATCCTTAATGGTCCCTATCGTTTAGATGGAATGGTTTGAAGGTCAGGGAGCACGGTATGGCTACTCAAAGAGCGGTGATTAATAACTGTATTCAATCAAATCTGAACTGAAATTCAGAACAATATTGAGCACAAGGCCAAGGCAATCCATCAAGAAGCATGCTGGAACAGTAGCAGTGTCCAAGTAATGAACATCTGGCGACCACAAGCAAATCGTTACAAGCGACCTTGTTTAGTCTACATGAGGAATTTCCTGAGCCAGTGAACATTAGTAGTGTGTTATCACTTTTTTTCGGTATAAATACCATTAATCGTTTGAATAACCTTTCCTGGTAACGATAGCAGATTCAAAGTCATGGAAACGCTATAAGAACGAAAAAAATGAAGTCGATGAAAGTCCAAGAAATTCTTTCCCTCTTGATTTTTTCTGACTGATGGTACATACCTTTTCCTTATTTGTTCCCTAACTAATGTGCTTCACCAATTTTTCTTTGCGGTTGACTATAATAAACATCTTTTAGTGGTTATTCGCTACTGTAGGAGAATGGCATTTTAAGTATTTACAAACGACCACTACATGGCGCTATTAAGATGTGTCATTATTATTGTCGTTAAATTTGAGATTTGTTATTCTGACAAAAATTGCAGTTTCACGAGAATATTTTCGTTGATGAGATTTTAAGATTGCAATGAAGTCTTAACTCAACAACTATGCATAGAATTGCATTGTTGAACTTCTGGTAATGAAGCACCATCGGCCAAGGATGTTTGCAACTGGCTTGCAGAATTTCTTTGATGTTGTGCGTCCTTCAGTGATGATCTTCTCTAAGGTTAAGCATAATATATTTATTATTCCAAACAACATTATTATCTTGCGCAAAATAATTGAAACATCTTACAGATATCAAAGAAGCTGTACACTTGATCTGGCATAATCATGTGGGCTAAGACTAAATGTTATTGTTTACATATGTTTAATAGTTACTGTTCGTCGAATAATTGTAGCACACAAGCTAGACTGGTAAAACTGTATCAGTAGCGTTCTGCAGAGAAAGCGTAACATAACTGTAATTGCCAACTAACGTAAACTATTTTGAAAGGTGTCGTTAATTTAATAAACTAGTGTGATGTAAATCTTTATTTACTAAATGTGAGATTTTTTAAGTGGTACAATGTGGGTACAAAAAGATCTGTTTTCTGAGCCTGGAAAATCTATGGTCCTAAAAAGTCATAGGTATGGTTTTAATTTTGTGCACAATTTTCGGTTTTATAATTTACCATATTTCTCTATCTGCCAAGATTGTGTAAGTTTTTTGTATATAAATGCTCAACAAATTTGATCTAGGAGTAACATAGCAACTACTACCGATAAATAGATAGTATCAATGTTATCTTGTATTTTTCCAGTATATAACATAAGCTCATATCACTAGCTTTGCAAGAGTTTACTGACTTTTGAATGCAACCAGTGGTTTGTATGAGAAGTATATGTTTAAGACACATAAACAATAACAACATTTTCGAAATATTTCGTTGAACCGATGACATTTGGTGTAGATTGTAGTTCTTTCTTCTGTCATGTAGTAGAGTATTCCTGCTCTAGAATGAGGAAATACAGCATTATTTTGTTCAATTATAAACATATTTCTCAAACTGAATGCAAATAAAAGTTATTTGAAATATCACAAGACAACCTCTATAACGCCCCTCTCCCTCTCCCTCTCCCTCTCCCTCTCCCTCTCCCTCTCCCTCTCCCTCTCCCTCTCCCTCTCCCTCTCCCTCTCCCTCTCCCTCTCCCTCTCCCTCTCCCTCTCCCTCTCCCTCTCCCTCTCCCTCTCCCTCTCCCTCTCCCTCTCCCTCTCCCTCTCCCTCTCCCTCTCCCTCTCCCTCTCCCTCTCCCTCTCCCTCTCCCTCTCCCTCTCCCTCTCCCTCTCCCTCTCCCTCTCCCTCTCCCTCTCCCTCTCCCTCTCCCTCTCCCTCTCCCTCTCCCTCTCCCTCTCCCTCTCCCTCTCCCTCTCCCTCTCCCTCTCCCTCTCCCTCTCCCTCTCCCTCTCCCTCTCCCTCTCCCTCTCCCTCTCCCTCTCCCTCTCCCTCTCCCTCTCCCTCTCCCTCTCCCTCTCCCTCTCCCTCTCCCTCTCCCTCTCCCTCTCCCTCTCCCTCTCCCCTCTCCCTCTCCCTCTCCCTCTCCCTCTCCCTCTCCCTCTCCCTCTCCCTCTCCCTCTCCCTCTCCCTCTCCCTCTCCCTCTCCCTCTCCCTCTCCCTCTCCCTCTCCCTCTCCCTCTTTCTCTCCCTTTCTCTCTCCCCCCTTTCTCTTTCGATTTCCGTTTCCCTTTCCCCATTCCGCTCTCCCTTCCCCTACCCTCCCCTCTTCATCACCCTCTACCCCTTCCTCTACTTTTCCTTGCCCTTTCCCTTCCTTCTCCCATACCTTTTCCCTTTCCTTCTCACTTCGTTTTCCCACTCCCTCTATTTTATCTCTCTCTCCGCATTTTCCTTTTCCTACTGCACTTGCTCTTCATGTTTCTCTTCCCCATTCTCTCTTTTTGCCTGTTCCTCTCTCTTGTTCTTGCTCTCACCTTTGCTAAACTGAGATTTCATAAAAGAATGAGGTTATACTTGTATGTAGGTACTTATGTCTAAAGCGATTATTTAATTTAGAACTCTACATTGTTTCAAAAACTGCTTGATCCTCACCATACTGAGTGGAGTATGATTGCCTTTTTTAATGTCTCTAATAAAAAAATAACTTGCCTTTTTGAATATTTTTACAATGAGGTTATAAAATCTTCGAGCTGTTCGAAATAGCTATATATATATATATGTACTATGCAAATCATATAAAACTAAAAGGTACATCTACATAGCGTAACTATAGACTCGGTGTTCAGCTGGCTGTACGTAATACCTCTCCACAGAATGTTACCAACCAGAATCGTGAAATTACTGGTGTTCCATGCTTTTGTTAATCCTTGTTTTCTCGCAGATGAAGTACCTAGATGAACAACTGCACCACTTTAAGGCCTTAGAGATGACATTTTGGTTGTAAAACAGTATTTGAACGACGTATTTCAATAAGTCGTTTTTTTTAATTATCAGCCAGTTGCAAATGGTTGAAGTTGCACCAAATACTAACCACTTATATGTTTAAATATATATTTAGCTAGCTGCTGAGTTGAGAAGGGCTTGAAATTACCATTGGGCGTTTTATAAAGAAACTGTTTTATTTTACATAATCTCATCTTCAACGTTAGGTCGACGTTGGTTCATGATTTTAATATTTCATAGCATGGAGAGACTTTTCAGTCTTTTCGTTCTGCTGTCAATCAGTCTTTAATAGACCAGTGAATATACCAACAACTCTCAACCTGCTTCATCGGATTCTGTTATTAATCCAATCATTAATCATAGTAGGTAATGTATTTATTATAAGTAATGTTAACACCAAGATATTGTTTTTTCGACCACTTTTTATGAATAACTTTGTTTACAATTAACTTAACCTTACATGATTATGTTGTCTGCTTTTTTAAATCCATAAAATTACCAGGATTGCAGTAAAATTTGCAAAAATTTCTGCACTAGACATTTCTGGGATCTGTGTCAGTAAAGAAACTCATTACCTACTTATGCAACCAATATTACGTAGGTCTTATGTTTGGTTGCATAACTAAGCCGAGAGTCAAATAATAGAACATTGTTATTGACCTATGTCAATGAATTTCTTTATAAATAAAATTAGTATTAAATGAAATAAAAATACTAATATATATATATAATATATCCTTGAATTTTGCCTTAAATGTTCTTTCCCAGATATGTACGTTGTTGGATCTGCGTAAATTTGACATGCAATACTATTCTCATAAATTCAAATTGTCGAAATTATATCTACTGCCTTTCTTACTTTAAACTATAAAAAGTATTTTACTCACCGGTTACTTATCGATGAGTCTATTAAGGATCTATTAAAAAAAACATTGAGGTGCAGCAATATATTTACCTTAAACAGGAATATGAATCGCATGTTTCATTGACAATATAATTATTTGCTTTCCCTTGCTGTATATTATTGTAATATTAAATATAATGCGATCGCAGGAGGTGACAAAATATTTGTAAATGCTACAAATTCATCAGAATGAGACGAATTCTTGTGCACCTTGTTGTAATTCCTGATATTCCGGATATGGGCATCAAATTTAATGTTCTTGGACAGAAGGAATGTTCTGCTCACTAGCTGCCTCATTAGGAGGTATGCGGTGTTAAACTGACATGTGTTTCGGTCATATTAATCATGTTTTTAGTTGTAATTAAAACGTGCCTTAATTAGTGGGTGTTTAGTTGTCGCTTCATGTTCGCAAACTTGACATTCTTCGAAATGGGTCCTAATACGGATGAGGGAAATTCGGTAAGATATCTTTCAGCTATATTTCACTGACTCCTTACTTTAACCATTTGTTGACTAAAATAGCATACTATCACATTTCTGACAAGCAAGGAATAATAGCCAAACATATTGATACAGCTTTCCGATTACTAAAACTAATAGATGTGAATCAAATCAAACTGAAATAACACATAAAATTTTTGTTCCAAGATCTTTCCCGATAGTAATTTTCTAATGACAAACTAAAACTACAGAAGAGTGTAAATTTCAGTTAAAATGATGTGGAGACATTTGAAAATCAATTGAGGAATCCTGTCAAAATATTGTGATGATACTGTTCTAATATATTCTGAAACAATGTGGAAAACCTACAAATAACAGTAAATATATTTTGATTGGATATACTACCACAAATTGAACATTAATGTAGACAAAAGGGTGCATCTGGTTGGGAAAAAACTAATTATCCAGTGATTAAACTAAATGATAACATTTTCAAAAAGGAAAACAATATAAATATTTAGGCTTAATAATCACAGATAAACTAAATTGAAATGTAGGTACATATAGATAACTTAGTGGATGAAGTATTTCCAATGCTGGAAGCAATAAGATGTAATCTCTAAGTACTTCTTGGGAAATAAAACCACATTAAAGAAAAATGGCTGTATATTTCAAACGTTTCGGGGTCTAGGTCAGACCCCGTTGTCAATGGTTAAGAAACTGTGGATAAAAAGGGAACAAATTTATCCATAGTTTCTTAACCATTGACAACGGGGTCTGACCTAGAGCTGTGTCAAATATTCAAGAGTGTGCTTTAGTTTCAGTTACGTCTGATAGATGGCGTTCAGATTATATTGTTACAGTTAATTTTTAAAAGTTTACATGGGACAGGACAACGTCTGTCGGGTCCGCTAGTTGATTTTAATATTGCTAGTGAAATATTATATAAAGACTATCCTTTCTTAAAAATAAAACAATTTAAAAAATTCGAACAGATAAAGCTGATACATAAGATCAAGATTAAAGAGAAATTACAGTTAAATAAAGATAAATAAAGATCAATATTATTACAATTTAAGAACAAGAGAGCAGGTAAGAAACAACTATTACCGAACAAAAAAGTCCCAGAATTCTCCCATTTACAAAAGTATAGATGCATACCATAAAATCGACAACAATATATTTTAAGGAGATGAGAAGTACATACTACGTAATCTCAAAGCATAAAAAAAAATAGAGACTGACATTGTATTGTACTTTGTGTTAAGCTTCTGATGTTAAAGTAATTAAGCAATTCTGTTGTAATAATTGTACAAAATGAAGGCCAGTTCCTTTGTAATTGATTCAAGGTCTGTAATAAATTGTAATTAAAAAAACACCAGTCGTCTTATTTAGGCTATATATTTTTGACTGTTTGTTGAAACAAAAACAAAACTGTGCGTTGAAGAGAAAATTCACAAATAACATAAATAATACGAATATTGCTCAACTTGGAGTTGAAACTTCAAACTTGGAGTTGAAACATCTCCATAGTAGATACGTGGACAGTAAATATAATATACGCATTTATGCATAGGAAATTTCATATTTTATTTATATATTTAGTAGGTGGGGTTACCACCCCAGGTTAGTCAAGTCGAGTTGACAACTTTTCATCTATTTCTGAGTCCCGCAATCTCCTTCCAATGCTCCATGTCCATGATTTAGATCTTTTGCTATATTTTTTCCTTGTCGTCCAAGAACTCTTTTCCCAGTTGGAGAGTTTTACATACGAGATTTGCTACTCTATCATCAAGGACTCTTCTGAGGTCTCCTACCGACTTGAGTCTTCTTTATATTGGTATTCTCCAAAAACTCTTCTAGCTCATTGTTAGATATTATTCTAGATTATCATTTCCAAAAGATTTTCGATAGGATTTTCCTTCCCCACATTTGCTGTCGTTCTTTGTAATCATCCATTTCACATTTGATCTCATAACTGTTTTACACAGATTGATCATTGTTCGCATTGTGAGTTCTTTTTATTTTATAAGGTCTTGTTACTTGTATGTATTCTATTGTTTATCTCATATTATCCTTTATTATTCTTATTGTTGTTCCAAGACACTTGAATCGTCTGACCCGCTCGAAGTTATAAACATCGATTCTGTCTCTACTTTGGCAATTCTGGCTGATGTACATTTATTTGATTTTGTTCCCATTGATTTGGGGGCCCAACTCCGCTTTCTACTGGAACCTGACACAAATTTGTCTCATTTTTATTATATGGTCTGCATAGGAATACTGGTTGATCATATTGTGGAGAGTTCTTTCTTTCAAATATCTTTGAAGAAGACTCCCTATAGAAAGCAACCAATAATCCAAGAATTTTTCTAAAATTGGGAACTTACTCTATTACAAATTTTAAATATTTTTTGTTACTGAAAATCTCGATGACTAAGCAGAATAATTAAGAACTTCCTTAATAAGTTAATGACAATCTACAGATCAAGCCCAAGTCGAAGTTGAAATCTAGAAGAACAGAACTGATGTACTGGAAGTAAATGGTCAATTTAGGGTGACTACTAATACCCCAGTCAATAGAGATTTTTAAGTGACATAAATTTCAACAGCAAACCACATAGGCCATCACCTAAATAATAGTTTATAAACCATAACTGACATAATTTTAATAGCAAACTCGTAAAAGTAAATTATTTCAGCCTTAAGAACACTAAAAATATGGGGTATTTTCGTTTTTTGCTCATGGTGCGATAAGTAATGATTTGTTCGTAATGCCGTCCATCATGGGCGTACCGAGGGTACTTGCCCCCCCCCCGGACTAAAACATTCCGATTTGCCCCCCTCTAGGACATTTTTTGCTGTTTTTGCCCCTCTCTGAATCAAAAGCTGGGTACATCCATAGAAAAATTGTAGAGAATCAGAAAATTTTCAAAATGAGTGTTTACACATTTTGATAGCAGCATTCTTCTTTAAGAAAAGCTGGAAAAACTGACATATGGTGAGTGCTTTTAAAACCTTCATAACTGGATTGTAATAACATCTGCACCCTTAATATGCATCCTAACGATATCTTATAACGATGAGGTTAATAGGGCTGATGACCGATATTGTCTGTTAAGTAGATCTTGCAGAATTGCGATTTAAATCATATGCAGTAATATTTTACAGAACGTATCGTATTAATGACGACAGATCCATAGGGATATACCAAATAGATTCTAAATGCTCATAAAATGCACATCACCTCGTACACCTTGGATTTTGGTTATCGTGTCATAAAATGTATTAACACTGCTTGTGAATTTTGGCTTAAACGACCGACTCTTACTTTTCCTCAGATTTCTTGACAGTGGCGGATCCAGCCGGTGGAAAAAAGTAATAACACCAAACAGTATACAGGTAACCATTAACTTAATAAACCAATGTAAAATATACTAACATATGGTAATAGTTATGTAAATAAAAACATAATAAACTGCTGAGACAAAATATATAATAATACAACTTACTATAATTTACTTACTATAATTTTCATCTAGTTTGGTTAAACGTTAAATCAAATGCCAAAAAATTACAGCAACTTATTCAAGTATTGGGTAAATATTTAAAAAAGCAAGATTGATTTAAAACCAAATTTTCCATTAGGTGTTGCAGTGCTCAAATACAAATGAAATTACTATTTCTTAGTGAATGCCATAACTTTCCTATTGTAAATAAGAAAGACAGCTTGGATGGTGTTAATCATGAAGTGAGCTTCACATTTTGTTTTTGTTAATCAGATTATATCATTTTTAAACTATGTGGCAGTTATCATTCGTTAAAATCTAATAAGTAGGTATACCTAGTTTTCAACACAAAAACTTCACCAAACTGTGCACACAAAAACAACGATAACAGACGTTATATTCGTTGATGAGGATAATCTCAGCTATTGAGATGTTGCAATATATTTTCAGTCAATTATCGGTGTACTTTCGATTTATTTTTAATTATCAGAAAGTTTTTTGTCATTCTTAAAAAGTTAGTAAAGTCGTACAATCTGCTCAGTTTGAAGTTTCGAAAACCTTGTATATGCAAAATTGTTTGCATGTGACTAGAAAAATGAGTGCAAGTGACATTATCTTTTGTAACAATAGTTTTCTTTAAAAAAAATATGAGATCTGAATTTATTTTCATCAGATCTGTTTTTCCTCAAAAGCTAAATATATAACATATTGCAATTTTTTGAGCCCAAACCAAAAAAAAAATGATTAGGCAAAGGTTTCTAATCACTTTTATGTATTTTAGTTTTGTATTTTGGATGTTCATTTGGATTTTCACTCCTCAGTAACATCCAAAATAACTATTTGCACCTTCAATCATTTAGAAACAACTTTGTTTTGTATGTCGACGCCTTTCAATAGATATGCCACTGCGCATGATTTACAAATGTAGCTACTTCGATATAGGCTTATTTTTATCAAAATAAATAATAACACACTGATACTGTAGCTTATAGATTTGCATCAGTAGTTCCAGAGATTACTACTTGGAAACCAATTAACATTTTTTACGTTCTTATTGATTTACAATAAATTTTTCATATCACTATATTAATTGTCAAAATTGGATAATTCCACTATTCCACTAAAATTAAGCCTTTTAAAGGCAAAAAATAGAAATAGCCCTGGAAATGGAATTTAAAACAGGCGAAACGTTGGGCATACATTTTGAATGTTGCCAAATAATATACGAATTTATTATAAGTACAAAATATTACAATTGCTCTAATAAATAATATTACAATTAGTTAATTGGGCTATTAATGACATTATTACATTTAAGAATGCCTAACACATTTATGGGTGAACAAATTTTAAGACAAAATAATCACAGATCAGGATCTGTCTTGATAATTAAGATATAACAATTTGAGAGGTTGTTTTAGATGACCATAAACAAGTGTATGGTTTTACAGCCGAAGTTATAATGAAAATGGGAAAAAGGAAATAAAGGTAGAACCAGTCATCCAACAAAATACTCTCCTGTTGTCCAGTTACTTCACAAATCCATTCCAACATTCAGCTGACTCCCTGGGATGTAGTTAAGGACAACGTTACACGATTGGCGGATACACTCGATAATGTGTTAAACGCTGGGAGGAGCCAACTGGTTCCGCCCATAAAAACCACGCCCCGCGAACGAAACCGCGGTTTTACCATGTTGACTCGTTAGGTCAGTTCAACTTGGGCATCTTTATGCTATAGTCCGGGACTGGCATTATTGACTTTGAAAAAACAAGTGTAGAGCGTGTTATTAGACAAAAATGTGTTATTGAGAGTGCAAATAGCTAGTGACATTGTTGACATATGCTCAAAAATCCTTCAGAAAGTGCTCAAATAATGACTGTCCAAAATTTGGAAACTTTAGATAGTAAGAGTGCGGAGACTATGCAAGACATCAGTGACAAGGCCGCAAAAACTGCTCAGCAGTCTAGTAAAAATGGACATATCAGTTTTAGTGTAGCTTCTTTGTTGGCAGATACCAGGCCGCCCAAATCCACATCTCCTGTGTCCGCCACCACGTTACAATCCTCCAGCCCTTTACAGGCAAGTTCTGACGAAGAATACGACTCCAATCAGGAGGACTCCATAGTCGACGTGGAGGACTTAAATTCTGACGGTATAAAGTCAGAGGACGGTACAATAAAAGATAGCGAATATTTAGATGACAAAGACAAACAAAGAGATTATCCTAAAGAATCAATCCTAACTCAAGGTCCAATAAGACCGACGCCCTTTTCCGCACTAGCGGCGGCCGTATATCAAGCAGCCCATCCGAATTGGTCTCATCAAAGCCTAGTAAATCCGTTCGGGGGCCCGGGTCCTATGTTCCAAAGTGCCAGCCCCTTCGGCATGCCGAATATGAACGCAGGTAAGTAATTACAGTTTAAGATGTCAAACGGACAGCTTTTAATTTTACTGTCGCCTATAAAATACGGTTTTACTAAACAGATTTATCGTGAGGAGATAATTGGCCGTTCCCGCTGATTGATATACTGATTTTAAATTTGGCAATTTGGCAGGGGTCTTTTTCTTTTAATATTTCTGGCTGTCCCATTTGTTAGGGATATACCTACCTGAGAATTTAATTATATGAACGGTTATGCTACCTAACGCTATGGGGTGTTACATATAATTATAGAACCGTTTTAGTTTTTGTTGAAGAATGTAATAACCTTTACGGAAATATTTCAGAAAGATTACTGACACTAAAATTAGTGCTCTGTACTAGAATAATATTTGTATAAGAGTTTAAAATTATCATGAATTTTAATTAATCGTTATTTCTTATACTATTAGTTCGGTATTAAATACCTTTAGGTACTTTAATACTTTATTACTGTCAGTATATTCCATTTGTCTTCTAAACGTTGTTTGTGGCATATTCTTGATTACTTTTATGTTTTTTTGGGCAATAACCCCACAATAGAAATAAAACGACGTATATTGCAGGAATACCAAACGTATTCTGACTTCGTTGTTAATGGCTTTATATTTATTGATGTAGATTGCAAAATGTTATTGCCAAAAAAAATATAAAAGTAGTATATTTAACATCAATAATTAGTAGGTAAATGGCTACCTATAGCTTTTTACACGACTGTATTTAAATAATTGTTTTTTATTTTAAATAAATTGTTATACCTAGAACTGACTTGTGAAAGATTACATCAAGTTCAAATATCAAAATAATATCAACCAACCAATTGTAACCATTGTCATATGCTACATACTGGGCATAAAATATTCTATTGACTATATTCTTAACAATAGCGTACAGGCCTACATGTATTAGTTACCACAACTCGAGTTTTTGTCATTCGTCGGAAATGAAAACCAAATTAAGTATTAGAATTGATTCAAAGATATAAATTAACTAGACTTTATAATTTTGTAATGTAAATAATAGATAAACAACATTTAAAATAATGCATGTGCTACATTTGTTCTTTGCTATATCTACCTAATGTGGGTAAAAATTTTAATTAACTTTTCTAGCAATCTTTTTCAAAATATTTTGTTAAATACGTAGAGATTGAGTGAATTTCTTAGGTACCCTACATCTTCCATATTGTTTTAAATTATCCGTTTTGAAATTATAAAACTTGATACTGTTTTATAGTCACAATGACTTTTTATCTGCTACACGATGCACTTCATTATTTTAAAGCATCTATATATAAATAGGCAAAGAGATTAGGTATCATTTTCGCCTCTGTCTCTCAACCGATTTTATTTTTTTGTTTAGTAGCTACTGACGACCTTCAGTGCAGAATGCTAATATTAATTTGTAATATTGGATCATTCATTAAATAAAATATAATAAATATTCATTATTTACGTTCATACTGTCAACGCCAAACAACTGATAGTGCCGCCTATTTGATCTGTGGTGCCGCCGCCGCCGCCAGACGGTGAAAACTCAAAACATTGAGTAATTATATATGAAGGGAGCGATCGTTAGATATATTCTTAGAGCATGTACTTCTGGAAGTGGCATGCAAGCGTTGTTATTGTTTAGTGGTAAAATAGTCAATGTAGTAGATCAGTAATGATTTTTCGGACGCGTTGCAGTAACTTTCATATTAAATATTCTGTTTTTAATGTGAATATAATTATTTGATTAATATATTATTATCACAACCTTGCCGAAGGTGTTATGTAAAAAATTGTCAGACAGCGGACAATAGAGAATGTTTTGAATATTTAAGTTCTCCTAGGGTTGTGGGTCCTCTCTTTTCTTTAATATCCCTAAACTTGATTGAAACTGCAAACGACGAAAACTTTTAGGTTGCAAAGAACAATCCTCCAATTATTATATCGAATATTTTGCCAGAAGCGGTTCCAGCCAAAAATTTGGGAGGTCATTTATTTGTCAAAAATATTTTAAATACCGATATTTGATTACATTTTTATTTTCTTTTTATTTCAATAGATTTGTCACTATGAGTGAACAATTTTGGTCATTACATCTACTTGGCCGATTTCTCCACAACTATGTTTCTTATAAAATTATACTTTTTACAATTTAATGAAATAGCGTCGAATTTATAGTTTATTTAATTTTCTAATTTGCCTCCCAAAATTAAGATGAGAATTTTGGCTATATTATGCCAATAGAGTATAAATGAAAATCCATGTACTCATTTTTTTTTATAGTTATGGATGCTGGAATAGTTAGGTATGAATAAATCAATCTATTTCATGGCTACCGTACGTTAAAAGTAAAAATAAGAGAGAAAAGCATTCATAACTCCTTTATTTTTATGAATAACTATATCGAGTATTAAATCGTTGAAAAGATCTAAAAATGTCCGATTTTTTGAGGTCATAGCCAACTATGGTTTCCATTCAACTAAAAATAAGTTTGTGTCAAATCTCGAAAACGAGAGCTATCATCCCAACGAGGACATGACAATCATATTCGGGATACAATTCCCTTCAATTTTGATATTAATTTTTTTTAATAAAATCAAAAACAAAGGAGCTAGAGGGATTTGACTAAATCGACAGAATTTCGTTTTTTCAAAATATCTAGTAAGCCATGACTTTTTACAAAAATCCGAAAGTGTCATTAAATTGGGCCAGTAAAACTGCAAATCTTTCCCAATTTAACCATTGCTCTATCTCCGCTAGTTTCCGAGATCCCCTACTGATCATCAAAAGAAAAATCACCCTATATATATATATATATATATATATATATACATGGGCTCTTTGTAGACTTGGGCGATTAATGAGTGGTACCCAATTGAGAAACAATAATTAAGCAGATAACCATCATCTTCAGTAAATATTTATTTCGTATTTTTTTGTATATAAGAAGTAATTTATAAGGAACAATTTTGGATCATGCCCCCTTGAAGCTTCGTAAAAAAGGAAAAAATAATTAATAACGGTAAATACTAGACAGTTGAAGTTAGGAAAGTAACTACTTAATAAAATAAAAGAGTTTAGCAACAACCCTTGGTAGCTTGTTTTATTGCCACCAATTTTATTTTGCCCCCTTCCTCCTCAAGCTTATCTTAGATCCGCCACTGGTAAGAATGCTTTATTACTAACATATAAGTAATATCACAATGTACCTAATCAAATCAAATTTAAAATATGAATTTTCATCTTTTTTCAGATATTAATTTTGCTAAACCTTTAAATGTCAAATAAACATTTACCACTAGTTAAACGCTATCTGTATTGGCATATTAAGAATACACTCACTTATAATTCCGAGCTAGTTACTCGTTTTTACATGTATTAAAATAAATATATAGGTTGTTTCAAAAAACGGGCGCCAGTATTCGGCTAGAAATTGTTATGCAAAAACTTGGAAAACCACTCGTATAAACGTTGTCCGGGAAAGCTTAGGCTTGCCGATACATGGTGTTAAATATTGTTAATAAATCAAGACGTTTTGAAAACTATTTGTTAAACCTTCAATAGATAATAATCTTCTCAAAAGTAACAACCAAAGAAATTGATCAAAATATGATGTAAGGATTCTCGCGCTCTCTGATTTTCTTCAATCCCTCTAAACATTTTGTGTATTAGTTATATTAGTTTTTCTCTTGTATGAACAGAAATTTTATAAATAATTTCTTTCAAAAGCCAGAAATAAAAAATCCAATGGATTTTTGGAGAAACATTGGGCCAGCCAACAGAATGTCTTAACTCCAAACCAACAAAATCAGCTGCTCTAGCAAAATTGGTGGTACCACAGCATACTAGAGCCATATGGTTTCTCTTCATGTAAAGAAATCAACTCCGGCACCTAATTTTAGATGAAATTCCCTGTTAAGTCTATTAGGTAATACAACTGGTCCACTTATTTCGTTATTAAGAATCCCAGCCCATATTTCTATGGTAGAAAATTGGTATTGAGAATAAACTTTCCCTCTCTTTCAATCTGCTCATGTAGGGTTAGAACAGCCCATTAATAGAATGACAATTCACACTCACTCATTTATGTACAAAGGAATCTGGATTTACCTCTGATGTACTCGTTTTTAGTATATTTCTATTTTACCTTACAATATTTTAAAGATTCAAAAGCAATATAATTATACGTATTTCACTTATTTACTTACTATATTTAGAATTGTATTTTGTGGAGCTGGTATGAGTGCTAAACTTTTATAGAACTTACAATTACTCGTTAGTTAATTAAGCTATTCAAGCACTGGAGAGCATTCTAAGCGTCTCAGTCGCATTAATTTTGATTATCTGTCAAAAATAATAAAATATCTCTGAAGTATAGTTTGTTTTCAAAATATTCGGTAAGAATATTTACCATAGATGTCGCTGTATAGAATAATGAATCAATACCTTTTAATGGGATTACCAACCGACGCGACGTCAGTAAAATATATCAATTCTCTATTGTATGATCTGTGATATATCAATACATTTTGAACGCATATCAAGTAATGTACAAACATGACACATGAATTAGTAAATTATGTTTATTTATCTTTCACAAAATACAGCAGGTCCTTCTCCCAAGCAAAAAAAAAATGTTCTTACATGACATGACAGTTGTAAATATAGGACAAAATAAAACTCACTCATTTTATTTTATGTAAAAGATATAACTAGAAATTCATTTAACTAAAATAAAACAGTTTTAAGTAAATATTTTATGAATTGTATATAAGTATAAATGAGGGGCTCACCCTCATTTATTCTTATGTAAAATGCGATTTTTTGTCAGACGACAATCGACGTTGACCAAAACATCGATTAGGTATACAAATTTGTTTAATAGCAAAACATTCCATATTAGAATGTGGATTATTTGGCATCTGTTGGGGAAATTATTTATTGCTAACTGAAACAGACTTCTTTTTTTTGTAAATCGGGTTTGGCTATGATCTGGCTATCTGTATTTTGTAGACTACCAGTATTTGGAAGACTTCTTGAAAGTAATAAGAGCGGCAATCTTTCAGTATCTGTTTCTGAGTTATCTCATAAGAAGCTACGTAACTTGTTATTACCTTTTCGTTGGATACTGTAAAAAGATTGTGTCATTGTCTGTTGGGTTTGGAAGTTCAGCCGAGGCCTAAGGAGCAAAAACTTCCTCTGTAATGACATACAAATTACAAAGATTTAATCCAGTCAAACTAAATCCATTCGCGATGTTAGTTAAGGCCACACACTTTGGCTAGACTTGGAATAAAATAACGTTGAATCTGGTCTTGTTAATTGTTTTTTAGCTCCTGGAACTAGCGGTACCAAATAATTTTATTTGACACAAGTTCATGAGTTGTATTGAATGAACACATTACAAAGAAATACTACCTTTTTCAGCTTCATCAATAATGATGAAGCCCTAATGGCATTTAGCACCACCATATACCAGGAAACAAAGCCCTGCTGTTCTGAAATTATACACACTGATAAAGAAATCGCAACACCCAGAAAAAGATGTTTAAATTTAATATTGCTTTGGTAAAATATAGATGCTAGATTTGGTAAAGTTTGGTGAATGTTTTTTCATGTAAACTTTTTTTATGAATCACTATTGTAGTCGATTTTTGCATTTTAAAATTTATCAATAAAACGAACTGTTTGATGTTCCAAAATGAATGTTTAGTAATGTCAAAATGCTTAGAGTATGTGTACGCCGACTGTATAGACAGCCAAGTGATTTGTAAAGAGTACAAATTATTGGTACACGGGAGGCGGGTTTTTCATTTCGAGAAATCGCTAACCGCACGAATAGAAATCCAACTATTGTTATGAGATGTTGTCAATCGTGGTTTTTTAATACCCAAAATTGCAGAAGAGTAGGCACCGGACGTGCAGAGAAGGACAAAATTGACAGGTGGAATGGTATCAGGTCGTATCATCTCTGACGAATCTCGATTCTGCTTGGGTGGACATGATGGCCAAAGAAGTTTTAGACGACGTCGAGGAAAAACACGACAACCTCAATTTTATGTTCAACGACATGTAGAACGAACAGTAGGTGTTATGGTATGGGCTGCTATTGAACAAGGAAGTAGGTCCCCTTTAGCCTTTGTTTGAGGCAACATGACAAAGCAACGTTATCTTCTGGAATTTGTGGAGCCGTATGTACTCCTTACCTTGAGAGAGTCATAGTAACGATCGCAGCGGCCCCCAATTCCTCAAGGACTCGTCGTGCCGCAAGCGAACAGGATTCTAGTGCCAGCTTTAACTTTGTTAGAAGCAGTTGGTTCGACACCTCAAACAACGGCCTCAGAACCTGGCACCACTGTGTTTGGCTCGGTCGTCCGACGAGTTTATCCTATCCTTAAAGCTCGATTGTACACACCACAGTGTTAGCCACTATTACATCATTTTCTAAAACCACGGCATTAAAACTTACGCAGTCTGTGACAGACGCCTGGTTTGGCGTAGGTACACCTCGCCTCTCTGCCGATTCAACTCGAAGACCATTTCTCTTATGTGCAGACGATGGTCCCGGTCTGCTAGCGGACCTGCTCTACGGACCGTGTTAAACAAGGTTTAAGGTTGCAGGTGTGGATTATGGTAGGATTTGCCTCGGAGTCTAGACTGGTCATTCCCGCCAGGATGGGACCCCCAGTCCGACACCTCAAACGGCCGTCGTCTACCATCCCACGCTACAAGGGTGAATACATTCGTACGACCGACCAACAAAAACCGACCACCCAATGGGAGTTTATCTCTCCACCCGCACTCTCGACCCCTTTTACTTTTCTGGAGGAGACTGACGTCCGCTTTCGAGGTGTAGGTGCCTCTACTTGCGGGACGCTTTGGCCCAGTTTTAGGACTAACAGGCAAGTGGTTGGCAAAAGGCTCTTGTCTCGAATACTAAGTCGCGCCCCATACAGGGCGATGACCCGACATCTCAAGTGACGGTCTCACTGTTACCCGCAAGTTCTACTTGACTAGTTGAATTAAATGCTTAACAAGTCGGCCTCGTTCCATAGTACTCAATCCCGAAGGAAAGTGATTTCGGCGAACTACTTGTGTAAAGTTTTGACAAGTCACACTCGAGTGTGGGGGTCCTCTCCATCCCTAGTTACTAACGAGCACCGCGTTATCGCCAGAAAGAAGGTCTGGTATCGAAATTCAAACATCTCCTTCTGGGTGTTGCGATGTCTTTGTCGAGTATATTTAAATGTTTAAGAAGCTTCAGAAAAGTTTCGGGTGTCTTGCTAACATTTGGAGTCTCTTTGCCGAAACGTGTGTTTTTAGAGGAAAATATTTTTTACGTTATTTGGGAAAAGTAGACATTTTATTTAAACTATTTCTTGTCAGAATCTCAAAAATACTACTCCATAATAGCAACAACATGTGAATTAGTTTTCATTGAACTAGTGGTTCTCCAGTAGTCGAAGTTCGACCCTATTTCATTAAATTGTCAAAGTATATTTTTTAAGAAACAGAGTTGTGGAGAAATCGAACCAAATTATTCACGGATATTGACAAAAAAAAAGGAAAATAAAAATGTAATCAAATATCGATATTCGAAATAATTTTGACAAATGTATGACCCCAAATTTTTGGCTGGAACCGCTCCTGGCAAAATGTTCGATATAATAATTGGAAGATTGTTCTTTGCAACCTAAAAGTTTTCGTCATTTGCGGTTTCAATCGAGTTCATGAATATTCAAGAAAAGAGAGGACCAACAACCCTAGGTGAACTGGAATATTTAATACATTCTCTATTTTCCGCTGACTGACAATTTTTCACACAACACCTTCGGGAAGGTTGTGATAATAATATATTAATCAAATAATTAAATTCACATTAAAAACAGAATATTTTGATATGAAAGTTACTGCAGGGCGTCCGAAAAATCAATACTGATCTAGTACATTGACTATTTTACCATTAAATAATAACAATGCTTGCATGCTACCTCCAGAAGTAAATGCTCTAAGAATATAACAGCATCTAACGCTCGCTTCCTCCATACATAATTACTCAATGTTTTGGATTTTGACCGTCTGGCGGTCTGGCGACACTGTCATTATTATTTGTTTGGCGTTGACAGAGGAGAAAATGGTACCTAACCGTTTTGTCTTTGCCTATATATATATATATATATATATATATATATATATATATATATATGTTCTGAGAGGCTTCCGCGGTCATTACTATGAACAAGGCTAGGTTCCGGGTGAGAACCGCGTCTGAATTTATTATATACTCGACGTTTCGACTCCTGCTTTGGAGCCATTATCAAGAGACAAAAGTGAAAAAGTGCACTAAAACAACTACGTGACAACGGTGACATAACTATTCTTCCTGTCGACAAAGGTAACGCGACTGTTCTTCTCAACACTAAGGCCTATACTCACAAGATGAAATCTCTCCTCCACACTCCAGACAACGAAATAATTAACAAGAATCCGAATACTTACTTAGAGAAAAAGACCAAGGAAATCATCAACACAACACATCTTCCTCTTGAGGTCAAAAAGGCCATCATTCCTCGTGAAAAATCTTCTAAAATTCCCAAAATTTACGGACTACCCAAGATTCATAAGCCGGACATTCCTCTTAGGCCCATTGTCAGTTCGGTACAATCCCCGACTCAAGAATTAGCCCGGTACTTAGCCAAAACCCTTCAACCTCTAGCCGAACAAGCATCCTCGTACGTAAAGAATTTCAGAAAATGATATCCTGGTTAGCTTCGATGTTGTATCTCTTTTCACCAATGTCACCATTTCAGAAACGTTAGATATTCTGAAATATCTCTTCTGACATCATCAAACTGGTACAGCACTGTTCTTCTAACACATATTTTTCATTTCAAGACACTCTGTTCAAACAAATACGTGGGGCCCCGATGGGTTCACCTCTTTCTCCAGTGCTTGCTAACATTTTCATGGAACAAATAGAAACCCAGGCCCTAAACTCGTCTAATTTAAAACCTTCCTGCTGGCTTAGATATGTTGATGATACTTTTGTCATTTGGCCTCATGGCAGAGAGTCGTTAGACTTCTTTCTACAACACCTCAATAGTATACATTCTAACATTGAATTTACAATGGAAATCGAATCCGATTCTTCGCTCCCGTTTCTTGAAACAAAAACCAGCCATGGCACATTCTCACATACAGTCTATAGAAAACCAACCCACACCAATCGATACTTAAATGCCCAATCACATCATCACCCTGCCCAATTATGTTCTGTAATGAAATCGTTGGCCCTTAGATCTATTCGCCTAACAGACATTGACAATAGACAAAACGAACTTAATAAACTTCAACAAATCCTTCGACAAAACGGTTATCATCCAGACCATATTGCACGCATATTTCGTCAATCGCAACAACCCTCGAGTACACCAAACCCATCAGAAACAGACCAACAACACCCGAAAGCCCTCCTTCCGTACATTCGAGGAGTCACTGACAAAATAGCACGAATCCTCCTCCGGCATCAAATAAAGATGGTCTTCAACACTGATCAAACTATAGCTAACATAACCGGGAACCCTAAGGATAAAGTAACTAACGTGGATCGCGGAGTTTACGAAATTCCATGTCGCGATTGCCCATAAAGCTACATCGGTCGTACAAATAGGCGCGTCAACCATCGAGTATATGAACATTCTTTGTCAGTTCTCAAAAAAGATCCGACTTCCGCTCTCGCGCATCATAATATTCAAACAAGACACTCTATCAACTTCGGGGGCAGTAGGACTATCGTATCACTTAGCTCCCTTAGGGCATCTACTATTCGCGAAGCAATTGAAATAGAGAAAAGACCCTTCTGTCTAAACCAACGCGATGACAGCTCTCGCCTTCCCACAGCATGGACCTCCGTAATTGCCAGATTAAACAAAGCAGACACGCCCACCAACACCGGACCAATCACAACACAGCCTCATCACGTGACATCCCATTCTAACCCAGCGCTAACTATAAATAAAAGAAGCAGAGCAGACTCAAATTCAGTTCAGTTGCCTAGTGACTCTTGGGGAGTAGGCAGATTGAGGCCCCGAGTTCGATCTAGACTTTGAAACTTTTTCACTTTTGTCTCTTGATAATGGCTCCAAAGTAGGAATCGAAACGTCGAGTATATAATAAATTCAGAGCCGGTTCTCACCCGGAACCTAGCCTTGTTCATATATATATATATATATATATATATATATATATATATATATATATATATATATATATATATATATATATATATATATATATATATATATATATATATATATATATATATATATATATATATATATATATATATATATACAGATTGTCACCTTCTGCTCCCTGTATTCAGATATTAATATTTTAATGCAAACACCAGTGAACATGGTGCGTTCGAAAATTGCGATTAACAGCACGTAATAAGCAGAAAATAAAATGTCATTTATTTAACTAAAATTTCCGAGACGCGCAGGCAAAACAACAATCAAGAAATACCGATTAACCCCTCATCCTGACGGACGGTAACATAAAACAACAACGTCTGAGCTGAACATTAACAGCTTAATTAAAACTGGTCAGGTAATAACACACTTGATAATTCAGCAGTTGCAGTAGGAGGTTTCTGAATTTCACGGCATTAAGAACAAGATATATAAGTTAATAGAACGCATAAAGATTCGCCGTTGGTGTGAAAGAAGTAATTAGAAGCAATATTAAGTAATGTTCGTTTTAAACAACGTGACATTATGGCTTGGAGGTTTTGTTGCCGGCCGTATGATTTCTTTGTTATAAAGTGTTGTGGTATAGTGCTTCTAAAAAGTCATTTCGACGATTTATGTGATTGCGTATAATCAGCGAAAATTATGGAAACTAATTGATCAATTTCATTATGTTCGAGTGTTCTCTCAAAAGCGTAGGTAGGTGACAATCTGTAGAATTGATTTCGGTGACAAAATTTAGTAACACTATTACATTCACAAAACATTTAAAAAAATATATAACTGACTTCCACCTATAACTAAAAAGCTAAAAATAAATATAACAAACTAAAATTCTAGCAAATAAACAACACATTCAATCAAATCTAAAAAATTGCCTACTTATCTACTACTTCATCAAACTTGATTGTTGCTTGGCACCGACTAAAAAAATATACTAGATTGGTAAGTAATTATTTTGTACAGAATTAGCACCTTTTAATGTTTACATTTTTTACTTCTTGGGTAGGTACATAACATTATTTGCTAGGATTGTATTTTGTTATAATTATTTTTAGCTTTTTAGTTATAGGTGGAAGTCGGTTATATTTTTTAAAAAATGTTTTATTTTCAACTTTTTAGTTTTTTTGAACTGAGGTAGTTTTCATTCTTTATTTTTTATTTTGTATGTATAGCCTTAACAGACAGGATCAGGTAACATCAAAAGCCTCAACATTACCCAATGATACATTTTCATTGAAATTGACAGGTAAATGTTTACGAACAAAATGTACTAATATGCGTTGACTAAATAAGCCTAAAATATATTTATTCCTTATGGACTACGCCATGTATCCTTTTTTCAACTTTTTTTGACAACTCTATATAACTATAGATAATTCCACTCCAACCTATGTACCAACCATCCTGTACATACGACTGCCCACGGACAAGCAAACATTTGTTAGCTGCTTTCTCGAAACTATAGGACGGAGGGGAATCCATTCCATATTTACGGAGTCAAATCCGTCCTATATTTCAACCATGGTATATAACTCCTTGTGGGCTACCCCATAAATTATTTCATTATTAACATTGTATATTATCGCCCTGTGTAAAATTAATTCTTATTTACACTTTATGCTAGTTCTTATGGACTATAAAATAAATAATTTAATAATCACACTGTATAAATATAATTCAGCTCCAGCATATATTTCAACCATCCTGTATATACGGCTGCCTATCGACCACTATCATTCTACTCCGTCCTATATTTCAATCATGTGAATAAATGCAACTCCTTCTATCACTTTATTTTGTGGTTTTGTTTGCTATAACTTAACACCCTGTGTATAAATGCACCAAATAGAGTTTGACATGTGTTGTCACTGAATTTTCTATTAGGCCTGAAAATGTGACAACGAAAAGCACCGTCTTCGCAAAATGGAAAAAAATCATTTAAATAGGTATTTGCTTGCTATACAAACAAAACGAGCTTGATACTGATTGATTTAAGGAGCCGAAAATAATATGCTTTACTACCTATATGCTTGAGATGTACATAGAAAATTTTCAAAATCGCAATTAAAACTTCAAGTGCCTAAAATTCCCGCACTATTACGTTAGAATTAAAATATTTATGAGAAAATGTCCGTTATGTCATTTCGATGAAATTTTTGATAAGAATTTTGGAATTTTCAGCGATTTCCTGCAAAACTGCTAAATGCAAGTCGCAGAGAAGTAGATGAGATCCCCTAGGGTTCTTCCTTAACAGATTAAACGTTAAAAAACTAAACACATCTATAGGGGTTTTCAAAAAATCGACCAATATTATATTAAAATAAATACACTGATGTAATTTTCACTTAAATTTATTTACTATTGACAATTGTTTCACCAGGTTACTGGCTTCTTCAGAATACAACGTAAGACTAACAGTTAAATGCCTTAAACTATTACAAAGAACTATGGTGATGAAATTACAGAGGTATTTAGCGTATTTATCACTATTAAGAAAGTACAATGGATAAATTATGGCTGTAATGAGTTTATATAATTCTATTGAAAAGATTAAGTAATGGGGATGAATTGGTTTCGGGTTGATCATTCAAGAGGTATGGTGAATTTTTGTTTTTGTTAATTTCTAATGACTCTAAAAGATATAATTTTATACTTTTATGTTGTAAATGTAATACTTCGAATGTATTCTGAGGTACATGATTTTCATTCAATAAATGGTCGGCAAAAGTTGACTTATTATAATTGTGGCACTCAAAAGCTTTGGTATGTTCGTCCCTTCTTGTCTTGAATGATCTTCCCGTATGACCGAGGTAGAAACTAGGGCAACTTATAGACACCCGAGTTGTTATTTTTGTTGATTTTATCTTTATTGTTTCTTATATGTTTTCCTAAGTTGTTATCTGGTTTAAAAGCTGTATGAATGTTTCTATTTAATAAAAATTAGGCTATTTTTTGAGAAGGGGAACCGATGAATGTGATATAGTTTGGGGTCGATATTAGGGGTAGTAGGATATACTTCATTTAAAGCCTTTTTATTTAATTTTTTAGTTAACATATTGTCAAAGGAAACAGTATTGTTGCCTTAGATAAAACTAACTATATTACAAAATTAACGAATTTTTAAACCCTTCCAATTATCCTATTATTACCAAAGATCCCACACCTCCAAATTTCAACTTCAAGTTAAAAATACCCTTAAAGAAATCAATTTTTTATTTAATGAATTTCAAAAAAGAACCTTAACAGTAATGAATCCATATCCCCCTCGTTTACATTCACTAATTAAACTCCATAAAGATAATCACCCTATCAGACCTATTATTTCCTATTTCTCAGCTCCTTCTTCGAAAATTTCCAAAGCACTCCTTGACATGTTAAAGCAATACTCCAAATTCACTCCTACACATAGCATAAAAAATTCCCTTGACTTAATGACAAGAATTCAAAAACTAACTCTACCTAATAACTGCATACTATTATCATTCGATGTAGACAATCTTTTCCCAGCATTCCACCAGAAGAATGTACTACTCTTATCATGAACTTATTAGAAACAAACAATACCAACCCCATTATAAAAAACGAAATAATCAATCTCTTACAACTTTGCCTTAACCAACATTATTTTCAATTCAACAATAACATTCACACTTGTAAACAAGGTTTAATTATGGGTAACCCATTAAGCCCTCTTTTGGCCGAAATATTTATGAACAACATAGAATCACTCATTTTCAAACACAATCTGAACAGTAAAATCCTATATTGCTATCGATATGTTGACGACATTTTTGCTTGTTTTACTGGTACTTACAGACAATTACAGTTACTCCATAACTATATAAATCCAATCCATCCTAACATAAAATTCACCCTAGAAACTGACACCGACAATGCATTAAATTTCCTTGATTTAACCATCAATAGACATAACAACAAACATACCTTTTCCATTTATCATAAACCTTCACACACGGACCTTACAATCCACAATAGTTCACACCATCTTTACCAACACAAACTTGCAGCATACCATAGTATGTTGCACAGATTGGTTACCATCCCACTATCAAAAACTCACTTTGATACAGAACTACACAGAATAAAATGTATTGCTGTCAATAACGGTTATAACCCTCAAATTATCGACAATATGTTAACTAAAAAAAAATAAATAAAAAGGCTTTAAATGAAGTATATCCTACTACTACCTCTAATATTGACCCAAAACTATATAAAAGTATCACATTTATCGGTTCCCCTTCTCAAAAAATAGCCCAATTTTTATTAAATAGAAACATTCATACAGCTTTTAAAACAGATAACAACTTAGGAAAACATATAAGAAACAATAAAGATAAAATCAACAAAAATAACAACTCGGGTGTCTATAAGTTGCCCTAGTTTCTACCTCGGTCATACGGGAAGATCATTCAAGACAAGATGGGACGAACATACCAAAGCTTTTGAGTGCCACAATTATAATAAGTCAACTTTTGCCGACCATTTATTGAATGAAAATCATGTACCTCAGAATACATTCGAAGTATTACATTTACAACATAAAAGTAAAAAATTATATCTTTTAGAGTCATTAGAAATTAACAAAAACAAAAATTCGCCATACCTCTTGAATGATCAAACCGAAACCAATTCATCCACATTACTTAATCTTTTCAGTAGAATTATATAAACTCATTACAGCCATAAGTTATCCAGTACTTTCTTAATGGTGATAATCTTCTCCTACCTGCTTCAATAATCCTCTAAATACCTCTGTAATTGCATCACCGTAGTTCTTTGTAATAGTTTAAGGCATTTAACTGTTAGTCTTACGTTGTATTCTGAAGAAGCCAGTAACCTGGTGAAACAATTGTCAATAGTAAATAAATTTAAGTGAAAATTACATCAGTGTATTTATTTTAATATAATATTAAAATGAATTTTCATCAAGTAAAGACTGAAACTATCATCAAATCGACCAATATGTTAGGGATATCGGTCGATTTCCATGCACGCATGTGTTCATTCACAATTTTCTCCACTTTACCAATAGAATTCTTTTCCAAAATTTGAAGTTTCACCAATCCGGATATATATTCTATTAAACAAGACCATCAGGTGAATGACGATAACAGATACAAAGCTATTGAAACGTTGTGAGATCAACCTTTTCCAGACGATAGAAGTCCAAGGAAACGAAAGGAACGAGGGATATTGTTTACCAGATTCAGACTAACCGTGATATTAAGTATTTTCAAAAAATACTTTGAACACTTTTAAAATTTAAAACCAAACGAAACGTTAGTTTCTTTGGAGGTTTTTCTCTATTTGTATTTCATATCTATTATTTATGGAATCATATTTGAGTACCTTGTGAATTTACACACTTTTTAGCATAATTATAATACATTTTTCATAGAAATTAATTTATTTTCTGTCAGGTAACAGAGAGGGATTTTTAAAAGAGAATAATCTAGGAAAATACGCCTGGTTGCCTAAGCATTTTTCCTTATTTATGTTGTTTCTACAGATACTTGTATGTGTTAGATTAAACTATATTACTGCAGTGTTTTGTAGAATATTATATAATTTAGTTAACAATTAACTCACACGTTATACGTTTATTTTGCAGTTATATTTAAATTAAAAACTAATTTACACCTTAGGATTAATACTTGAATCATGGAAATTACTTTAATTTTTCTGAAAGGTAGGTTAATTATTAATACTGACGTGTAGAACGAGAAATAGAGAGACGGAAATAATGAGAGAACGGAAGAAAATTTCATAAGAAGCTTTCACGTCCATCGTTCCGTCTCAATAACTGCCGCTCTGTTTCATATTCCTGGTTTCCAATATTTTTTAACATCTGTTTGAAAATACTAGAACAAAATAGATATCACGTAAGAAATTTCAGAAAATCGTGGGTCTCTAGATGAGTGTATCGAATTCTTAATCTTCCGATAACCTCCATGGCTTCAATTTTTTTTACATTTTTCAATATAGACGATATCATAAAATACCCCAAAGGCGTTAAAAAGCTTAATTGATAAAAGCCATAAAGAACCGGCTTAGTGTCCACGAGAACAGTTTCACATTTAACAGACCCGAACAGAACTTCTGGACATGAAAATTATAAATTATACGAGATATTATAATAGGACAATAAATTTACACATACATAATAACCATAGCAACACGACTGCTTATTTGAAATTCACCACAATTTTTCAATTAATAAATAAACTCCTAATAATCCTGCAGCGATGCTATCTCGGCTCGGTAGTGTGTAAACCAACCGCGTAAAATTTATTACTAAATCAACTAATTGCAAATAATGTTAAATTATCGGTACGTTCATCTTATTTTATAGCACGTTTTCTGTTAGACGTTCACGGCGACGGAGAGTTAGGTATGTCCTTTGGAAGTTATTTGTTAAAGACACCGTTGTTTTTATCTCTCTCGTAGTTCTATTAATGCCATATGCAATTACTGACAGCTGTGAAATATCTGTTGTGCCTCGATTTGCGAATAATTTGGTATTCATAGATAATGACTTCGTTTAAATTGCAAAGCTTTATGTTGTGCTTTGTTTTTCTACAGCACGTCTAATTTGAACGGATAACTTTCTTTATCTCTAGAATTTATATACCTGAGAAAAGACAAGAAGACAATTTATTTTTCTCTGCTAATATTATGAAAAGACACGATAAATATTTTTATATTATTGAGTTTATTTAAACACCTTTAAAATTTCCTTTCACTTTATTTACTTTCTACTGCCTCACATCTACTTCTACAAACTTCCCGTAGGTTCGCATATCGACATTCGATGCCCTGCATCAGCCACTTTACATAGTTCCAATAACGTAACGCCCTTCTGTCGGTCTGATCTACCCCTGATAGTCCCTGATCTACGTCTGATCGGCTTTATCTATAACTAATCGTCCCAATCTGAAATATATTATTAGATCTCAAGCCATCCACCTGGCAGTTCCTTTCAATTTCCTTTCCATTTGTAGCTATAGTTATACTTGCTTCAAATTTAGATATTGCACCAACAGCCACTAAATCAATAAGCTTGATAGGTGGAACTATTTTCAGCTTAGATAGTTCTTTTCGGCTCTGAGCAGTTCAGATCATTCCAAAGTTTTCTAAACCCATCGCTTTAAATTCCTGTTCGTAACTAGTACTGTCACTTAGAAACATATTTGCTGAACGTTTCATTGAGGACACGTAATTATTGGAGGACTTGGACAATGCGATATGAACCCCTGTTGTCTAATGAAGTACGTTTCAATAAAAAAATGGGTCTTGATATCTGCAAGTAATATCTGATGCAGGATGCTGAATGTGTCATACGCAGTTCTACTAAGTAAGATGGCAGTTTCTCGGTGAATGTTGACATTGATAAAATATTAGTAATAGTGATAATACAAACGTTTGGTAATTATTTCTGACGATAAGAGAAAAGATAACTGCAAGAGTTTAAATATACAGAACTACATAATGGCGAACAAATAGAAATGTTTTACCAAGAACTCCAGCCAGGGGCAGATCTAGAAACGTGCTTCGGGGGGGGGGGCGATTTCATGCTCCCGAGGGGGCGATACTGTACTAAATTTACCAAAATTTAATTTTAAAGTCATATTTCTAGGACTATTAGCTTAAAAAATAGTCGTTATGAGGGTTAAACCCACAGAAGTAACATTCTTCTATAGTCTTGGAGTTAAAATGACCTCGTTATAATATTAAATTTACTAACTTTGGTGCTACTTGTTGGAGCGATCGCCTCCATCGTCTCCCCCCCCCCCCTTTATTCGTCAATGACTCCAGCTGATACTACAAAACAGCAACGCAAAACATGAAACTCTAGTAGATGAAAGGTAAAGGCAGTAGGTGGCTATGACATAAATATAGGGTGGGCCATCTAACTTTTTTTTGAACTAGCGGTCATTTTCAACACGTTAAAATTTATGTCAGATCTGTTTTGACAGAAAATTAGTTTGAAGTCTCCCGTCAACGAAAATGGTTGGATATACGCTTGAACAACGTTGGGAAATACTCAAAACTTATTTCCAAAGTGAGTGTGTTGTTGCCGACTGTGTGCAAAAATGCGATACTTCTATGGGCCGAAAAGAAGCGCCATTCGCTCCGTATGTGAGACAATTTGTGAAAAAAGTGCGTGAAACTGGTTTGCTCATTGACAAACCAACACGTCAACGTGCTCCTACTGTGCGTACACGGGGGAATATTGATGCTGTAGCACAAAGTGTAGCCGATACTCCGAGCACATCAACTCGCCATCGATCGCAAGAATTGCACATTTTGCGCACTTCTTTGAGGAGAATTTTGCATAAAGACCTCAGAATGACACCGTATAAAGTTCAATTGGTACAGGAGTTGAAGCCAACAGATCATCCAATGCGCTATCGCTTCGCACAATGGGCCAATGAGCACTTGAACGAAGACCCGGAATTTTCCCGAAAAATCATCTTTTCGGACGAAGCTCATTTCCACCTCGGTGGATATGTTAACAAGCAAAATTGCCGAATTTCGGGAACGGAAAATCCACATGTGGTCGTTGAGAAGCCAATGCACTCCCAAAGAGTGACTGTTTGGTGTGGATTTCGGTCTGGCGGCATCATCGGCCCTTTTTTCTTTGAAAATAAGGAAGGAGCAGCTGTTACTGTGAATGGTGAACGCTACCGCGCCATGTTGAACGATTTTTTTTTTCACGGTAATTGATGAATTGGACATGGACGGCATCTGGTTTCAACAGGATGGTGCCACGTGCCACACATCGCGCCCATCAATTGAGTTATGCCATACTCGATTTGAAATTTTTTAAGTTTAATTAGCCGTTTTGGAGATGTGAATTGGCCATCAAGAAGCTGCGATTGGACACCGCTGGACTATTATTTGTGGGGCGCTGTTAAAGACAAATGTTATGCCGATAATCCACAAACAATTGACGCGCTCAAAAAAATATTTGTGCTTGCATCGCTGAAATACAGCCGCATACAATTGAAAATGTATTGAAAAATTGGACCGGCCGAATTAGCTACTGTGAGGCTAGCCGTGGAAGCCATTTGAATGAAATTATTTTCCATAAATAACCGGAAGGATTGTACTTTCGAATAAAAAAAACCAAATTGAAAAATATTCACTAGTTTTTTTTATAGCATTTTATATAAAAATGTTAGATGGCCCGCCCGTTACAAGTAATGAAAGAGGAGAAATGGTATCAAACTTCTTAGAAGCAAACAAGATGTACGCAATGAATACGTTTTTCGTAAATTAACCTTGAGAAATGCGGACTTTAAACATACAGTTAGATTTCATTATGTCCAATCATCATTATTGAGGATGTAACTGCACTCAACAGGGCGAATATTGGCAGTGACCATCGGAAATATGAAACTCATTATAACTGAAAACAACATACTGAAACTCTCAGAAAGTCAGAGAGAATATCAAGAAGAGATCAGAAAAGGCATACAAGAGAAGAAGAATAACAAAAGAACATAAATATTAAGGCGATTTGAAAACCTTTTTCTTTTTTTGCCGTAGCTTAATAAATGCATTTTACAAAATACAAAAACGGGCTTCAAAAAAACACAAAAGTATCTTTACTAAAAATCAAAAACTAATATGTTTTGCAACAATTGAAAGCAAAGTTGCAAAATAAAATTCATATATGTACCTACTTGCTAAATTCTTTTCACTTAAACTTGGCCCCGACTTCAGAAAACGTGTTTAATTGTTAATGTTAATATTTTTAACCTTTTAGTTAAGTTACTTTTCTGTTTTGTCGTAGTCGAGTGTTGTTTATTGGAACATGTATTTATTTTACAATTTTTAGTAATATAATGACTTAATCTAGCATAGTTTTCAATTGTAATTAATTTTTTCGACATTGCAAAAAATATTTTTAAGCAACATTCATTATTTATTTCCAACTCTAAGTCAAAGTCACAATGTATATAGAGATGAATTACGATCCTTCGCCTTAAAGTTGGTTAACAGACATTTAATTTGATTTCATTTCAATCTATTTTCAATTTATTACACCCCAGGTTTCCAACGCCGACAACTGTTTTCTTTAATAATATCGCCTTTGCTAAAGGTTACTATACAGGCTGTTCCTAAAATAGGGTCCCAAACTTATAGTCTTATTAAAATAAGCCAAAAAGTCCCTATTAACTAAAATGTGTGCTAAAACGCACCATAAGGAAGTTATATGCTCTCAAAAGTGCTAAAAAAACTGTTTTTTTTATGTTATTGACAAAACGGTCTAAAATAAATAGAAAAAAAAACTGTATATTTTATTTATTTTATTTTTTTACAATTTTATAAAATTTTAATCAAGACCATTCAGCAACTACGGAAAGAAATTGAAACTGCGTGCATGGAAATAAGGCAAACACATAGAAACTTCCAAAGAGTTCGCAAATCATTGAAGCGCCAAGCTAGATTATGCATCAAAATGCAAGGAAGTAACTTCGAGCAATTCTTGTAATTTAACCCGTTATCACTAATTTTAATCCCATTATTATCTATGTCACATTTAGCTATTGTCTGAATCAGTAATTATTTCTTTAATTAGTGTCACTCTAAATTAAAGTCCTTATTTTTGTCCTAAATTGCAATTTATTTAAATAATGTTACTGAATTTTCAAACTCAGTTGACTCTAAAAATGAGGAAAATATCTATTTGGACAAAGATATTTTTTTACGTAAACTTGTTAAGATTTTACCGTTCTATAGAGCCATTGTCAACTGATCCAACAGCCAAAATAGAATGGAAAACTTACAATACTCTCAGAGATCATGCTGAATACATTCCACCGCAGACAAGAAGAACATTAACGCCACATCAGAGCAAACCACCATATCTTTATGGGCTACCCAAAATACTCCAGTCTGAAGTACCTCTCAGACCGATTACAAGCTCACGTAAATCACCAATAGCAATTATCAAAATTCCTGCTACCAATCATCCAACCTTTGAGCAAAAGATCATCGCACGTCAAGGATTCAAAGCATTTTGTCCAAATCATCGAATCTATGGAATTTAGGCCAGAATATCGCTTAGTAAGTTTCGACGTTGAAAAACTCATTACAAACGTACCATTAGACGAATTTCTGGACATAGAAAGAAACTTACCGAGGACGAAACTCTGATGGAGACGACAAACCTGCCAATACATTCAATCATGGATTTTACTACAGTGTTATCTCAAGAACTGCTACTTTCAGGAGAAGGACCGGTTCTTCATGCAATAATATGGATTGCCTATGGGCTCCCCGTTACAGCCAACCATCGCCAACATCTACATGGAATGGTTCGAAGTTAATACACTAAAGGGCTACGAGAAGCGACCACAATTTTGGTTAAGGTATGCCATTATTTGGCAACATATAGAGAGAGAACTACAGGCATTTCTGGAGCAACTAAACCGATCACAACCATCCATCCGATTCACCATGGAGATGGAAGGGAGTGGATACCAACCATTACTTACCGTGTATTGCCAAAGGACTAGGACCGGAATCGAAATAACAGTGTACATGAAGGCTACATATACAGGGTTGTACCAACACTACAATTCTAACCACCCATCAAAAACGAAAACTGGCATCATCAAAAGATTAGTTCACACAGCGAAAAATATTTGCATCACACAAGAGGTCCTCAAAGAAGAACAAATTAAACTTAGAGAAGACTTTTTGATGAATAGATATCCGAAAACCATCATTAACAAGGCATTTGAACGACTGGAGAAACCACTTAGGCAGGAAGAGAAACCACGCTAGCACCTGTATTACTACCATAGACTTGTCGGAACGGATACGGAATCAAAATGGTTTCCAAGAGCAACAACACCTTGAGGAGCATGATCACAAAGACAAAACCGGATAATCCTGCAATAAGAAAAAACTTTATATACAGTATATATACGCTGTGAATGTGCCAATATCTACATTGGGGAGACTAAGCGACCACTGGACACCAGGGTTGAGGAACACCGCATAGCTACTCAAAAGGCGTAGCTAACGAAGTCTGGATTAGCTAATAGTAATTCACTGGCATAAAAGGAAATTCATCGAGACGGTATACATAATCTTTAATGAGAATATAGTGAGCTCAGCGTCCAAATTGAAAACTTTTGGAGACCTCTTTTTGATCCACTGCCACTACGCCTCACCAGCAACCAATCGCCAGGTACGATGACGCTGACTGGATGAGATGGGGATTCAACGCCCAATGAGCATAAGCGGTTAAGAATATAAATACGCCGGATAATCTGAATTTTCCATCATTCACCTGATGACAATAGTAGATCCAAAGCTATTAAAACCTTTTGAGATCATTCATTTTAAGACGATGGAAGTCCAGGGAAACTTTCAGGAACGAGTTACAGCGTCAGACTAACATTGCAGAAAAAATTGCACACAAATTGAAATAAAAAAAATTACGGGTCGAAAACGTGCTTCACCAACTTATATAGGACGATATGAATTGCGTGTCGAAAAGACTAGCACATGTTATATAACGTTAAAACTTTTGTAAGAACCATACATTTTTTTCTATTTATTTTCGACCGTATTGTCAATAACAGAAAAAAAAAACAGTTTCGTTTTAGCCCTTTTAAACGCATATAACTTCTTAAGGGTGCATTTTAGGGCATATGTTAATAGAGTATGTTGGCTTATTTTAATGCGTTCTATACCCAGCAGAAGTTTGCGACCCACAGAGCCGAAGTTTGGAACACTATTTTAGAATCATCCTGTATAACAACAAGTTTTTGTCTATGTCATGGAACAAAATATGGGACCACTAGGTTCCTCCTTAACAGAATACAGTTGAAACTGTCCAAATTGGTGGAAGCGATTTCGAGAAATGGCCGAACACACATAAAAAATATGTACAAACGAATGAATGAACCTTCTAGTTTTTTGAAGTCGGTTATAAATAACTAATAACAAATATTCATTAACAGTTCCACGGAAATTTCTCTAAACTGTTATACTACTTATATCGCCAGTCTGTTACATCTTCTTGTGAGAAAACATCGAACATCTCGTACATGTCGGCAAAGTCGTTTATCTGAATTGCCGTGATACCTGTCTATACTTTTTTGCTGTTTGCATAGTCGCAATTGTGGTTCTAATGCACGCCTATGACTTAAGAATGTTACCCGCGAGAGTGTGTTCCGCCGTTAATAATCTGTATAAGAAATTCCGAGAAGCACAATTCCACACTGTCTTTCTCAAAAACAATTACGACTAATTGATTTAAAGATATCCTACTGCGCTACCATGTAGAGGACTCGAAAAAAAATCTGTGTACCATCTCTAAATGTCTTTCCGCCATTATGCAATTGAAATAATAGATTACAGTAAATACCTTGTGTCGTATAATAGAGCAATGGCGGTTTTTGCTCCGACGAGGTATGGTATTTAATGCGAATGTTTATGAATGATGTCTGTTAATTCGTATTCAAGTACCAAGTAAATGTGACAACGGCACACAACCCATCTATTATGTAGCGCTGATTCAATAGCGTAGGTGTAACTGGAGGGATTGTTGGTTAATATCGTTTTTAAGAGCCTTTACGTCTACTTTCATTGCTTTTGTTAATATTCTATAATACACTTGTAATAAAACATATTATTGCAAATGTAAATACTAAATTGTGGTTTCAGCATATTGATAGTTACTTTGCGATGTTGTTAACTTCATTCGAGTTAATTTTATATGAAACGAGAATATAGTGCGGTACATAACCGGAGTAGAAACTGTCTTTTACTTAAATTATTCAATCTGGAGTAACAATGCATCACGTCAAACATCAACTCTCTTCATTAGACTGTCAACTAGAATTTCGATTACATTTATATGCAACATAAGGTTTTTTCTTCTGGATTCTCGACACATGCAGTAGATTTTTCGTACCTTTGTTGATCACTTAATTATCTGCCAGTCATTGGAATAAAAACTCAGACCTAAGTTTCAACATCATTTTAGGAGCATAGTCGAATACTTATTTGTAATCCATTTCTCATGCGATATCTGAGTATCTATGTCTCTGTTATTTATCGCAAATGTGTGATTCAGTTTTGTTTATTTATACATCATTTTTCAACTATTGGCTAATGCGTTTATTTGTCCAACTTTGAAGAAGACCAGGCGAACAATAATCAAGTATAGTGTTCTTTTCCATACAAACGGCTAAAAAAGCCAAATGTCTCGTCATCTAATTACTGACGGGCATGAATAGATTAATGAGACCCCCCACTGTCCCTACCCATTATCTAGCGAAACCACTGCTAAGGGAACCTGTTTAAAAAAAGGAAAGAAAATCCTATTCAGCTTCACTCTAGTCTAGCTCTGTAAGAGGACATGACAGGGGTAGGATAAGCATTCTTTATAGCGTAACCATATTGCAATTGACATAGTGGGCCTATTCTGTGGGGCTGGGAAGGGCCACAAATAAATCCTCTTGCTATCGACTACTTCACTAAATAGACTGCATGGTGTGCCATTTCCAATCAGAAGGTGACTACTGTCGCAAAAGTTTTTGTGAAACCATTAGTTAAGATATATGGGGTGCTACAGAGTACAATTTGTTGTGGAATACCTACAAAGTATCTGTCCAAAGTTGTTTGTTTGTCAATACATTAGGCTACTATGCAACTTAGAGTGCACCATATCTAAGGATCTTCCTACAACTCAAGGCATGTTATCTAGCCATGAACTAGCGGGAAAAAATATATTATCTTTCAGCAGTAGAATGAGAACCTGTTACGATTTAAAAAGAATCCTATCGAATTTCAGAAAATGATAGAGTTTGGCTATACAATGGAACCGTCGATTAAAATGACGATGTTGTTTAGGACGCCCAGTGGAATCCAATGTCCAAAATAAAGGTTTTCCACCTGGATTGAGATTTGATTAACAGTCAGAGCGATTATACAAAAGAAACTTTTAAACTCGTAAGAAATCTCGAGTACCAGCTGAGTTGGATACTTAGCCTTGCCAGACTAATGTGTGTTGATATAACTTCACTTGTCAGGCTTGTTAAATTTTTCACATCGAGCATTTCAGTATTGGTTGTTAAACAGTCTACAAAGCCATTGCATTCCTCACTATCTTACTTCGTCGAAGTAGTGCTCTATCTCATTGCCAATTGTTGTTTTTCGTTATTGTGACAAGTTTTTGTGTTTTATTGTGGACTCTCCAGTATTTTCATATTTTGTCAAGCATTTCGGATACGCTTTTTTCTTTCCTTTGCGATCTTCTTTTACTTCAATAAAAAAATGTATAATAAGCATCTATGTAACTTTTCCAAACATATAATAGGTTTCAAAAAATATATTGAGTTTGTTTGTAATCAAACAAAATTTTTTAGAATTGAAAACTGCATCCAATTATACTGTATTATTAAAAATTTTAATAAATTGAAAGTTGAGAGTTATAAATCGAAATAAATGTCAGTTAATCAAGTTCAAGATGGAGGATCTTAGTTGGACTCTATATGTGATTTCATAAGTTGGATTCATAACGTTTTTATGAATATTATTTAGAGAAAAAGTTATTCCTCATAAAAATATTTGCATGGTCAGGAACGTATACTGTAATCATTACATGTTACTTTTTCAGCTTTATCAGCAATTACAAATTTTGCTTAAATGTAATCTTTCATAATACCTAAAAAAATTATCAAACAGAGGTAATAAGAATTATAAAGTACATCTAATTATGTCACACTAAAAATTGTATAATAGATCTTCACGTCACTTTTCCAAATTGTGTACTCGGTTTGATAAAGAATATACATTTAGTTTAAGGTAAGTACCTTTATTTTTAATAAAAGCTCAAATTGTTATTAGACAAAGTTTATTAGAATAGTACACTACGTCCTATTATGCTATATCAATTACAACTGTAAAACGATTTATTATAAAATTCCGCGGAGAAGTTACTATTAAGTGAATGTCAGTATAATTAACAGACCTCAAGTATAATAATTCTCAGATCGTCTACAATATAATGGATGCACCTAAGTCAGAATCATATACAAAATTTATATTATGCTATTCAGCACTAAACGTGGTTGGTCAAGCTAATAAATGATGCTTAAAAGTAAAATACCTTATTTTAGGCATTATCGAAAAAGTTAATTAGATTTGAAAACTGCTTCCAATTAAGCCATTGCGTCACTAAAAATTGTAAAATAAATACCTTAAAAAAAACTAAAACGCAAGAAATTATTTTTTGCTACAACAATTAATTTTTTTTTCTGAAGTCGGTGTTAATTCGAACAAGTTGAGAAGTATACTTTAGCTGGCACCCACTTCATTAAAAATATTTAATTGTTGTAGTAAAAAATTATTTCATGCTTTTTTATTAATTTTTTTGTTTCAAGTCGGTTTTTTGTTTTTTAAAATTATATTTATTTGTTTACTGTCCTAAAGTGGGGTGCGAATCTGACCTGGAGACTCGCTCCTGCTATATCCAGGCAACCGACTCATCGAGCTATTCAGGCTGAGTTATAGTAGGTATATGCAGTTATTAAGTTGTGGTCATATCTGAATGTTTTTTACCGGAAGTGATTTTACTAAATAATAATAATCTTGCATAATTGAAAGTTTTATTATTATTGTTTGTCAAATTGCGTCCATGGCTTATGAGTTTTACAAAGTATTTATGTACTTACATCTTTTCGAATTTTGAAATTATGGCATTACCGGTATTGCTTGAAAAAAAAAACAAATTAAAAGATAAATTAGCGTGTCATACCTTCAGTAACAAATAAATGCATACGAAACTGAATCAATGTAACATTAACGAATATACTGTGTTCCTGTCGTAATAATTGAAACATATTCACCATTTTCGTAACCAATGGCGGCGCTCCTCGAAGATTAACGCAACTCTTAAACATTATGACAGAAAATGACTTGTATTTTGACAGCAACATACGATAAATAAGAGCTAAATCACCGGAAACGTTTATTTATTCGACGAAGAAACGTTCGAATGCTGTTTTTGTATTCCCTCGAGTGCCAGACTGCGATTTCTAAATATACAGGTGAAACGTTATACGTTTGCAGTTCGAACGCTGCCGCCGCTACGCCACCACGCCGCCGCGCGCTATCTAGCATGCCATGAAGAAGAAGACAGCGTGCGGCATGTGTCACGAGAATACACACGACCTTTCCTAGATGAATTATGGGCCATTTTCGTCCAGATATTTTGAATTGCTTTGACTCTTTAATGGATGTCATACAAGGCGCTTCATTTAAAGGATTTCATGCTTTTTCATTGGTCGTGCTATAAGAAATAACAATTTTACTGTTCAACACAAAAGCGTGTTAAACGTAAACTTCAAGTTATTAAATTGATGAGTATTTAAATTAAGCAGGTTTACAAAATAACTACTGAGAAAAATGCGTCATACAAAAAATTAATATATTCTATTAAATTTTTACATTTTAAGTAAAACAGTAGCCGCGTCAACGAAGTAATTTCCTTGGAACTCCTCAAGAACAGGTAACAGGTCCTATTTAATCGCTTTCAAAAAGGAGGAGGTTCTCAATTCGGTTGTAGTTTTATAGACTTAGTTACCTCAGTGCTCTGGAAACAGTTAACCGATATTTTTTTACCGACTTCAAAAAGAAGAAGGTTCTCACTCCGTCTGTATCTTACTTTTTTGTGTTTGTTCAGCGATTACTCGTAAACGTCTCAAAGAATTTCGAACGTTTACACTGGATTCTGTTCCAGGGGATCGCGAAGTGGTCCCATTAACATAGCTTCGTTTCTTAGGAAATGGAGAAAAACTATTCTGCATATTTTCTTATACACTATGCCTTGGTGAAGTCGTCAGTATTAAAAATATGGAAAAAATTTATTCGGAACATGGGACAAATTGAAAAGAAATTGGATTAGTTCCGTGATATCCCGAAGTATTTTTTCAATAACTTAGCTTGCAGCGTTTCTTAGAAAATCGGGGAAAACTTTTTAGCGACTTTCTTATACAGTAAACCTTGGTGGAGTTGTTGGTATTAAAAATATATAATTTTTTTCTGTTCGGGACATAGGGTATAATGAATTAAAAAAGACATTGGAATAGTTCCGGGTGATCCCGAAGTGGTCCTATGATGTTTTTCGATAACATAGCTTTTACTGTTTTTTAGAAAATCGGAAATACTTTTTTAACGGCTTTCTTATGCAGTAAGCTTCGATGGAGTTGCTGGTATTAACTGTTCGGAACTTGGGGTAAATTGTATTTAAATTGAACTAATCAAAATAAATGTCAGTTCATATGTATCTACAGTGTGTATTCATAAATCAAACGGTTTCCTTTTATTAATAATTTTAAGAGAAAACGTTATACTTCATAAACAGATTTACATGGTCTAAAATGTAAACAGTAATCATTCCATTTGACTTATTTAACTTTAGACGAGGTTTGTCATCAAGGAGGAATTTTGATTAGAAATTAAAGTATCTTCATTTTTGTTAAGATCTAAAATCGTTATCAAATAGCAGTAATTAGAATTAAAAACTGCATCTACTTATGCCATTACAATAAAAATTTCTGTAACTTTATCAACTAGAAAATTGAAAACTGCATCTAATTGTGCTATATTATTAAAAATTGTAATAAATTGAAAGCTGACTGAAAATAAATCATCTTCAAGGTGGAGGTTCTCAGTTGATTTCTATATACAGTGTGTCTTTATAGGTTAAATTCAAACAGAAAACGATTTATGAAAATTATTTAGAGAAAAACTTATTCTTCATAAAAATATTTGCATGGTGGGAAACGTATACTGTAATCATTACATGTCACTTTTTCAACTGTATATGATGTTAGTGAGCATATATGAATTTTGAAATAAAATACCTTTATTTTTTATAATATATAATATCCTTATCAAACTGGAGTAACAGGAATTATAAAATGGATCTAATTATGCCACAGCACTTAAAATTGTATGTATAATAAATCTTCACGTCACTTTTCCAAATTGTGTACTAGGTTTGATAAATAATATAAATGTTGTTTAAATTTTATTTTTAATAATGACTCAAATTATCAGACAAAGTTTATTAGAATTGAAAACTACATCCTGGATTATGCTATATCAATTAAAATTGTATAACGATTTATTGTCAGATTCCGCAGATATGATACTATTAAATGAATTTCAATATAATTAACAGCCCTAAAGAATGTTGCTACCTAGATCGTTTACAATATAGTGAATCCACCTAAGTTAAAATCAGATACAAAATTTTCGTAATACATATACATATCTAGAAAACCAGTTATTCTATTTAACAGTAAACGAGGTTGGTCAAGCTAATGAATAATGATGATAAGTAAAATACCTCATTTTAGAAAATTGCAACCAATTAAACCATTATATCACTAAAAATTGTAAAATAAATACATTTAAAAAAAACGAAAACCGACTTCATAAAAAGTATTTAATTGTTGTAGCAAAAATTTATTGCATGCTTTTTAGTTAATTTTTTTAAGTCGGTTTTTGTTTTTTTTAATGTATTTATTTATTTGATAGAGTAGTCTTCTAGATTGGCTCAATATATATTTTTTTCAATAGCAAGAAATGGTTCATTTTGCTAAAACTTGAAAAATTGTTGTTGATATATCGTAACGTATGCCTTATTCGAAATCAGGAATGAAATTAATTGAGAATAGATTGGAAAATCTGTATGGTCAAAAACTCAAAACGAAATCATATGTGTCACTTTTATCACTACGAGGTTCGTCAAAAAAATGTATTTTCATTAACAGTGAAGTACCTACTTTTGGCAAGATGGATAATTTTTAAAGAAAAAAAGGCAAGTTGGCGAATTTTAGATGTGTAAAAACTTTCGAGTTCGCATGGTAATTTCGTTATCATTTCTTGCCTATAGTATCGTTATCGTGTAGAATTAAAAGTATACAGGATGGTTCAAAAAATGTTAGAAACTAATTATTTTATTGAGTGCCCCCTAAGTAGTTGCATATAGGGGGGGTTAAAATATAGAGTAGAATGGGGAGAAATTATAGTTATACAATAATTGTTATACAGGGTGGTTTAAAAAATGTTAAAAGAGTGTTAGGGTAGCCCTTTACCAGTTACAATTACATGATGGTTGGAATATAGGGTAGAGTGGAATTATGTTAAACAGGGTGGTTCAAAAAATGTTACATTGGGTCTCCATTGGCAGGTGCATATAGAGGATGGTTAACATATATGTATACTGGAGTAGAATTATAGTTATACAGCTATATTTGTAAGCCCATAAGCAGGTGCATAGTAAGCATGGTTGCACTATAGGATGGCAAAAAAATGTATTTATAGAGGGTGGTTATTATTATTTTCAATGAAATGATTTATTGCATACCCTACAAGGAGTGGCATGTGTATGATGGTTGAAATATAGGGCGGAATAGAATTACAGTTATACCAGGTGGTTAAAAGAACTTAGAAACAAAGGTTGTTTACAAAAGAGTCCATAAGCACTGGCATATACAGAATGGTTGGAATATAAATTGTTAGTGTTATACAGGATGTTCGGAAAATAATGTATGATAGTTATACAGGGTGGTTAAAAAAAATAGAAAAAAAAGTTAAGATAGTTGGTCCATAATCATAAATAGAGAGGTTGAAATTATTATAAAGAATGTCTCAATGAATGTAGATGAATTGAAATTAAACTGCTTCATTTCGTCTTGGGAAAAATTAATTTACATAGCAAATGTCTGATTATTTGTATCCAAAATTTTTGCAAAACCTTTAATTTACGAGTGAAGTTCTGTATTCTGATATTAAAATATTAATTTTTTAAAATAGACATATTCTTAAGGTATCATAGTCTCACATAAAATATTCCTAAGTTTGCTATCCAAATGGTATTTTCAATTTTTCATTTCCATTGTAAATTTGCTTGTTGGTTTTTGACTATTGACGTAATCACCTAAATGTAGTTAACATATCTTTATCATACTTCTGGTTTTCAAATGGTTCATAAATACAAAGTAGGGATTTCACAATTATTGGCAGAAGGCAGTTCCATAACGCGTTTCCTAAAAGTGTGTCAAAAATTATTAAAAATTATAAGTGATAATGAACAACTCATGAGCATACCAAAATCCTTTTATAGTAATCTTCTACAGCTTGAAAATATATTGTTTTCAGGCAGAGGGAGTTCCAGAATTGAGTCAGTACTTAATTTTGTTTTGTTGTGTAATGAATTATTGTATCCTAATAAACATTTAATGATTTGCAATGATTTTACTGCGGGTACATTTCATTTTACTTAGTTCTATACAGTTTGTCAATGTATTTTCTTAGCAACAAGTAAACAGCTTGTCTTTTTTAACCGACTTCCCAATTCGTCTGCAACAGAAAGGTACCATATAATTTTCTATAAATGTTTTTATTTTGATTCATTTGAAGTGAGTTTCGTTTAGAGAAGAAGTTAAGTTAGGGGGCTTATAGTCGCGTGAAATGGCAGAAAATATTTCGTTAGTTTACGAAAATTGGTTGGTATAAGGTTGTATAAGGTTGGCGTGCGTGCGTGCATGTGATTAGGTGGTACATAAGCAATTGTATATATAGGATGGTTGAAATATATGTTGGAATTGAATTAGTTATACAGGGTGCTTCTAAACATATTGTATTGGGTGACACATAAGTAGTTGCGTATATAAGGTGGTTGAAATAAGAGTGGAGTAAAACTATAGTTATACAGAGTGGATATTTGCATTATAGAACGGAGAATAGTTACAGTTATACAAAAGGCTTTAAAAAATTTCAGAATCAGTTGAATATACAGGATGGTTGAAACATAACATGGAGTTCAATTACAGTTATAGCTGTTTAAAAAAATTATATAGTTTAAATCATAAGTAGTTGCTTATACAAGGTGTTTGAAGTAAGGGTGGGGTAAAATTACTGTTATTCAGGGTCTATCAAAAATTTGTTATATAAGCATTAGCAGTTAGAATATTTGAATTATAGGACATAGGACAGGGTATAATTATAGACATGGGTTCAAAAAGTTATAGATAAAAATTTGGTTCAAGGTGAATTTTATTATATAGGGTAGACCATGAGCAGTTTCATAAATGGAATACTAAATGCGGCGAAGTAAAATCATTGGTAGACAGGAATAATTTAAACAATTGAAAAATAAAAAGAATCAATAGTGTGGAGAGGATTTATACTTATACAGGGTGGTTTTAAAGATATCAAGACCGTTGTAATCTTGTGTTGAGCTGAATTATAGTTGATGATAAACTAGTAAGTTATATAGGGGTGACCAATGCACAGAAGCATATACAGTGTGGATACAATATAGAGTGAGTTAGAGTTACATTTATAGAAAGTGGTCCAAGTAATAAAACAGATAAAAAAGTTAAAATATATTTCAAAATATAGACAAAGAATAAAAATTATAGAGGAAGAAAAAGAGTGACAGATAAGAATACGCAATCAATAGTGATTGATTGCACAAGGTTCCTAAACGATTTGATGTTGGTTCTTTTTTAAATATAAATTATTATTGCAAAAATGACAAATGTAACAAGTATATAATAGGTTCAGTTGTCAGTAAAGCCTACACAAAAGGGCAAAATCAAAAATTTGATGTTTTAAAGACGTCGGTTCTAAAATGACAATATTTACAACACATTTTTAAACTTGAATTTAATAATTTCATATTTGTGTCTTTTACTAAATTTATACCTAATATCAACCAAACTATAGTGTGTGGCTTCACCTGACAGCTCAGACTATTCGGTATTCGATATGTAAATGGATTAATTACACAATACAGCTTAATGAATTAAGACATATTTGAATAAGTTTTTGGGAAACTGTTATTTGTATTACCCACCCCGTATACTTACATTAATTGGCTACGACGACGTTACCGAAACGCCTCTATTCAAGTTACACGGCAGCTAATGAGTTGTATTTTCTTGAATGCCATCTGTCCCCTGAAATTTTAATTACCGAACCATTTCGGTAATGTGTTTATGTTAATTTCCAGCTTATATCCCAAATAATTATTCGGGGTTATCTTGGAAAAGAGCGCGTTTTTGGAATTAAGTGGCGCTGATGTTGTTTGACACATAATGAAGAACATACCATTTAAAATTATAATGATGCCGTATCAATTACATAAGAATATGTTTATCATGTCAATGTAGGCTGAAGGACAATCGGATCAATGAACATAGAGTGTGCTTTGAAAGAATGTTGTGTTAAATTAGTTAAAGGAAAACAGGCAAGCTATACTTTGGTTAATAAACACATTTTCACAACTGGAAAGGAAAAAGTTCTAACGAGACTTCATTCAGTAAACTTTGGATTTTAAGGAAAGGAAATGATTTTAAATAATTTGTATTAAAAAAAAAACGAAAATGAGTCAAAATGAAAACATTTTATATACCCTGTGCCTTCAATAACTGTTTCTGACATAGCTTGACATTTAAATTTGGAAATATATTTATGTGATACTTTGATTATTAAGGACTTTTGCATTTATGTTATAGGACCTCTGAATCCTGCTTACTATACTAAATGATTTATTTTATTCATTATTAAAAAACTCACTTCAAATGAAACAAAATGGAAAGTGTTACAAACACAGTACTATCAATATTATTTTATGGTATATTTTTACATTTAATTTCAAATATTTGTGTAGAAAATTTATTTGATATTTACTTTGACCATTATCATTTTTTGTCCCAACAAATCAGATTTTCTGAGAAACGGAATATTTTTAGATATAGAAAAATATACGGAATCAAATAAGCATATATTTTAGTAGAATACATATAAAATATTTAAATTGGTTGAACCCTTATAGGAGATATCAGTGAAGATAAACGATAAATTATACGTTATAGAAAATTATGTGCTCCCTTTTCGTAAAATTCCATAATTCAATTCAGTTTAAATCATCAAGTATTAAGCCGTTTTTGAGTAATGGCATATAGATAAAATAAATATATTAAAAAAACAAAATATAAACTAAAATGTAAAAAAAAATTCGGCAACAATTAAATAGTTTTGCTGAAATCGGTGCCAAGCAGGATAGCACTTGCAAAGTAAAACTTATAAATGTACTTCCCAATTTATTTTCACTTTAAATTGACATCAAGTTTTAATTGCTGTAGAAAAAAATAGTTTTGGCTGTTTCGTTGAAGTCTGATTTTGTTTTTTATTAAATGTCTCTATTTTATAATTTTTAGTAATTCAATGGCTTAATTGGGTGTAGTTTTCATATGAAATTAATTTTTTCGATATTGCCAAAAATAACCATTCATTATTATGACCAATCTGCTTAGTATTAGTATGTTTTAACATTATATATAAATGGATGGAATCACCTCTGAATCTGCCATTAATAAAACTTACAATTTATTTGAAAAAACTTACTTCCAGTGAATAAAAATAAATATTGTGTAGAAACTTCAATATTCTTTCGCCATATATTGACGTTTAAATTTAGAAAATAGTGTCGAAAAATTATTTGACATTTACTTTGATTAAAGTATACCATTTCATGCAGATATATAAACTGGTTTTATTTCCATTTTAGTTATGACTGAAACAAAAACCAAACGGATCGTTACAGATAAACTTATGTCTAGGTGAACTCCATAAAAATTGGAGGGTTCAGACACCTATTTCCTTTGTTTTCTTGTGGGTATCATAATCAGATACCATGAAAGGAGTTTAAAAAGTTAACCGGTATATTATTATGTTGCTCGAAAAACAGATATACTAATTAGTTATATGTTGAGTCTTCATAACTTTTAGGATTTTACCTTTTCGACATTTTACAATCGATTGAACGGAAGACAAATTATTTTTTCAAATGAAGAACCTTCATCAACAGTTGAGCTTCCCTTTACTGACTGAAATGTCGACTCATTATATTTATGTATTTCTTAAATGCAACTGAATATAATATTTTTACTTTAAATAAATATCGGCATCTAGGAGTTTCAAGAAAAATTAGCTCACATGGATTTATTTCGATTATTATCAAACAAACGACTTCCAAAAAGGAGGAGGTTATCAATTCGTGGGCACGTTTTTTATGTAGGTACGCTCAGTGATTAACCAAAAACGGTTAGGGCAATTTTGAAGATTTAAACGCATTGTATTAGAAATATTACAGAAAGGTACCATACAATTTTCTATAATGTGATATTCACGGACTTCCAGAAAATCAGAAAAAAACAGTAATTAAGGGACCACGCTTCAGTGAATTTCAATGAATCTACACTGTTTTCTCTAAAAAGGCTCAACCAATCAAAACATTTGAAATTGCATTGTAAAAAGAGATGTTCCAGATTGATTTCGTATAATTTCTTATAAAGTCAAACATACCGTTTTTCTAAGAATCGTAAAAATATGTGGAAAAAACGGTAAATATCAATGTAAATGAAAAATCTTCATAAGTTGGTATCTAGTTTAAATGTCAAGATATGCAATGAAAGTATATCGAGTTGAATTATAGTTGTACAGGGTGATTCAGAAAATGATAGACAAATAATTTTTATTGGGTGACCAATACACCGACACATATACAGAGTGGTTGCAATATAGGGTAAATTAGAGTTACACATATAGAAAGTGGCCCAAATAATAAAACAAATAAGGAAGTTAAATATATGGATAATATAGAAAAGAATACAAATTAGAGGGAGGGAGCGATAAGAATACGCTCAAATAATCAACAGAATTGTACCTTAAATCTGATAAAAAAAATATATGTCAGAAAATAGTTATTGTTTATAGTTTCTAAACGGTTTTTATTTTAAGCGAGTTGAAGTCGTATTTTTTAAATATAAATTATTATCATCTCTATTCATATAAAGTTCGCAGGAGTAATGTTTCTCTTTTCCGTTCTATTTTACTTGAAATATTCGAATAAAATAGAGCTATTTTTTAAGTTTTTTAAATACATTTTCTCGCAGTTGTCATTAGCCGACGATTCTCACCAGAAAGGATTTAATTTCATTGTATAGAACATTATGAAGAAATGGATTGCCTTCATTGTAACTGTATTTGACGAAAAACCCCATAGTTCACCAAATATCATTTGTTGACATTATAAAGCACAGACTTGAAGACGTGAGATGTAAAGACCGACATCTAGGGTTTTCGAGGAAATAAGCACATAGAGCCTTTCCATGTTTGCTGTTACGCGAAACTCCTAGGTCAGAATGTCACGATGAAATTTTCAGGTTAACTTCACCTGTCAGAGATATTAAATACTCTCTTCGAGGTGTCATTCTTTTGTACGCAAGATAATATACAGGATGTCCCAAAAGTCCCGAAACGGCATGTTATCTCGGCGGGAACGCATTTTAGAGAAAAATGTTTCAAACAAAACGTATAGGATTCGTCCCTGGCTATCGAATTGTGACCTTGAATTTGACCTTGACCTTCAAGGTCATTTCAAGGTCAAGTCGATTTCTTCTAATGGGACAACATATTTCTGACCTCGGAAATGGAAAGATCGGAAAATTTTACGTTCAAATATGTCCTTGACCATTTTTAAAACTTGACCTCTGGTGGTCAGTAATGGGCAAGTCAAGATCAAAACAACTTCGTTGCGTAGCTCGTCAAATATGGGTTTAAAAATTTTTTTTCAAGAACTATGGTTTAGGATTTTTCCACGGCATTGTGATGGTTAGTATGGCTACGCAACGAAGTTGTTATTGACCTTGACTTGACCTTTACTGACCACCAGAGGTCAAGTTTTAAAAATGGTCAAGGACATATTTGAACGTAAAATTTTCCGATCTTTCCATTTCCGAGGTCAGAAATATGTTGTCCCATTTGAAAAAATCGACTTGACCTTGAAATGACCTTGAAGGTTAAGGTCAAATCAAGGTCACAATTCGAGAGCCAGGGACGAATCCTATAAGTTTTGTATGAAACATTTTTTTCTAAAATGCGTTCCCGCCGAAATAAAATGCCGTTCCGGGACTTTTGGGACACCCTGTATATAATATATATTGTTTCTGGTCAGGGAGCCTTCATCAGTTGAGCTTCCCACATTGGAATGTCCTCTCGAACACTTCTTTATGTATTTGGTACATATCGTTAAATTTGAAGACGCGAAATATAAAGACCGATATCTAGGGTTTTCGAGGAAACTAGCACATAGAGGTTTCGAAAACCCTAGATTCGGTCTTTACATCACGCGTCTTCAAATTTAACGATATGTACGAAATACATAAAAAAGTGTTCGAGAGGACATTGAATTGTGGGAAGCGGAACTGATGAAGGTTCCCTGACCAGAAACAATCTATATTATATATATTGTCTTGCGTATAAAGGAATGACACCTCGAAGAGCGTATTATAAAGCACAGTTGGACATATTGAATCTACTAGAGATTTCAAAATTTTGCTAAATTAACTCATCACGTTACCTCAAATCTGAAGTTGATTTTGACTACAGTGACTTCAAAAACTCAGGCATAACTAATTTCAACAAATGAAAAATCAATAACATAATTATGATCAGCTACCCAAAAAACCAAATCGTCATGATTTTCACTAAAAACATTATTTTTTGCATTTTCGGATTTAGTAAGTTGTATTCATCTATCAAGATGCCTGCTGTTTAAGCTTAGAAGAAAATAGGTACCGATAGCAAAAAAACTCTAATCAAATATGAATATAAATCCAATATTTTAAAAAAATTCAATATTAGGATTAAATGTTGCAATTTTATATCTTGTTTCCGAATTATTACTACAAGTTACATTTTAGTCCCTTTTTAACAATACAATCCGATATTTTTGTTGTAAAACTAATTATTTTCATCTAAGAACTTTTGTTTGTACGGTCTATGCTGAATTCCTGGACCTCAGATATCTAGAATGGAGATCGTAATATCTAACCGACAATTCACAAAGATATCCAGGTCCTATCTTGTAAATATGAAACATGTTTGCCGTTTCAAAATTTCACGATCCGTTGACTAATTTAGTTTGTGTAGCATTGTTTCAATTGAAATATCAGCCCCAAATATCTTTATGCCTTATGGACCAAGCCATGTAACCTTTTTTCAACTTTTTTGACATCTCTGTATAACTATAGATAATTCCACCCTATGTACCAACCATCCTGGACATACGACTACCCACGGACAAGCCAAATTTGTTACCTGCCTTCTGTCAACTATAGGACGGAGTAGAATCCATCCCATATTTACGGAGTCAAATCCGTCCTATATTTCAACCATTGTATATTACTCCTTGTGGGCTACCCCATAAATTATTTCATTTTTAACATTTTATATTATCGCCCTGTGTAACATTAATTCCTCTCCACACTTTATGCAACTTCTTATGTGCTATAAAATAAATAACTTTTTAATCACACTGTATAAATATTCAATTCCAGCATATATTTCAACCATCCTGTATATGATTTGTTTATGTCCACATCATATAACAGTTTTTTACTCACCCTATATAATTTTAATTTCACATTTTTTCCAACATGTTTATACCACCAAACGTTTAGTCCACCCTATATTCCTACCATCCTGTATATACGGCTGCCTATGGACCACTATCATTCTACTCCATCCTATATTTCAATCATCATATAGATGCAACTCCTTCTATCACTTTACTTTGTGATTTTGTTTGCTATAACTAAACCCCCTGTGTATAAACGCAGTTTAGAGTTTGACATGTGTTGTCACTGAATTTTCTATTAGGCCGGGAGAATGTGACAACCAAAAGCACCGTCTTCACAAAATGGAAAAATTTATTAATTCCTCTCCACACGTTATGCAACTTCTTATGGGCTATAATAGAACTATTTTTTTAATCACACTGTATAAATATAATTCAACTCCAGCATATATTTCAACCATCCTGTATATGATTTGCTTATGTCCACATCATATAACAGTTTTTTAATCACCCTATATAATTTTTATACCACCAAACGTCCAGTCCACCCTATATTCCAACCATCCTGTATATACAGCTGCCTACGAACCACTATCATTCTAGTCAGTCCTATATTTCAATCTTCATATAAATGCAACTCCTTCTATCACTTTACTTTGTGATTTTGTTTGCTATAACTAAACACCCTGTCTATAAACGCACCAAATAGTAGTTTAAAGTTTGACATGTGTTGTCACTGAATTTTCCATTAGGCCGGGAGAATGTGACAACCAAAAGCACCGTCTTCACAAAATGGAAAAATTTTCATTTAAATAGGTATTTTCCTGTTATACAAACAAAACGAGTCTAGTACTGATTGATTTAAGGAGCCGAAAATACTATGCTTTTCTACCTATATGCTGGAAATGTATATAGAAAATTTTCAAATTCGTAATTAAAACTTCCAGTGCCTAAAATTCCCGCACTATTACGTTGGAATTAAAATATTTATGAGGAAGGTCCGTATGTCATTTCGATGAAATTTTTGATAACAATTTTAGAATGTTCGGCAATTTTCTGCAAAACTGTAAGTTGCACGTCGCAGAAAAGTATACGAGATCACCTAGGGATCTTCCTTAATATATTAAACGTTAAAAAATATATTAGGGATTTGGTCGATTCCATGCACGCATGTGGTCTTTCACACATTTCATCAATTTACCAATAGAATTCTTTTTCAAAATTTGAAGTTTCACCAATCCAGATATATACTCTATTAAACAAGACCATTTTCATTTTCAAAACGGTTCACCACAGGAGAAGAAATCAGGTAACATACATACAAAAAAAAACGCGACGAATTGATAACCTCTTTCTTTTTTGAAGTCGGTTAAAAACAGAAAAATCGTACCAACTTACAAGTTCCACGTAATTACATGGAACGTTATTCATATCCAAATGCATTATGGATGTCCCAATTATCTTCATCTACAAAATGAATGCGTTGTTCACAAAACTACCAGATACCAACGAATCAATGATAATACATCACATATCAAATTATCCAAATATATTCAGTCGATATTGGAGGAATCGTCTTCATAAATCTAGCAACCTTGTCGTGGATCAACTGAAACAAAAGCGTATTCTGTCAAAGTTCTCTACACTCAAACTTCGAATCGAATTTAGATCCGTCAAGCTTTGCATGTCGTTGTTCCATTGTTTTTAGATTTGATGGATTTCCTTCAGATAAACTTGACTTTCGTCGATAATTGTCGAATTACATCCATTTGTTACTATCAGAATAAGGGATACGAATACCAGGACGGCTTATGTTATACAACGAGGGTGTAATTTTAATTAGTGTATTTGAATTTAGATGGCTCTCTGCAGGGATATTAGGCTTTCATTTTTATTACTTGGAAACGCAAAGGGTTTGTCACGTAATCGGAATGGAAAATTTTCTATTAATGAATGTAGTTTCACTACGTACTAGATAAGGTTCATTAAAGTTACATTATTAACTAAACAAATTAATCAAGTCTGCATGTATTATGACATGAGAAAAATTTCCTTATGACTTTGAACAAATAAAACTAATCGTTTTGTTTTTCATGTTAAATTAAATGATAGAAAATCATCTCACTAAATGTTTGACGAAAAAAAAAATGAATTTTTTTAACTACGCAGCTAATTTGGATAGTTTATACTGTTATTTGTAGTAGGATTCCGAAGTGGTCCCATATAGTTTTCTAAACGTTGTTTGTGGCATATTCTTGATTACTTTAGTGTTTTTTGGACAATAACACCACAATCGAAATAAAACGACGTATATTGAAGAAAAACCAAACGTTTCAAAGTCTATTCTGACTTCGTTGTCAATATTTACTAGCGGTCGCCCAGTGGTCGAAATTCGACCAAAATTATTATTAAAAATTTGAAAATAATATACCTATATGAATTTGCATATTTCCATTTATTTTCTACTATTATACACTTTTTTGTGTATTATACAAAATAGTGCCATCATAATTAAGTAAAAAAATATTTCACAAAGGATACTAATTTCAGTTTTTAACCGACTTCCAAAAAGGAGGAGGTTATCAATTCGTCGGGTATTTTCCCCTTTTTTTTTTTGTATGTATGTTACCTGATTTCTTCTCCCGTGGCGCACCGTTTTGAATGAATATGGTCTTGTTTAATAGAGTATATATCCGGATTGGTGAAACTTCAAATTTTGGAAAATAATTCTATTGGTAAAGTGATAAAATTTGTGAATGAACACATGCGTGCATGGAAATCGACCACAATCCCTAATATTTTAGTCGATTTTTCGATAACTCCTTATTGATGTGTATAGTTTTGTAACGTTTAATCTATTAAGGAAGATCTTTAGGTGATCTCCTATACTTTTCTGCGACGTGCAACTTGCAGTTTTGCAGAAAATCGCCGAAAATTCCAAAATTCTTATCAAAAATTTCATCGAAATGACATAACGGACATTTCCTCATAAATATTTTAATTCCAACGTATTAGTGCGGTAATTTTAGGCACTGGAAATTTTAAGTGCGAATTTGAAAATGTTCTATGTACATCTCAAGCATATAGGTAGTAAAGCATAGTATTTTCGGCTCCTTAAATCAATGAGTACCAAGCTTGTTTTGTTTGTATACCAGGCAAATACCTATTTAAATGCAATTTTTTTCATTTTGCGAAGACGGTGCTTTTGGTTGTCACATTCTCCCTGCCTAATAGAAAATTCAGCGACAACACATGTCAAACTTTAAACTACTATTTGGTGCGTTTATAGATAGGGTGTTTAGTTATAGCAAACAAAATCACAAAGTATAGTGATAGAAGGAGTTGCATTTATATGAAGATTGAAATATCGGACGGACTAGAATGATAGTGGTTCGTAGGCAGCTGTATATACAGGATGGTTGGAATATAGGGTGGACTGGACGTTTGGTGGTATAAAAATGTTGGAAAAAATGTGAAATTAAAATTATATAGGGTGATTAAAAAACTGTTATATGATGTGGACATAAGCAAATCATATACAGGATGGTTGAAATATATGCTGGAGTTGAATTATATTTATACAGTGTGATTAAAAAAATATTTCTTTTATAACCCGTTAGAAGTTGCATAACGTGTGGAGAGGAATTAATGTTACACAGGGCGAGAATAGAAAATGTTAAAAATGAAATAATTTATGGGGTAGCCCACAAGGAATTATTTACTATAGTTGAAATATAGGACGGATTTGACTTCGTAAATATGGGATGGATTTTTCTCCGTCCTACAGTTTACAGAAGGCAGCTAACAAATTTATGCTTGTCCGTGGGCAGTCGTATGTACAGGATGGTTGGTACATAGGTTGGAGTGGAATTATCTATAGTTATACAGGGTTGTCAAAAAAGTTGAAAAAAGGTTACATGGCGTAGTCTATAAGGCATACATATATTTTGGGCTTACTAAGTCAACGCGTACTAGTACATTTTGTTCGTAAAGATTTACCTATCAAATTAAATGAGAAAGTATCATTGTGTAATGTTGAGGCTTTCGATGTTACCTGGTTCTGTTTATTAAGGTTGTACATGCAAAATAAAAAAATAAAGAATGAAAACTACGTGAGTTCAAAAAAACTAAAAAGTTGAAAATATAACATTTAAAAAAATATATAACCGACTTCTACCTATAACTAAAAAGCTAAAAATAATTATAACAAAATACATCTCTAGCAAATAAATAACACATTCAATGTTGTTAGGTACCTACCCAGGAAGTAAAAAATGTATACATTAAAAGATGCTCATTATGTACAAATTAATTACCTACCAATCTAGTATATTTTTGAAGTATGTGCCAAGCAACAATCAAGTTTGATGAATTAGTAGATAAGTACGCAATGAAGGATTTTAGATTTGTTTGGCACCGGCTTCAAAATATACTAGATTGGTAGGTAATAATTAATTTGTACACAATGAGCACCTTTTAATATTTACATTTTAAACTTCCTGGGTAGGTACCTAACAACATCGAATGTGTTATTTATTTGCTAGAGTTGTATTTTGTTATAATTATTTTTAGCTTTTTACTTATAGGTAGAAGTCGGTTATATTATATTTTTTTAATGTTTTATGTTGATTTACGCTTCCAGTTAATGTACATCTACGACGCTAAGGCATATTCAATTTTCGAATTTGGTTTTTTTCAAATATCTAGTCAGCCATGACTTTAAAAAAATCCGAAAGCGTCATTAAATTGGGCCAGTAAAACTGCAATTCTTTCCCAATTTAACCATTGCTCTATCTCCGCTAATTTCCGAGATCCCCATACTGATCATCAAAAAAAACTCACCCTGTATATGAGTGAAACTATTAGATGGCAAGTTCCTAGATCGAAATTGTTATAAAATATTAATAAAAACAAAAATTTTGAAGTTAATTGCAAAACATATTGCCATAAAATTGTTATCATAATACGGAGCACTGTGTATACCTAATTAGATAAAAATTAATTTATCGCTGCTATCGATTTTCATTGATGAATGCTATGCATAAAAGAAATAAAAAAATGTAAGAAAGTATACAACTAACAAAAAGGAATTGCACAATAATTGGATGACCAATAAGATTTAATAGCGTCCATCTAACAACATCGCTTCTAGGAAATACAAAATTCACCGAATTAATTAGGGTTTTCAGGTTTCACGTCCTCGGCAGTATTTCGAATAAGTTTGAGAGAAATCACACGACGAACTCAATTATCTCCGAAATAGTCATTGGGATCCTTGTTTTCGGAATCTGCTCGATAATTTATTCTCACCAATTTGGTATAATGGGTGTCTTTGAAGTGGATACGACGAATGGAATGTCTAAAACCAGGAGCTCGTTTTCTTTAATTGAACTAATCTCTTCAGATCATTCGGAATACATTAATTAACACATATTCATTTGAATAAAATGCCCATTATAGAATTGGAGAGTGGTGTTTCTGAATTTTCTTAAATTGGTTGTTTTTTACGACTTCATTGATAAAAAATACACTTTAAATATATTTGTTGGGTTTTATTAAGGCAATTAAACGTGATATCGGTCCCCGCACTGTTAATTCCCTACAAATTTTCTTATTTGTTTTAACGGCTTTTTTGGAAGAGTTGAGAAACGAAATGTGTACAATCAATGATAAAACAGTTTTCAAAAATTCTTCCAGATAATAAACTCAAAGACGTGATAAGATTTAAAAAAATTAATACTAATTTTAACATAAAACTATCTTTCAATTTAAATTTATTAAGTACTACCCGTTACCCGCGGTTTCACCCGCGTACGGAATGTACAAGTCTTTGCACAAAGAAATAACGTATGAAACATATGGGTTATCCCCTATAATAATTTTTCCAAATTTTTTGAAACACCCGATTTAACTATAAATCCACCAACCATACTGGAAGTGTTTACGGGCCACCCTATATAACAATTTTATTCGACATTTTTTTTGAATAACTTTGTATGACTACCCCTACTTCACCCTGTCGTTCAAACATCCTGTATATGCTGCTGTTTATTTGTCACCCAATATAACTTTTTTTAACACCTGCATCTAACTTTACTCCACCCTATATTTCAGCCAAGCATATTTATTGGTTCTGGTCTACGCTTTATAACAATTACTTCTGATATTTTTTTGAGCCACCTTGTAAAGTACAATTTTTCTCCACACTATATTTTCATCACCCTTTATACGCAACTTTTTCTAATATTATGTTAATCACACTATAAAACAATCTTCGCCCCATGCTTCAGATATTCCAAATAGTGGAATGTAACTGTTTATGCCCTATATAATTTTTTTTTCGATCTACCCTAATGAAAATGTCTGTGGAACCCTTGGTATGTACACAAATGTAAAAACACAGTTTGGCAAACCTTTATTTAAACACTCACCTAACCTGCAACTGATTTTTGGCCACCCTATATAACAATTTTAATAATTTTTTTTAACCGCCTTGTATAATTATAATTTTACTTCCATCTACATTAAAAGCATCTATATACAAACATTATAACTTATTTTTGAACCATCCTGTATAACCATAATTTTACTCTACAAAATACTTCAATCATCCCCTGTGTTCATCTGCTTAGGGGCCACCAAATGTAAAATTTTTTAAACACTTACGTATAAATCGGCTCCACTCACTATCTTATCTAGAAAACTGCTTATGGACTACTGTATAATCATTTTTTAACCACCATGGAAAGTATAATTTGTCTCCATCTTATATTTCAACCACCCGTATATGCAACTTTTTCTAATATTGTTTTAATCACACTGTATAACTATAATTTTACTTCGATCCACGTTTCAGATATTGCTTATATGCAACAGCTCATTATCTATCCTACAAAAATTTTTTATCCAACCTGTTTAACTATAATTCTACTCCACCCTCTATTCCATCAACTTTGTATATGCACCAACTTACCGGCCACCCAGTATAACATTTTCTGTACCTCCCTGTATAACTCTAAATCCATCAATGGAACTATATAACAATTTTGTTCAACATTTTTTTAATCACCTTGTATTTATTACAACTACCCTGTATACGCTGCTGTTTATTGGTCAACCAATATACATTTTTTAAAGACTTACCTATAACACTTCACCACACTATATTTTAAGTATCCTATATGTGCATTTTTCCTCATTTTTTTTTAACTGAATTATAAAGTATATTGTCTCTCCACACTTCATTCAAAGCACCCTCCATTTGCAACTTTTTCTAACCTTGTTTGAATCACACTGTGTAACTATAACTTTACTACATATATGCAACTGCTATATGACAAAACTTTTCTAAAATTTATTACCCACCCTGTATAATTATAATTCTACTCCACCCTATATTTCAACAATCTTATAAATGCTACGACTTATTTGCACTCAATATAAGATTTTTGTACCACACTGTATCCTTAAAATTCTATAGTCCACCCTATATTTCAACGATCCGGTAAAAGGAGCAGCTTGTAGATCATAATATTTCTTTATAATAGTTTTTACACCCACCTTTATAGCTGTAATTATACTCTGCTACATATTTCAACCTTCCTATATATGCAATTACAGTAGAACAAAAAATAACCGAATTCCCGAATAAAACATCTCTTTGTTGTCAGTTTAGTTTTAGTATTGTACTTTTATATTGTTATAACATTCATTTTACGCCGACAAAAATTAAAAAATCTTCCAAAGAAGTCTCGAAGAATTAAATTAAACAAAAACACGATTTCATTGTGGAATTGAAATCCATACTCACTAGCATATCAGAAGTGACAAGCAAATTGTCGAAAGAGTTAGAAGTTTCGATATTTGTCATCGCTGTTTGTAAATAAATATTGTGAATATTTGGTCAAATAAAGATGGTTATAGATATAGGTTGTGGATATAAAATAATTTTTTAACCACTCTATAAACTATAATTCCACTGATATTTCAACCACCCTGTATAAACAACTTCTTCTAACATTTTTTCAACCCATTTCATAACTATAACAACTCTACCCTAATTTCAACCATATTGTATATGCAACTATTTATGAACCAAACAATATATCATTTTGTTATCCACCCTATTATTCTCCTCCGCGCGTTTATGAACCACCTGGTATAAGCAACTATTTATGGCCCACTCAATATAACTTTTTTGAACCACTCCATGTAACTAATTCCACTCCCCCTTATTTCAACCACATTGTACATATGCAGCTGCTTATGGTACCCTAATATAACTATTTTTTAGATTTTTTAAGTCCATGTCATTCTACTCCGCACTAAGTTTCCTATATATATAGAACCCCCTATAAAATTACGGTTGATATATCAGTTTTCCCCTTATTTCAACCACATTGTATATATGCAGCTGCTTATGGTACACCTAATATGACTTTTTTTAGATTTTATAATCCATGTTATTCTACTCCGCAGTAAGGTTCTTATACATAGAACACCCTGTAAAATTATGGTTGATTTGATATATCAGTTAATTTTTTCTAAATCCAAAACATGTTACATTGGAACATTCCGAATTTTGAATAAAATCTAAGCTGATTCAAGTATCTAATATTTCGTGCTTGCGGTGGGGCCAATAAAGTAATTGTGTTATCCAACATACTAGAAGTTTTTTCGCTATATCTACCGTTTCTGTCAACTTAGGGAGATAAAATATCTGCCAGATTTTAAGTCAAACTATAGGCTTTGCAACAAAAAAAGATTCAGCGATATCAGTTTAGTGGTTCTTAAGTGATGCGCGAACAAACAAACAAACAAACTGACAAACTTACAATTTTATAATAGTATAGATTGAGAACTAATGCACTCATTGTAAACGCTTATAATTTTTATTTATGTAGAAAAACGTTAAAGTGTTTAATATAAATGTACGGATAAAAATTAATTTTAATTGCACTCAGTGTGTATGGTTGCATACTCAAGTCGTTACACCAATAAGATGATGACACGATATTCAGAATATGGTTCACAATAAAAAGTGAAATCTTTAAAATCTTCAGGAATATATTCTTTTAACAAAGTCAATCAAAATCATAGAGATTCTGGTGGAACAACTTCATACTATAGAACGTTCTTGATAAAACTGGAATGGATTATTTATTCATTATAGAAGTTGAATAACACATTTGATAAAGCCTGTGAAATGCTGGGAATCAACAAAATGAGAACCGCACTCTTACACCCACAATCAAGTAGAACGGCAGAAATATTAACAGAATCTTGGAACAACACCTATCTCAGGTCGTTTGTAACAATCATCAAGATTGAGATAAGCATTCCACAAAACCTAACGTAGAGTGCTATCGTACTATTTGTCTTTTGGACACCTATAATGAAGTAATATACTATGCGGACTATCTATGACAAAAACCTGATGGCCACACAAGAACTAGTTCGAAGGCAGTTGTTGGCTACCAATTACAGAAGGACAACGAGACGAAGTCAAGTTTTACAACCTCCAGAGAAGTAAACGCAAGTCACCATAGATTTCACCAACATGAGTTTGAGCTTGTCAATTGACTAATTTTGATCGACTGATTCTCTATTAAGAAATTTTCAAAACGAAACCAAGAAATATACGGCCTCCACAAATATATTTTACGAGTGATGTTACTGACGTCGGCTTCCGAAATGCTATCAAAAAGTACTTACCTGGTGCGCTATCAACTCGGGACAAGAGGCAAGTCGTACGTAACATCTAAAACTATAAGGGAACATCCATAATATACGTAAGACGAATTTTGGCGGTTTGTAAGAAACTGTAAGATACAAGTCATCCACCCACTCAGGTTAAAAAAAGGTTTAGCTCGATTTCCGGCAAAACTACACGTCCTATGAAAAGAAAGTTAAATGGCAAAGTTGTAGATAATAAAACTACTACAACTTATGTGTTTACATTTTTTTCACTTAACCTCAAAATTTGTGACAAATTAAAAAAAAACAAGTTTTTAAATTTTTTATCTTTTACAAAAAAAATTCGCGAGATTTGGTGAAAACTTACTTTTTTATGTCCCAAACACACTGTATTTTTTTTATTTAAAATATTTAATTTTATCACTTTATTTTGGCTTACTGTCGAAAAAGAACCCAAATTTTTACTCGAAAATTCTCACGTCAAAATATCTGCTTTTTTACAAAAAGTCGATAGACTTTTTGTTCGTGGAAATCTTTACTTTCTGACGGTGTAATTTACAATATACAATATAGGATACTGTGGTAAATGTTCTCAGAAAATGAAGTTAATAAAGTTAATATTCAGTAAGACATCTACAATATTTTGAAAAAGTTATAGATTCTTCTTTAAATTATATGCGTAGATGCCTATTTATTGCTATTTTTTCTTATACTTACATACTTGAGTGACCTACGGAAAATTTTAGCCCATCAAAAGGTATTTCATAGAGAAGTGAAGGAGGGGTTAGAAGGGTCTGGGCCTTACTACTAAATTTTCGGATTCTTTGCATTTTCTGAGAACATTTGCCATAGTAATGTATATATTTTTTCACACCATCAGAAAGTAGAGCTTTTTCTGACCCGAGAATTTTCGAGGAAACATTGTGGTGCGTTTGAGATATAAAAAGGTAAGTTTTCACCAAATAGAAACAAAAAATTTGGTTTTTTAATTTTTCACATACATTTTGAGGTCATATGATATGTTTTTACCTAACACTTTCCTTTTAACTTTTTTTATATGACATGTGGTTTTGCCGGAAATCGAGATAAACCGTTTTTTACTCTTAAAAGAGCACTCCTTCCTTTTATTGTTATTGTATGTTCCAATTGGTTTCATTCTACTGTTATTCTTTGGTTTCAAAAATTATCTACCTTATAAATTCTTATGTTATTGTAAGTAAATGTATATAATAAATAACGGTTTGGGTATTATATACTTTATTAATAGTTAATGTTATAACTATAAGTATTTATATTTGAAAATACTTAATCAAGTAGAATTAAAAGGCAAATAAAATCAGAGGCAATGAAAAAATTATATAAGATTTCGTAAGATATTAGCAGACACCCACCCACCCTAAAGTGTCTTACGTAATTTATGGATCGTCTCTAATGCCAAATCCAAATTTTCTCCACTCTCCATATTATAGAACATTAGTAGAGAACGATGCATTTTTATTTCTTTGTTCGTGAAAAGCACAGACTATCGATTAACCAATATTTATATTTCTTACCTTGAAAACTTAGAGCATAAGCTTTCTGCAGGTAGCCAGCAATACACAAGTACCATGCCAAGAATAGAAAGAGAGGGCAATAGATAGAGCAAGAGGCTATTTCAGTCTATTGGTAGGTGCTGCCAATGAGCTCATTCGATGCAAGTCCCACTAAAGTGAAATAGCCTCTTACCCTCGCTATTGCCCTCTCTTTCTAGCCTAGGCACGATATTTATGTACTATAGGCTAGAAAGTAGATGCTTGTAAACCTGACATTTGTACACAGTTGAATTGTGTGAATGAAAACATATGGGTTTTAAACTGAGTATTTACGTTAACCACAAGCATAAGGTATGAAATATTGAACTACATGATAAAGTTTTAATTGAAACTTCTTTTATAGAAAGGAAAATAAACGTCACTGTTATGAATTTTCGAACAACAAACAGGTGAACAGAAAGTCGCATGCTGTTTTATCAACAACTGTATAAAAATATTGTCGTTGGTAGTGCCGTCAAGGCCAAATAGAAATAGGGCAGTACCGATTATCTCACCTATAACATATAACCTGCTTCATTTTTTTACATGCTACAACGTTAACAAAAATTAAACATCTAAACAATGGAAGAGAAAATAGCGAGATTATGAACACAAAAAGTGGAAATCTCTTATAACAAATAATTGTTACATGTAGATATATTGAAAATACTTATATTCTAATTGATTTAATTCATTACAGGTGTACAATCTCTGTTGACTAGTATTCTCGTAGAAAAAAAAAAGAATTTTATATTGGTTTTCATTTCTACAACAGGCCTATATGCCCATTCAATTTATTTTTATATTCCGTTTCGTCCGAAAGTTTATATTCATCAATTCAGCGAGCATCAACAACAACAAAAAACTAGAATTCGTTCGTGTTGCTGCACACTATATTTCAAAAAGTCTGTTTCCACTCGGGCGCAACTTATCATCATTATATCGTTAAAACGGTATCTATTTGCAATTTAAATGAATTTTTATACAACATTAGAAGTATACTAATTTGTAATAATTACTTTGATGCTATAAACAGCATTTAATTATTTATAATTAATTAAATATACCCGTGAGTTATTTTCGAACAGGAGAGTGTTGAAAGATACATTTTATGTACTTGACCTCCAATACCGACAGAAATATTAACAACCGCTCTACGAGCTCGTAAAAATCGAACATATAAGATATTAATTTTGAAATGGTTCGCCGTTTGTTACGACCGAAAACATTCTACCCTGCTGTGGATATTCTTATTTGCTTTGTGGCGATCTCGCTATTGAGATCGACATTAATATTTATGAAAGTGATGAATATCCTCTGCCTTTTTATTATTGTGAGGTTTCGTTGTCGGAGATGTTATTACGCGGTTACAAGACCAACATCGCATGATGGAGATGTCAAATACCCGAGATTGCGTTCCAACGATCTTGCATAATGGTCCAATCAACATCAGAAACATGTTAATGTTCGGGTGTATGCGATAGCCTCATATCCTCATGTTGTGGCGTACTCTTGGTAATAAGACAAATTATGAAGTTCTTTTTAAAACAAAGACCTACCTTGATCTCACATTTGCTAACGGGGGCGCTTCGTAGGGATCATTTTTTGGGAAGTGCGTGAAGTATTTAAAATACAAAAATTAACTAGTTTGAAAGTTTTAATCATCTAATATTGGAGACATACCTTCTAACTGTCAAATTCGATATAAAGTTCTTGAGCTTCCACTACATATCTATGTGTAGAAAAATATGCTCCCTAAAATGAACTGATTTGCTGTAAAACGTACCTACTTTTTTCTAACTATGATATTTAATATACTACTACAGAGTTCTTAAAATGCAATATAAAAATTATTCAAAAACACTTGAAAAGGTGATTAAAGAAGCTAAAAATCCAAAAAATCTGACCTTATCCGTTATATTTATGACAACAATAAAACTAAAATCTCAGATCCGGCTTGCATAACTGAATATATGAACTCATATTTTTGCAGTGTAGGTACGGAACTTAACAAATAAAATACAAAAGTTGACTGACTCAGAAATTAAACTACCTCTATTCAATTCTAAAACTATTTATCTCCACCCAACAGACCAAATAGAAATTAATAATATTATACAAAATCTTAAGCTTAAATCTGGTGGAGTTGACAAAATAAACGCACAAACTCTCAAAAAGCTATCATACTTCATAACAGAACCACTTGTTCACATTTTTAACCTGTTTGACCAAATCTGCCTGGCCTGACGCACTAAAAAAACCTGAAGTTTGTTCGATTCCCAAATCTAAAGATATACATACACCATCAAATTATAGACCAATATCGCTTTTTTCGAAAAAGTAATTCATAAAAGATTTGACTTTATTACACATAGTAAGATCCTATCAAAAGTTCAATATGGTTTCCGTAAGGATCTAGGTACCAAAGATGCCTTAAACTATATTACGAATCTAATATATAGTAAGCTGGACGAAGTTGTCCTATCATTATTACTTTTCTTGATTTAGCTAAAGCTTTCGACACTGTTGACCACAAGATTCTACTCGATAAACTGTATAACTATGGAATAAGAGGAACTGCATATGACTTGATGACTAGTTACTTAAATAATAGGTCTCAGAGGGTGAAAGTAAACGGATGTCTGAGTGAATACATGCAGGTAAAAACTGGTGTACCCCAAGGAACAATTCTGGGTCCACTATTGTTCATCCTATATATTAATGATCTCCTCATGGATTTACCTGATGATTCTATTGTTTGATTTGCTGACGATATGGCTGTTATCTCTACTGGTGAATCCTGGTCTGAAGTTGAAAGCAAAATGAATACCAACCTTAATAATATATCTAAATGGCTCATACACAATAGACTTACACTTAATATAGGAAAAACAGCATATATCACTTTTGGTAACTATGCGAATAGCATCCCCAATAGCAATAATATTAAGATCAATGATCAAAGTGTACAAAGAGTGCATAGTTGTAAATATTTAGGAATAATTTTCGACTATAGGCTACGTTGGGATAAACATATTGAGTATTTGATAAAAAAAAACAAATATTTAGTGTTCTTATTTTATAAATTTTCTAGTATCATGGCTTCAGATACACTAAAAACGATTTACTATGCTCTATTCCATAGCGTGATTAGCTATAGTATTATTGCATGGGGAGGAGCCTTTCCCAATGGGACTAAACTTATTACAAAGAGTAGAAAACAAAATACTGAAAATTGTAAACAACTATTTATAAGAGGACCTAACCTAACCTAAACCATAATAAAGAGCCAGAAAAACAGAAAACCAAAACGGTAATGACATGAAACGGTTCCAGATTCGAAACCTCTGTGTACAGGTTTCCTCGAAAATTCTAGATCAAGAAAAGGTTTCTCTTTACGACATATTTTCAGGGTTTCTCCCAACGAAAACAAGTTTACTGAACAACATTTTTTATGCAAATAACCTGAATTTATTGAGTAAGAAAAAGTTGGAATATGGAGACCAGTTTATCAACATTTCATCTTTTCGTCACTTTTAAACAAAACAACCACATTTGTAGGAAACATACGGTATAATTGTTTAGTGTTTTTAGTCGGTTTAATTTAAAAAACATTCAGAAAAACAAAAAATACCTATATACATTTTTGTCGTAAACTCCCGCCCAAAAAACGAAACTTCTTACCGAATTACTGTTTCATCCAAAGGTCAAAAGTACTCCAAAATATCGTCGGTGCGAATGGAAACTCACCAAAACAGCTGGGAATACAGGGTACTCGAGCAGCTAAGCCAAACTATTAATCCAAATCCAAATAGCTAGACGTCACTTGACTGATTGGAGATATGACTACAGGGTTTACTATCTCTCTCCGCACTTTACGTTTTTCTCGGGGCCTCACATACTCTACATTTACTATTAGCTCTATGGTTTCTAAAATTTAATAGTCATAGGACTGCAACCAAGGTATAATATGGATAAAAAAATGTTTTTGTCATGAATGAAAACATTATTGTTTGTTTTCCAAATATTATTAATAAACTTATCTTACCGGTATTCTTGTTGTTGATACTGTAGAATACTATATTGCACCTGTCCTGATGGTGTATGTGTATAACACTTTCTTCTGTTAATTGAGAAAATCTTTTAGTTCAGAAAATTCCGTTACACATCTTTTAGCCGTTACACTTGAAACATATTGTTTTAAAAGAACTCAAGATGCAGCTCTTAAATATTTCTATTTTGCCCGAGCGGGTAGTAAATAACTTCATTTACTCGTCTACAAGATCTGAAAGAGCATTTTTCAGACTAGGAATGTTAAATAGCCGGGACGATATTTCTGTCGGCCCGGTGATAGATGGATATTAATCGTACAAAACGCCGAGGGCAATAAATATTTAGTAATGATCATTTAGTTGGGTCTTTAACTTCCGACACAGATATGCGAGAACATATCTAGCTGTCGGGATATTTGTGGATTATTTTTTATTGGGATCCCGTCATGTTCACCTAAAAATTGTCATGGAAATATCACTAGATTTTTTCAGCTTGACAGAACAGATGTTCGGGATGTTGTGAATAATCGTCCATTACTTTGTGGAACACGTACGATAATTTCTCTTTATAGAACGTAGCGTGTTTTAAGTGGTGCTCTTGATAAATCGAAAATTGTCTGCAGAGAGCGCGAGTTGGGTTTCTAAAAGAAAAAACAAAAAGTGTAGAAACGATCCTCTAACGTGATAACGTTCTTTAATCTTTATGTGTAAATAAATTTTAAACCCTGGGAAAAAATGATACCATCATCATCATCATTTTAAACTGGTTCAGCTTTAAAATTTAGACTTCAAGTCCCCAAAAAATACTTACTTCTAAACTGACCCCATAAAGACTAATTTTTCTGATTTCATAAAAAAGACTACTTAAAGAACTTATTTTTGATACAAATATGTTTATCTCTGAAGCACCCGCGGTACTTTATTATTGCAATATTTCTAAGGCAGCGAGGTTATTACTTAGAAATGTGTACAGAGTACGAAGGATAACCCCAGTTTAAATTCTCATAGGACATACTAGAGTTAAAGTACCCATGATAATGTCAGTAATGTGGGCCTAGATTCACGTTTTGACAGGCTCCTAATGAGGAAAGTAAGTTTATAAAGGGTTTTCCAATTTGAGGTTAATTTTTAAATTTTTAATAAAATTCACAAATTATTTGAGAATGATCAAATCTTTTATTTCAAATGATAGTACAATTGTTTCGGTTTAGTAATGGAAAACAATATCCTTTAAGTGACCACCTGCTGCTGTACGACAAGCTTCTAATATTTTGCGAAAATTTTCAATAACTTTCTGGCATAACTGCGGTTCAGTTACTTGAAAACAGTCAATAATGTTCTCCTTTATGTCATCAATTGTTTGCGGATCGTTGGCATAGACTTTTTCCGTCAAATAGCTTCATAGGAAAAAATCTAGAGGTGTTAGATCGCAAGATCTAGAGGGCCAATTAATGTTTTCTCTGCGAGCAATTATTCGATTATCAAATTTCTTTTTCAAAAGATTGATTGTTTGTGCTACTGAATGCATGTTGCACCGTCCTGCTGGAATTACATATTCTGCATTTCCATTGTCATCTTCAAAAAAGTATGGACCAATCACTCCACCAGCCTAAAAATCACACAAAACAGTTGCTTTTTGTGGATTCATCGGTCTTTCCATTATTTCTCGTGGATTTGCTTCACCCCAGATTCTACAATTTTGCTTCTTAACAAATCTATCCAAATCAAAATGTGCTTCATGGCTGAAGATGATTTTGTTGAAAATAGTTCTTGTTCGTCTGTAAAAATCTGTGAAACTCAAAAGAAACAAAATACAATTTCTCTTTATCTCATAAATTTACAAACTATTCTCAACATGCTGCTTCTTAAACTTGAGAATTGGTTCCCATGGTTCTCTAAATCAAATTATCAATATTTTAAACCACTAACACGATTTACTACATTTTTAATTTAAGTATGAATATGATAAAGAAATAATATAAAAGAAATTGTTATTGATCTTAATATTAATTTATAACCTACCCTAAATAATAAAGAATCAATGACAGTGACCTACGAACATCGATTAATTTTGGAAGTACCCATTCGTCATGTTCTTGATAGGATTGTACAACAAAAATTCTCCATCCCATTTTATAATTATGACTTACATATTTCTCCAGAGATATATTATTAGTGCAAAACAAATAAATTATTAATTAGTATATTTAAAATATAGGTAAAAATAATACATATGTATATGTTTTTTTTATTGTAACGATATAATTTAAAACACATTGCGGCAACCAACATTGCACTTTTATGTGTCTTATGACTTCTCGCATACCTTCAGACCTCGTACAGATATTCAGGAATCATTCGGCGACCGGTTTCGTCATCACTTGCAACTTTTCTAAGTTGTATCCAGCTTTACAACTTCCGGTTAGTACCAATTAAGCTTCAGCGCAGACACGACAACTGTTTTACAACTTCAGTTGAAAAATAGTTGCATTTGGAACTACGTACGTAATGTTAGTACGCAGTGTTAGCACAACCAACTGTCGAGATCGCTGATTTACGGATAATTTTGTAAACCGAGTTTAGTTTCAAGTGCAACTGGTTTGCAACTGAAGTTGCAAATCAGTTGCCCCGTCTAGGCAGGACCTAAGATAAAGTAACGAAGTAACGGTTAGCTGATGTAGCCGGTATTCCTTTGTTTCGTATCTTTTCAAGTAATGTGTAGTTTGTAACAAATGAATACTTTTCTCCATCACTACAATGCTATATTTGTATATTCACAAAAAATGAAAAACATTTTCTGACTCAAGTTTATGTGTAAAATTAAGTTATTCGGTTAAAGAAAACTATAATACATGAACCATTAAGTTTTTCTATTCTTAAACAGATGTAAACACGCGTGTCATTAAAATATTTATATGTGAAACCCCGGTAAAGTGCATTTCTTTGAGCGCATATCCGCTACTTTAAGCGTATCTATTACGTTCCATTTGAATTAATGACTGTTAGTTCAACAAGTTCCAATTGAGTTTAATACAATTATTTAATTGTAATTTAATGTTGGATTTTTTGTTTTGTTTAATTAAGGATGTCGATATTACAGTAAACATATTTAGTATGCTAATTGTTACCATTAAACATAATTAATTTTCGTTTCAATTAAAGTAATTGTATTGACAAATTGAAAGTCTTCCTGACTTTATTTATACGTCGATTATAACTATTTAATTAGCTTACTCCATAAACACTTTCATGTATAATATTATTTTTGAATTAATATTTATCATTTCGTTGTAGGTTTTCATTCATGTACATTATTTTGATTTTTACAGTTCAACGGTTATTTTTAATCAATTTAGCAAATGATGATGCAGAAAAACCGTTATGTAATTTTAGAAATTGTACTCTCTCAAGGTAAACTACAATTGCGGTACTTCACGAACTTAAAAAATACCATCCGATAGTTTTTGTTGAAATTTTGAAGGACGACTATTTACTACGTGTAAATTAATTTATATTATTTCAAAGTACCTCTTAGTTATTTTTTTCATCTGTCTTTCTGATGCCTGTATATCCGGAACAATTTTCGAGAAACAGGCAGTGAGTTTGTGAAGACTTACCCCTGCAGGTAGTTTACAAATCAATGAGTGTTATAGAGTACTTCCATTCTCGAAAATTTTTGTTTTGGGAAAAGAATAAACACCGTAATTTCGCAGTGAAAATATACATAGTTTGCAGATACGCCAGAAATAGTATATTAGGCTGCCGATACACACGTCTCTCGTCCGCAAGATGCCAGCTATAATTCGGTGATACTTTACAACCTTCCACTTACATAAAAAGTGTATCGAAAGCACCATTTTTTAACACACACAAACACATTCCTATACGTCCGTCGTTGAAAATTTATTAGGATTCAATCTACCAGTGAAAAGAGCAAAGTTAAGGACATTTCAATATACAAATTTTAACGGTTGTTAGGTGTTATATCACTTAAAAACCTCCAGTAATTGAACTATGTGGTAAGCTTTCTTTCTTTCGGAATTTGCAGATTTATATTTTATTACTTTTTATTGCACTTTGAATATTTTGGCCTGACAGTTATTGAAATTTCCTACTAGGAAACGACTCGAAACCATCGATCCCTTGCATCGAGTCGCGCTTTTGTAGTTACCGACTTTTGGCGGATAGGACTGAGGGATCGAAAAATCCCTGCATGAATAAAATTAATACGGAAGGTAAGCAAAAAAGGGTACAAATTGGTCGAAATATATTTTATCCTCCCAAAATGTTTGGGTAGTTGAGGGAATAGAATGAATATATTCCTTCATAAAAAACTCATTTTAAAGAAGGGCACGAACCCAACGTGGGTGGTCATCTTTTGCGGACGACGGACGTGTGTACCAGCAGCCTTAGACTTTAATCATGACGAGCAGGACCGAGATTTCAACTTTTGGCCCGTGTAATGTATACGATTTTTCTTCATAGCTGTTCCTTTTTTTTAACTTTAAATGTTGATAAGCATGTTTTTGATGGCTGTCTCTACTAATTAAGTTCTTAAGTTAAATTATAACTCCAATGGAACATATGACGATTAAGTTAATTTTGAAATAAAATTTAAAATTTGATGAATTATAATAATTCCCTATTTAATATTCTGGCAATATAAAAGAAAATGAAATTATAGTTACATTATTTAAGTAGATATTTTTAGGGTTCCGTATGTACAATATACGGATACCCTTATAATATCATTAAGGATTTCTGCCTTTGTCACATCACAGCAATTTTCTCCTAGTACTGGGCGGAAGATGTTGAAATTTGGTATCAATGTATAGTTTGGTGACCCGATCAGGAGTACATATCGTAAATGAATTTTGAATTTTGATTTTAAGGGTACTTCTGGGGGGAAAAACTAAAAAAATTTACCGTTCCCCCCTGATCTCCGAAACTACGGAGCCGAAAATTTTTTGAAAAAAATAGGAAATATAGATCGTTGCGCGAACTTTACAGGAAAAATAAGACGAAACCATTAATAATAATTTTGAAACCAATTAGGTGTACAGGGGCTCACTTGAAATTTATAAAAAAAATTATTAGAAAACCCTCATAGAAATTTTAGGGACAAATTATTCAATTAAATGGAAAATAAAAATTCAGTTTTCAAACGTATCATGTAATATATCAGATAGAAGGCTGATTATGTGAATTACAAATATATCATATTTTTATATCATTTGTTTAAAAATATTAAACATCGACTTAATTCCCACTTTAGAAACTACACTATTTAAATTTTGAAAAATATGTTTTATTTGTATTTTTAAATAATTTGAATAACAGATTTAATAATTCATAATTTAAAACTTGACCTATTTTGCCCTTTATCTTCCATTCTATAGAGCCTCAAAATTCAGACAGTAAATTATAAAAGGCTTCCCTGGAAGTTTATTAGTAAAATAAAACTCTAATGTTAATTTTTGGGGGCCAAATTAGAAAATTAAATACATATGTATTCTTATAAAAATCAAGGGAATCCTGAAGCAGATAAAATAAAAAGTCTATGTGCGGAAAATGAATGTGTATATTTTTTATAAATTCAAAACGTTTGTCTGAAACTGGAATATTAGAATCTTGAAGGTGGTACGAAACCCTTAGTATGCGAGTCCAACTCGCACTTAACCAAATTATTTAAATATCAAAACATCCCCAGACCATTCTTCAACATAGATGCGGTATTATAGTCTAATCTAATACATATTAAAGTAAGTACCTGTTGTTGAACATACTTGAATAATGAAAAGTACCTGGGCGGCTTTCTGGGATTCGAAATTACACCAAGTTAACTATATTTCAAGGCATATTTCCGGAGATGATTACTTTTAAGAACCTTCCTCCTTACTTACCTACTAGAAAAAATTTAATTCCTATGAAATATTTATTATAATTATAGTAATACATATGTAAATTCACTAGGTAATTAAACAGCATTTTATAAATAGTAAATTGGACAGACCAACAGAGACCAACCTTCAAAAACTAAGGTTATCTTTTGGTTTTAAATTCAAAGTATTTTTTGACAATACCAAATACTAGAAAATGATTTTTTTTGCTTATGCTAATTGTAGAAAATCCGAACCTAAATCGACCTTCACCGAGCTGATAATAGAATGGAACATATTTTGTAATAAATTTATAAAATATATTAGAAATGGGTTGGCTAGAAAAATCCTGGACAGACCTCGGATCTCTCTGTCATACATTTCCACTTGCGTTAAAATTGACATCTTTAAAATTCGCAAACCCCTATTAGGACCGATTTTTTTGCAGACAACCCTATATCAACTTGTTCGCAAGAAAACAGGGCTTATATTGATATACCTGTTTATACCTGGGAACCCAGTAGTTAGTCCAGGTATAGAATAGGCAACCCAACGACTGCACATTCTATACGCTTTATACTTTTACTCAGGATAAAGTTTTCTTATTATCTTGATGATGCAACATTTACTTAAAAATCAGTTTTATAAAATCTATTTTTAATATATTTTCTAATATACTAAATTTATTAAAAAATATGTTTCATTGTATTATCAGCTCAGTGACGGTCGATTAGGTTCGGATCTTAGACTATAACATATTCATATGAAATATATGCTCTAGGATCAGTTATTACTTTGCATTACACATTACACCTTAGCTCCAGAAGAATATGCTCTAAAGTCCGATATTAAGAAATTTAACCATAGGGTATTTATTTTGAATGTTCATCTGGGATTTTCTCTCCTCGCAATGGTTTCTGAAAAATACAGTTAAGTACTTGAATATCAAGGTGTAGTATCTAAGGGCAGTTTGTGGAAACTGCCCGGAACCCTAGTTGCCCTCTTATAGAAAAAACTCTACCGCAGGATTAACTGTGAGAAAGTAGGTCTACAGATTTCTCAACTAATATTCCTGAATAATTATGTATATGTTGTGTATTTTGTGTATATTCGCTTGACTTTTTTTGGTAATATCAATTGACTGATTAATTGACTTTGAAGTTTCCTTTTTGATGTTCATTCGTCAGAAGTTGTTGCCTTGCAACCGGTATCTCTACAAAGGGTGTCCCGATTTCTCCATTATTCAACAACATGCAGACACTTTCTTTGATTTTTCTTGTTGTTGAATAATGGAGAAATCGGGACACCCTCTGTAGAGATACCGGTTGCATGACAACAACTTCTGACCAATGAACATCAAAAAGGAAACTTCAAAGTCAATTAATCAGTCAATTAACATTACCAAAAAAAGTCAAGCGAATATAGTGCAAAACATTCAAACAAACATTGTTCGACAACGATTCCTGATAAGGAATCGAAACGTCACAAAAAAACAAATAAGTACAACACAAAATACACAACATATTATACTGGAATACTAGTTGACAAATCTGTAGACCTACTTTCTCACAGTTAATCCTGCGGGAGAGTTTTTCCTATAAGAGGGCAACTAGTGTTCCGGGCAGTTTCCACAAACTGCCCTTAGATACTGCACCTTGATATTCAAGTACTTAACTTATCTGTATTTTTCAGAAACCATTGTGAGGAGAGAAAATGCCAGATGAACATTCAAAATAATCATTTACCTCCTCAATGATTTAGAAACTACTTAATAGGGTATTTACTCTAAACTCAAGGTGTTAACGGAAACTGTTTACTTTGTAACATGAATTTGGTCAGCACACAAATGTAACGGCAACTTGCGAAGTGGTAACCAAAGCTGGTAACGTTGCCTTCTTTGCAGTGACGAACGTCATCTATAAAATATCGCAAGAATTGAAATGTTTATTAGAAAGAAAAGCAAATTTAGTGCTGCTATTGGGAGTTATATTTGTTTGTTTATTACCATTTATTGTTTTATAATTATAACTGGGTCCCCGTTTTTTACACAGAAAGGTAAATATTTTGTGCACCTTTCAAGCTCAAAGAAGTGTCGGAACGACCTCTCGGAAAAAAGTTTTTCTTGCATTTGGCTACCATACTTATCTATTCCCTTATGTGGCCTACGTTAAGAAACTTTCGCTTCAAAAATTAATTTCATCGACTAACATGACAAATATTTGGTTTAACTACCTTGTTATTCATCCAAAAGTAATTTTCACATTATAAAATTCTAAGACCTCCTCCTCTGTTATAGTACTTTGAAACTGATCCATTAATGATGCTCGCTTGGAGAGATTGGAATTATTACATGATTAATTGGAGAAATTAGATTTTTTTTAAATCCCACAGTCTTGACAGTATATTACGCTATAATTAATGACTGTGTTCGGGATGTGCCGCAAAGGCTTTACGTTGACTGCGTCTCATTAATGCTCACTCACTCCGCAAACACCGTCGTCTCTATCCTTTGTTTTAGTATCCCAATGAAGTTACCAGTCATGATCGGCGACTCTTTGGGTAAAAAAAAATCGATCGAAAGGAAATTAAAGGGTACTCAAGTCATTTATTTCGGTATTCATTGCATTGGATTGATGAAACCGGGGACAGTGCAAAACTGATAAACATCATTTATTAGAAAATTACATTTAATACTCACTAATTTATTCCCAGTGTGCCGTGAGTTCTAGAGCATTGATACACGATAAGATAATTCGTGATAGATAATACAAAGCTCTCACTAAGTTCTCGAGCAATTAGACTTATAACCCGAGAATCGCTTTTAAATGCTTAAAATCTTGTAAATAAACTGCCTTATTAGCTTCAAAAACGTTTTTCTCTAAGTTTTATAAATACTAGTGATCCCCAGTGGTCGAAACTCGACCCTATTTCATGAAATTGTAAAAAGCATATTTTTATAAGAAACAGAGTTCTGGAGAAATCGTAGAAGTAGATGTAATAACCAAAAATGCTCACTCATATTGACAAATCTATTGAAATAAAAACAAAATAAAAATCTAATCAAATATCGGTATTCGAAATATTTTTGACAAATGCATGACATCCCAATTTTTTGGCTGGGACCGTTCCTGGCAAAATATTCGATATAATAATTGGAAGATTGTTCATTACAACGTAAAAGTTTTTGTCACTAGCGGTTTCAATCAAGTTCAGGAATCTAGAGGACCAACAACCCTAGGAGAACTTAAATATTTAATAGATAGATAGATAGATAGATAGATAGATAGATAGATAGATAGATAGATAGATATTCCTTTATTTATACTACAAAGCCAAGTTTGGCATAGTACAATGTCACAGAATACACAACAGAATTACACAGTTACATATTTCAAATAAATACAGATTGTTTTACCTCAGTCTTACCTTGTCGTCTGGATCATTAGAGAATTCATTTATTGAATAAAAGGCCTTATTCACTAAATAATTTGTTAAAATTTTTTTAATTTTGGCTTGAGGCAGGTTTCGAATACATTTAGGCACACTATTAAATATTTTTGTAGCCATATATGTCACATTTTTCTGAATATAACTGAAATTATATTTTTGTAGGATCAAAATAGACCTTTGTCTTGTTTCATAGCTATGACTCAACACATCTCCTTCAAGAAGATCCTTATGTTTATGGACAAACATAAAGCCATCAATAATGTACATACTAGTTAACGTCATGATTTTATTACTTATGAACACAAGCTTACAGCTATCTCTTTTTTTCATTTGAAATATACTTCTGATACATCTTTTCTGAAGTATAAATACTCTCTCAACTTCGGTGGAGTTACTCCAGAAAATTAGTCCATATCTTATTTTTGATTGGATATATGCATGATATGCTGACAGTGCTGCTTCACGGCTAATATTCTGAGCTACAGTTCTTAGTGCATAGCAATATTTAGATATACTCTGAGCCACACTCCCGACATGCACCCTCCAGTCCAGCCTTTTATCAATATTTAGCCCCAAAAAAGAAACTTGTCCTGAAGGCTGAATATCTTTATTTCTATACGAAAAAGTGAAAGTGTTGTCTTTTCGGTTACCAAATAAAATACAATGTATCTTTGACATATTTAACAAAAGGTCATGGGCCGAGAAGTACATGTCTAGAGTGTGGCACGCTCTTTGCACACTTGTCAGAAGTATATCCGAGTCTTCTTCACTATATATTAATGTTGTATCGTCTGCATACAGAACTGTGAATTCATCAGTTATATTGGTAAGTTCGTTAGTATAAATGATGTATAATAGGAACCCTAAAATCGAGCCATGGGGGACACCTCTCGTAATACAAATTTTGGTTGAGATTATCTGTCTACCATACAAGTCATATTCAAAAACCTGTTGAGTGCGATTACTTAAATATGAGTTTAATAGATGGAAAGCGTTTCCTCTAATGCCATGACTCTCTAATTTTTTACAAAGTGTTAGATGATTCACACTGTTAAAAGCTTTTGACAGGTCCATACACATACCTAAGGTAAGTTTTTTACTATTTAAAGAGTCTATAATTTTATCAGTAGCCTGATATATCGCTTGTATGGTTGACTTTTCACTACGAAATCCATTCTGATTATTCTCTACTAACGAATGCTTTTCTAAAAAATTAATTAACCTACTATAAATTGCTGTTTCAAAAATTTTATTGATATTTGAGAGTATAGATATGGGCCGGTAATTTTTTTCTTCATCTACTTTTTAAAACAGAGATTTATTATGTGGCACAAAGGTCTTGCCATAGAGTCTGCCGTTTCCTTAATAATTACAACCGGTATATTATCATCCCCTACTGTTTTTTTTTTAACTTTTTATTATTCTATATACCTCTACACAATCTGCTGGCCTTCAGCACTATTTATGAACTGTTCGTCTGACATATTTAATACATTCTCTAATGTCCACTGTCTGACAATTTTTTACACAACACCTTCGCGAAGGTTGTGATAATAATAATAATAATGAAATAATTAAATTCACATTAAAAACAGAATATTTAATATGAAATTTATTACAACGCGTCCGAAAAATCAATAATGATCTACTACACTGACTATTTTACCACTAAACAATAACAACGCTTGCATGTCACTTCCAGAAGTACATGCTCTAAGAATATGACAGCATCTAACGATCGTTCCATATATAATTACTCAATGTTTTGAGTTTTGACTGTCTGGCGGCGGCGGGACTGTCAGTTGTTTGGCGCTGACAGTATGGACCTAAATAATAAATTTTTATTATATTTTATTTAATAATGAACCAATATTCTAAATTAATATTAGCATTCTGCACTGACGGTCGTCATTAGCTACTAAACAAAAAAAAATCCAGAAAATCGGTTGAGAGGAGAAAATGATATCTAATCTTTTTGTCTTTGCCTATTTATATATAGTTTGCATGTATTCAAACTCCTTCTTTCAATATTCTTCTTTTATTGTAGTTGTTTTTCTTCACGCCCCAAACTTTTGATGATTATTTCAATATTCACTTGATGAAAATTAAGTTCTAAGACTACTTAAAAACAACAAACACTTTTTTAGATTTTCACTTTTTTATTTCTTTTAATTTGACATATGTTTCCCCAAATCTGGCTTCACCAGAAATTGGAAATACAATAAATACCAATTATATATTTCTTATAAAGAAACTTCAAGTAAGTAATAAAATTATTAAAGGTCTTACTTCTGGGGAATTTGGGAGGAAGTGGGCAGGGTGTAAGTCATCTAAATCATACCTTTATGAAACATTGTTGACAATAGATGTTAATAATATAATAGAATATTATTTAGAAATGGATGTTGAGATTAAGTAAGGGTGATGAATTCGTATCAGTTTGGTTAGGTTAGGTGTTTAATAGATTGGGAGAATTTGTTTGTTTTTGTTGATTTCGAGGGATTCAAGAAAATATATTTTTTTTACTTTTGTTTTATAAATAAAAATTTCGAATGTAATTGATTCTTTCAATTTCCTTATCAAAGTCGGTTTTGTCAAGTGATATTGTCACGAGTGTGTGTAACATACAGTGATGTGCAGCAAGATTATGTTTATGGGGTGGTGTCAACTATTGTGGATGGTAAGGGCAGAGTGTGACGGTTTATGCTATATGGAGAATGTGTCTTGCTTTTTAATTGTCAGGTCTAGAAAATTTAGTGTACCCGTAAAACACGCAAATGACATCATCGACGTATCGGTACCAATACAGGATTTTGTTGCTGAGATCGTGTTTACACAATATAAACTTACGTCGAAAGTCGTATGGTAGAGCTGTCGAATGGTTGGAGAATCGGGCCCCTGGTAACATACATACAAAAAAAAACGCCACGAATTGATAACCTCCTCCTTTTTGGAAGTCGGTTAAAAAGCAGCTATCTAAATAACGCCACATCACTAAAAAAGTAAAATATCGATTATTAGAGAATCAAAAACTATTGAAAATTCCGAAATATAATTGGATAAATCAGACAAAATCCAAAGATTAATAAAATAAAAATGTATCAGTTACCAACCTTACAAATGCATTTCAAGGATAAATGTATTAAAAAATACTAAGAAGAGCTTGTAAACTACTAAACTCAATTAATAACATTCGGAAACTGTATTTTTCTTGGTCTATGTAATCAATTTCAAATAATTATTACTCAGCATATGATTTCTATCACAGAATATATTTATTATCTCTGAGTAAGGTTCACACATCTTTATGATCCTACCAAATCAGATTTCTAGAAAAAGTTTTATCTAATCTTGTTATATCAACAGAAATTAATTAGTAGAAGAGAAGAATTAAATTAGTAATTCTGAAATTTTATAACTGTTTTCCCGGTTAACAAGTCGAACAAAATAATTGATTACTGCGAATGCAAATAATTTATTTTATATTATGGAAACGGCCTTGTTTATAATATTTAAAAGAACCAACGTGAATACATGTTTCGTATTTTAACTAATTATTTTATAATTAGATGATAATTAATTTTAATCATTAATGAACTTACGATGGTTCGTTTTCAACAGCTTTTGCCGGAAGTATGTTTTTATGAATCATTTTAATTCAAGTGGGCAATATATTTTGATGCTCTTTGAAATATTTATAATTTAGGAAACGGTATATATTAGTTTTTGATGTTCACCTGCGGGTTGGTGAGAATCTTTTTCTACTGCTGACACGACTTGATTAACTGACATCCAATTTAATTATTATAAATTTGTCCGAATTGATGCTATCGCTTCCGTAATCCAATCTAACAACTTCAGAAGTTTTAGAATATGTTCTAAATACAAAGTGGATCTAATACAACCTAAACTAACGGGTGTTTTTTTAGAGGTATAGAGCTTTAATATTCTCTTCGAGGTGTCATTGTGTTGTACGCAAGACAATATATAAATATATATATATATATATATATATATATATATATATATATATATATTGTTTCTGGTTAGGGAACCTTCATCAGTTGCGCTTCTCACAAATGAATGTCCTCTCGAACACTTCTTTATGTATTTGATACATTTCGTTAAATTTGAAGTCGCGAGATGTTAAGACCGACATCTAGGATTTTCGGGGAAACTAGCACATGAAACAGTTACATGGAACGGCTCCAGATTCGGAACCTCTCTGTGTTAGTTTCCCCGAAAATCCTAGATGTCGGTCTTAATATCTCGCGTCTTTATAGAACTTTAAGTTGACAACACTCTTTTAACCGGCGGCCATCTTGTCAACTGTCAAGTGATTTATGTTTAGTTTGGTTTGGCATTTCATCATGAATAGACTGACGCCTGAACAACGCATCCAAATTGAAAATCATGGTTCTTTTCGAAATACGTATCGCGCACTACGTCCATTTTACGGTCAACATAATCGTCCATCAGAGCAATTAATTCGATTAACTATGCAACTTTTTCGCACTACGTTGACTCTAAATGATAATACGCATCCACAGAGATGTCGTAGAGTGCGTACAGAAGAATCCATTGCAGCTGTAGAGCGTAGCGTAGAGGAAAACCCGAATCAGTTTATCCGTCATCATGTACAGGAATTAGATATGTGTCCATCCACTTTATGGAAGATTTTGCGGAAAGATATTGGTTTGGGTGCTTACAAAATTCAACTCGTGCAAGAATTGAAGCCCCACGATCAGGTGTAGCAAGGCGTACATTCAGTGAATGGGCCCAACACAAGATTGCCGTTGATCCCAATTTTCATAAGCGAATTTTGTTTAGCGATGAAGCTCATTTTTGGTTGAATGGATACGTCAATAAACAAAACTGCCGTATTTGGAGTGATGATAATCCTTAAGTTCATGTTGAGACACCGTTACATCCAGAAAAACTGACTGTTTGGTGTGCTTTATGGGCTGGTGGAATAATTGGTCCGTATTTCTTTAAAAACAATGCTGGCCAGAACGTTACAGTCAATGGTGATCACTATAGAGCGATGATTACTAACTTTTTCAATTGAACAATCGTGATGCACACGAGCTGTGGTTTCAATAAGAAGGGGCAACAAGTCACACAGTTCGTGCCACAATTGATTTATTGAAAGAAACGTTTGATAACCGCATAGTTTCACGTTTTGGACCCATGAATTGGCCTCCAAGATCGGGCGATTTAACGCCGTTTGACTATTTTCTGGGGGATACGTGAAGTGGCTAGTCTACGTCAATAAGCCCGAAACGATTGACCCCTTGGAGGGCAACATTCGCCGCGTTATTGCCGATATACGGCCACAAATGTTGGAAAAAGTTATCGAAAATTGTACCTCCAGATTAGACTATGTTCGAGCCAGCCGTGGCGGTCATATGCCAGAAGTCATATTCAAATTATAATGCCAGAAGATTATCTTTCGAATAAAGTAAATTTCACGTCAATTTAAAAAATATATCCTTGTTTTATTCCATTTCAAAGTTCCTCTAAAAAAACACCCTTTATTTTATTAAAATTCTTTGTCACTTGATTTTTTTTTCTACAGATCCCATTTCGCTGGGTATTTTTTCAGGATTTTAGTATATAACGTCTTGATCGTCATCAAGTTGCCCAATAATGTGATAGTTGAGAAATCTGAGCTATGAAGAGGATGTTCTAGTGTTTCTTAATCAGTGTATGGCATTTTCTTAACAGAGACTTTGGATAGACTTATCTATTTTTTTAAGTCCAAAACTCTCAATTTTGCTTCTTCAGAGAGCTCTCTGTATAAACACAAAGTTTTGTACCCTAACACCAAAATTTTGTTTTTGCACTCGACGCACGTTTTAACGGCGAAGCTGTCATCATCATGGAGTAAACCCGCTTTCTGTGACACACCAAAGGTTCTACACTTTTTCCAGTACGAGCAGTACACCGCATACTAGGTGTACAGGGTGGCCAAATAAGAATGGCCGCAATCCATATCTCACGAACGACTCATGGTACAGCTTTGGGGAAAAAGTATTCTAGACTAAAGTGGCTACTAGAAAAACTACAATATATTTAGAGTGTTATACGATGACCGTTAGAAGGCGTAACTGTACACCAAACGTGTAAATCGCTCATTTTCTACAAAATTTAACTAATTAAAGTATTCCAAAAACTAGAAAATCTTAATTTTAGAAACATTCCACATACTTTTTAGTAGAAATATTTGGTTCTATATTATCAAGTAAACGGTAAGGATGAGTGGGAAACTTGTTGAAAACAAACGCTCGTCATTCTGGTTTGGCCTAACCGATTTTTCCAAACTTGAGCTTTTTGAAATTGGCTTTTCTCCACTAATCTATCGACTATATATTATAACAATTCCAATGAAAAACCTCGGGGAATCAAAATGCGAATGAAGTAATATTTGATTTGCTCCCAGAAATCAAAAGGACGGGAACTTTTTCGTTCAGTTCAGTGACCCCGGTTTTTACTGTGGCTACCTCACTGTACCGAAAGACCCATTTCCGGGGATAAAAGTTTTCATACAAGGTTTGAAATCGACCTTTAATTGTCTATAAACGTTAAGGTTTAATATAATGTCACCATCAGATAGCTGAGAAAATTCCTACGAATTTCATTCCATACCACTTTTCCGAAAAATGCATGCTGAAGAGCATTCGACCACTACTGATAGTTTGGCCTTGAGAGATCACTCAAGATCAACATGGGACTCACTCCATTTCCCCAAAAATGCACACTTGAAGAGCTTTGCAATCCTTCTGATAATTTTTGCACACTCTATATTACTGTCGCATAATTTTCTCAAAATAAATTACTTGCTCTCCGGATAAAATCATGTTTGTCGATTATTATAAATCACATGCCGGTGAGACATCAAACCTTCTCTGCTCAAGGAAAAAAGAACCCAAGAAGACAGAGACAGGTTAGGTCGAGATTTCCAAACTATGTATAGTGGAATTCACAAAATCGACGACAAGACAAAGAAGATATTACTTGAAGAATCACGCACTAAATTCAAAGGTGTTTGTATATTGTTTCACAATGAAGAAATAAGTCGCCGTCCATAGAGATAGAAGTAAACTGAACATCAAAAAGGAAACTTCAAAATCAATTACTCAAGAACAATTGCGAAAATGTTACGCGAACTAAGTTCTACCCCAAAAATTCTGAAAGAAAAACAATTCGACTTCTACTTCCTTAAAGCATATACTTCTGGAGGTAGCCTGCATTGTATAAATATCGTGCCAGAGTCTAGAAACAGAGCAATAGAGAGCAATTGGGAGGTGCAGCGAATAAACTACATACTGCATGCAATGGGGTGAAATAGCCCATTGTACTCTCTATTGCCCTCTCTTTCTAGTCTTGACCTGATATTTGTCCATTGCAGGGTATCTCCAAAAGTACAAGCTCTATGTTTGACAAATTCATAGACCTACTTTCTCCCAGTTAATCTTGCACGCAAGGTTTTCTATAAAAAGGCGACAAGTGTTCTGGGCAATTTCTACAGATTGCCCTTACTACACTGTTTTTCTAAAATGAAAGAAAACCTAAATAAACAATCAAAATTTTATTTATATCTAACAGAGTGAATACTGTTGTAAATATACAGTGAGGACGCGTGGGTTGGAATAAATTCAGAACTGATTTTTTGGAAAAACGCACGGAAAGGTTTTTTTTTTGATAAACTAATTTATACAGGGTGAGCCAGAAATCAATTGCGACCATCAACTTCATTACAAATGGAAACATTTGTTTTTTATTTTATTTTTGAATTCTGCATTGAATTCTAGGTATTTTTCATGTACAATGTTCTATATAGAAAATTAACAGTTATTAAAAAAAATTCTTTCTAAACTTCTTAAGTTTAGAAAGAATTTTTTTACAATGGTACAAATAAGGTGTTTGTTGGTTTGAACCTATTTATTTACGTCTGGTTTTTATGATTGTTGACGGTATTTTAGTCGCATGAATGGAAACCCTTTTTTTAATGCTGGAGATTTTAACATTTAAATATTTCCATAGAAACTGAACTATAATTGTATTTCAGATAAGTAGTTGTCAAGTGCAATTGCAAAGTTTCAAAACATGGCTCGTTAAACTGAAAAGCAGAGAATACTCGTAGAAATTTTGACGATGGTAGGATATGGCGACAGGACTCGAACACAAGCTGCTGAAGTATGCGAATTGTTTCATATGAAGTACCCGGAGTGGCCTATTACACGATCAGTAGTTGGTAAAATATAAAAAAAGTTTCTAGAATTTGGCTACGTAAGAGACAATTACAAAACCAAACATCTTCCAGAAGATACACAATTAAAGGTTTTGCTGGATTTAAAAGAAAATTCTCACAAAGAGCCAAATAGACAAATAGCCGCAGAACAGTCAATAAATCTTTTGTTCTAGAATGCTGGCATAGAAATTATGGCACCCATACAAAGTTCATTTAGTTCAGGAACTTACTGAAGATGATTTGGCCGGAGAGTAGAATTTTGCGACATAATGATGGATAGATGCAATGCCAACCTCCACTTTTTAAGTAAGAAAGTTTTTTCCGACGAGGCAACATTTTGTTTAAATAGTTCAATAAATAAACAGACAAAATTTTCGATATTGGGCATCAGAAAACACACATTGGATTAAGGAAAATCATGCCCAGTTTTCCAAGAAAGTTAACGTATGGGCTGGAATTGTGAGTATTTCAATTGTGCGTCCTTTTTTTATTGAGGGAACGCTTAACTCGGAAAAGTATTTAGACCTATTACAAAATGACATAATACCCTGTTTAACAAGAACTTTACCAGAATGGTGTAAACCGCAATTCGGTATGGTTTCAACAGGATGGAGCGCGCCTGCATCATTCGTCAACAGTGCGCGATTATCTTGACAACATTTTCCCAAATAGATGTATAGGAAGGAGAGGTAATATCAAATGTCCAGCTAGGTCTCCAGATCTAAGCCCGTTAGATTTTTATCTTTGGAGTTCTACTTCAATAAGCCGGAAAATATCGAGGAATTAAAGAATAGAATTAGGACCGAAATACAAGGAATCCTGCCACAAACGCTAAATGAAGTGTTACGAGATTTGAAAACCGTCTTAGGTATTGTCAGGATTTAATAACTGTTAATTTTCGGTATAAGACATTGTACATGAAAAATACTTAGAATTCTATGCACAATTAAAAAATAAAATAAAAAAACAAAGTTTCCATTTCAAAAAATGAAGTTGATGGTCGCTATTTATTTCTGGCCTACCCTATATAAATGAGGTTATCATCAATCCAAAAAAACCGACGTGTCCGAACGTTTTTCCAAAAAAACAATACCTAAATTTTAAATGAATTTGTTCCAACCGACGCGTCGTCGCTGTATGTTCAATTAGCTAGCATCGGTCTCTCTGTATTTTTATATAACTATTTAACTAATTAGTTTCTTTATATCGATAATATATAGGAAGTGTTTATTAAGAATAACGCTAAGCTGTATATATAGCAATTCACCACAAGTGTTTGCAAACAAGTCGATAAATGACTTTCTTCCTGTACGAAATCGTTTCAAAATACCTAAACTACATTTCTCAATCACAGTTTGAGTTTTTAGTATATTTTCCTTCAAATAATATATTAAATTCAATTGTATTCAGCAATATTTGTGTTTATAGAACACTTCCACTACTGCATTCTTAAAGTCTATATGTTCCTTAATTTAATACTAAGTACATAAAAATAAAATTTCGTTCTAAAACTGTAATTTCCAAATGTAACTACCGAAAAGTGTCCTAAACCCATTTCCAGTACACTATACAATTATGATGAGCAGCATTTCTGGCTCTTAAAATAAATGCTGTCTCATATAATTTCTGTTTTAGTCATTTTATTTTGTAAGCCTGCCCAAGCTTTAATCTCGCGTTTATAGCATGTGACAGTTTGAAATAATGAGGTTTTTATATCGTTTTACAAGCAGGATATTGCAATATGGGGGCAATTAGGAGTCCATGAGCCGTTCAGTAGCAACATTTGTATCTTTTGAGTTTGTAAATTATCTGCCGTAGATGTGTATTAATAAATACATAACAGCCGAACAGATGAAACTTGGTAGTCATTTGGAGGTAGCCTACTAAACGAATGGAATGTAATAATTAATATAACTGAATAGTAAAGAACAAATAATGTGCATTGCACCTGTTGAATCGTATCCAAAAATTTCGAAAAAAAAACTTTGAGACCATTTGTAATTAACTCTAATGAGTTTGCATTGAATATTGCTTGTTTAGTTTTCAACTTGAATAAATAAATGTTTGATATAATGATGTTAACATCTCATTGTTCTGTACAGTTAATCTGGATTTAAATAATTTTTGTCTTTTAACGGAACAACCGACAATTAGGAGTATAGAGATATTACTTTATAATAATAGCAGTAATAATAATAAAGCAGGCTCAACGTATTGACCACTTGACTATGAAAAAGGAACAGCAGAGTTTTATAGAAGGGTACGACGACTGTTGAAAACCAAACTAAACAGTAAAAAATCTGTTTCAGGCTATTAACACCTATGTATTTTCAGTGCTCAGTTACTCTTTCGGTATAGTTAATTGGTGCAAGACTGATATTGAAAAATTACAACGAAAAGTTAGAGTTTTACTAACAAAAGCTCAAGATCACCAACCAAAGAGCTCTGTTGAACGTACAACTTTGCCACGGTATGAAGGAGGAAGAGGATTGGCAGATCTAAGCAAACTATTTTCTGATCTACACAGAGTCATGTGCCAGGTTGATGACTCAACACCACTGCGATTGACACAACAACACGTCCAATTACACCACCAGACCACTGATCAGAAACTGCTGGAATGGAAAGAGAAGCCCCTTCATGGAAGAGATATAAATGAAGTCAACCAAGATTATGTCGACAGTGCAGCGTCGAACTACTGGTTGATCTCTGGTCATATGTTTCCTGAAACGGAAGGCTTTATATTGGCAATCCATGATCAAGTAATCCCAACTAAGAACTATCTAAAGTACATCGTTAAAGACCCTTCTATTAACAACGACAGATGCAGGTTCGGTTGCTAAACATCTGAGTCTATGCAGCATATCACAGGAGGTTGTCAAGCGTTCGCTGCAACTGAACACAAAGAACAACACGATGCTGTGGCTAAAATACTGCACCAGGAACTAGCACTGAAACTTGAACTATCACAGTCGTTAAGATTACCATACTATAAATACAAATCAGAATCTGTTTTAGAAAATAACAACTACAAGCTGTACTGGAAACGCACGATACTGACTGATAGGACTGTTGCTCACAATAGACCAGATATAGTTTTGGTAGATAAAGTCGCTCGGAAAACAACTTTAATTGACATAGCAATTCCTAACAACAATAATATTAATGTCAAGCAGGCTGAGAAAATAACCAGATATAGAGATATGGAATTTCAAATAAAGACTCAGTGGGACATGAACAACACACAAACTGTACCAATTGTTATGTCAACGACAGAACTAGTCCCAAAACATCTATTAAAAAATTTAAAATACCTAGGTCTGGACGAACATCTTTACAGACAAATGCTAAAAGCCGTCATGTTAGGAACAGCCCGGACGGTCAGGAAATTCATGGGAAACTGCCGCCACGACTCCAACCACGGACCTGAAAACCTGGCAGGGGCTCCCACAGAGCTAAACCCTTTTGATATCTAGGATATCTGGGGTTTAGTGAATTTTCTCCTAAAGGCACTCTTAGCGTGCCTTAGAGGGAGGGTGGTGCCATACATTGTATGGTCAAGTCGGGCAGTAATAATAACTAAGTAAATACATGTATTGAGAACTTTTTAGAATATGTCATATCCACCTGGCAAACTAAACTCTTTCTGATTGAAGTGGATCGTTCGATAGACGTTAACCTTATTCCAATCGGAAGAGGTATTTTCCAGGGAAGCTCTATTAGCCTGCTGTGGTTTTGCCTCTTTCACACAAACTGATCTCTGCTAACTTTGGGTTCATTCTCAAACACAATAACGTACAAGCATTTCTCATATATGGGCGACTTAAATAATGATTTAGTTAATGGCAATTCCAAAACGACAGCTGCATAATATGATTAAAGAAGGAAAATGCTTCTCTACTGATATCCAGATGCAATTTGACCTAGACAAATGCAGAATTATTATACAACAGCCAAATACAGTAGGGGCCCTACGAAATGAGAGATGGCACGAATTGATCACTCCTCCATGAACAAGAACCTAACAGCAGAGTTTCACAAAATGGAAAGACGACTGTTAAAGACCAAACTTAGCAGTAAAAATCTATACCAAGCTATTAACACCTACGGGCTTCTGTGCTCAGATACTCTTTCGGTATAGTTAACTGGTGCAATACTGACATTGACAACGGAAAAATCGGTTCTACCAACAAAAGCTCAAAATCACCATCCAAAGTACTCTGTCGAACGTACAAGATTGCCACAGGGTATGCAGCCAGAATTGAGAGATCCCATAGAATTGTATCAGTGGTAATTACTTTAAATCTATGGAGCGACTACACATAGTATAAAAAGCAAAGTTGGGCGCGAACAAAATAGTAGAAGTACCACAGATTTCGAAAATCTCAAGAACGAAACTAGAAAATAAAACAGGGAGTACTTTAGCAGAAGCAGCTATATAAAATCTGATCGAGTTCAAAACGTTTCTTAAAAGAGACAATTATTTTGGCATACGGTGGAATAAATATTGTTTACCAACTCTTCAGCAATTAAGCACTTCAAATAAGTTGGGTATCGTTTTAGAATCTCTCGCTCCCCAGTTTCCATAGTTTGTTTGTTCTCGTCACCATTGCTTCTAAGACATTGTTTTTCCAATATATATTGGGTCTATGTGAATCACATTTTCATATTCACTTTAGCCATATCGTATTTGAATTACCATAGTGAGCATTTTTTCTCTACTTTGTCGATGGTTGTGCTTTCTACCTGATCTCTCTGATTCTATCATTTTTATAATGATCAAGCCTTCAGATGCAGCAATTCCTTCTCAAAAAATCCATCTCTACCGCCAACAAGCGGTCTGGTTGCCTTTGTTGTTTTGAACTTTTTCGTCGTTTTTAGTAACTTTCAAGCCCTGGTATTTTCTGATCTTTTTTCAGTTTCTTCACCAGTTCCGTGCCAAGCTTTATTCTTAGCTTTGGTCTATATTCTCATCAATCACTGTCTGACCTGATGTTTAACCATTTGTTGCATGTTTTTCTTAGTTTCCACTTAATCTTACACTGTATCATTCCGCCATGCACTAGATTTTCTGTTTATTTTTTGAAATTGTTTTTCTCCAAGCGTCTTGCAAGTGACATTTTTGTCTGTTTCATACGCACATTTACAGCGGAATCTTCAACAGCAGCAAGTTGCCGTGCTGGTCTTAGTTGATATTACAAGACTTTCTGTTCTGTTCTGAATATTACTGACTTTTCGAGTTTTGTTAGCATTTTGCGCCTCTATGTTTTCAATAATATTAGAAAAAAATGGTCTGTTTCAAACTCGGCTCTTCTCATAGCTTTAATCTCTTGGACTATTAGGTTGATAGTAAAGTCGATAATGGATATAACGCTGGGCATAGTTTGGTACATGAATATTGGACGTCCCAATGTTTGAACTAGCCATGTCGTATTTTTATTTCATTTTGCTGGCAAAATTTTATCAATCTGTCGCCGTTATTATGTAGATTGTTTTCTTCATATTGTGCCAATATAGCGTTGTTGGTTTTTGCAGAGAGTTTTTGCATTTAAAGCAGCTTTGCTAGATATGTACTTTTCGCTAATGCATTGCTAACTTGTTACAGACGAATGTTTTTCATGACCACTGGCTGTGGACCTACTGAACTATTACCACCTTGAGAAGTTAAAAGTCTGTATAATGTGATTGATCTGCTGATAGAATTAACCATGTTTAATTCTTGTCCTTGAAAGGAAAGTCATTTTATTGTGTGTCCAAAACCTCGGCCTTATAGTAAAAACATTTGTTGATCAGCTGCAGGTTTCATGTTAAGTGGAAGTTTCGGAGCTTTATTCGTTATTTTCAATGGTCTCAGTGGTGGTAATGGTTTACGGTTTCATCTTTGTAGCAGTTTCTTCCCTTATGATTTAGGAATGTTCCATTTATCATCCACATTAAATTTCTTCCTGCTCAGCTTATTCTACAACTGTTAGGGTTTCGCCAACCACATCAGTCTCTTCATCTCTTTCATTGTTGTTCAATGTTAACTCTTGAGAAAGTTTAGTCAATATTTGGAAATTTGTGCCACTAAAACTTTGTAAGTTCCCTTCATTGAGTGCAGCATTTTCTATTGTAAGACCATTTACTCATGTTCAGGTTCTTCTGTAGAATCTACATACAAGTAGGAAAATTAAATAATAAATGCATTAATTATTAATGCATTTATGATTATATATATTATAAATGCATTCAAATTATTTCATACTAAAACAAATACTCTTCCATATTATTTGTTTTGTGGAATGAAAACAGTGTATACTGTTCTACTAAATTTGAAATAATTAACTGTAATTCATTAAAATTTAGATATCAAACCCCTTTCTTAAACTACTAAAGCATTATACATCTATAAAATCCACGTTTCAAGAGTAATAAATTGTTTTTACGCCATACTGTCGGCAACATGAGCTTAAAACAAGTCTAACACACCTTTATACTATAAAGCTTCAAATAGCTAACGATAAAGAATATAACTTCTATACTATATCGAGGCGAAACTCATGAAATATTACACCTAGAACAAACTCATCTGCATACGAGAGAAACAGCTGCTTAAAGACTCATCTGATTTTAATTGAAAGGTTTCAAGCATTTCGTTTGTTAGATCTGACTGAATGAATGAACAGCTTATAGTCTTGAACGGAAATCGTTTCAGGCGCAACCAATTAAAATGTTAATGGGTTTAATTACATCAACACCAATATTTCAATTTTCAGTATTAATTCCGTTTGTTGAGATGGATAAATAATTTGTCATTCAAAGAAAACAAGCGGATAAGTGCACTGATGATAATTATTTATATTTGAACTCACGTGTAACGGTCATTTCCGTTAACAAAAGCTGTAACTTCATCTGAATACCGAATCTGTATTTCTGGAGAATCTTGGTTAGATAATATTGGTATACAAAACTTTTTTTTCCTCATACGAAAATATATATCTAATTTTAATAGTAATAGCTGTAAATATTCCTAAAATTTATTCATTAGAACATATACAACATTCTAAAATAACTAATTTAAAACACAATCTCTTGTTTTTTTTTTGCTAAAACCATACATTTTTCAATTTGAACAGTCGTATTATTTACGCAAAGCTGATAACATGGGATAGATTGAATCTCAAGATTTGACTTGGCTAGTTTGCGTATACAAGTTATCTTATATTTGGATCATCAATTTATCTTCTTTATATTTACTGTTTTTATGTATCCCCAAAATATCTTACTCTTCTAAAAATTAGGTTCGTCAATAAAAATTATTTTATGATATTCTATGATATTTATGACATTGTTAACATATATAAATATTTTTTGGAATTTTTTGAAATTTTTAATATTTTTAACATTACTTAATTTTTGACATTTTATAATTTTTTGATTTTATTACATTTTAGACATTTTTTGACAATTTTGATACTTTATGATATTTTTGTCGTTTTTAATATTTATGACAATTTTTACGTTTTTGGTATTTTTTTAATTTTCGCCATTCTTTGACGTTTAGAATGTTCCTTAGAATTCCTAATGTTTTTTGACATTTTTGGCATTTTTTAACATTTTTTGGTAGTTTTGATATTATTTAACGATTTTTTACATTTTTGACATTTATGGTATTTTTTTGTATATTGGACAGATTCAAACGTTTTTGACAATTTTTAGCAATTTTCATGTTTTTTACATTTTTCACCTTTTTGACATTTTTTGATATCTTGACTTTTTTTGGACTTTATAACTATTTTGAGTATTTCATATTGTTGTCGTTTTTTGATATTTCTAACATTTTGAACTTTTTGGGATTTTTCTACATATTTTTAAATTTTCGACATTTTCTACGGTTTTTTAACATCTTTGGTACTTTTTCGATATTTTCAGGTCCTTACTTTTTGACGTTTTCGGAAATTCTTTATTACTATATGACATTTTTGATATTTTTGGTGTTTTGTGACATTTGGGAGCTTTTTGACATCATTAACGGTTTTTAAAATTCCCTACAGTTTACGACTTTTTGATATTTTTCGTCAGTTTTTGATATTATTTAACAATGTTTGACATTTTTCACATTTTTGGCACTTTTTAGCAATTTTGATGTTTTTTACATTTTTCACCTATTTGACATTTTTTGATGTCTTAACTTTTTTGGACATTATAGATATTTTAGATATTTCATATTGTTGTCGTTTTTTATATTTATAACAATTTGGTCTTTTTGGGAATTTTTCTACGTATTTTTAAAATTCCGACATTTTCTCCGTTTTTTAACATTTTTTGATACTATATGACATTTTTGACATTTTTTGGTATTTTATGACATTTGGGAGCTTTTTGACATCAACAACTGTTTTTAAAATTCCCTACAGTTTATGACTTTTGGATATTTTCCTACAGCTTTTGCTATGTTTGATCTTATTTGATAATTTTTGACATTCATGACATTTTTAGGTATAGTTGACAGACTGACATTTTTAACACTTATTAGCATTTTGGATGTTTTTTACATTTGTTAGTACTTTATGATATTTTTTGATATATAGGACATTTTAAAACATTTATGAAAAAAAATGTTGGAAACCCATATGAATTTTCAGGAAGTCGTGAAATTTGACGATTATAATAAAATAACTATCATAGAAAAAAAAACAAGTTGTACAAATCCAATGGAATGACCACTGAGTCCAATAGTCAAAATTAAATAATAATATTTTCCTCGGATAGCTGATATGTATACAATTGCGTAATAAATGTGTATAAAATCAATGAGTCGGACTGTCCTACAAATTTGGTGGTACTTTTGTCCAGTTCTCCTGAAGTGGCCAAGGACACTTCAACCATCGGATGTGTAGTACATTTCCGTAATTTCAAGAATTCCAGAAAATTTCAGAAGCGTTTTACGAAATTTTCGCAAAGAAAAAACAGGTGTCGTGTTTTATTGAGGTTTTTATGCCAACATATTTTCTGCCCAATAAATGAACGCGAACCAATTTCATTTTTAACGAACTTCCAAAAAGAGGATGTTCTCAATTCATCCCGTTTTTTTTTATGTATGTATGTTACCTGGTTTCTTCTGTGGCGAACCGTTTTGAATGAGTATAGTATTGTTTAATAAAGTATATATCCGGATTTTTAAAACCTCAAATTTGGGAAAATAATTTTATTGGTAAAGTGATGAAAATTGTAAAGGAACACATGCATTCATGGAAGTCGACCAATATCCCTAACATATTGGTCGATTTTTCGAAAACACCTTATGGACGTGTATAGTTTTATAACGTTTAATCTATTAAGGAAGATCCCTAGAAAATTTCCATATTCTTATAAAAAATTTCATCGAAGTGACTTAACGGACATTTCCTCATAAACATTTTAATTTCAACGTAATAGTGCGGGAATTGTAGGCACTGGAAGTTTTAATTGCGAATTTGAAAATTTTCTGTGTACATCTCAAGCATATAGGTAGTAAAGTATAATATTTTCGGCTCCTTAAATCAATGAGTACCAAGCACGTTTTGTTTGTGTACCAGGCAAATACCCATTTAAATGAAAATTTTACCATTTTTCAAAGACGGTGCTTTCGGTGTCACATTCTCCCGGCCTAATAGAAAATTCAGTGGCAACACATGTCAAACTCTAAACTGCTATTTGGTGCGTTTGTACAGAGGGTGTTTAGTTATAGCCAAACAACAACAAAATCACAAAGTAAAGTGATAAAAGGAGTTGCATTTATATGATGATTGAAATATAGGACGGAGTAGAATGATAGTGGTCCATAGGCAGCCGTATATACAGGATGGTTGGAATATAGGGTGGAGTGGATTTTTGGTGGTATAAAAATGTTGGAAACATGAGGAAGTAAAATTATATAGGGTGATTAAGAACTGTTATATGATGTGGACGTAAACAAATCATACACAGAATGGTTGAAATATATGCTGGAGTTATACAGGGTGATTAAATAATTAGTTATTTCATAGCTCATAAGAAGTTGCGTAAAGTTTGGAGAGGAATAAATATTACACAGGGCGATAATATAAAATGTTAAAAAAATAAAATAATTTATGGGGTAGCCCACAAGGGGTTATATACGATGGTTGAAAAATAGGACGTATTTGACTCCGTAAATATGGGATGGATTCTACTCCGCCTTATAATTTACAGAAGGTAGCACAAATCTATGCTTGTCCGTGGGCAGTTGCATGTACAGGATGGTTGGTACATAGGGTGGAGTGGAATTATGTATAGTTATACAGGGTTGTCAAAAAAAGTTGAAAAAAGTTTACATGGCGTGGTCCATAAGGCATAAATATGTTTTGGGCTTATTAAGTCAACGCGTACTAGTACATTTTGTTCGTAAACATTTACCTGTCAAGCAATTTAAATGATGTTTCCTGATCATGTCTATTGAAGTTATGCATATAAAATAACAAATAAAGAATGCAAACTATCTGAGTTCAAAAACTAAAAAGTTGAAAATGAAATATTAAAAAAATATATATAACCGAATTCCACCTATAAAATGCTGAAAATAATTATAACAAAATACAACTCTAACAAATAAATAACACATTCAATGTTGTTAGGTACCTACCCAGAGAGTAAACAATGTAAACTTTAAAAGGTGTTGATTCTGTACAAATTAATTACCTGCCAATCTAGTATATTTTTGAAGTCGGTGCCAAGCAACAATTAAGTTTGATGCAGTAATAGATAAGTACGCAATGCAGGATTTTAGATTTTTTTGGCACCGACTTCAATAATATACTAGATTAGTAGAATTTGTATACAATGAGCACCTTTTAATGTTTACATTTTTTACTTTCTGGATGTGTTATTTATGTGCTAGAGTTGTGTTTTTTATAATTATTTTTAGCTTTTTAGTTATAGGTGGAAGTCGGTTACGTTTTTTTTTAATGTTTTATGTTGGCACAAAAACTCTCTGTTTACATGAAAATTTTTCAATTCTGCGATATGAAAAAGTTGCAGAAAATCCACTTTTTATATGATTTTGTAAAGGCTGCAGCTTCAGCTGAAGGGGTTGTGAACACAAAAATATCTAAATTCTCCCCTCCCCCCCGAAACATCGCTGTATAAGAATGTTATAAAACAATTTTTCTACCTAGTAGCTTTCTTGGAATTCGTTTGTGAGCATATACGTTACATGAAATTGTATAAAATAAGGTAGGGATTTAGTACTTATGAAAGCGCGTTATTAAAGGTACATAAATGACAAATTGGTTATGAAACTTTATTACTATTGGGCAATCGTAATAACGGTCACGATGAAATAATGAGTCTCTTAAAGTTAAGTTACTTTTGCAATCAAAATGCCGGGGGAAAATATCAAAGGGAATTTAATGACTATTTTATGACTTATTCACACCTTACAACATAATTACAGCGAAATAACTTAATTGCTTAGTATCATTCCTAGAGTCAGTGTAAATCCTAGAAAGACAGATTGATTATTATTATTAATTGACTGCATGAACTTCCACAATTTAGTAATTACATTGTCTTCAAGTTGTTTATTTTCATTATTATTATTTGTTATAGAATGTCATTAAAAATAACTTCTTTATGAGCTCTATACAGAATTCATTCTACTTCTTAAAGACTTTATTTTGACACTTACTTGGACGTCCAGATTCTAAACATGAACTCTTTAAGAATTAATAATTATCTCGCTAGGAGGATGTAGTTTATAGATTTTACAGTTTTTCTGTAAAGCTCTAAAAGGCAGGAAGAAATTAAAATATTGGTCTTTGGTTTCGTTTGCCACATCTAGTCCAAATATTAACTTTAATTAAAAGTTGGATGTTATTTAATGTACTTACTTTATACAGGGTGTCCTAACGAAAACAAGCCACATGGACAATTTCCCAAAATACTCATTATTTTGATAATTGCAAAAATACTTCAAAAGATTTAAGAAGAGGGACATGTTTGGCCATACTAATTAAATTTTACCCTAACGCTACTTAATTTTTCTTAATTGGAACAGTGTGTCGTTTTGTAAATCTATCAACATTTAAGGAATTAGCGAATTAAAATGTGATTCCTGGATATTTTTTTGATCCGATGTCATTGACGAATAATAATTAAAATAGATAATCCGCTTATATAAATAATTTTTGCTATTACGACAAAGAAAATGAAACTGTCAATGGATGGATCATGTATAGCCTGTTTGACGAAAAGAACTATTTCGACGTGTAATTTTTTAGGTACGCCACTGTGTATCATATAACTATTCCCTATAACAGAAAATCTAATAGCTTGTTCCGCAACAATTTTTTTTTTGCTAGAAAATGTCTTAGATCTTTCTATAGTCGATTCAGTGTAGTTAAGTCTTACTTCGTTTTTTTTTCCGGACGAAATGGTTTACATATTAGCGGAAAAAATTGGAATTATTGATCTTTATTTTCACAGCAATATTTGTGCTAGAGAAACTACTCGTGATTTCAATGAGAAATCTAGAAAGGCTCGTAAGGCATAAATACTGTTATAAAATTTATCTACGCCGTCTCTGACTAAAGCAACGTAAAGCATTATTCATCCCAATTAAACATCAATCGCTGGGATAGTAAAAACAAGAGAACTGGAATTTTCGAATGGGGCAAACACTGCTTATCTGGACGCTGTGTATTGTATTTAGTGGACTTACTCCAAATGTTTTTTTCCAATGTAGTTGGAGACCATTTCGAACATTTGTTATAATAAATTGATTTCAATTCCTTTGCCAGTTTCATTTTCCTTTTCCAAAATCAAGAGGGTTTTAGTAAATATTCCAGGTGAATTGTTTTCGTTGGGAAACCCTGTATATTAAATATAATGTAACAAATGTTATACAATATTCGACAGCATTTATACGCGAGATTACGTTAATAAAAATTTCAACACTACCCGATCATTCGATTTAAAGAGTCTCGTCAAGTTTGTAGGAAATTTGATTTGTAGACAGTCAACTCAATCTATAAATATTGAATTACAGTGGTGTGCCTTACCGAAAGTTATTATCGTTTTTTTGACTTGACAGGTTTATTGAGAAACCTGTTGTCTGTCAATCAATCACATTAATTAAATTTATTATGACGCATAGGATTATAATTCTCATTCAGTTATAATCCTTAGAGATTACTCATAAATCTGTGTTTTTTTTCTATATGTGCTAATTATTGTTATTTGTTACAGTGGATTCAAATGGCGAACCTCCCAAATTAAAGTGTAATCTTAGAAAACATAAGCCAAACAGAAAACCTAGGACACCTTTCACAACACAGCAACTATTAGCATTAGAAAAGAAATTTAGAGACAAACAGTACCTTAGCATAGCAGAAAGAGCAGAATTTTCTAGTTCCTTAAGGCTAACGGAAACTCAGGTAAGGAATAGAATATCTAAGTAGCACCATAAGTAATAAGCTATTTAAAACTGATGTCATTAGTGTATATTGAGGTAATCACTTAATCAATGAGTAAATTCAGTTTGGCTGATATTATCGTATTTTTCTATGTTGCATTTTTCTACTATTTGCATTTCTATTTTCTTTTTATGCTTAGTAGTAGAATGTATCACTTATCGTAGACCCTTGTTCGGGTAAGAATGTTAGGCTGCCGATACACACGTCCGTCGTCCGCAAAGCATGACCAGACATGTTGGGTTGGTACCCTTCTTTAAAATGCGTTTTTTATGAATGGATATATTTACTCTATTCCCTCAACTACCCAAACATTTTGCGAGGATGAAAGATATTTCAACCAATTCGTACCCTTCTTTGCTTGCCTTCGGTATTAATTTTATTCATGCAGGTGTTTTTCACTTCGTCAGTCCTATTCGCCAAAGGTTGGTAACTAAAAAAGCAATAAAGAGTAATAAAAAGTAATAAATATATAAATCTGGAAATGTAAGTGGAAGGTTTTATAAAGTATCCCGAATTATACCTGGCATCTTGCGGACGACGGACGGACGGACCGCTAGCCATGGACTGTAGAAGGATCACTATGATACACCCTCTACCTACTTTAGTAATTACAATAATTTGGCAATACAATGACAATGGACTTGTCCAAACGACACTGAAGAATTTTAATAGCCTCCTGGAAGAAATGTTTATCTAACTTTGCAAGTCTCTTATTTACTGTTGTCACAAGATTGTTATTTGAAAAAACTTCTCTTGCAAATTGACTAGGTGCCAAGTGTGAAATATACGTAACATGTAATTTGGAAATTAATTCAGCGCAATATCATTCCAAAAAACTAAGAACATCACATGCCGAACTCTCAAACTACCTTAAATTAACAGCAGTAATGCACCCATGGTCCATCTACAGTAACAAATTGTCAAACATTTTAATTTTAAATCTTAGAATTGTGCCTTTTTCATAGTTTGCCCCTGACAAAGGAGTCTGACCTAGACCCCTAAAGGTTTGGAAATATTGTTGTATTGTGGTGTTAGTTCCCAAAAAGAGCTTAAACATTGACAAAACACTATCCTTCAGAAAACAACATTATTTTGGTTTTGATACATTTTCAGGAAACTCATGGAATTTTTAAAAATCCTGTTTTTAATTTCAAGTATGTAGTTATTTCCCAAAATATCAAAAAAGGTAAACTAGAAACCGTTAAACATAATATTCCGAAAACAGTTCAATTATTTAATTACTTGTCATAATTACTGGGTCTCTTGTAATCACGAACTTAGACTCTGAGGTCATAACTAAGCTTCCAACTACGAATATTTTGTACACTCTACAGATGTAAAATAAAATGAAAAGAAGAGAAAAATAAAAGAACATAATAAAACATATAGAAATAAACACGACGCTACTTGAAAAGATTGTATTCAGTGTCTCCATCAAGAGAACAACCAGGAACAGCGCAAATTACAACTAACTAAGAGACCAGAACAAAAAAATAGGAAATACAAGAAAATTAAAACCACAAGAGTTACTCCAAGGATGGAATAACAAACGAGCTAATAAAATAATGTAAGACACCTATAACAAGATATAACAAAATACCTAAAGAATGACAAGCAATATAACAGAAAACAACTAAAAAATTATAGACGAATTTATCTCCTGAACACCACGCTAAAAATGCCGACAAAGATCGTAACTAAACTAAGTAACCAAAAAATATCACTGGGAGAGAAGGAACATGGTTTCCGAAGCAAAAGATTCAAAAATGTGGAAAGAATATATAGCTGTTGTTGAAAAGGAAAAGACAGTGAAGCAATCACATAAGTGTATAAGCCGACCCCGAGAAGATGGAGTGATACAATAATAAAACTAGAACACAAAGTAAAGAGTTTAAAAAACATTGAAGACAAAAAAGAGGATATGTGACCGTAATTCCGAAATTCAGTAAAATGGACTGCTTGGAAACATTTACCATAAACTGCAAGATTGATTAAAGGTTAACGATTGATCCTAAGAAGACCGCAGGGTGATTTTGAACATATAAGATATGACAAAATTCACTTTCACACAATTTTTATGTATTCAGTAGCATTTACTGCATAAAAGACAATACTGACAAATCATACTGATGCTATGAGAATTTAGTAACAATTTCGTGTTTCCAATATTAACAACAGCAATGTAACTTCATTTGGCTAAGAAAACTCCAATGCCTGTAGAAGTATCTGGCTACGGTGCCATCGAATAACTTTGCTTGTAGTGTTGCGGCCAGTGGAACCCCTGGGTTGTAGATGATCTACCAAATAATAATATACCTGCAGGGTTTCTGCAGGATTACAATAAAAAGTAAATTACCTAGTAACTAGGACTAAGAAAATTTCTGTATACAATCTCGGATAATAAAGATATTGTGACGGGAATTCATGCGATCATTTGTGGAAGCGACATTCATCCGACATTTCCGCGCATCCGAAATGTTGTTCGTTTGGCGCATCGATGTCCGCCTCTTAATTTGATAAAGTTTTCAAAGCAGTGTAGTCCATGAAAGGAATCTCTCGGCTATTCTTTGACATTCTAGAGAATTCAGAGAAGAAATAAATAAATACGGACAGTTGGCGATAGGATTCATTCAGTATTCGATTGCCGTATAGTAAAGATAAATTGTAAATAGTTCTGTGAATATAAATAGAACTAGTATGAATAAATTATAGTGAGTTGGACTGTGTTTTTAAATAAATTCAAGAACTGAACTGAACCCGAAGAGTGAAAATAAAAACATTACAATATTTTACAAATAACTATGACGTCTTGCCTGAATATGTTCTCTTAATGACAATTCCCCGGTTTATTTGTGATGAAATATCGAGTTACACATTTATACATTGTTTCAGGTAAAAATTTGGTTCCAAAATAGACGAGCGAAAGCAAAACGACTTCAAGAAGCTGAACTGGAAAAACTGAAGATGGCATCTTTAACTCGCCATCATCACGCTTTATATCCTCATCCGGCAATCCAAGGATACTTTTCACCAGGTGCACATCCACTAGCAACACTTCTCGGTACACGACCGCCTATGGGGCCATTAGGTCTTATTCCTCAACCAACACCATCACATATTGCCTCGTCCCAAGGGAATATGCGATCGCCTAGTCCGCATTTGCCTTAAAATTTCAACATTGGTAAATAGCTTAAAATAATTGCATTTTTGTATGAAACATTTTTGTAATGATTTGCCATAAATAATGTGTGCAGCATGAGTTTAATAGCCACCTCTAATTAACTTTGCTTGTAAAGGTTCTGTATCATTCAATAAGTTTGTTATTTTAAACTTAATTATACCATGGGTTTTAGTTAACTCTTTGTTTGGAATAAATATTGTCTCAATTCAAGCAACTTTAATAATTTTATCAATAAATTTCATGTAGGTTGTTGGTTCAAAAAATATATTTAAAACAACAATGTCTCTAGAGTTTAAAATATTCAATTAATAAATAATTTTAAGGTGTCCAATTCAGTTAATAGAGAACTTGGAGTTAATATTTTTTTAATGATAACTTCCTCCAAACAAGTTTCTGCGTATAGAACTCTCCACATACTCAAGGTCGTAAATTGAAGTCCTGAAGACGATAAAGTGTAACAAAAATTTACAGAATATATATTTTTTTAATTATATTTCGTATGGTAGCGAGTTTCAAAATTTTTAACTAAGCACTTGAGTCACCTAGGTACCCAGTTCTTAACCTGAATCATTTGCTATACCTAACGAATGAGACGAAGTAATACTCTATTAAATTCCCCGTTAAAAAAAGCAATGCAGCACATTCCACAGCAATACGGCACAGAAAAATAATAAAATCACTAGTATGTAGACGACAGAATATGATAATCATATCGTTGGGCAGTTTTTAATCTGATCCCTAAGTAGTATTTAAAAAATAACCGACTTCAACTGTCTTAAAATAAAAACTGTTTAGAAACCGTGTGCAATCAATCACCATTTTGTGATGTATACTCTATTGATCATTTTAGCTTATTCTTATCTCTCTCTTTCTCTTTCCTTCTTTCTCCCACTCTCTCTAATTGGTATTTTTTCTATATTTTCCACATAATTTTTTACTATTTTATTTGTTTTATTAATTGGACCACTTTCTATTATATAAGTGTAACTCTAATTTACCCTATATGGCAACCACCCTGTTTGTTTTTGTGCATTGGTCACCCAGTATAAATTATTTGTCTATAATTTTCAGAACCACTCTGTACAACGATAATTCAATTCCACACGATGTTGCGAACGCCTTTTATAAGTATTAATCTTCTCCACCCTATTGACTGGGTATATGCCACCCAATACAACATTTTAGAACCACCCTTTATAACTTTAATTCTATTCCACCTTATGTTTCCAACCATCCTATATATGCTTATGTACCACTCAATATCACATTTATTTATAAGATTTTGTGAAACTACCGTATAACTTTAATTTTACTTCGCCCTATATTTCAACTTCCCATATTAGTTCCTGCTTGAATTTCTACGAACGCACACACACACCTACCACCATATACCTAATAGAAAAGATCGCTCACATAACAATTTTTCCTTTCGAAACACTAATGGAATATTTTGTCCCATTTCACACTTCGTAAAATAAGACATTTAAGCTAGATATTTATGATGCAAATTTGACATTTAAAAAATTGATTGCGGAAGCCGTTATTTTGTGATACTCGATCATATTCATAATTAAAGAAAACAGAATTTAACTTGCCGAAACTAGTCACAGTAAAATGAAAATAAAAAGTGATATAAAAAGTTAATTTCTGTTTTTTTTTTTCATTATGAAATTGACATTTAGATTGATGTTTACCGTTTTTTGCAGGTATTTTTCCGATTTTCAGAAAAATGTTATGTTTTACGTTATAGAAAATTATTCTGAATCAAGCTGGAACATATCTTTCTAGAATACAATTGAAAATATTCAAATAGATTGAGCCGTTGTAGAGAAAACAGTGTAGATTCATTGAAATTCACAGAAGTGTGGTCCCTTATTTACTGTTTTTTTTTCTCTTTTTCTGGAACACCACAAATCTCACGTTATGGAAAAATATACCTTTCTATAATATTTCTTAATACAATGCCGTTTACATCATCAAAAGTGCCCAAGCCGTTTTTGAATAATCACTGAGCATACATAATAAAAAGTTGCCGACGAATTGATAACCTCCTCGTTTTTGGAAGTCGGTTAATAAAAAATGAATTCATTACAACTTATTTATCAATATAAGATCTTTCCAGTCTTACGGATTGTAAAGAGGGTTGCACCTTGTACAAAACTCATGCACCCGATAGAAATAACATGTGCATTCAATCCTATCGTCAATAAACGAATGACTTTTCTCGGATTAACAGGTTGATTATTCTGATCTCAATTGAAAATAATTTCGTCTGACGTTCTTTAATATTTTCTACTCCTTTATTACTTTTTGACGACGTTTCAATTATTTTTTGCTTTTTGGGTACAGCTTTTCCAGTTTATATTTTAGTTTTTAGATTTCCCTGCTTTTTCCTTTCTTATAGTACCTTCAGAATATTTTTGGCACGTAATTTGGAGTTTCCTGGGATGATACTAGATGAGAGTCTTAATATTTTTCAGGCTTTATTGGACAAAAATCTCTTCCAATTTTTTTTTATTTAAAAAAAAACTGTCAACATTGGATGCATTTGAGATTGTTCTTGATTTTTTTTAAATCTTGGGGCTTTAACGACCTGCTGAAAGCTGTTCTTCAAATATGTGTGATGATTGTCCCTTGTACGTTGTTTGTGTCGTTTTAACACGAATTTAGTCATCGATCTATCTCTTCCATTGTTTTAATAGGAGCCTCAAATGTTTTGAATCAAATTTTGCTTTTGCAGTTCTACAGATATTGAAAAATAACACAGCCTCGCAAAAAAATGTCTGCTCCAATAATTTCACTATGGTAACAAATGATTCTTGGGGTCGCTGATTCCGAATCCAGGGTCCGTTTGACCTTATTAGGTCAAGGTCAAGGTAATTTGAAGGTCAAAGTCATAAGGAAATATTAATTTTTGGGGTTGCTGATTCCGAATTCGAGTTCAGTTTGATAAAAAATAAATAGGTTGTCACTTTTCCAGTTTTTTGGAGCCATTCAACTCCATGAATTCAAGATCCAGGTCATTCAATGTTGTTTTGGCGATAGAGTTCAGATTAAAATAATTGTTTTTTATGGTACCTGACCCGATCCTGGAGGTGATAACTCTTATACCTCCACAGGTCTAAATATGAGAGCTTTCTGACTTTGACAAGGATAATGTCAACTCATCATCAGACACACTACGGAATCATTCTCACATCTTAACATCTCCCTGCAAGGCAGCGTGCCATCGCTGGCTTTGTTACCATGTTGGACTTCAGAACGAATCATTCTACACATCTTCTATCTAAACAGTTGATATCGTTTCAAGTATCCATCGTAGTAGCAGGATTTTGAGTTGTGTTATTGTTGGTATGTTTATTTGCAATCAACGAAAACAAGTGAGCAAACCTAATCGGCACTATACATTTGATGTTCTTGAGCCAAATTGGAAGAACTCATAGTTGAAAATTTTGTGCTCCCTTTACCCTAGATCTAGGGTACCCAGAGAAAATGTTGGGGGCCGGTAAGAGCTTCGGTCACTACAAGAGGTTGCACTACCATTGAATTTCTGTTCGATCTGATCTAAGTAAGAGCAGATGTTGAAGAGAGACCAAGTTAAAAAAAGGGGACAATGTGATTGTTAATCTACGGCTGCAACACAAGAGTGTCGAGTAAAATTTCCGAATTGATGCTAAAATAACATTTATTTATTCCTTAAAAGGTCAAACGCACCCCGGATTCGGAATCAGCAACCCCAAAAACCCCCAGTTACCATAGTGAAGTTCTTAGAACAGACATAGATAACAGATGATTTAAATAAGGAAATGTAGTTAGATATACTAAAAATTTTTGCCAATGCTTATCCTGTTCACTTTTAAACTCATCGAGTAAGTTTTTTATCTTTGTCCATCATCATTTATTATCGTTACTGTTAGTAGTCTTTATCTAGGGGTTGAAGGATTTCGTACACACCACAATGTGGGATCATATCTTGGTTATCACTAACAAACGGAATTTGTCGCTATAGGATCTGTGTCCAACCATTCCCGATCGTTTTTTTACCCCCCGTTTTTTCTTAACACTATTTCAAACCTTTAGTATAATAGAAATATTTATAATTAGTTGTCTGAGTTTGCTCGCCCTGTCTATCAAAAAGGCCATCTAGTGGTGACCTTGACCTCACGCGGATTTATTTTTCCATCTTTGTATATATCTGATCTTAAAGGTAAGCAATTAATTACGTTAGGTGACCCAAACACCAATTTTTACTATATTTGTTTTGAAAAACCTAATCGAGAAAATTAGGTTTAAATTTCCTTATTTTCTACTCTTACATCAGATTAAGAATAAAGGGTTTCCTACAGAAAAATTCAAATTGACTTCCACATGACCTTGACTTTGAGATCTTGATCTTGAATCGTTAAGATATTTAAATATAGAGCCCTGAATCTCTAAAAGTCCGCAAAAATAAACTAAACATTTCCCTGCTATTTTTTATTCTGGATTATGGATTCCCATTAAAAGATAAGTACAGGTAGTCATATTACTGTCTTAAACAAATATTCAAATTTCGCTTTATTTAAAAAATATTTAACACTACAGATTTCTACGTTTGGTATCAGAAATACTGTTCGTAACAAATAAGTTGTTCATACTCGTACGAATTAAGTAAATAAAAAACATATCAGCATTTAAATTAGTTGGATTTCATGTTATCATTTGTTGCAGCAATTTATGTATCAAATTTGTTGTGAATTATTAATTCATTATCACTTCATATTTTCCACTTGTTATTGTCGGTAAACTGGCATCAGACAAACTAATCTAGTTAGCTACAATATTATTTCGAATATTTCAATATTTAATGTTGTTATGTTAGCAAATGACCTCATAAAATTATCTTTCATGAATATGATTGATCTTTATACCCATAATAAGAATAATTAATATTTTAACACTTGTGAGCAAACAGATTAAATAATATCGCCCCGAGTGCGTAATTGCTTTGTCACATTTTCTAAATATTTTTGAATAAACATTCACATGATATGTGTACAATAATAAAGCAGATTTATGTATTAAATTATCTTACTGGAGCTTCTGGGTGACATTTGTATTTTTATAGCCAAGATTACTTACCAATTGGGTATTTGACTTCTTTTTTTTGTAAACCATCATAAATTGTTAATAATGTTCTTATAATAATTTGGCAGAATGTTTTTTCTTTAGAATTTTTAATATTTTCGAAAAAATTTGGGATTTAATTCGTTTTTTTATTTGTGACGTAACTAGCGAGTCTTTCAATAGGCCTTTTCATATTCGAAAATTTTTGGTTCGCATTCGTCAACTTCTGTCACTTTTTTCGCACAGTTTCCACACCATTGGCATGTAAATATAATATATTTTTGTCCGAAAAAATGACAGAAGTTGACGGTGCCTACAAAAAATTTGCGAATATGGAAAAACCTATTCGAATATGTTCCATTGTATTGTTCTCTACTCAGTGCTTAGAACATATACTTCTGGAGGTATCCTGAAATGTACAAATAACGCTCTACGTTGGCGATTTCCTTGCACTTTTTGAAGTCTATTTTATGTCCTGTATTGAGTTCGTGTTGGAATAAGGCCGATAGCATTTGTTTATTTCTGATGGTTAGCTTATGCTCCTCTGCTCTTACGGAAATCCGTCGGTTAGTACTTCCCACGTGTATGTCACTGAACTCCTCCTACACGGCTGGACCGATTTTAATAAAAAAATTGTGTATATTTGGGTGGGTCCCTGGATGGTATAGATTTACAATTGGACCCGGTAGGTGGCACTAAGATCGGGTTCTAATCATTTCTTTTATTTTTGACGATCCTTTTATTTTTTCGCACATTAGTATACCGTTTATCGTGTTATAATATTAAAAAACACTTTGCTGAAGCAGCTCCAACCCACGTTCGGGCCGAACGTCTGTCGGGTCCGCCTGTTTACACAAAATTATCATAGATAATAATTAACTTCTAGGAATTCAAAAACGTGATCCATATTTTTAAGTCAGTCTAGTACCCAACTTTTAACCGACTTGCAACAAGGAGGATGTTTTTTACATGTATGCTACTTAATTTCTTCTTCCGTTGCGAACTAATTCAAATAATTATTGTTTTTTTTAAATAGGTAAAATTTCCAATCTGGGAAAAGCATTCTATTCGTAAACCGCTTCCATAGACTCGAAATAGATTATTTAAGGAAGACTTGATCTTCGAATACAAGAAATAGTCACAAGGCGCGTCCGGCGAGTGTTCGCGCACTGGAGTGCCTCTAGCGGCTAAATAATGTTACCCTGGTTGCAGTTTTGCCAATTCTCAAGTAGTAAGTTTGGTTTACAGTTTGACCTCCTGGAATCCATTTATTCATTACGATGCCGTTGATTTCGAAAAGAAAAACGATTATCATGGCTTTAACTTTTGATTTCGACATCCTTGCTTTTTCAATCTTGGTGAAGCAGCAGTTTTTCAGTGCACAGATTGCCGCTTAGTTTCAACATAGCTTTGAAATATCCAAATTTCAACACAAGTGATGATGCTTTCCATCAATTCAGACTTATCTAAGGTCTAAAGAAATCTGAACAGAACTGTTGACGGACGAGCATTTAGTTGATGGTCAAATTTTTCTGACCGTTTCTTTATAGGCGTTTAAATATCAGCAATCATCCGAATGTACATGCGTAGATCCCCGGGCAAATTTCATTGGTTTTAAAAAATTTAAAAAGTTAAAAACAAAACATTAAAAAATATATTAATTCTACTTCAAAGTAGCACAAACAAGTCGACAATAATTAACAAAACAATACACTATACAATAAATAGCACATTTACTGTTGTTAGGTACCTACATACATATAACCAATAAAAGGTGCTCATTCTGCACAAATTAATTACCTACCTATCTTGGATATTTTTGAGTTCGGTACCAAGCAATAATCAAGTTTGCTAAAGGTTTGCACAAGTCAAATAAAACGATTTTTTGTTAAATGTTAAACTTCCAAAATATTGTTTTAACAAAAAATTTTCTGAAATCTAAAGATAGCAAAAATGCAAAAAAAAAATTCTATAAAAGCAGGTTTTCGTTCTTGTTGTGGGCTACATATTTTGTGAATATCAAATATTATTAAATAAATTTAAAAAGTAGATAGTACAGCCAAAAAAAGATTAAACTGATTTTCTGGAAAACAATTTAAACGATTTAATTTAAGTTTATTTAATATGAGGTTACTTCTAAAACCTGCCACTCTCACGTTTAACTTGTTCCGGCTAGAAGTGTAGTATTTTTGAATCCCGAAAAACTGTTTTTAGACGTTTATCAATATTTTTAGTTGGGTTGCCCTTCGAGATTTAGGTAGCAAAAAACACTAAATTTTTCAAAGTATGTTTTTCTATACGTATTAGAGATTAATTATCATAAAAATATAAACTCTCGACAAAAGATATTTCTAATGTCCTTAAACTATAATTTTAACTTAACTAGCCCACACAGACCCAAATCTTAGATAAGGGATGTTTAGGACAACTCTACTTCCCAATGTTGCTTGTAATATGACCCTTTAAACTAAGAGCTACAGTTTAACTGTTATTTTGTAAAAAATAATTTTCTATTTTTAGAAAACATATTGGATATTAAATCACCAAGGTTACCAAGAAAATTGTATTAATAAACTTAAAGTTTTTTATTATTTCGACTTTAGACTCAATTATCTAAGCACCAAAATAAAGGAACTGAGTTGGAAACGTAATTTGGTGATAAAACACAAAGCTATTATTAACTATTTTTGCAACATTGAATTAAGGAAAAAAGATTTCTTTTTGAACAACTACGCAATTATTGTTTAATAAAATGTATTAAACATTTTACCATTAATAACAAATTTACAGATTTCTAATTTCTGGATTGGTATAGTCTAAGATCCGGCTGCAGATTTAGTGCACCCATCGCGTGTTTCCTAAAAACCAAATTTTTACGCATATTTATGATTAGGAGAATATATATCTACCAGGCTGCCTATCAAAATGTGGCCGCTAATATTTTTAATTAAATTTTTATTACTTAATTTTTGGAAAAAAATTTCACTCTCTTGGTTTTTCAATAAAATATCGTCCACTTAACGGCAATATATATAAAGACGGTTGCCGTTGCGTACTTGGCCGCACCTCTTCGCAGCCAGGTTAACATAGGCATGATTTTGTTACATTTATACACTCATAACATACATTTATTATTTCTATATCAATTTAAAGCTAATTTTTTTCTGTTTATTATAATATACGGTTGCCTAATTAAATCTGGTCGCAAATAAGAGTTACCGGCTGTTAAAGATGGTAAATATTAAAGGTAGAGTGAAAGATAGGTAGCGCGTAACATCACCAGTCGGACGAGGATAGCGCTTCTCAGCTATACGACGGTTTAAAGTCATTGCGCATGCGTCGTGCTAGTGTTCTCAAACCGCGGTCCAAACAATAGTTAATTACGACTTAATATAAAAAAAAAATGTCTTTCATTTCAAAATGACAAATTTAAAAATTCCAAAAATATACAAATTTAAAAAATACAAACAGTAATACAAATTTAAAAATTACAAAAAAGACAAATTAAAAAATTACAAAAAAATGATATTCATGAAAAATAAAGCCAAGGTTACTTATGTAACAGAAAATTTGATTGTGTAAGTACTGTTTGACAAAATATTAGATTTTATTCAAGTTTTAGATCGTTTTCTACATATTAATTAAATATTTAAGTTAATTAAACATTTCTAAAATGTATTGGTTTTAGAAAACCATCTAACAGCAGCCAGTCATTATTTTCCGAGCTAAACCCAATGTAATCCGCCTCAGTAGCACTTAAGTATTTTTGTTTCAAAGATTTACTGCACGGTGGAATGTACGTTGAGTTGAACCTTTAATTAAAAATCAGTCCAAAACTGTGTCCCATGTAAACGCGATTTACGCGATGCGTGCGGTACGCTGCGTCAAAGTGACAACCACAAACTATGAAACACATAAAAAACATTCATGGTGTTCTTACTGGGTATTAAGTTAGAGCGAAAGTCACGATTTTATGTCGTCACATCGCTCAATTGGTATGAATTCGCCCCCTTTAATATTTACCATCTTTAAAAGCCGGCAACCCTAATTTGCGGCCAGATTTAATTAGGGAACCGTATATCAAAATAAACAGAAAAAAATTAACTTTAATTTGATATATAAATAATAAATATACGTTATGAGTGTATAAGTGTAACAAAATCATACATATGTTAACCTGGCTGCGAAGAGGTGCGGCCAAGTACGCAACGGCAACCGTGATTTTTCAGAGTCTTTATATATATTGCCGTGAAGTGAACGATATTTTATTGAAAAAACAAGTTGGTGAAAATTTTTACCAAAAATCAATTAATAATAATTTAATTACAAATATTAGCGGCCACATTTTGATAGGCAACCTGGTAGATAAATATTCTCCTAATCACAAAAATGTGTAAAAATTTGGTTTTTAGCAAACACTCGATGGGTGCACTAATTCTGCAGCCGGATCTCGTACTAGTAGTTAAAAAATCGAGAAAAGAATGATTCTTTTTAGTGTAAACCCGCGCATTTTCTTAAACAAGTTACTTAATATTATCTCTGATAATCGATTATGTTGAGGTTGATGATTTTAACGTAACTTCTAATCTTAATTAACATTTCTGTACAGATCAGCTTAATATCATGTTTGTTTACTAAGAAACTTCAATATTACGCAAACTAAAGAAAATAAAAATCTTCGAAAAGGAATCTCTCTGATTTCTTTTTAAGAACTGAAGAATATTGTTAGAGGAAGTATATTTTGATAAGTATTGTTGTTAGATTTGTAAAGGTATAAATTTGCAATTTTAATTACTTGGCAATTATTTCATTAAAAAATTATCGATGACCGTACATTCAGGAAACTATGAAATGCATAACCTTGGTTCCAACATCGATCTTTTTTAGTATATTACGTTATTTTTATTCAAAGTAACATTACTTCTAACGCATGGAAGTCAGTTAACTAAGAATTTGTTATCAGTTGTTTAAAATGAGGACATATTTGTTTAGAAATCGGCGCCTTGAAAAGATAAACAATAAATTTATATTCTTAATTAGTATCACAATATTATAACAATCTTTGAATTTTTATTGAATATCACTTCCACTGAAACTGTACTTTTGTATTATCAGAAATTTATTTCATTCTGCACTAAATTATGTAAATCTTAACATATTATGAACTTTATGTGGCTTGTTTCGTTTGAATTTTTTTGTATATAAAAAATGATTATCGTCCGTGTTAGATGTTAATCCTCACTACCAGTATTATCATTAATTTCTCTGATTAGAGGTGGCAGAAATACTCTTTAGAGTTTATACTTTAGACAAGAACAAAATATCTTATTTTTGTATATATTGATATGTAAATACGTAAATAAAATATTGTACATGTGTAAATTTGTTGACGTGTTCGTGGTATTCTTAGTAATATATACGTTGACTTGTGAGGTAATTAAACATATTGATTTAGTAAATTATACTAAAACTGAATAAACATTTATTATAAAATTTGTTTTATTTGTTCCTTATGACCTCTGTCTGAATAATAACCAACTGACTTGTATTTCATTTTTCATGCTACATAAAATGTAGTAAACATTAAAACATAAATAAATTAATCATAAATATTAAACTCAAGTAGAAACAATTAAATTTTGTTAACACCAACAGTGTATTTATACAGGGTGTAAATAGTTTGACTGCATATATTTTAGGTACAGATAGTACCCACCAAACAAAACAAAAAACTCTTATAACACTATGGTCTAAAGGCCTTAATAAGCAAGAAGATTTGAAATACATGTTAAGTAAATTATTGTCAATGTGGCAACGTCGCGCTAAAAATGAGATTTGCTTGTAGCGTGAATAATAAAGGAATGAGTCACCACAGAAAAATGAACACCTGTTATTTTTTTGTATTAAATAATTTTATAGTTTGGAGTGCCAGTAGATTTATTTAAGTACATAAAATTTTATGAAATACTATTTTCAAAAATGTACCCTTTTAATATCTATGTATTGAAATGAATATTTATATTTGGCGATTTATTTTATGCATCAAGTTGAAGAAGGGAGGACACAAAGTAGTTTATATTATGCTACAAAAATAATTCGATACCAAATATATGAAACAAAACATTTCTTATATGTAGTTCTTTTATGTGTTAAATTCTTCGAAAAAAATTGTTAATCATAAAATTAATATTACTTATGTAACACAAATAAATACCCATGTACTTACAGGATGTCATTCTGATAGAGCTCTGAAGACCAAACGGATTCTTCATAGTAAATATTCAAAATTCAACATTCTTGCTATTACATGTGCTTTTCCGACAAATTAATAGCATGTCAGGTCTTTACCTAATTGTATGATTGTCACTGTTTGTCACAAAATAATACACTCGAACTCATAATTCACAACAGATTTTATTTATTTTTTCAATTTATATTTTAAAATGTCGAATGTCACGGAAAAATCACTTTCACTTTCTTAAAAGAACCGGGCAGGAAAAAAGCATTCATGGCAACGGCCAGCTGTAGTACTGAGTATATGCTATGTTGCCATATCTGATCGGAGAAACGTAGGGCAAATTATAACAGAATATTTAGAGTTTAAATAATAATTTTCTTTCTTAATACAGTTATTAAAGGTGTATACGCTATTGAGTATTTACATATTTAGCTTTACTGTAATAAAGGCTACAGAACTTCTAACTTTTTCATTTTTTTTTTGGCAAAACTATAGTTTATTTCTGAAAATGTTATAAAGCTTTTTAATTTGTTTTGACCTGAAGTATTGATCCTCAAAATCTTTGCACTCAAACCGTTTACACCCTGTATATTTCATTACACAACTTATGATGTGTGGAATAGAAAAAGTTGGGTACGTTCAATTAAATTAATGACATGTGTTTTAATATGAAAAACTTCATGGTCTCGGTGGAGGGAGGGGGGATCAAGTGCACCTGGTGCCCCCCTCTATAGCCTGATAGGACAGCATTCTCATATCATGCTAGAATCTAGAATGTTTAATACGTCCCCAACTTCACCTAGTGAAAAAATACAGGTTTTGCTGAAAATTTAGAGATTATTAACGCAAAACTTCCATTCGATATCTAGACAGCAAAACAGAAGTGTAATGTTAAATTAGATCCTTCAAAGTCAATGGCTATCGAAATCTGCAGCAAACCAGTTGCACATCGTTCATTGGTCCTTCGAGCCGGATATGGGATCGCCTAAATATGAGCAATATAAAATCTGAGAAAACCGGACCCCTCCGCAACGACTGTAAGGGAAATAATTTTGAGTAAATGTTTACATACACAAAAAATAAACATTCCATGGTAAAATTAAATATATACAATATATATTTAAAAAAACACACTAGCGACGCAATATGCGTAAAGTAAGTGAGATAGAATCAGTCTATCTATTGATTTGCCGCTATTTGTTTTCACCGTTACAATACGAATTTCTCCCTTTTCACCAGGATGAGTGGCAGAGATACGTCCCAAAGACCATTGAAGTTGGTGCATTGGGATCTATTCTTGAACTTTATGAGGTGATGTAAATACTCTTTATGCCATCACGAACAGAAGTGCTGTTTCAATTCTTGAGCATGCTGCCAAGCAGATTTGCTGGAGTATGTGTTAGGTCAGCCTGGAGGAGTGGACATAGGAAATATCGACCAAGAGTTTAATATCGCCTTTATTTCTATAATATAAGTCTCTAACTGTTCAAACGTCAACAAAGTATCACCAATCGTGCGTAACAGATGACATATTTTTATTCTTATTAGAACTATGTTGAACCAAATTAATTAAATTTAACCCTTCATTTCATTTGGTTGCATATTTGCCCCATAATTGAATATAGGTGATTTTAAAAAGAACTGTTATAGAAGCCAAATTCAAACTGTAGCACATTTGTAACGTACTGTTCCATAAGAGTGTAATGTGGCATCCGCGTACTAGATGCCCTTTTGATCGTGAAGACAAACAAATTATCACCTGCACTAGTGATTTTTGTATATGTTATGAAGCGCAGTACTTTTATTATGTAAATTGATGCATGAATCAAGAAATTAGTGTTTACATTTGATTGAATGTAATACTAAAAGTATGTACTTAAGCACTTATGAATACATTCATCAAAATATTTTATAATCACTTTAGCATTGAGTTATACATTCTTATGTTCCATATTTGCAATTTCATGAGTATTGCAATAAAGGAATGAATGATTCGCTAATAGACGAGGAACTAGATGAGATTATTGATCAATTCAGTTGCACCACTTGTGCGTGGGAAAATTTTTAAGGTTACGACCACTCACTTGGTCGTAACAGGCTATTGGTCAAATACTTGGTGGCGCAAATTTTCAAATATCAGAGGCGATAGAGATATCGCAGTTGACAGCTGTCATGGCGTACGTGGCGAAAATGCAATCAAGCGGCAGCCGAAAGTTGGTTGATCGTTTCCACGTCGAATACTCTACCATACGAGCCAGTGAGATTTGGTATACAGTCATTTCGAAGAGTTAGCATGTACCCAGTACAGAGTCAACGGTTCTTATCGCTTCATTAGTTGGTCATATCAGTCGGACTGCATCCTCTTTTTTCATAATTTTTATGTTATTTTGACTGATTTCTTAAGTTACGTTTTTCGCATATTGTTGTAAATTTGCAACATATATTTTTTGAAAAAAAATAAAGGAATCATTTTTTATCAAATAGTTTATCAATAGGCACATGGAAACAAGAATTGACACCAATGTATTTTTTAATTATTTTTTCAAAATTCATGAAAAAAGGTCATGTGGTTTAAAATCAAGGTGCCAGTTTCCACGCATAAAATTTATTCCAATTTCAGCGCATTCAAAAAACAAATGGCTAAACTGAAGTTCATAGTACGTTTTATTTCAAAATTCAGATTAAAATGTCCCAATTGTTCACTCAAAACAGATTGTATTTCTGAACAAATGTGACTAGTCCAAAAATGAAGCAAAGGTATCTCCAAATGTTAGTGGATAAAGGTAAGTGATTTATTTAATCGTATAATAATAAACAAATATCAGACTCATAAATTAGTAATGTCTTTCGACTAAATCATGTTCAAATGAAATTCAACACACGTAATTAAAAATTCGTAATTTATGTATTTAGTAATGCGGGTACTAAATATACCGTATCGCATCTGGGTATTCATCAGCATTCAGCATAGTGGTTTGTCTCTAAAATAATAAAGTTTTCTTTGAGGAGCTCAGTTTGGGAAGAGTTGGTCTACCCAGTGTTCCTGATCCACTTTAGTCGAATAGATTTTCCTCAATTTCAAATTAAATGTTCACAAGAGAAAATATAGTAAAGTGCCTGCTCGTGTTGAATTTTTCACTCTTTTTCGTTCTCCTGACTTAATATTACGCTCTAGTAATACAACATTGGTGCTGTTTCGCTCAACTTCGTTGTTTAATGTGGAGAAATAAGTCCAGTTCCTGGGATGACAAGATACTGTACAGCTACTCTCTCTTCGGTTACTAGAAGCTCTGGGTACTTTTAACAAAATTATATGACTTTATCCAAATCGCCTCTGTGTAAATACTGTGCATATTAGCTCATTCACTGGGATCGTCCACTTTATGCGATGGTCGTGTCATTCCCACTTGAGTGACCGCTGGCTGCTGACCCTGCTGTAATTGCGATTTTGGTTTCATTCAGTTTCAGACGGTCACGCTGCTGCTGTATATGCTGTTGTTATAGTTCTGGTTTTTAAACCGTTTTAACCTTAGTAAGCCTTACCTCAGCAACTCTCTTCCGAATTATCTATTTTTGCCATGGGTGGTGCTACCACTAAACCCTGCGGAGCCAGAAATCTTGGACCCATGAGGTTGTGACTTCCCAAAAAACTGATTAAAGACTAAAAAAATGTCATCCGAGTTGTGGGAAAGGACGAGCTATACCACCATGTCTGCTCTAATTGTAGTTTTTAGCTCTATTTCAAGGCATCTATTTTGTAACTTCATGTGTCAACGGTGGTGTCAACATTTAGCCCAGGGCAGAAGATTGCAGAAGAACTGATGAAAGACCAAGCCATCCCGTTAAGGTGCTATGGGAGGAAGAATAGATGGGCAGCTACCCTCATTAGGTGTCTGACACGACAGGCCGACAGGCCAATCTACAGGGTGTTTTTAAAATAGCGTCCCAAATTTCTGCTGTCTATAGAACTCATTACAATAAGTCCCGATTAACATGTGCCCTAAAACACACCCTCAGGAAGTCATATGCCCCATATTTTTTATCTATCTTTTTTTTTCAATTAAAAAAATATGTTTGTCCAAATCGACAGCACTCTTATGATTTGCACGTCGGAAAACGAAGTAGCACATGTTATTTAACATAAAAAGTTATGTTAGACCCATACATTTTTCGCTATTTATTTTCGACTAGTTTGTCACTAACAGAAAAAAAAACAGTTTTGTTTGAGACCTTTAAAGGTTAAATAACTTAAATGTGCGTGTTAGGGAACACGTTAATATGGCCTTTTTGGCTTATTTTAATGAGTTCTATACTCAACAAAAGATTGGAACCTTATTTTAGAAATACCCTGTATAATTTATCACTATTCTTGTATAGCCCGGCCTCCACAAGGATTTTATTATAATTATTACAAACTAAACTTCAATTACATATTTATAATTACAAAATATGATAAATAAAATTTCCGTATACTCATTATTACAGAAATTAGGACTTTCTTAATAGCCTCTCTAAATTTAAAACATACTTCTTAATTATAAATAACTATTTTTAAAAAATTCCTTGCAATAAATCACTTTGATATCTCCAAGATCGAAAAAGTTAACAGTTCATATAATTAAAATATATGACTGGGGTTATTTTCGGAGAGAGAGAGAGAGAGAGAGAAAAAAAAACAAATTAACCGCACTAACATTTAGTGAATTTTTGTTCGCGCTAAATTGCCCAAAACATTTTCGGTCACAGATTGTTAACGAAAAATCGAGACACTTTTAAACTTGCGATTTGTGAAGATAACCTGAATCATATGGTAGCTTCTGTTCGCTTCAATTAAGGAGAAACCGTCATACAATAATTTTGTCATCAGATGTTGTCTGGATAATAAAGGTGTACTTTTTTAAGTTTAAATTATGTAATTAGCGGTTTAAAAATGATAATTTCATTTAATAATTAATTTTACAAAGTGTTTGATATTAAGCTGTTTCTTTATTGATTCAGGTTGTTGGCAAAATGGTACAAAAGAGAAGTTCCAAAACTTATTAAATTATTTTGAGCTGCGGTAGACTGAATAGAATATGTAGAGTATAGCACAAATTAATAAACTCCTGGATTATATAAAAGTTAAAGATTAAAACTATTATTTCTAAGGTGCCTTTTTCTTATAGAACGAAGCCTAGAACTTTAGCAAATCGGTCTCTGTTTTGTGCTATTTTTAGCAATCACTGCAAACTTAAATCAGTTCAATCTCGCACCTTCCTCAGCCAGAAAACTGTCTTCTGCTCATCTTCTTCTGACCTCAACCTTGCTCTCCATTATTAGTTTCAGGAACTCATAGCGTCTGGCTCTATATACATTGAGGACCTAAAAGAAGTGATAAATTAATGTTCGACATAATTATAAATTTATATGAAAAAAACTACACTTTTTGAATAAAATTATTCACCTGTTCTACACCTAAAATGTTAAATGAAAAGTCTCTATTCGGCGGTTTGATTTTTTTACGTTGATTTATTAGTGGTCGCCCAGTGGTCGAAATTCGACCCTATTTCATGAAATTGTAAAAAGTATATTTTTATAAGAAACAGAGTTGTAGAGAAATCGGAGAAGTGCATATAATGACCAAAATTGTTCACTCATATTGACAAATCTATTGAAATAAAAAGAAAATAAAAATGTAATCAAATATCGGTATTCGAAATATTTTTGAAAAATGAATGACCCCCCCCCAAATTTGTGGCTGGAACTGCTCCTGGCAAAATGTAGTAATTGAAAAAATTGTTCTTTGCAACCTAAAAGTTTTCGTCATTTGCGGTTTCAATCAAGTTAATCAATATTAAAGAAAAGAGAGGACCAACAACCCTAAGAGAACTTAAATATTTAGTACATTCTCCATTGTCCTCTGTCTGGCAATTTTTTACATAATACCTTCGGGAAGGTTCTGATAATAATATATTAATCAAATAATTAAATTCACATTCAAAACAAAAATATGAAAGTTACAACGCGTCCGAAAAAAATACTGTATATAAAAAACAATAACAACGCTTGCATCCACTTCCAGGATCGGTCTAAGTATATAACCAGCGAACGATCGGCTTATATAATTACTCAATGTTTTGAGTTTTGACGATCTGGCAGCGGCGGCACTATCAGTTCTTTGGCGTTGACAGTATATACGTAAGTAATTAATTTTTATTATATTTTATTTAATGAATGAACCAATATTATAAATTAATATTAACATTCTGCACTGAAGGTCGTCAATAGCTACTAAACAAAACAAAAATAAAGAAAATCGGTTGAGAGACAGAGGAGAACATGGTACCTAATCGTTTTGTCTTTGCCTATTTATATATAGATAATAATTATAGTTTAAGGCATATGCTCAAACTGGACACCGACGGTGCAGAACTGTTCATTTTTTGACAAAAAATACATTTAATGAGACAAAAGTTAGGCTATTCCAAGCCGAATCAGAAGCTTTATCGAGATTAAAAATGTCTACAGGGCTTTTTTCAAAATATCTAGAAAAAAGAAAATATTCTCCATCTTCTAAATCACATTTTCTGTGATGGTTGCAAAGCTCTTTTTACGTACTATTAAATGATGAATAAATCCAATATGGCGCCCATATGAAATAGCAAGTTGGTCATGATTTCAAAAAAACTGAATGGTCTAGAAAAAAATAGCAAATTTTAAGAAATATGTTTACAAGCTGGCGAGAATACTATAATTTTTCGAAAACCACAATTTTTTTTCTCGATATTTTGACAACCCCTGTAGATGTTTTTAATTTCGATTCAGCTCCTGATTGGACTTGGAATAGCTCAACTTGTTTCTCATTTAAGCCATCCTGTATCTCTTGCTGATTCCAACTTGTAAAGACACGTTGTACATAGAGACCAATTGGGAACATCCATCTTGAATTCACATTTATTTTGACATTTCCATTTTTTAATACTCTCGCCTCCACCAATGGTTACTATAAAGGGTGAGTTTTTTTTTGATGATCAGTATGGGAATCTCGGAAACTAGTGAAGATAGAGCACTGGTTAAATTGGGAAAGATTTGCAGTTTTACTGGCCTAATTTAATGACACTTTCGGATTTTTGTAAAAAGTAATGGCTTACTAGATATTTTGAAAAAACGAAATTCTGTCGATTTAGTCAAATCCCTCTAGCTCCTTTGTTTTTGAGTTTATAAAAAAGTGTAAATATGAGAATTGAAGGGAATTGTATCCCGAATATGATTGTCATGTCCTCGTTTGCGTGACAGCTGTCGTTTTTGAGATATGACACAAACTTATCTTTTTTTGAATGGAAACTATAGTTGGCTATCATCTCAAAAAATCGGACATTTTTAGAGCTTTTCAACGATATAATACTCGATATAGTTATTCATAAAAATAATGGAGTTATGGATGCTTTTCTCTCTTATTTTCAACTTTTAAAAAAGTCATGAAAAAGATTGATTTATTAATAACTATTCCAAAAAAAAAATTGAACGATTATTTTATTAGGTATATCAGATATAACGAAAAAACTAAATAAGTAGTTACTTACTAAAAAGAAATTAAAGTACATAATAATGGTTACAATTATGTTCGACAAGTCCACTATTGTTATTTAGACATCTTTTGCATCTTTTTAGGGATTGATATTACCGCTTTCCTCACAGACCGCCTATCAATTTCTTCAATTGCTTGTAATACCACCTCCCTTAGGTCCCAACTGTCTCATACTTTCTTTTGTATACTTTGTTTTTTAGCGCACTCCCATAAATAGAAGTCTATAACTGCCAAATCGGGAGACCGGGGTGGCCATTCGCGTGGGCCATTTCTTCCTATCCAAGAGTTTGAATAAATATTATCTAACTGTTGTCTTAGTAATAACGAGTTATGAGCAGGTGCTCCATCATGTTGGAACCACTCAATTTCTAAAGGAGTTCTCAAATTCAAATTATGCAACATGTCTTGAAAAGTGTATTCCAATAAATTGCCCCAGAATAGTAGACCCTATGATACCACAGCAAACATTAAAACCAAATTTTATCTGGGGTCGTCTTTATTCTACATGGAAAGGGTTTCTTTAGCCCAGATATGTTCATTGTGTCTATTGAACATACCGCAGTTAGTAAATCTAGTTTCATCTGACCATAACACCTTTAATGGAAACTGTGGATTGTCAAGGGACATGTCTCTAAACTATGTACAAAACAAAATACGTCGATGTTCGTCACCAGCATGCAAAGTTTGTACGGGTGCAACTTGTGCGCTTTCAGCACCTCAACTTCAATTCCTTGAGATGTGCCAGCTTCTGCCGCAATCTCACAAGTTGATTTAGATGGATTTTGATTTACCACTGCCAAAACATTTATTTGAGCTGCTTCGTTAATTTGATTACGTTCCTTTGGTGGTTTAGTAAAAGATCCATATCTGCGTAAACTATCGTAAAGCCTCTTAAATGTACATAGAGCGGGTTGACGACGATTAAAATATCTATGAGGGTATTCCTCAGATGCACGAACTGAATTTTTATGTCATATGATATAACATTTAACCATATTCAGTTTTTCTTCGTTAGAATATTCCATTTTATCACGAAAACTTATCAATATCGCCTGTCAGTTCAGCACTACTAATGGAATTACTCTCAAATGAGGAAACGTCAAAGTGAAAACAATCTTTTTCATGGCTACCTACATTAAAAGTGAAAATAAGAGAGAAAAACCTCCATAACTCCGTTATTTTTATGAACAACTATATCGAGTGTTATATCGTTGATAAGCTCTAAAAATGTCCGATTTTTTGAGGTCATAGCCAACTATGGTTTCCATTCAAAAAAAAGATAAGTTTGTGTCATATCTCGAAAACGAGAGCTCTCACGCAAACGAGGACATGACAATCATACTCGGCATACAATTCCCTTCAATTTTGATATGAATGCTTTTTTTATAAAATCAAAAACAAAGGAACTAGAGGGATTTGATTAAATCGACCGAATTTCGTTTTTTCAAAATATCTAGTAAGCCATGACTTCTTACAAAAATCCGAAAATGTCATTAAATTGTGCCAGTAAAACTGCTAATCTTTCCCAATTTAACCATTGCTCTATCTCTGCTAGTGTCCGAGATCCCCATACTTATCATCAAAAAAACTCACCCTGTATAAGCAAATCGATTAAAAACTCTTGCAGATTTTCTAAAAAACGGTATTAGCTATCTATGTCCTTAAAAAATGGAACTACTTCTCCCTTTACAGAATTAAGTTAAAACGATCCTAAATTGTCGATTTTGAATAAACGCTGAACACATTTAAAAAACATATATACAGACGAATTGAGAATCTTCTTACTTTTTGAGGTCGATTAAAAATATATAAAATCAAAACGTTATTAAGTATTTTAAATTAAGATACTAATATCTCTGGACTATAATGCCTGTTATATAAACACAATTATCCTTTTAACCCGAAATTCATCGAGATGGACAAAATATATCCGCATCCTGGAGGAAAAACTGCTCGGACGCCTTCCAAATAGAAATTAATAACGCTCAAGAGAATAATGGGGAGAAAATCTGTTATGGCTGCCCAACTATACTCAACTAAAGGAAATTCGTGCTGGTAAAAATCTAATAAATATCACATTTCCAAGATCCGAATGGTCCGGTTTTTTCCGGAAATCTCTGTCGCTTTTCATCGAGGAGGAGGTGTAAATGAGAAAGCACCGCAAACTCAGAGCCATATAGCAGTGTCATCATCTATTAGAGGGAATCAGTACATTGGCGTAGAAATTAGAGAAAAGCTTGATTTTATTGGTTTACTTGAACAGCCTTGTTTTTTCCTATAAGTAAATAGTTTTATATTATATATATATATATATATATATATATATATATATATATATATATATATATATATTAGTTTGTTAACTTTTCTCTTATGATTTCCTGATAGTAAAAGATAAATTACCACAACTGCATAAAGAACTTGTAGTAATTCATTGTAAAATAAAACTATGATACAGATTTTTTTCAATTACTGATCGAAATCGAATTTTACAGTTACAAATAAAATACATGCATACTAATAAACATAACAATTTATTTGAACTTCCACCATATGGTAGTCCTTAAACCAAAAGAAAAGCTGTTCTGGGAACTGACAATGTTTGGAGCTACCAATACCCAACCTTTTGAAGAGTTGTGGTTGATGATGAAAATACAAAATCCATCACGAAAGTATTTTTTTTAAAGCAAAATACACGAATGCTTCCAAAGAGTGGTTGTAGAAAATTACTAAATGGTTTTCTGAAAAATACTTCCTGTCGAGAAAATCGAGTGAAATTGTTTTCTGAAAGATATCTGTATCTGATTTGGACCTTGAAACTTTTGGACTATCTGAAATATCCAGACATTCATGTTAATGTGGTGTTATTCCCAAAAAAATCCGAAAAAATGAAAATCCAGAAGAAATGCAAAAATTTGCCCTGTTTGAAAAAACTCAGAAGTTGAACAATTTGGAAGATATAGCCAACAGTTTTAACGTTATAAGGAAAAACTTAAAATTACTTTTTTATTGTCTATATTATTTAAAACAAAAATTACTCACCTTTCATGACTCCGGATTCCTTCCATCCAATTCTTCTCTGGTCTTCTTCTTTTCGTTTAAAATTCTGTTGTTCTTTTCTCAGACTTTGGACACCTTTATACGAAAGTAATTGTTTTCTTTCAATATCTTTGATAATTGTACCCTTCGTACCTATTTAGTGGCGAATCTTCTCTTTTTGCAATCTTGGTGTTCTGGATTTTCCGACCCATCTTCTCAACCAATCCATTACTGTAGCTTTTACTTTTTTGTTGTTTTCTTCTCTTATTCCATATAAGTACATTGGTCTTAATCTTTGCATTATATATGTTGAGTTTTCGCAATCTTGTTAAGTTTTTACTTAATAATGTTTTCAGCTACAAGGGCGTACAGAGAGGGGTCAGTGGACAGCTGCACCTTCTCCCTGGACCTGAAAAACCTGCCGTGGGCCATCATTAAACCTTCCCATACATTTGCTAACTTGCCTCCTCCCCCCCGGACCAGAACCAAATAATTTCCTGAATTGTCCCTCTTCTAGGAGAATTCTTTTCCGATTTGCCCCCCATTTAGGACAATTTTTTTCCTAATTTGCTCCTCCCTAAACCAAAAGCTAGGTATTCAGTTACCTTTCTTGTTTGTGGCATATTCTTGATTATTTTTATGTGTTCCTACCTAGGAGCACCACCAATATCTTATCTAAAGACAACTCTTTCAAGTTCTTCTAACTTGAAAGCTGTTTAACGGTAATACATGATCGTTAGAATTTTTTGTGTCGAACATTACGCCTATATATCTGTACTATGCATGGTTGTATATATGTTGTAGCAACGATGTCTAGATCATTTCATGATTATTAAGATCAAAACCACAAATATGTATGTTACCTAATAATTACTATTTATTGCAAAGTTCTTATAACTCCCTCGCAATTGGAAGTTTGCATCTATAATGTGGCACTAGGCGTTATTCCGTCGTTTGGTGTCGCTAGTGGGCCAAGGGTACGAATACCGCGAAATTTAAAAATGTCATGAGTGGAAAAACAATAGGTGAGTTGGAAATAATATTGAGAATGGTAAATCGACATTAAAGGCATTAATAAGGGACCTGAAAAAAGGAAAAATTAACTCAACAGAAAAAAAGCTGAACTTGTTGAGAGGTAGTAGACATTTTTATATTGATAAAAATAGTTTGATGTTATTATTTATATAATTTTGTAGGTTCCAAAGTTATGATAAGTTATTTATTAATAATCAATCAGAACAAGAGGAAAACTAGTTATTATTAGTATATATTCATCTTATCTGATCCTATCATTTATAAATAGTTCAATGCATCTCACGACATTCTTTTAGATGATGGATTTGAAAGTAATTTTTCAAGCCATTGGAAAAATACACAAAGAGTAACTCATTCCGCAGCAATATCAGAAAGACAAAATTATGGTATTATAAAATTTATCCACTCTAACCCTGGCGAAAGCAAAGTAAAAACAGTATTCTGCCCAAAGAACATAAAAACATCAATTTCTAGAGTCTTCAAACTGAGCAAGAACTATCGATATGGACGCTGCGCAAAAAAAGATATGACGACCAGAAAGATCGCTATATAAGGCGATATTAATTTCAGTAGTTAGTTAGTAGAGCTACGTATTGTTATAATATCGAAGTTATTGTATTAGAATCAGCTGTTGGAAATATTTGATGTTTACGTGTAAATAATAGTTCTAGAAAGTGAAGTGACTGTCAGTTTTTTTTTAAATTTGTTAACTTTGAACCCACGGAGTTTATTGCACTTTGGTGATCAGAAGTGCAGGATTAAGTGAAGTTAAAATCATAATTTGATATATGGAAACCCGAAAAATGGAAAAAGAAAAAATCGACGAGACTACCAAAAAATGTTCACATAGATGGACTAGACGAAAAAATAATGCAGATCCTGGAAAAACGAGACAAAAAAGAGAAACAACATCAGGAAGAAATTCAACAAAAGTTAGTAAAACCTTTTGAAAAACGTAAAATAGATTTAGAAAATCTTGTAACTAATACTCGTATTGATGAAAAACAACAAAAACTTGTCACGGCGATGGAAAATAAACAAAAAAACGTAATTGAAGGATTATTCTCGAAATTTGAAGAAAAACAAGACCAAACTGATTTACAAAGACAGGTTGATGAATTAAAAAGACAACAGCAATTTGAGCAATTAATACAAATAGTATCGCACGTTAATGAAACAATAAAGATGCTAAAAAAAATGAGGAGGCTCTTGAAACGAAAGTAGATGACATCGACTCCATCCAGAGCCAGGTGAAATTTGAAATGAGTTCTATTAAAAACACAGTACAAAGCGAAGTAAGTGAAGTACAAGATAAAGTCAGTGCCATCCAAAACAAAATGGAAACCGAAAACAAATAATTACAACAAGATTTGCAGAGAGGGAAATACCAGCACACCGTCAGGACCAAAGTTTAGTAAACCACCCACATTTGATGTTAGTTCATCTTGGCCCATGTACAAACGGCAATTTGAAGCCGTGGGTACAGCTAATGGATGGGATAACCAAGAAAAATCTACCTCTCTGGTAATTTAGTTAAGAGACCCGTCATTAGAGCTCCTCCAAAGCCTTCCAATCGATAAACAAGGTAATTTCGATAAGATCATCGCTATCTTAGACAAAAGATACGACAATCAATCCTTGAGCCAGGTATACCAAGTCCTACTCAGTGGAAAAACGCAAAAATCCGGCGATAGTCTACAGAGTTCGAAGCAGAGATTAGAGAAATAGTAACTTGTCCTACCCAGACCTGCCAGAGGAAACTAAAGATCAATTGGTCATACAAAGTTTCATAAATGGCATCAGAGATGTGAAAGTACAAAGGAATCTAAGGCTTAGAGGCATCAAGAAGAATAATGAAGCTCTATTTCGGGCTTTGGAGGTAGAGGCTGTCATGAACGTGTCCAAGTCGAAGGTACGAGCAGTTTCCTTCAACTAGGAAGAGTCGGAGTCACCATTTCAAGCGCTGCTGGCTGGTGTGAGGAAACTATTAGAACGGTCACAAAGAACTGGCACCCGAGGAGCATGTTTCCGTTGTGGACGAACAGGACACTTCCAACGTGCCTGCAGAGTGAGGCTACCTGAACAGTCACCAACCAGGGGTAACCAACAACCACCTGTCCAGGGACTGTCAACCGGTGAGCATAAGGGGGGAATACTGACTGACCCTCCACCAGCTCCCAAAACATTATCCTTCCGGGGATTTTACCGAGATAGCAGCAGCCTAGTCATAAGGGGCACTATCAATGGCCGAGCAATTACCATCACCATCGAACCGGCGCAGCTGTGTCCGTTGCCAAGTCCAGAGTTTTGAAGGCATCGGAAATTCGACCAGTTACCAAGAACATCCAGCTCAGAATAGTCACCGCCGAGCCCATGTCAACACAGGGTGAGGCAGATATAGTACCACCGACTCCACCAAAGTTTACTGTATAAGAAAGTCGGTGAAACGTTTTTCCCCGATTTGCTACCAGCTATGTTATTGAAAAAAAATATGGGACCACTTCGGGATATCCCGGAACTAATCCAATTTCTTTTAAATTTATCCCATGTTCCGAATGGGAATTTTAATACCGGCGACTCCACCAAGGCATAGAGTATAAGACAATAGGTAAAATAGTTTTTGCCCATTTTCTAAGAAACGGTAGAAGCTATGTTAATGAAAAAAATATGGGACCACTTTGCGATCCCCCGGAACAGGATCCAGTATAAACGGTCGAAATTCCTTGAGCCATTTGCGAGTAATCGCTGAACAAACAGAAAAAAAAATCGATACAGACGAACTGAGCACCTCCTTCTTTTTGAAGTCGGTTAAAAAATAAATAACAGAAAGTTTGTTTATTTCTACGGTACACATGAAAAGATAGTTGATCCGTTTTTACACAAAAACAGTGGCAGATACGAAAAGAATGCAAGAAATAAAAAAATGTAAATTCAAAGGAGATTAATTAAAAAATTTGCTCAATTGGCAGGGGGCGTACTGAAAAAAGTACTAGAGACAAAAAGAACACATAATCCCCTGTAGATGATCGTTTCTGTGATCTTACTGTGATGACTTGATTAATGTTCTAAAATTGAAGTAAATAGTCAGAAGAAAAAACCTGAAAAAACATAAAAATTTCAACACCTTGTACATTGGCAACGAAGCCTTTGCGGACATATGCTCATGGGAACTTTTCGCCATAAAATGACTCGAGGAAGCACATCTTGAAATGATTCGCACTTATTCATTTACACCCTGTATACACTTTTATTTAACAAGCTTTTTTTGTCCATCCTTTAACTTTGATTTTGTTTTGAAAAATAATTTTCAGTATTCTCGGTGGTGATATACTTCAATGATAATATATGGAATATTCTGAAGCCATGTTTAATAAATTAATTTCACCAAATCTGTCAACCGACAAACTGTTCTCACCTGTACATCTTTACAAATCTTTGAAGTTTCAGTTAATGACTACTACTACTAGGCTGTGTAATAAATTGATCAGGATTATTGTGATTCGCTGCTCAGATATGATTTCAGAATAGGCCTATTGTGAAATAGAAAATCTCAGAATAATTCCTCGTTATTGACGAACAAAGAAAAATAATTCTTATCTGCGCGTCAGTCAAGAGTATAAAGCGAGGATTATAATGCGTCAATTGTTAAGCTACAACAAACAAAATTGATCTAAATGTGCGATCTAAACATGATCGTCCCCTAAGTGAGGGTAGCAAACGTTCAATTATTGGCCTTATCGCCCTTTTTGACGCCCGTATCTCAGAACCGCCCTTTCATTTAAAACTTGTATACTGGATAATGCCTTTAATGCATGTCTCCCGCTAACAACCCATCGTTCCAAATATAAAGTTACCCGGACGGAAATGAAGGGACTCGAAACAATCGGACTAAACTTTCGCATGGGAGATGAAGCTCGAACATCAAAAATTCTGTGTACTAATTATGTTTCGCGTTTATTAGTAATTTGACTTTATGAATATGCTTCTATTAAAACTCATTCTATAGGGCATCAACTCAAAAACAGACCACCAAAAAAAAATACCTCAAAGTGTACAATAATTCATTTAAACAACTTTGTTTTTTGTAACACTAAATAATAAACAAAATAGTTCAGAAATTTTCACATAAATAAAACATTTTTAAAAAATATATAACCGACTTCTACCTATAACTAAAAAGCTAAAAATAATTATAACAAAATACAACTCTAGCAAATAAATAACGCATTCAATGTTGTAAGGTAAGGAAGTAAAAAATGTAAACATTAAACGGTGCTCATTCTGTACAAATTAATTACCTAACAATCTAGTATATTTTTGAAGTCGGTGCCAAGCAAATCTAAAATCCTTCATTGCGTACTTATCTACTAATTCATCAAACTTGATTGTTGCTTGGCACCGACTTCAAAAATATACTAGATTGGTAGGTAATTAATTTGTACAGAATGAGCACCTTTTAATGTTTACATTTTTTACTTCCTGGGTAGGTACCTTACAACATTGAATGTGTTATTTATTTGCTAGAGTTGTATTTTGTTATATGTTATTATTTTTAGTAGCTTTTTAGTTATAGGTAGAAGTCGGTTATATATTTTTTAAATTTTAATGTTTTATTTTCAACTTTTTAGTTTTTTTTTGAACTCAGGTAGTTTTCATTCTTTTTTTGTTATTTTGTATGTATAACCTTAATAGACAGAACCAGGTAACATCGAAAGCCTCAACATTACACAATGATACTTTATCATTTAAATTGACAGGTAAATCTTTACAAACAAAATGTACTAGTACGGGTTGACTTAATAAGCCCAAAATATATTTATGCTTTATGGACCACGCCATGTAACCTTTTTTCAACTTTTTTTGACAACTCTGTATAACTAGATAATTCCACTCAACCTATTTACCAACCATCATGTTCATACGACTGGCCACGAACAAGCATAAATTTGTTAGCTGCCTTCTGTAAACTATAGGACGGAGTAGAATCCATCCTATATTTACGGAGTCAAATCCGTCCTATATTTCAACCATGGTATATAACTGCTTGTGAGCTACCCTATAAATTATTTCCTTTTTAACATTTTATGTTATCGCCCTGTGTAACATTAATTCCTCTCCACACTTTATGCAACTTCTTATGGGCTATAAAAGAAATAATTTTTTAATCACACTGTATAAATATAATTCAACTCCAGCATATATTTCAACCATCCTGTATATGAGTTGCTTATGTCCACATCATATAACAGTTTTTTAATCACCCTATATAATTTTAATTTCACATTTTTTTCAACATTTTTATACCACCAAACGTCCAGTCCACCCTATATTCCAACCATCCTGTATATACGGCTGCCTACGGACCACTATCATTCTAGTCCGTCCTATATTTCAATCTTCATATAAATGCAACTCCTTCTACCACTTTACTTTGTGATTTTGTTTGCTATAACTAAACACCCTGTCTATAAGCCACCAAGTACCAGTTTAAAGTTTGACATGTGTTGTCACTGAATTTTCTATTAGACCGGGAGAATGTGACAACCAAAAGTACCGCCTTCGCAAAATGGAAAAATTTGCATTTAAATAGGTATTTACCTGGTATACAAACAAAACGAGCTTGGTACTCATTGATTTAAGGAGCCGAAAATACTATGCTTTATTACATATATGCTTGAGATGTACATACACAATTTTCAAATTCGTAATTAAAATTTCCAGTGCCTAAAATTACGGCAGTATTACGTTGGAATTTAAATATTTATGAGGAAATGTCCGTTATGTCATTTCGATGAAATTTTTGATAAGAATTTTTGAATTTTCGGCGATTTTCTGCAAAACTGCAAGTTGCACGTCGCAGAAAAATAGGTATATGAGATCACCTAAGGATCTTCCTTAATGGATTAAACGTTAAAAAACTACAGACATCCATAAGGAGTTATCGAAAAATCGACTAAAATATTAGGGATATTGGTCGATTTCCATGCACGCATGTGTTCATTCACAAATTTTATCACTTTACCAATAGAATTCTTTTCCAAAGTTTGAAGTTTCACCAATCCGGATATATACTCTATTAAACAAGACCATATTCGTTCAAAACGGTGCACCACAGGAGAAGAAATCAGGTAACATACATACAAAAAAAAAGCGAAAAAATACGCGACGAATTGATAACCTCCTCCTTTTTGGAAGTCGGTTAAAAATGTTTTACACTACACGTGTTTCGCCATATTATGGCTTCGTCAGGTGTACAATGTATTTTAAACAACTACTGTTACGCCAAATTTATTCTATTTATAGTAATTTCATACAAAACCATTAAAGAGATTAAGGAGAGGGGAGGAATTTGTATCTAACTGGTCATTTAACAAAAAGCCTGAATATTTAAGGTTATAAATTTCTAAAGTTTCTAAATAATTTTGTTATCTTTACGCAGAATTTCGAAATTTCGTTAATTTGATGATTTTCGGAAGCTAAATGTACAGCATATTTAAATTTTTGATCATTTGTCTCATAACTCCTTGTATATGCTCAGGGATGCGTTTTTTTTAATTTCTGTATGTGCGACCGATGTAGTGGTTTACCAATATACGTTAAGTTGTTATCGATTTTCTCACGTTCTTTTTTGAACGGGTAAACTAAATTTAATGACTTTTGTAACTGTTTGTTCCGGAGAATTAAATCAATCGTTTCTGGAGAGTACCCGTTATTATAAGCTATTTGCTTTATTAAATTTGGTTCCGCCCAAAAATTGTTTTTCTGATAATGGGACACTTATGAGCCCATAAACCATAAAATGGTATGCAGCCAACACATCCTTTCCAAATGTTGGAAAGTATGTCACACAAATTAACTAACGCTCCAGGAAGACTTAGATTCTATCTTAACTTGGTGTTCCCAATGGTTGCTTCCTTTAAATGCTGAAAAATATGTAGTGCTTCGAATCGGTAAAAATAATCCGCTGGTACCGTATTTTATTACGGTCAACCATTAAGTTCTGTATTTTCTCACAATGACTTCGGAGTGATTGTTAACAGTAGCCTAACGTGGTCCAATCATATTACATCAATCTGTAAGCGTGCGAACTCGAAACTGTATCTCATTCGGAGATATTTTTCAAGAGTCTCCTTTCAGTCATTTTGTAAACTTTACTGTGAGACCAATTCTTGAGTACGCTGGACCAACGTGGTATCCTGACTTAGTTCGTGACAAAAACCTTTTGAAAAATGTTCAAAGAAACGCCACTCGAATTCCCTGGCGACCGAAAGACCTTCCTATGAAGAAAGACTTAGTATGGCCAACCTAACATCCTTTGAACTTCGGCGACATCGTGGAGACCTGATTATCACATTTAACATATTGAAGTTCAATTTCGGAAATCTCGACCTAATGTTTACCGTAAATCAGGACGAACGCCTCAGAGGTCATCAGTTCAAGCTCAAAAAAGAAAACTTTTCCATCAGATCGAGACAAAATTTCTTACCGAACAGAGTTTTTAACAGCTGGAATATTCTAAATGCTAATGTTGTCTCTGCACCTTCTATAAACATTTTCAAAAATAGACTAGTACGTTTTTTATTGGAGTAATAATTATTGTAATTGTATTAATTTCCTTATTTTGTATGTACCATATACTAGTAGGTCAATTATTGTAATTTCTCTGTTTTTGGGCACAACAGGGACTTGTCCCTCTGCCCTTACTTGTATATAATAGTAATAGTAAATACTGTGAATCGTAACGACTGTTTATGAAAATTCCAAATTGATGTCTACACTTTACGGTTGTTACTGATAATCTAAAAAATCAATTGTTGAATTTTTTTCTATCTCTACTGGAATATGTTAGATGGATGTTTGTTAATGTATTCAACTAATCTATCTAACTGTCTGTTTGTTCATACAAAAGCTATAATAATGTCGTCGACATACCTGTACCAATAAATAAGATTCTTAGAATAATTATGATTAAATAATTGTTGTATAATAAATACTCACAATAAACAAAACCTTAAATACCATTGTTCTTCAATAATTCAAAATCAGATTTCTAAACATTGTTACAAAAATCCACAATATTACACAACTAAGTCCATCAAACCAAAAATTGCAAACAATAATTTAGTATTCATAAGCGTAATCATAGTGATTACGTACTAAAAACCATGGACTTCATCAACAAGGGTAGTATTGAGGTATTGAAGAATGACCCAACAGACAAATTTCAAAGACAATTAAAATCTGAATTACTAAATTCAAGTAACGTAATAAGTCCAGAGATGGTGTCCAAGTTAATTTTACCTAACCCACAGCCATTAAAACTGTACTCATTAATAAAACTACATAAACCAAATTTACCTATAAGGCTAGTTGTATCATTCATTACAGTCCCTTCAGTAAAAATATCAAAGACCCTAATAGATATCATTAAGCAATATACAGAATTCAAACCAAAATATAGTATTAATAACTCATATCAATTGATCAACACATAGAAAATATTGTTTTGCTTCCGAACTGTAAATTAATTTCTTGTGATGGAAAAAATCTTTTTCCAAACATTCCCTTAGATGATACAATAGATTTAGTAGAAAAATTATTTGAACAAAATGGAGTTAATCCTTTTATCGTAAATGAAGTCGTTATTCTACTCAAAACATTCCTAAAACAAAATTATTTTACTTTTAACAATAAAATATTCACAGGTAAGAGTGGCTTAGCAATGGCCCACTATTAGCCGAGATATTTATGGACAGTATAGAACAACAATTATTTAATCATACTTATTCCAAGAATCTTAATTATTGGTACAGCTATGTCGAAGACATTATTACAGCTTTTGTAGGAACAAATAGACTGTTAGATAGTATTCACTGCGAGTTTCAACAATTATGTTTTTAGATTTATCAATAACAAGAGTAAATTGTAGGCATCAATTTGGAATTTTTTATAACAGTCAGTATACTGACATTACGATTCACAGTACTTCAACACATCCTTTCCAACATAAATTGGCTGCATATCATTCTATGGTTCATAGGCTCATAAGTGTCCCATTATCTAAAACACAATTTTCGGCAGAATTAAATTTAATAAAGCAAATAGCTTATAATAACGGTACTCCCCAGAAACGATTGTGTTAATTTTCAACAAACAGTTACAAAAGGCATTAAATTTAGTTTACCTGTTCGAAAAAGAACCTGAGAAAATCTATGAGAACTTATCGTATATTGGTAAACAAAATCACAAAATAATGTCGATCTTAAGAAAACAGAATTTAAACGTTGCATTTAAAAGTTCTAACAATTTAGGAAAGTTTATCAAAAATAATAAACAAAATACCCATAAAAATAGTAAATCAGGGGTATATAAACTGAATTGTGGTAAAGGTCCCAAAACCTACATCGGTATATAGAGATTTTAAAAACCGCATCTCTGAGCATAGAAGGAGCAATGAGATTAATGATCAAAAATCTAACTATGCCGTAAATTTAGCTTCTAAAAATCATCAATTTAACGAAGATTTAGTCTCAGGAAACATCTGACGAGCTACCTACCAGTAGATTCTTTTTTCCCGTCGTATATACGTATGTACTATGTATGTACTATGAAGGGAATTTTCTATCCAAATGGCTGGTGCTGTACTTGGACTTGTTTTGTCAGTAGCAATGGTGTTGAGTCATCAACCTGGCATATGAGTGTGTGTAGACCAGAAAATTCTGCGATTTTCTGGAAATGAGTTCGCAATCTAGAATTTTTTGTATCTAATTGCTTGCCTATATCTTCCTCTTCCTCCTTCACTCCGTGACAATGGTATACGTTAAACAGAGTTCTTTAGATGTTAATTTAGAGCTATTTTGGTAATAAAACTCCACTTTTATTTAAAAATGTTGAATACCAATTAGTGATGTCGAGTACTGAATTTGGAACACTGCATACTAAAAACTTAACAACATTCTTCTACTTTTATTCGTTAGACCTTTTTTTGTACTAGATACAACAGATTGGCGGCCCTCTTCTATAAATACTAAACTGTCCTAAATAATAGACTGCAATAGATTGTTACTGTTAAGTTTGGTGTTCAACAGTTGTCTAACCTTTTATGTAAGTCTGAGTAAGATTCTTCTGCCTGGTGGAATGGTCACTTAGTTGAGCCTGTTTTAACTCAAGGTACATGTATGTGTATTGAGGTACTATCTCTCGTTTAGTGCCCTTGCTGTATTTTGTCTTTAATTATATTAATAATTCGAATCTTCTTTAGGCCACAGTATATACAGGGTGTCCCAAAAGTCCAGGAACGGCATTTTATCTCGGCGGGAACGCATTTTAGAGAAAAATGTTTCAAACAAACTTATAGGATTCATCCCTGGCTATCGAATTATTACATTGAATTTGACCTTGACCTTGACCTTCATGGTCATTTCAAGGTCAAGTCGATTTTTTCAAAGGGACAACATATTTCTGACCTCGGAAATGGAAAGATCGGAAAATTTTACGTTCAAATATGTTCTTGACTATTTTTAAAACTTGACCTCTGGTGGTCAGTAAAGGTCAAGTCAAGGTCAAGAACAACTTCGTTGCGTAGCTCGTCAAATATGAGTTTACAATTTTTTTTTCAAGAACTAAGGTTTAAGATTTTTCCACGGCAATGCGATGCTTAGTATGGCTACGCAACGAAGTTGTTCTTGACCTTGACTTGACCTTTACTGACCACCAGAGCTCAAGTTTTAAAATTGGTCAAGGACATATTTGAACGTAAAATTTTCCGATCTTTCCATTTCCGAGGTCAGAAATATGATGTCCCATTTGAAAAAATCGACTTAACCTTGAAATGACCTTGAAGGTCAAGGTCAAATTCAAGGTCACAATTCGATAGCCAGGGACGAATCCTATAAGTTTTGTTTGAACATTTTTCTCTAAAATGCGTTCCCGCCGAGATAAAATGCCGTTCCGAGACTTTTGGGACACCCTGTATGAATGTCAGTATGACACTCTTCTATTATCTTGAGCATACCGTGATTTGAAGCTGCCATATATATACAATATACAGTTTATCCAAAGGCAAAACCAACAGTGTGCTAAATAAGTCACCTTCCAACATATCTCTTCTGATAGGAACATTCGGCTTCATCAAGAATGATTTTGTTTGCCAGTTGGACCTGACAAATTCTAAAAATAACAACACAGTTACAATCATGTGAAAGTGAAGGTATGACAGGCAGACTCTCTCTAACGCCTCTAGTAGAAAATTGCCTTGTCATTGTCGTTGATGGAGTTTCTCATTAGTCTTCTTACCGCCCGATCTGTTCATAAAAGGACGGCTTTTGCATCAGTTGATAAAGACATTGATCCACACCAAGGTACTTGACGTTATTTAATAGAAGTTTGGGGACTACTACATATTCATACCCAGCTCTATCTTTATTCCAAGTACGAAATCTTTATATTTTGTTCTATTTTACCTGCTTATTCTTTATATTATTGTTATTAGGGAACAGTTACAGTTCTTGTTCTATAGACTTTTCTATAAAGCAATGTCTGGTCTTTTGTTAGCAACAATTAAATCGGTCTGATTTTCTTACCAACTGTTTATAGTTTATATCTCAGTGCTAATTTTTGCTGTCGTATTTTTTCCACAGTATCTATCGTTCTTTGCCACAAATGCCTAACAATCTCTTGTAATATGTTGGCTTGATTCTAATGTTTGGCAACCATATCTACATCTGTCGTTATTTATAGAAGGAACTTTAACGATGTACTTGAGATAGTTCTTAGTATAGATTACTTCATATTTGACAATGAAAAGCTTTCTGTTTCTGGAAACAGATGACCAGAGATCAACTAGTAGTTCGATGCGTTTCTGGTTGATTCGTTTATGTGTATCCATGAAGGTGCTTTTCTTACCATGTGAGCAGTTTTTGATGGTTGGACTGGTGGTGTAATTGGACTTATTGATCTGTCAATTGCTGTGTTGTTGAGTCATCAACTTGGCATATCAGACATTATTATGTGTAAATCCGACATTATTATTTTGGTGCAATTTCACGAAATAACTTACTTACAAAAATCACCGCCACACAAAATATGTCGGCTGATCCAGATATGTGACATATACTGTCCGAAATCATTTTCCCCCCTGATCCCAAATACACGCTCAGAATTGCTCCATCACCCTTTGGTCTTCAGTAAAACGAGGTATGTTATTCAGAAAATGAACACTTTGGTTAGTAACCACATTTCACATAAGACCAGAGAGAATTTCTGATAGCATATATCGCATGTCTGGATCAGACCATTTTTTTTTTTTTTTGAAGCGAAGTAAGTATTAGAACTATGAAGAAAAGAAACTAACTACAGTAGTTTTAACATAAGACAAGTTTAAAACTGCTGATTTACTGTCGTTTGTTCCATAAAAACACCGAAAGATATCGTGCTCTTGCAATAAAAATGTTTCAGTTAAACTGTGGAAACAATTAAACTTCGACAGTGCACAGCTTTCCTTAATGACGTAAGATATAATACGTGATAGTGTTAAATGCTTGGCGCAAAAACCAAATAAATCAGGAACGTTCGAAATGAATAGGTATGTGGGCCCACTAAAATATTCTCATTAAGTAAAAGAAATAAAAATAATCATTCTGATAAGGGACCGCTGCACAACCGGTATATTAAAAAGCTTATTAGAATTTCACATCGAACTTCCTAGAATATTTTCATAAGCAATAAAAATAACGATCAATAAATATGTCAAAATAAAAACCCGACTGAAAGCTAGTAAAAACGACCATTCGTGTTATAACACTGATCAGAATTCTGATAAGATTTAATTATCCCCAGGAAATTTTTACTAATTTGAATCGAGATAAAACAACGCACAGTAGCTTCCAGTGTTGCGAGTGTTGAAACAAAGTTTTCATCTGTTCCAATGCCAAGTTTTAAATGAGGCCTGTGATACTTTTGAACGTTGTCACGCTACCAGAACGTTTAGAAACAGTTGAATCTGAATAATTTCAAAACACTAATTACATTTTACGAATGCTGATAAACACAATCCGTTTCATATTTTCGTACATGTATGCGTGACAATTATATATCAGTATATATACAACTATATAACTGAATATATATAAGGGGCTAAATTGTGGAATAAATTCAATAAAACTGTAATATTTTGTTTATTTTTTTTTACAAAGGCCGGTACATAATACAAGGTGATTCTAAAAACTAGGAGGACAAAAATATACAGTGTGGAACACTTGGATACGTCGATTTATATTTTTAAAGCCGCATTTTTTCAAAAAAATGATATAGGGTGTGTCATGTAACAGTGGCCAATACTAACTTTAATATTTTAAATGCAAGCCCCTGTATATTACTAATTTTTTGGATTCTCTAGAAAATTCTAGACATAGTTCATGTACAGTGTCCTACACCTATTTTCAACTGTTTCGGAAATATTAAGTGTTTTCAGATTTATTACAAAAATTAACACTAAAAAAAATAAATTTATTTTATTTCACAAATTCGTTACAATACTTAATTCCCATTTAGCTCTTGATATTGAGATAGTAAGCAAAAACTATTCCTGCGTTCCTTTTTACTGCTTGCCTTAGCATCTTGTTGTCTGCCTGCATGACAGTGGTGATCAGTGTCGTTTGAATTTCATTAACTGTACATAATAATATCAGAAAAATGGTTGATTTAACAGAAATGCACTGAATAACCATTCTACAAATGATTGACTGGTTATGGAGACAACACAAGGAAACAAATGGAAGTTTCTCGCTTATTTCATGAAAATTTTCCAAATGTGCTGCCTGTATCCCAAGCGACAATTAGCAAAATAGAAAAGCAGTTTCGCGACCTTAATCATACGAGGGCTGCCTTTTATATTTCTGGATTGGACAACCCTAGTGTTGCAATCTGACAACTGACAGCTCTATCGTAAAGTTTGACATTTTTGAGGTTATATGTACTCAGAACATACGAGCGATGAATAATTTTTGGCGATGAAACTCCATCAAGGACCACTGTTTATCGATGGTATGGTGAATTCAATCGAGGTCGTAGTTCACTCCAAGACGAATTTCGTGAAGGTCGTCCAAAAACAGTTGTTGTTCCGGAAACCATTGATACTGTGCGCGAATTGATATTGCAAGATCGTCATGTGACCTATCGTGAGATTGAGTCAACCTTACACATTAGTGGGACCATCATACATTCAATATTCCATAAACATTTGAATGTCAAAAAAAATCGTTCAAAAAAAAGCTCGTGTCGATTAGTCGAAAGAAAAGCTCAAAAAAAACGATCGCGGTGCTTCAAAACACGTTTATGACATAGTGACAGGTGATGAATCGTGGATTTACCCGTATGAGCCCGAAAGTAAACAGCAGTTGATTGTATGGTTGATCACTCTTCACCACGACAATGCGAGCTCTCACACATCGGCTCAAACAACTGCATTTTTGGCCAGTCAAAACATCGATTTGATGAGTCATCCGCCGTATAGTCCTGACTTGTCACCAAATGACTTCTTTTTATTCACGAACGTAAAAAACAACGTTTTTTGACACCTGAAGAAGCGGTTGCTGCGTTTAGAATGCATGTTTTGGAGATACCTCAATCAGAATGGAAAAAGTGCTTCGACAATTGGTTCAAACGCATGCAAAAGTGTATAGATCTTCATGGGGAATATTTTGAAAAACAATAATGCGATTTTCGATGATTAATAGTTGTTTTGGTTCTCTAATCCCTAATATAAAAGGCAGCCCTCGTATAAGACAGTTAAAAAAAAGTAGCTGAGAATGCTGTAAGGGATAATACGAAATTGGATATTATGCTTGAGTTTCAAGAAAACCCACATAATTCTGGTCGGAAAGCAGCCCCACTGTTCAACGTTGGCCACACATCAATTTTTCGATTATTGAAGGAAATCAAAATGCGTCCCTATAAAATGATGCCGACTCAGAAGCTCATGGAAGACGATTTCGATAGTTCCTTTCAGTTCCCACAACATTTACTTCATAGTTTGCATTTCTTCATTCATTTCAGATAACAATTTCTGAGAATAGTTAGTGGTCAGTGCTTTTTCTATACCACTTGGTTTGTCGGCTTCCCTGACCTATGTCTCATAACATCACGAACCTCTTGGATTTATTAGGGTTCCTGACTATTTCAGATCTTCGTGGATATTTATTAGAGTCTTTATCAATATCTTCATTTCCTTCAAGTCTGTTTTATCTATATTTCTATTATTGTCTCAGAGATTCGTCTGTATCATTACGTCATGACAAAGTTTTATGTTAAATGAGAACGAAATCTTTCGCTGCCAGAGTTATAGCTGATTTCGAATTAATTTATTTATATATCTTAACCAACATATTTACTATTTGTGCTTCAGTGTGACAAGTTTAATAAAGTGAAGTTTCAAAGTGTGTTTGTGAGAAAAATTCTGAACCAATGTATTTTCTCACCCTTGAAAAAGTCCCTTATAAGTGTGGGCTAAACGTCGGAAAACTTTGTTTATATGTTGGTCCAGATATATTAATAAATTAATTCGAAAAAATGATGGGGTCCAAATCCGAAAAAGTAGTGTATTTTGTTTGTTTTTTTTCCGTTTCTTATATGGAAACAGCCTGCTAATTTCTTTTTTGTGGCAATTCATATTCCACAATCTAAAAGCATTCATGTTGGGTTGAGTACCAAAAAACGCACATTTCACTGCTGCAGCATCTAATCTCTCAGATGGTATTTCCCCCTTCACCGCAATTACAAGCCTTTGCCCGAAATCTTTAAAACCTGTCATATTTTTCCAAGGTGACTAAGTTAAATAACGTTTAGTTCAAATTTCCTGTTTTTTTCTTCTGTTGTGGTGTATGTGGAGCCGCATATTTGTGTTACATGCAATTTTTCTCCAAGAAATTTGAAAACTTTCCACTTTGGCATTCTTTGTTGACAGAAAAGAAACATTAAATGATATACTTTGTTAATTGTAAACTTTTCAAGTACTCTTCTTTTGCTTTTCGCGAGTTCGACTGTACAATAATTTGAAAAATCATCGATTAATGTTACATAATATCAACTGTTTGATAATGATTCTGGAGAAATAGACACCACCTTTGTCTAATTGGACCAACTCCAGTATTCATTCAGCTTTTGGTACTTCTCTAGAGCCAAATTTCTTTCTTTTCGTCTTACCTATGTTACAGCTTATCACAATTTAAATACGCGTTTTCTTCATTGATATCTGTTTTCTTCAAATTTAAAGGGGGATTATTTTCAATCATTAATAGCATAACCGAAACTACTTCGTTTATAGTATTATTTTACACTTTTACCATAATAATCCATTCGTATTTATAACAGTAAATAAGTTTTTTTAATGTTATGTTTTCACTTCTGCTTTCTTATTTTTATAGAGCACTAATAATTTTCATTTGGTTAATTTGTTCACTGATTTTAGGTTCACATTGAAATAAGGTCCACACAATCTGTCACCTAATGATACATTTACACCTAGATATTCATTGACAATTGATAACTGACATTTTTGATTTCTATTTTGCTACCATCTGCAACAGCTACTTTGCTTTCCGTGGTTGTGATAGTTTTATGTAGCTACCGTACTGACACATGTGGTACCCCCACCATCTAATATTCACTCTTTTTCACAGTGTGTATCTAGAGCTATTGCTGCACTTGCTAGTGTTACAAATTCTCTTTCAACTCTTGTGCATTCAGTGTTTACACCTTTAATTTCGTTTTGTTTTCTCACTTCTTGCCTTTTTTCTCATCTGCTGTTTTCTTTTGGCAGTCTTTAATTGTATGTCTCCAAATATTGCGGTAACAGCAATTTCTATTTTTTCTTTGCATATTAATTTATCTTTGCTTTCACTAAATATTTTATTATCTGTAAATCTGTAAATTTTTTTGATCATCACTAAATATTTTGTGTTATCACTTTTTCATTTTAATTTAAATTATTCTAGTTTGAGTATTGACATTAACATTTTTGTTGATAAGTTTGGATATCTCGTTAACGCTCGTGTCAAGTCTGAATACACTTCTGGAAATCCCATTAATGTTATTAGTGCCAATGTTTTATCTTGAAAATTTACCAAAGCTGCATTTGATAATTCACGATGAACGCTAAAGTTTGTTCATAGATGCTGCCACTGGTGTAGTTTCACTTTTTCCAACCTCATAAATTATTTTAGTATTGTTAGCTGTCGGCTTTCATCTATTTCACAATGTTCTGCGTTTAGTGTTTCCCGAGCTTCTTTGTTTCGTACAATTTTGTAGTTCACTTTCTGTTTAACCCTTTTTCTTCGGCGTTCCAAATATCTTTGTTGATAAGATACGCTTCAACTTGGCATGACCATGCATAATAATTGCTCGATCCCCATTTTGATGATAATTCTTTTATACACGCCATTTTTTCTTTTTCAACCTTTTGCGATCTGGACCCATAACCGTATTAACTTTTTTATTACTCAAGTGGCTAAACAGGTAGAAGGAACGTCTAAGTGCTTATTGGGAAATAACACCACACTTTAAAATTTAGACTTAAAGTCTAATCATCCAAATTCAGTAAAAAGAGGTATCATTAAATCTCTATTTGACAGAGCAAAAACCAACTGTTCTAATATCAATAAATTCAATGAAGAAAAAACGTTTATAAAAAATATACTTTCTGCCAATCATTACCCAAATAAATGTATCAATAACGAGCTAAACAAAATGGAATACCAAACAATCCCTAACAACCAACATCAAACTTCACCAAGCAACACTGACCCCCAAGATAATCCATTAATACAATAACTATACCATACATACAGGGTCTATCAGAAAGACTAAAAAGAGTGGGAAACAGATATAATATCAAAACATCATTTAAAACAAGAAATACACTAAAATCAATTATATCAAAAACCAAACCAAATAACACAACTCAAAATACAAAAAATTGCATTTATAAAATCCCGTGTGAATGTAATAAATTCTATATTGGAGAAACCTCTAGACCTCTGAATGTTCGAATAAACGAACACAAAAATTACATAAACAAACGACAATTTGAAAAATCCAAAATTTGCTTGGGACCTTGGTCATAAAATACAGTTTCAAAATTCAGTTATATTACACAAAGAAGAACACAACACCAAAAGAAAACTAAAAGAGTCTGCTTTAATTTTGTTAAATGAAAACGATAGTATCACTACTACCTCCGTAGAATTCAGTCGTTCCTGGTTGCCGATGATTAAGGAAGAAATTGCTAATGGTCATGTCCTTGTGAACAACCCAATATCGGGATAGTTCATAAGGTTTTTCATAGGTTTTCCCTTATGATTTTAATGGGATCACTGAATCAACAAAGTTCTTTGGTCGCATTTTTGGCGAATGCACTATCTTATAACAAAGTCACACCTAGGCGCGCCACATAAAGTTCTAAAGATCTCCCTTTCAAATTCTTCCAATTTATGATTATATGATCTTTAGAAATTTCTGTGCTACCCTGTATATTACAAATAAAATTCTCTTAGTTACGTCAAAAATTAAATATTAAAAACTGTCAAATATTTAAATTTACATCTTGGAATTGTACCTTTTTAATCCGTAGGTTCTTAAACATTGACAATGGGGTCTGATCTAGACCCCGAAACGTTTGGAATATACAGCGATTTCCTTTAAAGTGTTGTGTTATTTCCCAATAAACACTTAGACATTGAAAATTATGCCACAAGTATCTTTCAGAAAACAGGTAGAAGGAATTTTATTGACTTAATCTTTTACTTTTTCACCCTTTCATTAAACCAAAATTATCAGCAACTCAACAATATTGACTTAAGTCAAATTTCTTATAACGTAAAACATAATTATGCATCTTCGTAGACCTGAAACACAACATATGTCATTACTAATAATATTGATGTCACCTTTGACCGAAACGTATCATTTCACTTTTCTATCTGTCGTTCCACAGGTCTTCTTCGAGTCATCTAATCTTTCTATCTATCCCGTCTCTTTCGTCTTCTGCCTAGTCTTCCACGTCATTTTATTTAATTGCCAATTGCATGCCAGATTAATAATTTATTACGGATGTCGTCTACAATTCTGTGACGAATGCCCCAGATAACTCTGACACGTTCGTTTCTTATTCTCTCTTCTGGAGATTTTAGCTTGTGTCCTGTAGAAGTCCATTTCTGTTGTTCTCAGAGTTAGTAGTTTCTTTGTTTGGCCATACATAAAACGTATACGTTATTATGCTCTTTATAATTGTGCTATATAAGATTTCCATCAATATCCCAAAGTCATAATAGTTTTGAACAGCTTTTCTTTATAAAAAAAATATTTATTCGTTTAGTACTATATTTTTTTGGGTGCTAATAAACAAACAAGCTTCGATCGAAAAATGACTCTTTTCTACAATTGTACCTCATATTTCGCGTATAATTATCGTTGTTCATCTAAATCACCAGAATATTATTTAAAATCGTATCAGTGCAAACGTGGGGAGTTCGCTAACACCAGAATGAGTGATAACGAGGTGGAACTGATAATGTTAGCACGGCCTTTATTTGAAATTTTTCGGTGTCAACTTGACATGGCCCACTCGAATAAACTCATTGGTGATAATAATGATTTACTACTTTTATCGTTACACATGAGTGAGAGCTGATTTATAAATCTGCTTCATTGACTCGTACGTCGTCGAAACACTGGAGGGTAAAGGCGATTGAGAAGAAGAGACAGATTTGACGTACGATAGATCGAATTGTTTATTCGCGGTTTTACGCTTAGCGATAAATGGTATATATGTAGTGATTGGACTCATATTTTATGTATATTTGTTGTAACATGACAATTTTAGTTAGAAAAAATATTTCTATATAATATGAACCTTCGTGTTGTAAGTAAATGGATTACTTCGGGACATCAGAAATTGGTAACAAAAAAAGAGTCGTTTGAAAGAGATCATACAAACATAGGACAATAAAACTGTTGAGGTAATTTTGTATTGCTTAGGCCCACACCTATCAAAATAGATCAGTTTGGTAAAGAAATGCAAACTTGGAAATTGCATTTGTTTCGACATTTCGTTACCGACCGACACCAGACTACCTTGATCCTGACATTATCATCCTTATTAAAGCGAAAGCTTCAGGGGCCCACATTTACACATATGAAAGTAGCTGAGCAAGTGAATGAATTCCATAACTTGAGATTTCATTTGTTTCGACACTGACACCGACACTACACACTGCTTCGATCTTGAAATGTCCATCCAATTTAGTTCTCTTTGTAAGAAACAGGGACCATAGAAAATCAATAATATATAGAACATAAACTAATATACAATACCGGAACAAAATTTAGCGACACACTAACTTAGAGACTTAACATACGTCAAACATTAGAAAGAAACTTGCTATTAAATGTATGTATTGAGTAGCTTAATATTATCAAGTAAACATTTTACGTTAAGACTTCTGAATAATAATTTTATAGAAAATCATTAATAAATAGGAAACAAACCAAGATAACATCTAAGTAATATAGAATACCTGCACAAAATTTGCTTTTCGTTCTAATAAACACTCCAATTGTCTCTTTATGATAAGTCTCATACGTCAGAAATTAAAAATAATACCACAAAAAAAGGCAACTCGGCATTAAACTTTCATATTATCAACGAATATAGACTCATAGAAGGACAGACATTAAGCAAAACATGTCTTTTGATTTGTTGTCGTAATAATAAACAAAGTACTCAATAGAGGGACGGCTGGATTATATACATCCAGAGCATTTATGTTCACCGAAGACGTAGCTCAGGGTCTAAAGTGCACGGCTCCGAATCAAAGTTCGAGTTGAAAACCGAGAACTAATATACTTTTTCTTAATATTATGTCATTAATAATTAATTTTATGTACTATTTTCAATTGACGTAACGTAACTCATTTTAAGATTACATAGAATGAGAGTATAAAATTTTTCATATTTGTATCAGTTTGTTCATTTAAAAAATGTGGTGAATTTTTATTTTTATTGATCTCTAGTGATTCTAACAGAGTTAATTTTTTTTTACTTTTTTGTTCTAAATTTCGAAAGTAGTTTGTGGAATATGATTTTCATTTAATAAATGGTCGGCAAATGTAGATATGTTGTATTGCTGATTTTCATAGGCTTTTAAATGTTCAGACCATCTTGTTTTAAATGACCTTATTGTGTGACCGATGTAAAATTTTGGGTAACTACCACATGTTAACTTATAGAAAAAAGCTATAGAACAAGTATACCCTTTCTCTTCCAACTCTAACTCAAAATTTCACCATTACATTTATAGGTTCTCCATCTGAAAAAATTTCTCAATTTCTACTAAACAGAAATATTCAAACAGCCTTTAAAACCAACAATAATTTAGCCAAACAATAAAAAATAATAAAGATAAAATTAATAAGCATGAAAACTCTGGAGTCTATATCTTAACATGTGGTAGTTGCCCAAAATTTTACATCGGTCACACAGGAAGGTCATTTAAAACAAGATGGTCTGAACATTTAAAAGCCTATGAGAATCAGAAATACAACATATCTACATTTGCCGACCATTTATTAAATGAAAATCACATTCCACAAACTACTTTTGAAATTTTAAATCTAAAACAAAAAAGTAAAAAAAATTAACTCTGTTAGAATCATTTGAGGTCAATAAAAATAAAAATTTACCACATTTTTTAAATGACCAAACTTATACAAATCCTTTACTTAATCTTATTATACTTACATAATACAAAATTCCAAATTATATTAATTATATTTACCTTCACGAATATTATACAGTAAACATATTGTGCTTTCTACCTATATACTCACTATTATCTTACAATACTATAATAATATATTCAGATGTTTAGTATTTAGTTTAATATTTAATTCTGACGAAGCCTGTCATCAGAGGGAAACAATTGTCAAGAAAATAATAAATTTGTGAAAATTACCACGGTGGTTAGTGTTTTAATATAATTAAAATATGAATTTTCACCAAGGAATGACCGAAACAATTATTTTTTTTTAAGAAAAAACAAACAACGAACCTAAGAAAAAAAAAGATAGATCCACAGGTGTGGCAGGCTAAATAGTACTATTTCATGATCCAAATCAAACGAAGCGTGGAAAACAATGAACAACTTAATGCAGTTTTTTCTTGAACTGAAAATGTTTGGCTCATAAATATTATTGTGTATTTCGAATAGTCTTAATTTTACAATAAGATATTGTAAAATGATACTTATCAAACAACTAGAATTATTTGTGCCAGAGCTCACTTTCGGAAACAAATATACGTATATAATCATTTGTTTTCCAGAATTATGTAATAACTAGTTTGAAAAGAATTTTATACTCGGACGAAATTCTAAAGGCTCTATTTTCTATTCAATAGACAGATGAGGAAGAATACGTAAAAATGGAAAGAGATGAAGCGACAAAAAACAAACAGCCAGGAAGGAGCGGGAGATAACGTTGTCTGACAAAAGCACAACCATAATTGGTTTGTTTTAATTTACGTGATCGTAGGGAAAACAATTAACCTGGCCTTTATAGTTTTAATTACTTCATTTTCGTGGTTAGCTTTACTCTGTGCGAAATAGAGCCAGGTTTACAACAGCAAAATACTTTCGGCAATGCATTGTAATAATAATACCAGAGGTTCGTAAAAAACTAATACTTGGTTTTTATAATGCTCTTGTAAATATAGAGAAGAAAAACCTTAGATATAGATTTATTGATATTTTTTTTCTTAATTATTGCTATTAATTAATTTTAAAAAATCTTGGCACTAACTGTATTTAAAGGCAGTTACTCCTACAGTCGCTAACATATACTGTTAGTCGATAATAGAGATATACATATATAGTATGAACCATTCCAACTTGGTCCAGCCCCCTAAAAACTTTATGATCAACCACTTTTGATGTAACTTTTTTATATATATGCAAATTTGTAGACGCGCGATGTAAAGACCGACATCTAGGATTTTCGAGGAAACTAGCACAAAGAAGTTCCAAATCTGGAGCCGTTCCGGGTAGTTGCTGCTCTCTCATAACTCCTAGGTTAGAATTTTCAAGTTATTTCACCTGTCAGAGATATTGAATACTCTCTTCGAGGTGTCATTCTTTTGTACGCAAGACAATTTATATGATATATATTATTTTTGGTGAAGAACCTTCATCAGTTGCGCTTCCCACAATAGAATGTCCTCTCGAACACTTATTTATGTATTTGACACATAGCGCTAAATTTGTAGACGCGAAATGTAAAGACCGACATCTAGGATTTTCGGAAAAACTAGCACACATAGATTCCATAATATCTGTGACAGATGAAGTCACCTGCATAATTCATCATGACATTCTTACCTAGGAGTTACGGGAGAACAGCAATTACACGGAACGGCTCCAGATTCGAAACCTCTGTGTGATAGTTTCCCCGAAAATCCTAGATGTCGGTCTTTACATCTCGCGCCTACAACTTTACCGTTCTGTATCAAATACATAAATAAGTGTTCGGTAGGACATTCTATTGTGAGAAGCGCAACTGATGAAGGTGAATTATGCAGGTGACCAAACACAACATATATCATATATATCGTCTTACGTACAAAAGAATGATACCTTGAAGAGAGTATATATAAGCAAAAATTTGAATGCTTAAATCTGATCGCAAATAACAACGAGATTAAATTTTCCAATAGTTAATTTTACAAAGTGGGCTAAGGTTTGTTTCATTAAAATTAGGCCAACACCATTATATTCTCCGTTATTTTTCCAGTCTTTTTAATCTAATCGCTATGGTTGATTCAGTTCTTGCATTAAAAATTGACAAAGTTTCAACAGATATATCGCATTAGGACACCGTTATTATTTAATATTTTGTAACAAATATTACGAGGCCTTTTAGATAAGTGAGAAAAAATCTTTTTTCAAATTTTCAATGAAAAATCGCTAGGTTACATTTTTGCTCGGAAATTTCATTTAGTTGGCTATTATTTACACATTTAAACACTAAAATTACTTTATAAATTAAACATTTACATGCTCCATAATTTCAAAAGCGTCACAGCAAAATTGCCCAACAGATGACAATTTTAGAGTGGTAGTATGACCAAAAATAAGTCATACTGTACATATATGTTATATTTCATGGTGTAGCCTTCCTTAAATATTTGTTTATTTCTTTCCGTTTGCTTTTATTCTTAGCAGTTTAGGACTAGGTTATTTCTTTTAGTTTCCTGATAGTGCCATCTAATATTTGGTCGTTTTTGGTCCGTTTACAATTCTGGGATAGCATTAAGTGTCATCTTATATTTTCTGACCTTTACCATCTTAGGAGTTTTACTCTATGGACAATATTAGTAGATAAAAATGACACCTGACGAAAACCCAGAATTATAAATCAATAACCCCTCTCTTGTATATATACAAACTCTATCAAAGTAATCACATACAGACTGGAGAATAAACTGACCCTATACCAACCAATAGATCCAACACAAGTTCGTTTCAGTTTAAAAGTTTAACATTAACAGACAAAATCATAGAAAGGAAGAATACTCAGCAACCTAAGATTTATTATTGATATTGTCGTGATTGCTGATAATATTCCCAAAGTCGAAATAATGCTCAATGAACTATCACAAGTAATAAAAGAAGTCAGACTGCAGATAAACAAATGCAAAAAAACTTTATGGCAAACTTAATTTACGGTGGAATAATGAAACCAGGATACAATATTATGGTTACAACCCAATATTTACCAGAAACTACCAGACAAAATAGATACAAAGAAGAATGGGTCACGAGCCTTAAGGGAAAAGTCTTCAACCAATTTGTGCTCCCAGTTGTAACGTCTGGATAAATGACAATAAACACTAAAAACAGCCCAAATAAGCTAAGAATATCAAAGAGAAATATGGAAAGAATAATGTTACTTTTGGACCACATGAAGAACAGGGATAAAAGACGTCATAGAAAAAACAACAAAGTGGAAGTGGAGAAATGCAGACGGTGTAGTACGACTCAACTATGATAGATGCTGAAAAAGGTTATTGGAGTGAAGACTCCGTGAACATACGAGAAGCCAGGGCAGAAGTTTATGAATATACTACAATTTATCTGATCAAAATCGGTTTAGGCAGACAATTCTTGCAAGTCCTACAATTCTCGTTATCTTTACTGCTACTTGAAATTTGAGGTAAAACATTGAGTGCCCAGAAAATGCTCTCTGAGCATCTTCTTTTGTCAAAGTTTGCGTGGAAAAAAATTCCCAGTTGAAATGGATAAAATTTTTGCAACTAACATATTGTTAGAATTATAACACAATGATATTTATAAGCATTTTATCACACGTTTATTGTTAATGTTAATGTAGAAACTATAGAAAAATTAAAAATGAACACCGTTTATTACAGAACACTTAGATTTGCTTTTATTAAATTTGAATTTGTAAATTTCTGTATAAATGTTAGTTCGAGTCTTGTTACTCTTGTTTACGATTTATACATTTCCAAGCCCATTTTCTGCAAAATGCATGTGTTAGAAAATATATCGTAACACCTCGGGATCTTTTCATATTATATTACAGTTGAACTATCTAATTCGCTTATAGAATACAGGTCACATAGCCACAGTACTTACCAACAGATTGGACACAGCCTCCTGAGGTGGAGATCTAGAGCTGACAAGAGAAGATTACAGAACACATGGAGAGACAATATTAAAGAAACTGGTTTTCAACACTCTAATGGATGACTTTTGAAGAACTTTATGTTCAAAAGAAGAATGAATCAAGACAAGATTTGGTGAAAATCCAAACAAATGTATGAAAAATTCATGGAAAGTAAAACAGTAAGAGTTTTGTGAGATATCCACGTGTGAAGCATTATTGGTTCTTTTTTTAAACTGAATAAAAGGATAAGCACTTGAACACTTACAGATAATGGCGAAAAATAACCTACAACGATAGCCAATTGATTTTTACAAACCAAACTCTGAGGCAGAATAATTCAAGGACAGAAATCGATGAGACATTGAGCTTCAGGGAGTAGTTAGTTCAATAGAGTCCAAAACGGGAGAGGGGGGTTATTTTTAACCATATTGGTGTTATAAGCTTAAGGTGCGTTTTCTTGGATCTATGGATATGTGTATCTGTCTGTGACATGGTAGCTTCTAAACTAATGGACAAATTGTGATGCGGTTTTTTGTATTTGACAGATCACATGATCGAGATAGTCTTTAGCTATAATTTATGAAGATTTGTTCAGCTGTCTGAGGATCATCAACTCATTTCCTACTTGACCAAAAGGTCTTGCTATAAGTTCTGTTCCTAAACGCCTGGAATGATTTTTATGATTTTTTTGTTTTTGTTTGTGAGGATCCCTGGATAGTTTAGATTCAAAATTCGATCATGTAAATAGCGCAGCAATCGAATTCTACGAAAACTTTCTTATTGGAACTCCTAAATAGTTGGACCAATTTTCATAATTTTCTTGTGTGTTTGAGTGGGTTGATGATTTAGATTCAGGATTCGATATCTACCAGATAGACTCTAAGATCGGATTCTATGAATATTTATTTTTGAACATCCAAACAGTTGATGGAATTATTTATTATTTTGTGTGGGGGTTATTTAAATTTTGTCTTGTTCACATTTAATTGAACACATAAGAAAATTTTAAGAATGTGTTAAATTTGAATCTGGTTGACTTTTAAAAATAAATATCCAAAGACAAAAAAAAGAAAGCTTGATACCGATTCCAAAATAATAACTTAGTTTTTGCGAAAAGTGGTATTTCTTTCTTATTCGTTATGAGTGAGGGTCCACATTATCACGAAAATCGATTACCGGGTATATGTTAAATAAACTAGTAAATGAAAGTCAAAAAGATCTGCAACATCGCTTTATTATAATCCGGGATAAGTTAACAAGTGAGTAGGATGAGTGTCCTGCTTAATTCTTAAGCGATTATCCTGTCATTCGAAGTTCAAGATCTAATATCAGTGAAATTTTTAAGAGGCTACCTTGGAGCTATAAACAAACCAAACCAAATTGCTGCATAAACTAGACATTTTAAAAGTGTGTTAAAAAGAGCTACAAGAAATAATTACAGGTTCACAATTGCTAGTTACCTAAACACAAAGTAATAAATACGAACAAAAAATAATAATTTATTCATATTAACAAATGCTTATAAGAAACTAATTAATTTCCTTCCCATTCAGTTTATTTTCGACAACTGACGAACACGCATAAAGTAATATACATGCGTCGAATATAGTACGTCGTTTTTTTAAAGGTATAGTAAAACAATTTCACCAGAACTAAGAAACTGAATAATTTTAAAAATAGATTAATTAGGAATTTCAATTATTTTAAATTTAACCCCAAATAATGTTTTTTACATTTTGCGATAACGATAGATCTTACAACATTGACAATTACATCTGACAGCTTTGAGATTCTCTATAACAGATTGCAGTTTAAACTATCCAAATCGGTAAGAATGCTCTGAAATAATCGCTAAACATATACACTACATAAAATATATCCCTCCTTTTTTTAAGTCAAATATGAAACTTCAGAACACACTTCTTCGAAAAACCTATCCAAAGGTTTTTGTAAATGTGGAAATTATTAATCACTTTGTAAGGTGTGCTGAGTGAAAACCGAGCTAATCTGTTACGACAGCAAAATACCTCCCGCAACTGTTAGAGCATCGTTTGTTAAAAAATCCCAGAAATCTATATATCGCCCTGTGTAAACGGGGACGGTTATCTCTTGGGTAATTTACCATTTCTGTATTCTGATTATGCCTCTATATAATGACTACACCATTGTTAGGGCGGCCATTTTAATTTCAAGTAAAAACAACATGGCGCTCGGCTCGCGAGGCAATTAAAACAGATGATAGGCGATAATGGTGTTAATTAATTCAGCCTTTCTCTGTCGGGAGCTAATGTGCAAATTAAATTGTTACACAGACCGGGGCCCCGACACAATTGCCATTCTCGATGCAGCGAACACAGTGGCTGAACAAAGTAATTTAGCGAGGATTTTTGTTCGCAACGGGAAACACGACCTGAACACATATTGGATGAAATAATTATTGTTGAGGTCCTTATCAAATCTTTTACAACCATCAATAGAAAACTTCATAAATTGCATTTTCAAATAAATACAAGTGGTTGACAAGTTTTTTATTGGCATATTCTGTCACATTTTATTTCTAATATATTTAAAAATATATAATAATAACAATTTTATTAAACTCCTGATGAGCAGAGATCATTCTGTAGAGCATCATTGTGAAACCTTCAGAATTGATATTCTATGTGGCCTAAGACTCTCTGGAAAAATAGTGAAAAGATCCCAACAGGAAATGTGCATTTTCCGTATATCTACAAATGGATTAATTGTTAACTAACTATGTACTTTATGTAATACATAGAGTGAAGGTAGAGAAAGTAATCAGCCTGATGAGAACTTTGAAAGGAATTTCTGTTGAGAACAAATCACACATAAAAGTCGCACTTTTTGCAAAACACTATTAGCATGCCTGCAGCGCCATGTTTTTGGTCCATACATGGTCATTAGTGTTTCTTTCTGTTGACACCGCTCTTTATTTGGAATATGTTTTAGGTCTGGGTCGCTGTTACCATCACTAGTGGTCTCCTAATTTAGTTCTAAACCCGACATTTCCATATATTCCACGCACGCTTTTTCCGGGAGACACAGCTGAAACACGGTATTGTAACCAAGAGCTAAATAACTGAGATCTGAGATCACCCAGATGGTAGGTATACTTCTGAGTACGACTTCACAATGGACAAACTGTCAGCATATGATCTGCTAGATATATGCCTCCTATGTTTTTATTACAGTTCTTCTATAAGTTCCAGTTCCTGGAAACGTCCCTAGCACTTATTAGACTATCCCTCACAATTGTCTTCGTTAACTGCAAAGCATCAGGTATCAGTTAACTGGTCTCTTATCCAAACTCGTTTAGCAATGATTGGCACTCGTCATTTTTCGAACAAGTTCATATTGAACGAAGGGAACATGAAGGACTGATATGACCATAATAATTTCTTAATATACTTTCAGTTCGTTCAAAGACAGCCTTAATCTAAGTTACATCCATTTCGAACTGCTCTAATAACTCAAGTTACTGATCAGTCAAATGTAAATATGAACGCAGTTCTATATATAACACGAGATAAATATAACAAGTAAATCTTATTATTGCAGACCCATGTCCTTTGCAGAGGACTGAAGTTTTGGGGATCATGTTACGCAATATAACAGAAAGTATGCATTGAATTTGTCAGATTATAACTGTTGACTTTTTTAACAAATCTAGATTGAAAAAATCAATACCTTTTGTGATGAAAATACTTTCGGTAGCCACTTCGCTAAAGCTCTCACCATAGATGTCATTTATTCACAATGACAGATTAGATGGACCGGGAATGTGGTGTTTAGTTAATGGGCAAAATAACAGTTTGAAATCAAGAGGCTTCCATGTTTATATTAGATCACCTAAGTGTATATACCCTTACTAAATAATTAATATCGTTAAAATTTTAAAATGCCAAAATAATTTTTATATACTTAAAAAGCTTTCCAATATCACTTAATTTATAGCACGTACTCTCTTCGAGGTGTCATTCCTTTGTACGCAAGACAATATAGATTATATATAAATATAATCGCTGGTTAGGGAACTTATTATAATGTCCTCTCGAGTTTGAGTCTTTTGAAGACGCGAGATGGAATAGGTTTCTTGTATTTCCTCTGTTTCTTTCCTAGGACAGAAAATTTGATTTCAATGGAGAGAGAACAGCAATCTCTAATTTCTGTGTAGTGTCTAAGTGCTTCTTGGTCTTCAAATTATAGCACGAATTTTGTTCGCCAGCTTATTATATAGTTTGAGTCTTTTGTGGAATAGGTTTCTTGTATTTCCTCTGTTTCTTTAATTTGATTTCAATTCTCTAATTTAGTGTCTAAGTGCTTCTTGGGAAATAACACCACAGTTTAAAGAAAATTGCTATATATTCCAAATATTTTAGGGGTCTAGATCAGACCCGTTGTCAATGGTTATGAAACTACGGATTAAAAAGGCACAATTCTAAGATGTAAATTAAAATTACGTCAAAAATCAAATAATACACATTCTCAAATATTTTAATTTACATCTTAGAATTGTGCCTTTTTAATCCGTTGTTTCTTAACCATTGACAACGGGGTCTGATCTAGACCCCGAAACGGTTAGAATATACAGCAATTTTCTTTAAACTGTGGCGTTATTTCCCAAGAAGCACTTAGACATTGACAATTATGCCACAAGTATCATTCAGAAAACAATCTCTAATTTAGGTATTTTCTTTGGTCTCCATTTCTGTGGCTTTCGTCCCATATTTTGTTTCAGTCTTCATGTTTTAGTTTATTTATTCCTGGAGTCCACAATATTTCGTTGAAACATCTTATTGTCTTTCTTTTACTTTGTTGTTTAAATGCTTCCGTGTCATCTGCTCCTTCGTTAGTGAATATAACTCCCAAGCATTTATATTGGTCGCATATTTTTGCATTTGGATTATCACCGAGTACAATATCAGATCATTTTAATCCTATACACATATATTGAATCTTTAAAATATTTTTTCTTTATTTTTGTGGTCTATTATTTAACGTGGTATTTGTCTACATTGCTCTAGAAATTTTGAAACATAGATTTTAATCCCTTATAAACATCAATTTCATCCAAAGTTGTATTTACATTTTAGTTTACTTTGATGAGAGTGTGGTTAATTGTTTCTTACCTTCTGCGGATCAATAAATACTAGCTATATTTATGTCTTTCCTGCTGATATTTATCTAATAATTTGTTTCAGAATAGTAGGACCTCGGAATATACTTTACCCTTCGTCTTTATAACTTTTACTCTTCTACCCTGCTAATTGTGCTAGGCACCGAAAGTCATCCTTTTTGCGTACTATCAGTTTCAGAGTTACTTAACAAATATAGGTATAACTGTTAGTCTGAAGGACAGGTTCTTCATGCAAGAAGATGGATTGCCTATGGGCTCCCCGTTATCGCCAACCGTCGCCAACATCTACATGGAGTGGTTCGAAGAACATGCACTGAAGAGATACGAGAAGCAGCCCAAGCTATGGTTGAGAGATGTCGATGACACCTTCATCATTTTGGCAACACGAAGAGACACAACTACAGGCATTCCTGGAGCACCTAAACTGATGCCAACCATCCATTAGATTCACCATGGAGATGGAAGAAGGTGGGTGCCTACCATTCCTAGATGTAAAGTGTCAAAGGACTAGGACCGGAATCCAAACAACAGTCTACAGGAAGGCTACCCACACAGGACTGTATCTACATTACAATTCTAACCACCCATCAACAACGAAAACTGGCATCATCAAAACTCTAATCCACAGAGCAAAAAATATCTCTAGTACGCCAGAAGTCCTCAAAGAAGAACAAGTGAAACTTAGAAAAGACCTTTTGGCGAATGGATACCCGGAAACCATCATTAACAAGCCGTTTAAAGAACTGGACAAACCACCTAGGCAAGAAGAGGAAACCACGATAGCAACACTAATATTACCGTATACTAAAGGCTTGTCGGAGAAACTTTGCAGAATTGCACACAGATATGGAATCAGAATGATTTTCAAAAGCAGCAACACTCTAAGGAGCATATACCAAATAACTGCATATACAGTATACCTTGTGAATGTGGCAATCTTTACATTGGAAAGACAAAGCGACCGCTGGACACCAGGGTTAAGGAACACCGCACAGCTACTCAAAGGGTGAAGCTGACGAAGTCTGGGCTAGTTAACCACGCGTGCTCCGAACACCACATCAACTGGGACCAGGCAAGGGTAATTCACAAGGAGGAGCATTGGTATAAAAGAAAATTTATAGAGACAGCATATATAATCTCGAACGAGAATATAATTAGCGAGCCCAGCGTCCAAATTAAAAACATTTGGAAACCACTTCTTCGGCCACTGTCGCTACACATCACCGACAACCAACCGCCAGATACGACGACGCTGATTGGACCGGATGAGACCCATTGACCATGACCGGCGACGCATGACCGATTAAAGGTATAAATACCACGGATAAACTGAATTTCCCATGATTCACCTGATGACTATAGCAGATACAAAGCTATTGAAACGTTGTGAGATCAACCTTTTCAAGACGATGGAAGTCCAAGAAAACTTCGAGGAATATAGGTATAACTGTTGGACAAAAATTAAAATGATTATAGACTTATAAACTAACAAATCTAGCCAATCACTGAATTTTTATCTCATCTTTCCTGGAACATATTTATGTTATTTTGCTCGTGAGATGTACCCACTATCTTTCTTAACATATCGTTAACCATGTTGATACAATATTTATTTCTACAATTAAAGTGTTTACCACTGTATTTACAGTTATTATGGGCTTCAAAAAATATTAACGTGCCATCCTCAAAAATTAAATGTGTGCTTTTTTGATTCGTTGATTTATGCCATTAAAATACTTTACAAAGTTTGGTCGCATTATAGTACTCTGTGGGATACCATTTGCCATTAAATTCATTATGTAATTTATCGCGTTAATAACTTTAATGGATTTGCAATGAGTTAGTGTTAATTGATGGATTGAATTGTATCAATAATTTGTCATAGATACCACTATGTACTAGATACTCTAAGATGTGACAGGCAATAAATACCTTATGCCTACACAAATCATATATCGGCAGTAGGCAATCAGAACGTCGAATATAAGAGAACTGTCACAAATTCTCGGCCACAGTCACAATCGAGTCACCAAGAATTCTGGCTAAGAATTAAAATCACTTCTATCTATAGGATTCATGTAAGCATTCTAGATTCTATTAATGAAAGGTGTTCACACATGTTTATTGAAATATATACAAATACATGCTAAGGGCTTAGTGTGGACATAAAAGAAAACGAAGACTTGTCGCACTGAGATATCAGGTGTCATTATGTACTTAATAGATAAGGTTAAACAGACATGGTTAACCAGCCGAACGGGTAAATGTTCTGGACAGAGTACGAAATTTTGTTAAATTTAATACATATATAATCTCAAATCAATATCTAAGGCAAGGAAAGATATTATAGTACTAAAGACACACCTTGCGAGGGTGGCTACTAAGTAGCGAACTCCGTACACGAAAGCATTAAACGTGGTGACGAAAGGACCGCCTGAACATCTGGAAATAAAGAAAAGAGTTAGCTTGCATGAGAAAGGGAAAACTGGTAGATAAAGAAGAAAATAGAAGCAGTGCTAGGTAGGATGTTGGAGACGGAGAATGTGCTGAAACTAACGCTGGAGAACAGGGAGAAATAAATACCTACTCGAGACGATTTGCTTGCTGTGTTTTAAGAATAAGCTTCATGTAATTAAACCACGTGCACGATGCCTTCATAAAGGGTTCAATGTACCTAGGATCGGACAAGTTATTGTACAATTTGATACATTTTTATTTTGTTTGTTCATGAGATTTTCTCTACTCCAATTTTTTTCCTGCAACAGATAAGTATTTAAAAATTGTATATGTAGAACAAAGTGTAGTAAGGCAATTTCGTAAAATTGCCCGGATTACTGACTGTCGGTACAGAGATTCTTCCTCACAGTTATTCTGAGAGAAGAGATGTCTACAAAATGATCAACCAGTATTCCTGTATATAAGTAATGTATTGTATATTGTGTAATACTTATCTGTGTATGGAGACGTTTCAATTCCGAGTCTGGAGTCGTTGTCAATCGTTTATGTTGTTTTCGAGGTTTTTTCTACAAAATTTTCGCTTTGATCTTGAATTTGTTGTTTGTCAAAAAATTTGACACTGACAATTTGTCGTTTGGCGATCACTTGATGCTGAGGTTACCGTTTTTTTGTAATAAATTCTTTCAGTTCAAATGAAGGTCGGCTGAAGGTGCTCCGATTTCAGTGTTGTTTATCATCATACAGCTGGCTTCTTTAAGTTTTCTCTTTTTTAAATTTTCTTCTTTCAACAAAATCTTTGTTTTATCCCAGTCTATCCTATGGCTGCCGGTGCTCGTTAATACACGATTGGCCAAATTTGATATGTCCACATGTCTTCTGGAAATGTTATATTGATGTTCTTTTTTCCTGACTTCTAAAGAAGAATGGCCACATTCACACAAAACACTGTACACACAATTTTTAGAACTCAGGGTTGCGTTAAACGGTTTGGTATGTGTGAGGATAGAGCGCAAGGTATTATTTGTTTTAAAAACAGTTTTAACGCTGTATTTATTTCCTAACCGCTTAATTTTTTTCCGATACACCTGGGATATATGGAATTATGTTCATAATTTGGTTGTCTGTTTGTGTTTGGTTGGTATTAGTGTGATGGTTATTTGTGCTGGTTTGTTGTTGCGATTTTCTTTCTAGCTGATTTATAGTTTTATTTATAAAGTCTTGGTGATATTCATTTTGAACTAGATGTTCTGTGATAATATTGACTTCTTTGTTAAAGATTTGGGTGGATGAAGATATGTTTTTTGCTCTATCATATAAGCACTTTACAACACCTTTCTTTACATTTAAGGGATGGTTGGAGTGAAAATTCAAATATCTATTAGTACTTGTAAGTTTTCGATAAGTACTTGTACTTATTGTGTTGTTTGTTCTATCTATAAGATAAGCAAGTTTATGCAAATTTTCCATCTCCATTGTAAATTTTATTGTGGGTTCTTGACTATTGATGTAATCTAGGAATGAGTGCAGTTCTTCAGCACCATACTCCCAAACTGGAGGAATTTATTGCCAACAGAACAAAAAAAAACGGTAACCTCAGCGTCAAGTGATCGCCAAACGACAAATTGTCAATGTCAAATTTTTTGACAAACAACAAATTCACGATCAAAGCGAAATTTTTTTAGAAAAAACCTCGAAAACAACACTAACCGATTGACAACGACTTCAGACTCGGAGTTGAAACGTCTCCATACACAGATAAGTATTACACAATATACAATACATTACTTATATACAGGAATACTAGTTGATCATTTTGTAGACATCTCTTTCTCTCAGAATAACTGTGAGGAAGAATTTTACGAAATTGCCTTACTACACTTTGTTCTACATATACAATTTTTAAATACTTATCTGTTGCAGGAAACAATTTAGAGGAGAGAAAACCCAATGAACAGACAAAATAATTCAAGACCTCCTCAACAATCTTTTCGAAATTACTTGATACATTTTTGTTCTCCATGAATTTGAAGGTGCCACCTGGAGAGATACCTATTAAAGTAATATAATGTTGTAGATTAGATAATCTGCACACATTTTGTAATTCTGTTTCAATTATGGAAAGTTAGAGTATGCGGTCGATACAAAATGTGTAAGGATATTACAGGTACATTAGGATATTCAATCGCATCCTTGGTCAACATTTCTTCCACCATTATAACTTGAAAGCCTTTGTTTTGTTGAATTTTTCAAATTGTTATTGAAAGATATACTTGATATATTTTCAATATATGTAGATGGTCCACAAATGAGATGTAAATCTTATTAGTACGTTTATTAAACAAACTAGCAAACAGTAGCAATTCTTCATTTCATAAACAGGAATTTTTTGTTGAACTTGCTCTGGCTAGCATGACCGATTTGCAAAATCAATGGATAAACGACGTTATAATATTTCATAAGCCACCTCATAAAAACTTGAAGAATCTATATTTACCTTTAGACTCTGGTTACTAAAAATTTTCTGCTTATATTAGTATGATTTGCAAATTAATTTCTAAAGATCAAACACCAATTAATTTTCTAATGATAACAGACAACTACACATGTGACAATAAATACAGGATTTGACAGTCTATTAATAGGCAAGTTGCTCAAACATCAAAAACATGGAAGCATTAGGCCAAGGTTATAATTTAAGAACATGTACTTATTCATATGAAAGTATAACTATATTTAGTTAAATTTTGTAATAATTGAGCCTCATTTTATGTACGCCAAATATTAATTTTGCAGGAAGAACCGATGAGTGAATTAATTAATTAGAAATAATAAATCTAGACATGTGACTTTGTCCTAAAATATGTGACTCTTGCCCTAAAAGTTAAGACTCATGTTTCTAACTGTTTAGAAGATCTTTTGTCGGAAACGTATAATTATAAATAAAAGTTTGAAGTTACTTTATAATTTGCTATTCAATGAAATAAATTGAAACCAATCGCCTTAATTAAATCTATTGGGCTTAATAGAAAACATCACATTCTCGAATATTATCGTTTTTAACCGACTTCCAAAAAGAAGCAGGTTACCAATTTGTGTACAACTTTTTTTTACGTAATACGAGCGATTATTCAAAAACGGCTTGGGTAATTTTGAAGATTTAAACTACATTATATTAAGTAACATTACAGAAAGGTACCAATAATTGTTTATAAAATGAGATTTACGGTTTTCTAGAAAATCGGAAAAAAAAGTACCGTAAAATGGGGCGAATAGCAACAGTGGGGTGAATAGAAACGAAACTTCTGAAAAAATTCAACATTATGTAATAGGGGGTTAAAGTAAAGCAGACAGGGATATTTTTTTTATGAGATGGAAATAAGGTAAGCTTTAAGGGAAATGTGATTTTGTGTGGTTGGCAATACTGAGATTCAGATTCAGTGGTGTGACAAAGCAACTTCTGTTTCAGCCGATTTTCATCGTTTTCCAAACTTTACATGTAAGTACCATACGTCATCACCTCACATGTTTGAATTGTACTATTTTTTATGCCTTGTATACCTGTAGAAGATATCACATTGTTTAATATAGTGTAAACAAAACCATTTCTTTGTTTCAATTTTTGTTTTAGGTTATGATATATTTTGAATCTGTGGGGTGAATAGAAACACATATTTTCTGCTGTTTTCATTGACTTTCAAGATGACGGTTATATTGGACTTTTTTTCAAGAAAACCCTCAGCAGTAATATGTTTTCCTTGACTGATGAAGAATCATTTTTCTCCAAGGATGATGTAATTAAAAAATTGATGCCAGTTGTTCAAACCTCAAAGTCTGCTTCTCGCTGGAAAGACAAAATCTGTTTTCAGGAGGACTTAAGTGCCTTCATAATTTATTAGACTAAACTTTGTATTCTCACTTTTGTTCTTTTTGTTTTTGGGTATCGGTTACGATATATTGTAATTAAGTTTTTTGCTCTGATTACCACTCGTTTGTGTTTCTATCCATCCCTTAACAATACTTACTGTTTCTATTGCCTCTGAAATAGAAACAGACGTGAAAAACAATGCCTGTTTCTATTGACCCCGCTCGATGGGGTGTATAGAAACAACATGTTTTCAATTTTTTTTAATTTTACCTTGCCATAAAAAGAAAATATGAAGCTGCAGGCTTGTAGAGGACGGGAAGACCCATAAACCGATGTAGGTCTCAATTCAATATCTCTTATAGTACTTTTGATATTTAAACTTGAAGTTCAAAACTGTTGCTATTCACCCCATTCTACGGTATATAAGGGACTATATTTCGACGAATTGAATAAATCTTCACTGGTTTTTCTAAAACCGCTCAAGAAATTTGAATATTATAAATTGTATTCCACAAATAATAATTTTGTAGAATGCAAAACATACCATTTTTCGGAAAAATATATGCACCAAAACTGCAAACATCATGGTAAATGTCATAGGTTTGTGCGTGCGTGAATGTGATATTAGGTGGTACATAAGCAGTTGTATACATAGGATGGTTGAAATATAAGTTAGAATTGAATTAGATATACAGGGTGGTTCTAGAAATATTGTATTGGGTGGCACATAAGTAGTTGCGTATACAAGGTGGTTGAAATAAGAGTAGAGCAAAACTATAGTTATAAAGAGTGGATATTTGCGTTATAAAACGGAGAATAATTACAGTTATACAAAAGGCTTTAAAAATTGTCAGAAGCAGTTGAATATGCAGGATTGTTGAAATATAAGGTGGAGTAGAATTACGGTATCCCAGGGCGTTTTAGTTATATAATTGCTTGTACAAGGTTTTTGAACTAAGGGTGAGGTAAAATTATTATTATTCAGGGTGTATAAAAAATTGGTTATATAAGCTTAAGCATTTAGGATATTTGAATTATAGAAGCAGTTGCATATACCGGGTGGTTGAAATAAATGGTAGAGTACAATTATAGTGATAAAATGTGGTTCAAAATGGTGAACTTTGTTATATAGGGTAGAAAATGAGCAGTTGCATAAATGGAATACTAGACATTTGGGGCGAAGTAAAATCATTGGTATACAGGAATAATAAATAATTTGTGGTGTTATTTCCAAATAATTTGAAAAATAATTGAACATCTTATTCATGGAATTATAACAGACAGTTTCACGAAGTCGACCAAACAGAGTCTCTCTAGCTATTATATCTGTGATATTTGTAGGCTTCTTCTGAGGATCCTACTGAGAAACAATCTTTTTCGTGTGTTTCACTATAGTAAAATTAATCTGTAGTGTAACTTATCGTATGGTTTTGTTCGTACGAATTCTAAAAACAAGAGGGGCAGTCATTGAAGACTGAAAGATGGAAGCGAAAAGTTCCCCTTTCTCATATCTCTATCTGCCCCTGTTTCTCTTGCTGTTATTGCTAGTAATAGATAGCCGGTCCGTGTGATTGTTGTTCACCCGTAACTCCTAGATTCGGAACCTCTGTCTGCTAGTTTCCCCGAAAATCCTAAATCCTACAAATTTACCGTTATGTATCAAATATATAAATAGGTGTTCGAGAGGACAATCTACTGTGGGAAGCGCAATTGATGAAGGATCACAACCAGAAACAATATATATCCTATATATTGTCTTGCGTACAAAATAATGACATATCGAAGACTTACTAGGAGTTCCGGGAGAACAGCAATTACACGAAACGGCGCCAGATTCGGAACCTCTGTGTGCTAGTTGCCCCGAACATCCTAGATCTCGGTCTTTATATCTCGCGGCTACAAACACTTCTACAGTTTAATCTGCATATATGTTTGTCATCCTTGTCTCCACTACCTATAAACTTGACGTTTTTGCGAAATTCTAGTTTATCATCCTTGTCGTGCCGCAATCATCTTGCCTTTTTTGTACTGTCCTGACGTTTGTCAAGTCTCTTATTTAAAACAGGGCAAACAGAAAATTGGAATGTTTATTATACTGAAAATCAAATTGTGTGCAGATCTGGTATACTATTAAGACGCTTTCGCTTCAAAAAGTTAAGGGTAAAATAGTTTCTAATAGTTACCGTATTGAAGTTTTGAATATCGCCTGAGTAATGTTCAAATTATATACAAACATCAAAATTTAAGAACAAATTAAAGAAATCATATAATAATATACAAATATTGCGTAAAAGGCCGTAAAATATTTACCCCTCTCGACGCTCATGAAAACTTAGTCGCTATTTCACAGACTGATATCCAACCATATCTGTGTAATCTCTATAATCGTTTTCTGTTTAATTGTTATATTAACGGGATGGGTTGAAACGTTGATTAACTTCATCGTGCAGCAAATTGCCTGGGAGTACATAATCATTTTTGCTTACATGTTACCATATAAAGATACGACTTCCATGTGATTTAGCTATATATTATATGAACACTACATTTATATTAATTAAAAGTAACTTCTCACGTATGTCTCGAATAGACAAACAGTTGTAAAGTTTTAAATTTCATTAGTAAGTAATACGTTATAACAAGCAAAAATAATGCGTTATGTAAATTTGGTGACTTTTCATGACTTCACTAGTGAATGCAATACTGACGAGACCTATACGCTACTAAAGTATCTTTGACAATAGGCATTTGCGCCATCTCGTGTTTTATTTGTAGAACGCTGGTTCTGTCAAGGCCGTAATTTATTTTTGCTGTGTTATAGATTAAAATTTAGTTATCCCATAAAATGGATAGAAAAACATTAAACCGAAAGTGCGGTGTAGTTGATTTTGAAAATGCATCAAGGAATAATCAAAAATTACAATTCTACCGTTTTCCTGGATTTCTATAGCAATTGGAGAGGAAGGAAAAAATGGATTACCAGCAGTTCATTGTCAAGGGCAATTAAATTAAATTTCCACGTTTTTAGTCATTCCTAAATACATAAAATTAATCACAATTGTTGTTCTGTTAACAAAAATAAGATTCAATAACTCTTGTAATCAGAAAAGTTAATAATGTAAATACTTTTCTTTCCAGGATAAATTGAAATTTAATTAACATAATTTTAATTTTTTAATTAATAATATTTTCTTATAGGTATAAAGAAAAAAAGTAACGTTTGTATTAATGGAGGGATGAAAAGCCATGGCAACCAGGAACATATTCAAGGATTTTCTGTGCTCATTTCGATGGAGCAGAAAAATCAAACAATGTAGATACATAACAAAGTTTACAATTCAACTATTTTCCTATAATATATCAATATTTATACTCTTTTAAATAAGTAACACTTTTTATTCTCATTATTTTTATTTTTTTATGAGCGCTTCTTCATTATTAGCTATTACAAAAGCTATAAATAATATATAATCAATATTCATTTCTTTGTGAATTAACATGTATATTTGCATTGTTGTTGCTTTATTATCCTTGTTCCAACTTCAAAATTTTTATCTTGGTCCATTATAAATATTTACTTATAATTGTTAATCTCAATTGGAGCTTCATCGACTCCTGAAGATGCAATTTTTTCTTGTCGTAGGTACTCGTAATCTTTCAGCCCACAAACAAGCATGAAGATTTTGCTTTTTTATATACATATTGCAGGAAATATAATTGGATTGTAACTTTTGTAATGTGCATTGTTTTCTTTTTTCCCAAACAATTTGACCACTGCATACCATTGAATTTGTTTCTTGTTGAGATGGATTGCCCCACGCTGTAATTAATAAATCTCAGTTTTGTTAATAGAACAACAGTTATGATTAATTTTATACATACAATAATGACTAACAACGTGGAAATCAAATTTATTTACCCATGATGTCGAACTGCTGCAATTCATTTTTTCTTCATCTCTAATTGCTATGGAAATTCATCAAAGTGGTATAATTGTAATTTTGGGTTTTTTCTTGGTGTATTTTCACAATCAACTACACCGCACTGGGGGGTGCTCCTCGAATAAACCGAAGGGTAGCCTCAGTTCCCGGGCTCGCGCAAGGGGTGTGTGAGTATGTAGTCTCTTTTTCATGGTTAAATGTGATATCGTTTCCAAGAAATTAAAATGCCTTAGCTAATCTAAGACATTTCGTAAATTATTTTGGATCGTACACATTTTGAGCCCTTTTTAAATCATAAACTGATCGTTTGTTAACAATAGAGTACTTATAGTCTCTATAAATGGACACTTCTGGACACTATGACAGGAATACTTCAAATAGTTTTAAAGTAATGGACACAAATAATGTTTAAATTTTTCAATAATTTATATTTAAAAAGAACCAACTTTAAAATAAAAACCGTTTAGGAACCGTATGCATTCACTAATTATTTTCTGACATATATTATCTGATTTCAAGTACAATTCCATTGATTATTTTAGCGTATTCTTAACTCTCCCTCTCTCTCTAATTTGTATTTTTTTATATTAACCACATATTGTTCAACTTTTTTATTTGTTTTATTATTTGGACTACATTCTATTTCACCCTGTATTGCAACCATCATGTATGTTTCTGTGTATTAGTCACCCAATATAAATTATTTATTTATATATTTCTGAATCCCCTGTACAACTAAAATTCAACTTTACACGATGTTGCAACCGCCCTGTAAAAGTATTCAACCTCTCCACCCTATTGACAGTTTCTATTTTTCTTTTGTTTAAATCACCCTGTATACTTATAATTTTACTTCGCACCATATGTCAAGTATAAGCAAATACTTAAGTTCCATACTGTATAGCATTTTTCTAACCACCCTGTATAACTATAATTCCACTCCACCTTACATTTCAATCATCCTTTATAAACAACTGCTTCTAACTTTTTTTGAACCTTCCGCCTTATAACTCGGATATCCTTACTTCCCCTGCTTATTCAACCATTTTTTAAAGGTTTTTGGTCCTCTCTGCACAAATATAGTTTTACTTCACTCTTATTTCAACCACTTTGTGTACGCAACTACTTATGTACCACCCAAAACAACATTTTTTAAACCACACTGTATAACTTTAAGTCTCTTCCACCTTATATTTCATACATCATATATATGAAACTGCATATGTTCCTCATGTTTGAGCCTACCTATCTAAATGTAATGTAATGGAATATTTTGTGCCCTTTCACCCGACTGCAAGCCTTATAAAATGAAAACCGTTACAAACACCCTGTATGATACACTTTCATAGCATATTTTGACATTTAGGCTAGATATTGATGATGAAAATTTGACATTTACATTGATGTTAATCAATTTTTGCACATATTTTTACGATTTTCAGGAAAATGGTGTGTTTTACGTTATAGAAAATTATACGGAATCAAGTCGGAACTTCTCTTTTTAGAATACAATTTAAAATATTCAAATTGATTGAGCAGTTTTAAAGAAAACATAGTAGATTCATTGAAATTCACTGAAGTCCCTTAAATATTGCTTTTTCTGATTTGTGGAATATCGTAAATCTCGGTTATAGAATGTTATATGGTAATTTCTCTAATCTATATATAAATAGGCAAAGATAAAAAGATTAGGTACCATTTTCTCCTGTGTCTCTCAGCCGATTTTCTTCATTTTTATTTTGTTTAGCAGCTACTGTCGACCTTCAGGGCAGAATGCTAATATTAATTTATAATATTGGTTCATTCATTAAATAAAATATAATAAAAATTCATTATTTACGTCCATAATGTCAACGCCAAACAGCTGAATGTGCTGCCGCCACCAGACTCAAAACATTGAGTAATTATATATAGAGGGACCAATGCTGTTATATACTTAGAGCATGTACTTCTGGAAGTGGCATGCAAGCGTTGTTATTATTTAGTAGATTTAGGCGATTCCAGATATCTTAGAAATCATTTTTTTCGTGGGTGGCACATAAGCAGTTGCATATATACGGTGTTTAAAATATATTATAACTAATAAAATAATAATATAAGGAAGCCCATTAGCGGTTGAATTGACAGGGTTTTTGGAACAGAAGGTGCAGTAGAATTACAGTTATACAGCGTGGCGCAAAAAATATTATACAGAGATGCATATACCGGGTGGCGGAAATGGAAATGCAACATTTCGTAACCCATAAGCAGTTGTATATATGGGGAAGATGAGATATAGGGTGAGAGGAATTATAGGTATAGAGGATGATGATAAAAAATGTTAGAAAAGGAAATGATTTATAGAGTAGCCCACGAATAGTTCCATATATATGATGATTGAAATATAGGTCGGAGTAGAATTATAGTTACAGAAGATAGTTAAAAATTTCATAAACAAAAAGAGTAAATACGGTGGCTCCTAGGCAGTGTCATATACAGAATGGTTTACCGGGTGGTTCAAAAATGTTAAAAAATATTATGCGTGGTTCATGAGCCGTTACATATACAGGGTGGTGGAAATATATAATGTGACTGAATTATTATAATGAGGATTTTAATAAATGTTAGAGAATTGAATGCATTATAGCTATATAGTGAGGTTAGAAAAAAATAAATATGTAGGGTAGCGGTTGAATTGTTGTCATATTAAATTAAGAATTACGAATTTGAACACAAATAAAGTCCTATGTATTATATCTGAAAAAAACTTGAATTTCGTTACTTATTTGTAGAAGCGAGATGTAAGACCGACATCTAGGATTTTCGAGGAAACTATCACACAGTGGTTTCGAATGTGGATCCCTTCCGTGTAATTGCTGTTCTTCCCTAAAGTCCTAGGATAGAATGTCACTATAAAATTTTCAGGTTACTTAACCTGTCAGAGATATTGAAACAATTGGTCGAATTTCGACCACTGGGCGACAGCTAGTATTGCCTAATACCATGCCATTTAACTCATCAAAATTGCCCAAGCCGTTTTTGAATAATCAATCAGCACATATAAAAAAAACTACCAACGAATTGATAACCTCCTCCTTTTTGTAAGTCGATTAATAAAACACCCCAAACAGGACAGGAAACAAGTTTATCTAAGTGTTTTGGGTTAAATTTTGATGTTTTTAGCTGCCCAGGATTCTGCAGTTAAAACATTTCCAATTAGGATTAAGTTGAACATAGCCTCTTCGATTTTTCAAAGCTAGCAATAACCAATAACAATTTATGTATTATTAGCTGCAAAAATAATAATTAGCGTCAAAAAACAGTAGTACAATAATAAATGAATTGAAAACAGTAAATGCCGACCACAATAATCGATTCATAAATCATAATAAATCCTAATTAATTCACATCAGAATACGCGAACCGATACAGGCAAGTGTTAAGTTGAAAATAATAGGTTATTGAGCACACAGATTGAGGGCCAGCTGCCTACAGGGAGTCCCTCTCCCTGCGGCACAGAATGGTTCCATAATTGGACCCCTGCGGTGCTCACCGAAGACCCCCCTACAACAAAAACGAGCCTTACGTAAACATGATTAAGGCATAGGAATTATTTTTATTTCGCTTTTCTCGGAAATTTTGGCGTGGTGATTTAACGACATTGTAAATTATTTTATTAATTAAAATATAGATAATTTTTTAAGTTTTTTGGGATGTGTTGATAAATTAAGGTCTGATAAATTTGGTATGATTAAATTCTGAAGACTGTTTTGAAGAATGTTGAAATTTTTTAACTGTAAATTATTACATAAGGATTATTTAACTCAAATATATTATGATGCATTATAATACTGGGTTGCCCAAATTTGTAGAATAAAATTTTTATTTTTGAATCTAAAGAAATTTTCTTGGGCGGTCTGATATTTATTTTGTTTTCTTAATTACCGTTTTTATTTAACCTAGTTATTGTTAAATAGGTAATCCGTAATTTAAAATGCAACTCCCTGGGTAATGTGAACATAAATAGGAAACTAACGGAACAAACTTGTTATTTGCTAATAATAAAGAAACAAACTGTAAACTTAGTTAAAGAATAGAATTTTTTGAATTGCAGAGAAAAGTGAAGAAATAAAGCATAAATAGTACGAATACTGAATGGCAACGAGTCCAGTTTTGGAGCTGATACGTCTCCAATAGTCTCCATAGCAAATAAGTAAATGCATTTTTTCTGCACGAAGACAGGCGCTTATCCAGACGGAGCGATAGAACCGCCGCCCCCCTCCCCTTCCCCTAAAGCCCAGGAAAATCGAAAGTCTTATAATTTTTTTAACTATTGTATTGAAAAATCAACATTTCCTGAGATATGGAAATGTAGCTTTATGATTCCAATTCCAAAAGTAACCTGAGCGGAGCTTAAAGATTTAGCTTCCTGCCAACCATGTCAAAGGTGATAGAAAAAGTTATGGAGAGTCAAATACGTAAACATGTTAACACATTTAATATTCTGCCTACTTGGCAGTCTGGTGTTCGCAAAAGCCACAACTCTGCTACAGCTTTGTTAAAAGTAACTGATAATATACTAGAAGCAGCAGACCGTGGGGAAGTTACGGCCTTGATTCTCCTGGATTATTCCTATCACTTTTGACAGACTGAATCACCAACTCCTTCTTGCCATTATAGAATATATTGGTTTTAGTAAAAACTCGTGCAAGCTTGTAACTCGGTACCTCACCGTCAGAATACAGTATGTAAAGGTGAATGGTGACCAGTCACAGGTTTTTAATGTTCTGTGTGGTGTACCTCAGGGGTCCATTCTTGGCCCCTTTTTTTTACCATTTATACTTCCCAGATGGCAACTGTGCCAAAATGCTCCTCTGTTCATATGTATGCAGATGACACGCAAATTTATATGTCGTTTTTACTAGAAGCTATAGATGAAGCAAACGAAAAGTTAAATAATGATATAAAAAACACTTCTATGAATCACTGCCTCGAGCTGAATCCAAGAAAATGTCAGGCTCTATTATTTGGACGTAGCCAATGTAGAGGTCAGTTGGAATTGGAATCTGGTACTGCTTCTAGATGTTAATCTGCTGATTTCGGCTCATAGAAATATGTGCATAAGCAGAGCTTTTGCTAATCTAAAACTAATCTATAGCCCTGAACGAATTTTAAGTGAAAGTATTAGAAAGTCTTTGTGTGACTTTAATGCTTTCACACATTAATTATTGTGATACTTTATATCATCCGTGTCTTCTAAATACTTATATAAGGCGTATTCAATTAATTCAAAATTGTTGTGTGCGTCTAATTGGACGAATACGAAAGTATGAAAGAGGTGTGAGTGAGAAGCTAAAAGAAATTGGGTGGCAGAGTATGAAAGAAAGGAGAATATTTCATTCTCCCGTATTATTTAATAAAATAATATGTAGTAAAAACCCTAGCTATCTCTATCAAAAAATTCGATTCAGACATGATGCTCATGCATTAGACTTAAAACAAAAGTATACAATAACGCCACCTGTCCACCAAACTACCCTCTATGAGCGATCTTTTACTTACCAAGTTTCTCTACTCTACAACAAAGTTCCGGAACGCTTAAAGCATCTCCATCCAAAACAGTTCAGGTGCTCTATTCGTCCACTAATATCATCTATTTTTTGAGCATGTAATATATGTACCGCTTGTATTTTTGCAATTTGATAATTTTTAGATTTTTTCTTTAATGTATATAACCATTAATATTTTACTTCCAATGAATCTAAACTATATAAGATAATTGAAATGAACCTTAAACGTGATCGTAGTATATGTACAATAATTTGTTAATATTTACTCTATGTTATGTGTTGTTATAATTTAGTCTAGTGAATACTCAAACTTTTATATGGCTTATGCTTTAACTTCGCCTTTTGTAACCCTTCTATGTTGCAATAAAGACATATATTGTTATTATTAAATACAAGTAGGATAAATTGATTATTTCTCAGAAAATAATCTTAGTATTCCAGCATCTGCTCCAAACGCAATAATTAGAAATATATTTCTGGTAAGCAGGTACAAATCATTTTTTGAATATGATTACTTTTTATTTTGCTGAATTGATTCATCACCCATGCCAGATTTTACAATGTTGCAGTAGGTAGTATCATACAAGTGAATTTCAACCTAAGAGATCCACTTCCCATTATTTATGTTTACTTCTTTACTGCTCAAAATTTGTTTAGGTATTATCTAATCTATAAAAATTTTAAAACCATTTTATTACTACTGGATCATCCATTAATTTGAACCAAAAAACAAAGTTTGCATAGGGTGTAAATGAATAATAAGATTAATAAAGTTTTCAGGATATTTTGTTCAATTTTGAAGCACTAATGTCTCTTTTGAAGTCTTGATGATAAGATCACAGAAACGGCCATGAAAATCTATAGGGTGTTACCTTTTCCAGGGTCACGTGTTTTTTTGCTCCTATAACTTTTTTTAGTACGCCCCTGGCAATTGACAAAAAATGTGAATAAGTTTTCGTGTAAAATAATGATCAATCAATGTACCTTAAAAATAAACAATCCTTCTGTGATGCTACTATTATGTCAAAATCATTAAAAAAACAAGTTTACCTAATTTTGAAAATAAAGAGACCAATTTAAGTGCTAATAGCTACCTTCAGCCATTACACAGGAGTCTAAACGTCGACACATAGATCTTCGTATTCGATTGAAAATCCCATGAGAAATTTGAATAACTCCACAAGAAACAATAATATGATTTTTTAAGTCTTCTATGCCTTGAACAAAAATTTCACTATAAACCAACGTTCTTATATGCCCCCAAAAAGTCTATCCGATTTGAATTAGATGAACGAGCTAGTCCAAAATTGAGGTCTACTTCGACTTATCCAGCGATCTGGATATATTTTGTTCAAACGTGCTCTCATTCTAAAATGGACATTCCAGCTGTGACACCTAAGAGAATCGGATCAAGTAGAACTGGCAGCTATTCGCTTCCATTTAATGTAAGTGGCAGGAAATGTGGGCCAATTAGGTGATCTCCAATAGTTCCAATCCACACGTTTAAAAACAATCGCTTCTGGTGGTTAGCTTCAACGATAGCATTAGGATTTTCTTCCGCCCATATGTGGTTGAGGTGGTTATTAATAATGGCTTCCCTTGAAAAACTTTCCTCGGCAGTGTTGTCGAATCAAATCTAGCATCCAAAACGGAAATGCGAGACGGTTAAGAAAATCACGAGGTAACAGTGCCTAGACTCGGTGAGCATGATACGGATGCTACCTGTCTCTCTTGGTCATTGATGAAGCCCTCCAATCAAAGTGTGTAGAGGGGCTACATGTTGGGGATACATTGCAGCATATCTTCTCGACGCTTCTTAGGAATTAGCATAAGAGAGACCCTAGACGAAATGCATGTCAGCCATTCTGCATTTGAATAAACCGTCATATTGCTGAAAATACCCCAGAAGTCACGAACAACTATCATAAAAATCAACAAACATAAATTACACTAGTTTACAAAATTTTAATTTTTGTCTGTTGCCGCGAACTGCATGACGGTTCTTGTTTATTTGTACCGCGTTATTGTTAAATCTAACCTCAAAAATTTTTGTACAGCTTGAGGGACTTAATTGTTAAATTTTATCATTCATGTGTTTTTGTTTATTAATAATGAGCGTGTTTCATTTTGTTATTATTAATTTCTAAAGTTCCTGCAACATGAGTGCTTCAAAAAAAAGTTGTATAAAAAATCCAAATCATTTTTGCTACATATGTGGAGAATACGTGCTGTATAATTGCCGAAGAGATATATTAGAATTTGTAAAAAATACCTACTTTCTATATTTTGGAATATTGTTGGATAAAAATGAGAAGTCTTAGGCACCTAATTGTGTTTGTAAATCGTTTGTTGAATATTTAAGATTGTGGAAAGGTGGTAAAAGAAGTTCTTTTAAATTCCAAACACCAACCATTTGGCGAGAACCACAAAATCATCCTGATGACTGTTATTTCTGTTGTGTCAACATACAAGGAATTAATGCTAAAAATCGAACTAAATGGCAATACCCAAATAATACTAGCGTTCGACGTCCAGTGCTACGTTCTCGTGACTTTGCAATGTCTAAAAATATATTTGAACCTTCAATACAAGATGATGAAGAATCAAGCTCGTCATCAAAAAATGATCCTGATTTTGAAGATAAATCCAATGGACCAAAATGTTTTTCACAAAACGAACTGGCTGATCTTGTAAGAGATTTGAATCTTTCTAAACAAGCTTCAGAATTGTTGGCGTCACGTCTAAAAGAAAAAAACTTGCCTCCTTTAGATACTAAAGTTACTTTGTATCGTGAAAGAGATAAAGAATTACGGATTTACTTATCTGAAGAAGATAATTCGTTTTTTGCTCAGACATTAACAACTTATTGAGAACGATGGGATTGAAACAATATGAACCAAGTGATTGGCGTTTATTCATTGACAGTTCGATTCGTAGCCTCAAAGGTATTCTCTTAGATAATGGAAATAAATACGCTGGAGTACCAATCGCTCACAGTGCAAAGTTAAAAGAAGAATATTATAACATCTCATTAATTTTGAAATAAAAAAAAAATAAATAAAAAAATAAAAATACAATGATCACAAATAAAAATAAAAAAAAATAAAATACAATGATCACAAGTGGCAAATATGTGTAGATTTAAAAATGGTGAACATTCTCATTGGATAACAAACTGGTTACACTAAGTTTCCCTGTTTTATATGTCTTTGGGACAGTAGAGCAAAAAGCGAACATTGGGTAAGAAAACAGTGGCCGCTAAGAGAAAATATGATACCTGGAAAAAAAATATTGTCAAAGGGTCACATGTATCTCGTGAAAAAATCATTCTGCCACCACTACATATAAAACTAGGGATCATGAAACAGTTTGTAAAAGCTTTAGATGTGAATGTAAAGTGCTTTTCCTATCTTTGTCATAAATTTCCTCAGCTTACTATGGAAAAACTTAAAGCAGGGTAACTTACAAAAGACACTCAATTTCAAAACTCTATGAATAAGCTTGAATTAAAGACTTGGGAAGCTTTCATGTCTGTCATGCAAAACTTTCTAGGTAATAAAAAATCTGAAAATTATATTGAACTTGTAGAAGATCTTCTTTTGCAATTAAAAAAGTTAGGTTGTAATATGAGCTTAAAGCTACATTTTCTCTTCAGTCACTTGGACAGATTCCCTGAGAATCTCGGAGATATGAGTGAGGAGCAAGGAGAACGTATGCATCAAGATTTACGTACAATTGAAGAGCGTTATCAGGGTTTTTGGAATAAAAATATGATGTCTGACTATTATTGGTCTCTAATACGCCATTTTCCTAAGTCTACACATAACAGGAGATCTTTAAAACGAAGATTTTTAGAACTGAATGATATACTTTCCTTAAATATTTCATGTATATGTGTGATTTTTCAATAAAATTTTCCTTAATAAATTGGTGTATTTTTTCTGATCGTAGATGTCTGAAACTCAAAAACTAGAGCTGATCGATAAATTCCACTTACATATTTGAATACAGCATGTATAGTCAACAACAGTTAAAATTTTCTCAGCAACAGATACACTATCAACTAGTGTTATCAACAATTAACTGTCAATAAGAGGAATTAATATGACAGCCGACTAGTTGAAAAATAAATAACAGGAGGATTGTTTGTTTCTACGGTACATATGAAAATTGATCACTTTTTTACGGAAAAACAGTGACAGATACGAAAAAATGCAAGGAATAATAATAATAAAGTGTACTGGATAAAAAGACTTTCTTTTGCTATAAACTGGCTGGCGCATCGAGGTCGGCGACTTGTTGCTTTGATGTAATTCTCGAAGAATCTAGCCTGGTCTCGGCGGCTCTTTGACATTCTGGATAATTCCGATAAGAAATATATAAATACGGAGAGCTGAGGAAGAATTAATTCATTCAGTAGTCGACTACCGTTAAGATAGTAAAGATAAATTGTAAATAGTTCTGTGTATATAAATTATGTTAAAGTAGTGGAAATAAATTACAGTGAGTTGGACTGTGTTTTTAAATAAATCCAAGAACTGAACTGAACCCAAGTGTGAAATTAAAAACATTACAGAATTGTTATAATTAGTATTTTAGTACAACTAGCAACTATTTGTAATTGTTGACTAACTCATATTTTGGATATCTTAGAAAGTTGCATACATAGTTTTTTTTTTAGTTTGGCAACTACGAATAAATTTTGTAATACCCCGTACATATGCTAGGTGATGAAAAGTCATCACCCGGTAGATGCTAAATTTTTCAAATGTTAGTACTGCTTTGACAATTGGGAAGTAAACATATACAAAATAAACGTCAACTATATTTGAATTGGTCAACTCCTTAAGAATGCAAAATAATTGTTGCGATTATTTTACAAAATAATACGTAGGTGGTGTTGGCGCAGATTTCCCAGTCGTCCAACGCCACCTACACTACGGCCGCTCACCTAGATAAGTACGGAACAACACGAGATGCTCTCAAGTTTGGCCATCTCCGGAGAAATCGTTTTGATGAACATATCACAGAGGACTCCGACGTATTTATCAGACGTCTTGCCACACAATTTTGCATCAATCGACTGGGTTTACAAGACAATTTTGTTGAAAGACTTTAAGAAGTTACCTTACAAAATACAAACAGTACACCAACTGTTACTCGTTGACCTCTAGTCACATGTAACATAAACTTAAATCATCCTGAATCTCAATCACGAGGAATACAATTTTTCCTTGAAAATCATAATGAAAGACTCAAAGTTACTACATGGAGTCCTCGTCTGGCCTTATTTTTATGAAAACACAGCGGGCCAGACGCTACTGTAAACTGTGGAAAGGGTACGCTATAGAAACATGCTCACATACGTTTTCCTTCCTCAATTGGACAAATTGGAACTGGAATATGCCGTTCCAAATGCCACTACCGAAGTTCTGAGAATGACCAATGATAGATGGTATATGAAACTATAATAACAGGTACTGCCAGAAAAAAGAGAGAATACGACGAAGGGAAAATATTGGTACTCTTTGTTGTTTCTGAACTTTTTTCACCGTATTGCCTTATTTTGAGTGAAGCAGAGAAATTGAAATCCTAAAAAGGCGAACCAGAACTGTTGGTAGGATGAGCTAATATCTCCCGACCCATTTTCATTGTTTTCTTAGGTCAGCTGGGCAATGAGAATTCTCGTATACCAATATTTGGCTGCACCCCACCACGATTTTGTTTTATTGCCTTTTTCATCAGATTAAGAGAAAAGTAATTAAGGAAAGGAAAAATCTAATATCCATTAAAGAAATACATAATCATAATTATTAACTAAATCTAAGTGATTTTCAAAACATTGAAACTTAACTAAACTTAATGTATTAGATGTTCAAACTGAGCACCGTTTACTTCTTGACAATAAGCAAGTCGGTTTTTAAATTCTGTAGTAACATTAGCTATTACTTCTGGTGTAATTCTCTGGATGTTTTGAGTTATTCTTGCAGCTAATACTTGCAAATTATATGGTCTATCAACATAACCCTTAGACTTTAAGTAACCCTACAGAAAATAGTCTAGTGGATTAAGGTCGGGACTTCGTGCAGGCCATTCATAAGTACCCCTTCTTCCAATCCATCTGTGATGAAATGTCGTATCTAAATGATCTCGAACAATGCGAGCGTAATGGGGTTGTGCTCCATCGTGCTGAAACCAGATATTATTTGGTAATTGTCCATTTACCTCCAATGCCGAAATAACTTGTATCTCCAAGAGCTGTAAATACCTATCTCTGTTTAAATTTTCTTGTAGGAAGAAGGGTCCCACGATTCTGTTGTTATAAATGCCGACCCAAACGTTCAATTTTTGGGGATGTTGTGTATGAGCCTCTTGTACCCAAATAGGATTACTATGCGACCAGTAGCGGCAGTTATGTCGATTAACCGTACCATTTAAACAAATTGTAGCCTCGTCTGAAAACACCACATTTCTTATAAAATTATTATCACGGCTACAAATATTCATCATCGTTTCACAAAATTGCAAACGTCTGTCGAAATCGTCTTCGGAGAGTTCTCGAACGATGCGAATTTTGTATGGATGATATTTTTCTCACCTTAATATCCTTCCTACTGAACGACGACTAATTCCATGCATATTGGCGAGGTCGGTAGTGGATAAGTGAGGATTTTCTTCCAAAGACATAGCAACATTTTGAGCTACACCTTTTGCACTTTTTAACCGTCCACTTTTTGGTAAATTGCTAACTGTTCCACTTGTGTCGTACCTTCGCAAAGTTTTCGTCACTACTGAACGGGATATTTGTGTATTCGAATGAACAATGTTAAAAAGGTTACAAACTTCTTGATGCGTCCTTTTCCTCTACCCATACCCAATCATCATTATTATTTCTATTCTTTCTCTTTTACTTAATTCGGCCACTTTACGATCAAGTTAAAACAATACAATCTTGTTACGTTCAAATAAAAAAAAACTAATAACTTATTTTGACAACTACTGTCACGTCTGCAATGAATTTCATGGACTACTAAACTTGATTCAGATTTAATTTGCGCCTGATTTAAACAAACGCACGTGTATTCGACTATGGAACAAGCAGTTCTGTTGGCTGTGACGGTATAATGCCACCGATTGGCCAATAGGAATACAAATCCTTACCGAGCGGTTTGTTTATATCGGGCGTAAATGAAATCTGAACCGAGTTTAGCTACCATCGAATTTTTCCTTTTCTTAGTTACTTTTCTGTTAAAATCTCGGTAGGTATTGAAGTAAACAATATCAAACTTGATATTTTTGTATTCGCAATAAAATGTTTCATCAGAAACTAAAATACTATACAGGGTGTTTCATTGTAAATTTTAAAATCGACATATCTCTAATAATTCCACACATTTGCCCATCACTGTATAACGGACACAGTATCTTTCTTTCAAAACTATATACACTTGGAATTTTGTTTCCTTGTGCTGAGATATATATTTAAACTTGTCTTCTGCTGTTGCATTAACTCTTTCAGAATACCATTTCTGCTTCTTTTGTCGTACTTGAACTTATTTCTGACCATTGGTAATTTTCCTTAGGATCCTTGGACGAGATGTCTTTCTGGGTAACTCGTTAAGTACCCAGAGAAACGTTATATATCCATTCACCAAATTCATGGTCAATTTATCTCCCCCACCTTCTTTTCATTACTAGACTGTTCAATACCGGATACTGCAGCTGCAGACACTTACTGATTTCATTTAAATGGTTCAATAGGTTTGGTCTTGAAGCTAGTTTCAGCTTTAGTAGTTTTCGAAATTACGTTTTATCTCTCTCCTCGGCGAGTTACAAAATTTCTGAAATGGTTTAGTAGTCGTCAAAATCTCCATTATGTTCCCCCTGTCCTAACACACCTCTCCTTGGCATATACAAACATTCTCCTAAATGGATATACCCCGGATCTAATGAACTTTACATCTGACGTAAACTTCACCTGATCAGAGTAAAAAAAACTCACTTGGTACAGGCAGCCAACCGGGAACCATATTTTGTCCTGCATTCAAAGAGTTCTAAAACAAACAGTATTATAACTGTATTCACTATAGTTTTCCGATTTATTTTAGTGTAATCTAGTGTAATGCCGAACGTTTCATCTGTAACTGCAGCAGACATCTTCAGTGAATACATGGAGTATCTACTTTAAGACATTTACTAGTAACCTATAAATTAATAGCAGCCAATTTGTAGTCTAAGGATTAAAAGGTCGTACCCGACACAAAGCACAGACACTAGGTTTGATGTATCTAATGGCTAAATCCATAAAACTCCTTTATATCACTCTTACAAACGCTAAGGGATCACAGAGTGGTTTGAAAATAGATTTAAGCATCACATTGTATACAACGTTTTGGTTAATTCAAATATATTTATATATGGTAACAAGATTGATACTAATTATGGGTAGTTGAAGTCCTACGTTATACGTAACATTTTTAATAAAACAATTATTCATCAGTTTCAGCCGAATGATTAAATTTAGTCATATAGTGTCAATAAAAAGTGCCATTCATTTGCCAATAAATGCAAATTAGCTATAACGCCCGCGGTCCCTAAAACATTGTGCTCACTTTATTTGCATAAAAGATATGACTCTGTAATCCTTATTATTTTCATAAAGTACATTAATCGATCACAGGCCTGAACGGTCACGTGTAATGATAATGCACCTAAGCACCGCCTTCAAATAACTTTATTTATTATGAGAATTTGGAACAACAAATGCATTAGGGTTCAATTGAGGGGAGTTAGTTGTAGAGAACAGCAAAAGAATTACGGATTTAAAGCGACTAGTGTGCAGGGTGATAGGTAAATAACATTTGTAATTTAAATCGGGTGATAATGTGTTATGAGGAAAAAAATATAAAAACAAATAGGCAGTCATTGAGGATTGTACTTAAAGCTAAAAACCTCTTCTTTTTAGACCTCTTACGGTATCCTTTCCTCAGTATACCCACATTCTCTCGTTGCCAGGCAAGGCTAGGCAGATGTTTGGCTTTGTCCTCATATTTTTGTTTTTTAATCTATCTAACATTCACTCCTCTAAGAAATTTTATATTTTGCGCTTTCATTCAGATTTCTTCCTTCTTCATGGTTGTCAACTTCAGATTAATTTGGGCATAAATAGATTTCTCATGACTTCATTGATGTGGTCTCTCTTAAGTCATTTTTAACCGACTTCCAAAGAGGAGGAGGTTATCAATTCGTCGCGTATTTTTTAGCTTTTTTTTGTATGTATGTTACCTGATTTCTTCTCCTGTGGTGCACCGTTTTGAATAAATATGGTCTTGTTTAATAGAGTATATATCCGGATTGGTGAAACTTCAAATTTTGGAAAATAATTATATTGGTAAAGTGATAAAATTTGTGAATGAACACATGCGTGCATGTAAATCGACCAATATCCATAATATTTTAGTCGATTTTTCGATAACTCCTTATGGATGTATATAGTTTTTTAACGTTTAATCTATTAAGGAAGATCCTTAGGTTAGAAAATCTCCGAAAATTCCAAAATTCCTATCAAAAATTTCATCGAAATGACATAACGGACATTTCCTCATAAATATTTTAATTCCAACGTAACAGTGCGGTAATTTTAGGCACTGGAAGTTTTAATTGCGAATTTGAAAATTTTCTATGTACATCTCAAGCATATAGGAAGTAAAGCATAGTATTTTCGGATCCTTAAATCAATGAGTACCAAGCTCGTTTTGTTTGTATACCAAGCAAATACCTATTTAAATGCAAATTTTTCCATTTTGCGATGACGATGCTTTTGGTTGTCATATTCTCCCGACCTAATACAAAATTCAGTGACAACACATGTCAAACTTTAAACTGCTATTTGGTACGTTTATAGACAGGGTGTTTAGTTATAGCAAACAAAATAACAAAGTAAAGTGATAGAAGGAGTTGTATTTATATGAAGATTGAAATATAGGACGGACTAGAGTGATCCGTAGGCAGCCGTATATACAGGATGGTTGAAATATATGCTGCAGTTGAATTATATTTCTACAGTGTGATTAAAAAATTATTTCTTTTATAGCCCATAAGAAGTTGCATAAAGTGTGGAGAGGAATTAATGTTACACAGGACGATAATATAAAATGTAAAAATGAACTAATTTATGGGCTAGCCCACAAGGAGGATATACTATGGTAGAAATATAGGACGGATTTGACTCCGTAAATATGGGATGGATTCTACTCCGTCCCATAGAAGGCAGCTAGAAAATTTATGCTTGTCCGTGGGCAGTCGTATGTACAGGATGGTTGGTACATAGGTTGGAGTGGAATTATCTATAGTTATACAGGGTTGTCAAAAAAGTTGAAAAAAGGTTACATGGCGTAGTCCATAAGGCATAAATATATTTTGGGAATATTATTATATTATTTTGGGGTTATTAAGTCAACGCGTACTAGTACATTAAAAAAAATTAAAACTTTTTTTAACTGACATCAAAAAGAAGGAGGTTCTCAATTAGTCTGTATCTGTTTTTTAATGTTTGTTCACCGATTACTCGGAAACGACTCAAGGAATTTCGACCATTTTACTGGATTCTGTTTGGGGGGATAGCAAAGTGGTCCCATATGTTTTTCATTAGCATGGCTTGTACCGTTTCTTAGAAAATGGGGAGAAACTATTTTTACGTTTTCTCTTATACTCTATGCCTTGGTGGAGTCGCCGGTATTATTAAAATTTGATACATTTTATTCCGAACGTGGGACAAATTGAAAAGAAATTGGATTAGTTCCTCGAAATCTCAAAGTGGTTAGAAATGTTTTTCAATAACATAGCTTGTATCGTTTCTTAGAGAATGGGGGAAAAGCTTATTACCTATTTTCTTATATTATATGCCTTGGTGGAGTCGCCGGTATTATAAGCTTTGATGAAGTTGCTGGTATTAACTGTTTGTAACTTGTTTGGTAAATTGTAAATGAAATGAAATAATCAGAATAGATGTCATTTAATATGTATATACAGTGTGTAATCATAAATCAAACGATCTCTTTTTGTTAATAATTTTAAGAGAAAAAATGTATTCCTCACAAACAGTTTTTTTACTTTGTCTGACACGTAAACAGTAATCATTCTATGTTAATTTTTTATTAACTATGGATAAGGTTTGTTAACAAAGAGGAATTTTGATTATAAATAAAAGCATCTTCATTTCTGTTAAGATGTAAAATTGTTATCAAATAGAAGTAATCTAATACTACAATACTTTTTCTGAAATCGGTGCCAATTTGAACAGCGATGTTGCGAAGTACAAAATTAATGTACCTACTTCCCAAAATATTTTCACTTTCGCTTGGCACCGACTTCATAAAAAGTATTTAATTGAAGCAAAAAATTATTTCATGCTTTTTAGTAAATTTTCTGTTCGAGTCGGTTTTTTTTTAAAATGTATTTATCAAATAATTTGGTTAAGTGCGAGTTGGACCCGCATACTAAGGGTTCCGTACCACCTTCAAGACTCGATGTATTTAGTTTTCTAATTTGGGCCCCACAAATTAACATTAGAGTTTTATTTCACCAATAAACTTTCACTGACGCCTTTTATAATCTACTGTCTGAATTTTGAGGCTCTATAGATTGAAAGATAAAGGGCAAAATAGGTCAAATTTTAAATGATAAATTATTAAATCAAATTATTTAAAAATACAAATAAAATATATTTTTCAAAATTTAAATAGTGTACTTTCTAAAATGAGAATTACGTCGATGTTTAATATTTTTGCTAATTTTTGCTAAAAAAATTCAATTTTCCATTTAAATTTATAATTTCTCCCTAAAATTACTATGGAGGTTTTCAAATATTTTGTCTTATAAATTTCAAGTGAGCCCCAGTATCCCTAATTATTTTAAAAATTTTACGTAGTGTGGTTTCGGAAATAAAGCCAGAAATGAGAATTTTTTAAATCTTTATGTTAATATATTGTAAACAATTAATTTTGAAAATATAAAAAATATATATATTTCTTCGTATTTTTCCTGTAAATAAAAACATTTAGCTCTTATAGTTTGGGGAATAAAGGGGGAATGGGTAATTTTTTAATATATTTTAAAATATTTATTTAAAAAAATTTAAAAAAATATATTTGTATTAGTCATAATGAGCCCTGTGATTAGATATATTACATGATCTGTTAGAAACAAGTTTATTTTTTTATTTTCCTTTTAATTCTATAATTTGCCCCCCCCCCCAAAATGGGGTTTCTCCTTATTTTTCCAGTAAAGTTCATTATATATACCTCTATTGTTTTTCAAAATTTTACAGCTTATGGTTTCTGAGATAAGGGAGGGGGAATGGGTAAATTTTGGTATATTTTGGTTAATATCCTTTAAAATATTTTTTTAATAGGAAAAAAATATATTTGTGTTCCTCAGAATGAGACCTTTCATTTGATGGATTACATGATGCGTTTTAAAAAATTTTAAAAACTTTTAAATTTTCATTTAATTCTATAATAATAAATTTTTTATTGACGGTTTCTCCTTATTTTTCCTGTAGAGTTCGGGCAACGTTCTATATTTCCTAATTTTTTTCAAAATTTTAGGTTCAGTAGTTTCGGATATCAGGGGAGGGAACGGTCGATTTGTTTAGTTTTTCCCCCCAGAAGTACTCCTAAAATCAAAATTTCTTCCTTTGCGATATGTACTCCTGATCGGGTCACCAAACTATACGTTGATACCAAATTTCAACCTTTTTCATCCAGTAGTTTAGGAGAAAATTGCTCTGATGTGACAGAGGCAGAAACCCGGAGTGATATTATAAGGGTATCCGTATATTGTATATACGGAACCCTAAAAACAACACTAATGCAGTGTTAACCAAGGAATTTGAAAATCGCAACCTCATTGTCAGCTAGTAAATGGTGGCCAATTTGAACACTAGCTTAAATTTTTCTTATTCTTTTGTTACATTTATACGTTTCAGCTAATTTAAGTCAATAAAAGAGAAAAAAAAGTTTTTCTAGAAAAACCTATTAAATAACCGATTTGAAATTTAAGCGTCTTGCAGGTAAAATTACTAGATCTTTCAAGTCTATATACTAAGTACTGGAGTTACCAGTTAAAATAATTGTTAAAATAATTGTGTATGACGTGACACTGACCACATTAAAGAAGTCATGGGAATCCTCTTGGTTGCTGTGTCCGAGGGTTTTTCTTGTTCGCTTAACTGGATAGATTTTATTTGATATTTCCATTCATTAGGTGCACACTGTATATTTAAGAAAATGTGGTTTTGTTAATGGAATATTATATTTCGAAGTTAAATGTTTCAAAACGTAAGTAGGACAGTTTAATGTTAAAAATGAAGTAACATAAGCATATAGCAATACCAAGAGTATATATTTAAACTGGACCATGAACGTCTTAAGTATGTTGACTTAAACTTCGACAAGCAACTTTTAAAAAATCAGTTTCATATAAACATCTATCAGCGGCCCTACAAGTTGTCATTTAAACAACAATCCATCAGATCACGTGTGACCATGAAATAATTAATTTTTAAATGTTAATTTGTCTGAGTTAATACATCACGAGATGCATCGTATATCAATATTTGAGTCATTGTGAAACCATAATTCATCGAGTCCTCTCTCAGGTATTTTCTCCATCCTTTAAAACAATATCTACTTCATCATAGTCGACCACAAAGTTGTTATACTATCGTCGTGTCTCGAACCCATTCTACTGTCTTCAGTGGCTTGAGAGGAGTTATGTCTTTCCGTTGTCTCGGACACAAAGTCGCGCAGCATTTTATTTATCTCTATAGATGATGCCGACCGTGGCCGCCATATTGCTCTCGCTCTTCTTTTCGATACATCTCAATTCAGCAAAACGATGTGTGGGACTCTAGCACGAACCGCTAAACGATTATGATGGCTGCTAACGGCAATACTTGTTACCTACAGCGAGGCGATGAGTTCGAGAATCGTAAACAATGCTTTTGAAATGTAAATATGGTATATGAGAAGAGAAATGCAACAGGTTGCCTGAAGTATAGGATTTTATTACCTCGACATCTCTACTACTAAATATTCCATAATTTATCATATCGTAAGAAAAAACAACGTTCAGTATCGGAATCGAAATACGAACCAGCGGGGCGAAAGTAAATGTGGACCCCATCGGGTAGTCGAGGATCAACTACACAGAGACAAGCTGTACCACCTATGATAACTTAATAATACTCGTTTACAATGTGTTCTATCCAGAGATGAACATAATGTATCCAACTATAAATGAATACGTCAAATTTTCATCACATATATCTGTGACAATGTAGTGACTACACCGAATTTTAAGTTTATATAAAAACAGTATTTTTTCTTTATAGCCAATCACTATACAAGTTTATTTTCGAACCACTTTTGGTGCTGTAAATCCAAAAATCTAAAAAATCCAAAAATTTAATCTGTAGACAAGTTTTTGGTCAAAGAACAACAAGTAGTACAGAAATTAAATTTCTGCCTGTTAATAATTCTAAACAACAATTAAAACATGTTGCTCTTAGATATTTTAGGAAGTAAGTAATAAAAGCAAAATTATTGTTCAAAACGTAACATTAAAGTCGGTTTTAAGGCTCATTAAGACTTAAATAACATTCTATTGAATGCCAAAAATAAAAGAGATGATATCTTAAGTCTGGAGTTTATAAGGTTACACGTTCGGAGTGTAATAGTTTCTATATTGCTATGACGTGCTAAAATGTTACTGCTAGCTATCAAGACCATTTACGGTCGCTTAAACTTAATACTAGAAATTCCAAATCATTGTCTAGAAACAGGCCATTCTTTTCCTCAATTAGTAGATACAGAGATTATTCACTTCCACAAATTGAAACCTATAATTAGCTTCCTAGATTCCGTAAATATTATTAAAAATATTAGTGACCCCTCCTCATTCAATTTAATTTTAAACTACCAGACAGTTCTGCAAAAGTGCATCATTTTTTATGTATCTAAGTAACCTTGTTTCAGTGTTCCCCAATTTTTGTTCATTTTCATTATGATTGAGTATCACAAAGTAACGGCTTCTACAATCAATATATTGATATCTTTGCATCAACGTTAACCATACATAAAAACTTCGACACGATAGAACTATTACATCTTAGAGCTTTCCATTAGACCTGTGACAACTTGTAATTTCACCAATAAGCTAAAATTAGGTTAAAAAAGTTTTCAGTCAGTGTATTGAACCTAATAGATGTCGGTGACATCTACCGTCAATTGAGTAATTTAAGTATATGAACGCATACTATGCTATAACATATACCATACTCTTGACATATAAAAACACACAAGTAAATATATATACAGATATATATCCACATATTTAGAACTATATCATTCAACGTATGACAGCCGTTTCGAACCAGGAGTTCTCGTCAGATACGCTTCCTTGAATGACAAGTTCTAAAGTGAAATACTTGGATGTTATACACATCAGTAAGACAACAGTCTGTGTATTGAACCTAATAGATGTCGGTGACATCTACCGTCAATTGAGTAATTTAAGTATATGAACGCATACTATGCTATACCATATACCATACTCTTGACAGATGGTTCGAGTGTTTTATATAAAAACACATAAGTAAATATATATACAGGTATATATCCACATATTTAGAACTATATCATTCAACGTATGACAGCCGTTTCGAACCAGGAGTTCTCGTCAGATACGCTTCCTTGAATGACAAGTTCTAAAGTGAAATACTTGGATGTTATACACATCAGCAAGACAACAGTCAGTGTATTGAACCTAATAGATGTCAGTGACATCTACCGTCAATTGAGTAATTTAAGTATATGAACGCATACTATCATCATCATCAGTACACTGACTGTTGTCTTACTGATGTGTATAACATCCAAATAATTCACTTTAGAACTTGTCATTCAAGGAAGCGTCTCTGACGAGAACTCCTGGTTCGAAACGGCTGTCATACGTTGAATGATATAGTTCTAAATATGTGGATATATATCTGTATATATATTTACTTATGTGTTTTTATATAAAACACTCGAACCATCTGTCAAGAGTATGGTATATGTTATAGCATAGTATGCGTTCATATACTTAAATTACTCAATTGACGGTAGATGTCACCGACATCTATTAGGTTCAATACACTGACTGTTGTCTTACTGATATAGTTCTAAATATGTGGATATATATCTGTATATATATTTACTTATGTGTTTTTATATAAAACACTCGAACCATCTGTCAAGAGTATGGTATATGTTATAGCATAGTATGCGTTCATATACTTAAATTACTCAATTGACGGTAGATGTCACCGACATCTATTAGGTTCAATACACCGACTGTTGTCTTACTGATGTGTATAACATCCAAGTATTTCACTTTAGAACTTGTCATTCAAGGAAGCGTATCTGACGAGAACTCTTGGTTCGAAACGGCTGTCATACGTTGAATGATATAATTCTAAATATGTGGATATATATCTGTATATATAAAAAAGTTTTGTATTTCGCATTAAATGTACGAACTTTAAAGATGATCCACTATCTAATCAAACATCACACAAATTGCAATGTACTATTTATTCTTTGTTGGTTATAATTTTTGTAGAGAAAATGAAATTCTTTTTGATGGTTGAAATTATATGATATTAAAATCTATTTAAGACGAAACAGGGTAAGAATTGTTATTACTGATTTCATCTGGTAAACTCATCACATCACTAACTAAAACTAAGTTCAAGAATCCTAAACTATATTTGCAAATGTATATAAGATATGTAAAAATAGAATTGCAACAGATTTTATCACTTCCTCATCTTTACTACTAAATATTCCATAATTTGTCATATCTTATGAAAAAAACACGTTTATTATCGGAATCGAAATACGAACCAGCGGGGCGAAAGTAAATGTGGGCCCCATCGGGTAGTTGACGAGGACGATTATGAACTGCACAGAGACAAGCTGTACCACCTATGATAAGTTAGTAATAGTCGTTAGTCTGAAGCTGTTAAACAATGTAAATCGATCCTCCAAGTTTCCTTGGACATCCACGGTCTTCATCAGGTGAATGATGAAAAATTCAGATTATGCCTCCTATTTTATACCCTCAAACGTTTTTAATTTAGACGCTGGGCTCGATGGTTATATTCTCATTAGTGATTATGTATGCCGTCTCGATGAATTTTCTCTTATACCAGTGCTCCTCCTTGTCAACAACCCTTGTCCGCTCCCAGTTGATGTATGGTGCTCGGTCCATGCGTGATTAGCTAATCCAGACTTTGACAATTATGTGGTGCTCCTTTGAGTAACTATGTGGTGCTCCTTAACCCTGCTGTCCAGTGGTCGCCTAGTCTCCCCAATGTAGAAATTGCCACATTCACAGGGTATGCTTTACTTACAGTTTTTTTTTTGGTACTGCAGGATTATCCGGCTTTGTTCTTGTGATCATGCTCCTCAAGGTGTTGTTGCTCTTTAAAACCATCTTGATTTCGTATCCATGTCCAATACGTCTAAGTTTTTCCGACAAGCCTCTAGTGTATGGTAGTAATATGATTGCTATCGTGGTTACCTCTTCCTGCCTAGGTGGTTGCTCCAGTTGTTCAAATTCCTTGTTAATGATGGTTTGCGGATATCGATTCGTTAAAATATCTTCTGTAAGCTTCATTTGTTCTTCGTTGAAATCCTTTGGTGTGCGGCAAATATTTTTGGCTGTGTGCTAGTTTTCGTTGTTGATGGTGGTTAGAGTTGTAGTGTAGGTACAACCCTGTATGTTTAGCTTTCCTGTACACTGTTGTTTCGATTATGGTCCTAGTCCTTTGGCACTTCACATCAAGGAATGGTAGGCACCCACTCTCTTCCTTCTCCATGGTAAATCTGGTTGTAGCTTGTGATCGGTTTAGATGCTCCAGAAATGCCTCTAGTTCTCTCTCTCTCCATGTTGTCAAATAATGAAGGTGTCATCGACATACCTTAACCAGAGTTTTGGTTGCTTCTCGTACCCATTCAGTGTATTATCTTCAAACCATTCCATGTATAGTCGTTTGCACTGTGTTCTATCCAGAGACGAACATATTGAACCGATCTATAAATGTGTACTCAAATTTTAGGATTTCTTACAAAAACACCCTAGGTATTAATTCTTTATGCCCAAATAAGTACACAAGTTTATTTTCGAACGATTTGTTAAAAATTTAAGTATTCAACAATCCGTTCGCAACAGAAGTCTGCTCTATTACCTGTCATGTGTTGAACGTGTAGCGTAAAACTAATCCTCAATTATAAATCTATACTAATGTATGAATGAATTAGTTCAAATTTACATACAATTTAATGATGATGAATTACTGACTTAACAGAATTCATGAACACACAGATATATACAGGATTCCTCGAAGTTTCTTTGGACTTCCATCGTCTTGAAGTGGTGAATGGTAGGAAATTCAGATTGTCGTCCTCGTACCTGGAAGTTGGTTGTCGGTGATGCGTAGCGGCAGAGGCCGAAGAAGAGCTCTCCAAATATTTTTAATTTGGACGCTGGGATATTTGGAGAGCTCTTCTTCGGCCTCTGCCGCTACGCATCACCGGCAACAAACCTCCAGGTACGAGGACGCTGATTGGACCAGATAAGCCCAATGACCATGACCGGTTAAGGGTATAATATAAATTCCATGGATAATCTGAATTTCCTATCATTCACCTGATGACGATAGCAGATACACAGCTATTGAAACGTTGTGAGATCCACTACTTCAAGACAATGGAAGTCGAAGGATACTTCGAGGAACGAGTTACATTGTCTACCAACTTCAGACTAACATATATACAGGATGTTGAAAAAATGTCAGACCTATCCTAGAAAGTGGTCTTCAGAGAAAAAATACTAAATCAAAAGTTGTAAGATTTTGTGCTCCCAGTCTGATGCCAACCTTGGGTTTGACCTTGAACTTGAAGTTAATTTCAAAGTCAAGTCAATTTTTTAAATGGCACCCTATATTTTTTACACCAGAAATTGAAAGAAAGGAAAAAAGATGGTTTGGAAATTAGGACCCTGACCACGTCCTGAATATCTCCGTAAGGTCGATCTAAAGCCAAGTCGCCACATAGAGATCATTTTATGACCTTCAAAGCTTAAAGTTTCATCTTAGGTTACCATCGGATAACTCGGAAAATTTTCTAAACACGTTCCGTTAAAGTTTTTCTCGGTCCCTCATTTCTTCACAGTTATGAGTTTCATTTCAATTAAAAAGTATTTATGACAAAATGTTATTTTGCAGCTACGAGGTTGCCAAATAAATTAAAACTGGTACATTACAGACTAAGTCTTATCTGCACATTTGATGCTTAGGTACCCGATAATCTTTATACACAACATTCTTATTTACGTATTGTACCAAGAAAGCTGCCAGAGGCATACTGTTTCAAGATAAATCTGTTTAATAAGATTGGAAACACAAATTACAATATTATATCTCAGTGGTTACTTCACAGTAGATATCTTGTTTAGTAATAATCAATTAATAAATCAGCATTCTTCATCTTCCTTAGCTTACACAATAAACTAAATGAGACGTAACATAGTCAGTTATATGTTCAGTTATTTGTCAATGACAACGGTTATTTATTGGAGGCAATACAAAGTTAAAGATCTTCGTGCGAACCATAGTATGTGAGGAATCCGTATAGCTGTCTGCTTGTTCCTTTGCTTTCACATATTGACCTCTCACCGTATTATTCCTGTAATTCTAAAAATGTTCCATTCATTGGCGTAACAGCCAGGAACTGGAAAGGTAAACAATTTACAAGTTAAACCTCGACCCCAATGTCGAGTACTCTAAAGTACAGATAGAATTAGCACTACTCAAAACAATCAGTATATGTTATGAACACACATTACATAAAAAAACAATTCGAGAAATCTAAAATTTGTGAATATGGATGGAAAAAAATTACCATACTACAGAATGAAATTAATAATTGTCATCTCCTTTTTAACAACCCTATATCGGGATAGTTTATAAGCTTTTTGAAAGAAAATGTGTCATCAAACATTAGTGACAGGGCCCCGTATGACGCCTCTATGCTTAAGGTTGTTTCTACCATTTTTTTTTCAAAATAAACTTAAGAATTGTAAAGAAAAAACATTTTAAAATAGTTTTTTGGGAATAACTCAAAAATTACTGGATTTATGAAGAAATATGTAATAAATTTAAAAGGATTTTACAAGTAAGAGGAATAGAACCTTTTTTCAGTGCTTGAAAAGTCCTTTAAAACCAGCAGCGATAGAAGAGTGAAATTAAAGGATATAACGTTAAAATAAAAATATAAAAATGAGATGTTAAGGGCCCTACCTTAACCTCTCCTTATTCCGCCGGAATCAAAATTAATCGTATTTTTTAAATATAGTACGATGAAACTGGAAAACGTATTTCAAAAACTTCGCTTTTATTAGTTTGACCTGTATGCATGAATGTATTCATGTATGGGAAATATTCAATTTAATTTTCACCAACTTAAAGGGTGACTTACTTGAAAATTTGCACACGTATCAAGGGTCGATAATAATATAATTATTACATAACTTTGTTATAATATCCTGACTGGTATCATCAGAATAGAAGAAAATACCTAGCGTAGTTTGCAGGTTAATATTTGATTTATTTATAAGTTTTATTTGAAAAAAATGAGATTTGGGAAAAAATATATTAAAAATTAATAGAAATCCGAAAATAATTTTGAATCAATAAACTTCCAGAAAAATTTTAAAATAATTTATAGTTTAAAATACTAAAAAAACACGCTTTAATAGTAAACTGAAGTAAAAAGTAGAAAATAATTTTTAATTATGAAGAATCTGTTACAGCAATAGAACGTTGCACAATAAATTGTGATTAATTAATTTGGAATAAGAATAAAATAAATACTAAATTATTAACACAATAATTCAAGTCATAGTAAAAAAGCGTGGAATGTGTGATACTAAATGTTACAATTATTTGAATTATTTTGTTAATAATTTAGTATTTATTGTACTCTTATTCCAAATTAATTAATCACAATTGATTGTTGATCTTTCTAATACTGTAACACAAACTCTTCATAATTAAAAATGATTTTCTAGTTTTTAGTTCAGTTTACTCTTTATTAAAGTGTATTCTTTAATTTTTTAATCTATAAGATACGGAAAAATGATACAGTACAAAATTGTAAATTCTTTTAATGAAAAATTATGTTTTCTTGTTTTTGTTGTATAAAAATAATTCAGATATAGCTGCTTGAAATTTAGATTTCAGCGAGAGGTCTACCAAACTTTTATCACTTCCTTTAAAGTATGAAAGACCTGCCATATACATGTTCTTTTTTGTAGCATTGTATTCGCAATATTACCAGTTTTCTAGTCCAATAGACCAGAGATTTCTATGAGCTATAAAAAATACATCGCTACTGAAATCAAATGAAGGAAACCAGAAAATTATGCCACACTGGTCACATCTGCACAAGTCATTAATGATGACAGACTAAGACATGACTTTCCACAATTTGACAAACGAACCTATTGGATAGAGCTTATAGAAAGAGAAGAGGAGCCAGTAGGTGTTGAAAACCATGACGAGGTGGTCTCACTATCACACTGAGTAGACCAGCAGACCAGAGAATAAAAACTCCATCCAAGACTAAAATAATATTAGAAAACAATGAAAATCACACACTTTTTAAGACAATGCACAGTATTCAATGATATAGTAATAAACTTAAATTGAAAAAGTAGAAGTAGACGTAAAATGGTTCCAAACTGAGTCACTATAGGTCAGTGCAGTGCATGAGTCTTTCTAGACACTCTGGCAATATGGTAGCTGCTCTGGAAATTAAAAGAGCTGAATCCACATAACGGATTAATATTGAAGCTGTAAACATAACTTAAAACATTCTAGGCCTTTGCTATGGACAGAAAGTCTATTATTAAATCTAAAAATGTTATCATAAAACGTAAGCTTCAGTATCATATACATCTATATTCTACTTGAAGAGTTGAAGAAATAGAGAACTTACGCCTTTGAGAAGATCCGAAGAAGAGTTGCTTAAAATCTATGAGACAAACTGATGGACTGTACTGAATAGAACAAAATATTTTTGGACAACTTTTCTTTGATTAACTAAAATGAGGGATAAGAACTGTATGTCTGAAAAATTGAAAAAACTGATTGACGAAAACCTAAATAAAGAAAGAAGAGAAAAAATAAATACATGATCGCTAGCACATAGGAAACAGAAGTAGACCTTAAGGTAATTTATATGAAGAGAAGAGGAAAATATTTTAGAATACTTTACAGGCATTAAGAAACTTATATTACAATCTAGCGTCACCAAAAACGAAATTGTGTCAAATTTTTTTATTAATTGACCTGGCGTTACCATTGATTATAAACGTTCCTATTACCTTACCTAGTATACTCCATTGATTATATAGGAATCTATTAATTTAAATAATAATATTTTAAATATCCCCTTAGTAACACCACTGAATAGATGATTCTATTAAAGAATTTTTATTTATATTTGACTGCGCTATCGATAAACTTGTAAATATTTTTCAGATTAGATTCAAAAATATTTCGAGGCGTCTTGCAATAAATTGAAAACGGGACAACATTCTCCAAATGAATTTATTTCTTTGTTTTGTCGGTGGATTTCACAGGAAGGTTTGGTATATAGGGAATATTCAATTTCAGTATATCTGCCGCATATTTTATGGTAATTTGAAAATATCTCGTTGACGATCTCGAACATTTTTTTTGGTAGCTGCATTTCGAGATTATAATTCTCTTTGGGTCACTACCTACGACTTTAGGCCATTGTTTTGTGGTTGAAAGCACGTATAGCTCAATTAATTCCTTTTTATTGCTTTCAGAAACGACGAGCACAAAGGACATACAATGTAAGAAAGTCAATATTGGGAAATTCATTTATTTATTTATTCGAAATTTTAAATCTATCTATCTATCTATAATTATTCACTTTATTACAATTAAACAAGTATGTGTAACTGGCAACATTGTCAACCCCTACAGAGGCAGACTAACTGCTTGTTCGCAGTTTTGGAAAATATATCTATATACGAATGGCTGCCTTTTATATTTCGGAATTAGAGAACAAAAACAAATATTAATCATCGAAAATCGCTTTATTGTTTTTCAAAATATTCCCCATGAAGATCTAATACACTTTTGCATGCTTTTGAACCAATTGTCGAAGCACTTTTTCCACTCTGATTGAGGTATCTCCAAAACATGCATTCTGAACGCAGCAACCGCTTCTTCAGGTGTCGAAAAACGTTGACTTCTCAGTTTGTTTTTTACGTACGGGAATAAAAAGAAGTCATTTGGTGACAAGTCAGGACTATACGGCGGATGACTCATCAAATCGATGTTTTAAGTTGTCAAAAATGCAGTTGTTTGAGCCGATGTGTGAGAGCTCGCATTGTCATGTTGAAGAGTGATCCGTCTTCGGCGGTTGGTTTTCCTCATTTCTTGGAAGACAACAACAACAATTGACTGTTCTACGTTGTTCTAGTGGTACGGTTGCGATATGTCCATTTTTTCCGAAAAAACAGGGGATCATTTGCTTGGAAGTCCTTCGTGAGCGAACAACTTTTGTTGGATTCGGCTCATCTGGAAACACACATACAGTCGACTGCTGTTTATTTTCGGGCTCATACGCGTAAATCCACGATTCATCACCAGACACTATGTCATAAACGTGTTTTGAACCACCGCGATTGTATTTTTTGAGGTTTTCTTTCGACCAATCGACACCAGCCTTTTTTTGAACGATTGATAAATTGTGTGGGATCCAACGCGAACAAATTTTTTTGACATTCAAATGTTTATGCAATATTGAATGTATGCTGGTCCCACTAATGTGTAAGGTTGACTCAATCTCACGATAGATCACATGACGATCTTGCAATATCAGTTCGCGAACAGCATCAATGGTTTCCGAAACAACAACTGTTTTTGGACGACCTTCACGAAATTCGTCTTGGAGTGAACTACGACCTCGATTGAATTCACCTTACCATCGATAAACAGTGGTCCTTGATGGAGTTTCATCGCCAAAAATTAAATTAAGTTCATCCATGCACTCTTGCTGACTTAATCCACGTCGAAAATTGTAAAAAATAATCGCACGAAAACGTTCACGATTTAATTCCATTTTTTGGCCGAGATGAATCTTTTAGTTACTGTAAACAACACATAGCGCTCGTATGTCAAAACGTTCTGAGTACATATAACCTCAAAAATGTCAAACTTTACGATAGAGCTGTCAGTTGTCAGATTGCAACACTAGGGTTGTCCAATACCGAAATATAAAAGACAGCCCTCGTATAAATAGGCAAAGACAAAACTGTACAGTACCATTTTCTCCTCTGTTCCTCAACAGATTTTTCTTTATTTATGTTTTGTTTAGTAGCTACTGACAACCTTCAGTGCAGAATGCTTAAATTTATTTATAATATTAGTTCATTCTTTAAATAAAATAAAATAAAAAAATCCTAATTTACGTCAATACTGTCAATGCCAAACAATGCCGACAGATTGCTTGGAGAGAAAATCGTAAGATGGATGGATTCGAATGAGAAAACCAAACTAAATTAAACGAAAAACTAACAAATTTTGCTCGGTTCCGAATGTTATTCTACATTACCATGCTATTGAAATCTCACCCACAGAAAATTATATTATCTGATAATGGCCATGTAATGGGAACTCGCAAGTTTGAAACTTGTTTCTTTCTAAATATGGCTTGACAACTAAAATTCAAATTGGGTATTGCGTGGCAACTGATCAATGTGTCCGATAATATTTTATTATTTTACCAATATACTTTTCATTTATATTGTTTCTGTATTAAAAGCTAATCGTTTCATACTACTTAACCAAGATTACAAATTACATGATATGAATACAAATAGTGAGATTTAAGATAAATGGTTAGATCTGACAATATTTCCAATTTTTACACAAGACCATTGTCGTAGCGATTTTGATTTGAATTTGACATTTCATAACATTGTTGGCCGTTAAGGTACCTTTTCAATTCAGTGTGAAAATTATCAATGAAGTGTTTTCAAAATTTCAATTTCAAAAATTGTGAACAAATTAAGTTATTATTTAACATAAATTAAAGGCAGGTGCATTGTATTTCTGCTATTTTTGATGCACAGAAATAGTCGCCGCTAACTTTGTGTATTTAATTTAAATTAATATTAAATTATAGTCAATTTTAACATAAATTGCAGTTTAAGATGCACTAATATGTAATGTATGTATGTACTTAGATATTGTAATTATTTATACTGCATCTTTATAGTTATGAGATAGTTTCTTGCATTTTCTTCTTAGAAATTGAAATCGTAATTGTGAAATATCTGTATTAACTCAAGGCAATTTGGAAAAACTAAAGTTTAAAAATATTATATTTAATATTAATTTATTATTTGATATACTGTTAACATACATTATATAATGCATCTGAAATTTTTTGTAGTGTTAATAATTAATACATGTTTAAATATATGTAAGTAAAAGCGGAAAATGTAATTGAATTATTAGTAAACTACCAGTCAAATACGAGTACTGTTTTCTGCCCATATATTTTATTCTATAGATATTTTATTGTACTCTTATATTATATGACCCCGTTCATGGAAAATCCTGCCTCTTAATGCAGGGTGAATGACGTTAACATGAACATATTGACATTTTAATGATGTGCGTTTTATTAAAAATCTATATATAAATAGGCAAATGCGAAATGAGTTTTTTAATTGCTAATTAGCGTTATTAGTAAAAACAATGGCACAAACGGCCAACTGTTAATAAGTATTATTAAGGGAAAATGTTAGCACAATCTATTCAATAATAGTTGAACTAGCACCGTTAAACTTTCCACCGCTAGAGGACAAACTTATTTCATATATTTTCAAATAACTCAAATAAAGGCTTTTTATTTATTCAGAACCTTAACTGATTTCGCTGATTGAATATGCTTTATAGCGTCGTGCATGTATATTAACTGGAACCCTAAATCATTATCCTTTGCGCAATAATTTTGTATTTAATTATAATGGTACTGAACTATTTTGTATAAGTACACAGAAAAGTGTATAATAGTAGGAAAAATGTAGGAAATATGAAATATGTTTGAAAATTCATATAGGTATACTATCCTGACATTTTTAACAATAATTTTGGTCGAATTTCGACCACTGGGAGACGGCTATTATACATATATACAATACAATTTGTACTACGCTTAGTGAGTTACAACATCCGTAATCCTGAAGAAGATGATTGAGATCTCATTGAAACGTCGAAAAAATGTATTTTCTAAGACAAGCAAGAGAAACACACGAGTATCCCGAAAACAGTCATTTACATATATACTTACATATATATACAGAGTGGGTCAATAGTGCTTTGACAGAAGATTGTGGCTATCCTGATATATATTTTAAAAATCTGCTTCAGGGGAGGGTGACTAATAGTGAGACCGATACAAACAAAAAATAGTTTCAGTGGAATTCCGAGACATATACAGGGTGATTCATATTGAAGTCACCTTTTTAAATGTCCTCTGTCAGTTTTAGACTTTATTCATCATACATGTTATCTAAAATGCCCATTTGGGAGTTATTAGATATTTTGTCAATATTTGAAGATGCGAGATGTAAGACCGACATCTAGGATTTTGTCAATATGTTGTCCTCTAGATACAGGTGAATATTAAAGCCGTTGATTTTAATTGCAGGAAACTATTGACTGTTTGGGTGTTATTCGATATTTTGTCAATATGTTGACTTCCAGCCGTTTCTTTGTAATTGAGGGACACTATTGACCAGCATCCATACTCCTCTTGTTCCAAATAGTTTCACTCTAATTTTGAAAAGAAAGAAATTGCTTAAGAGTATCTTCGTTTATGGAAACTTAATAACTGAGTAAGTATTGACAAACAAACATAACATCCAATTAATATACCTACAATAATGTGAGAGTGAGATTAATCATTTGAAGACAATGAAAGTCCAACGAAACTTCAAGAAACGAGTTACATTATTTATCAGCTTCAGACCAACAATCTTACAATAACTGCACACACTTTGCTTTTCGTTCGAATAAACATTCTAATTCTTTGTTTGCGATAAAAAAATGCAAGTTCATATATAGTAGTGAAAATACAAGGATGTCAAAGTAGAACTCCACAAAAAAGTTTAAATTTAAAGATAGTAGAGACAAGAATGACAACCTTGTGTGAGATAAAACTTCAAAAATGTCCATCTGTATTCAGTAAGAAATTCAAGAAGTGACCAGAATGGCGCTGATGTAGAAAGAGGGTACGATGTGAATTGCTAAATAAAAAATAATATTAATATTAAGCCAATCTGTTTAAAATCTAGCATTTTTTAATGTAATCTGTTATAATTAAAGTGACCTCGTTATATATTGCCAGAATATTAAATAGGTGAAATATGTTAAATTTTAATTAACACTTAACTTAACCGTCATAAGTTCCTTTAAACAAATTAAGAATTAAATTACACATTAGGATTAATACTTCATCGTAACAAAATAGTGACAAATATTTTAGTTCTCCTCACATTTATATCGCTTACTAAGAATGACACAAAGAAAGAGAAAGAGAGGTAGGGAAATAACACGAAATGGGAAGCTTTCGCCACCATCGTACAGTCTCTTATGACTGCCGCTCTTTTTTATAATCGGTCAAGACAGTATGATGAAGTTATTTTTTTATATATTAGATGCTAGCACAAATCTTTTTCACTGACATTAATAGACGAATTAACTAGAAGGCAGTATTTAATTCCTCCCCACTTCCATATCTTGAGCCATTATAAAAAATCTCATCAGTCAAAAATTTAAACATGTCAAGTCTATTGTTGCGTAACCTCGATTAACAACACGTGACAGCAATGATTGTCATTAAGATAAAACTAAACCCTATAAATATTAGGGTGCATTTCAATTTTCATATATATTCGAATATTAATAACGGGAGTAGGGATGTTCGGTATAATTTAAATAAAAAGTACAATTCATTTTTTTCGTATTAGAGAAACTATTTTTTATGTTATCCCACTATGGTATTCATTTTTCCAACATTTTCGAATTAGTATAAAAGTGTTTTTTTATATATATAAGAAAGATTATCAAACTCAAATTAATTTTTAATTATTGTACTTTAATAATCACCATGTAAATGGAATGATGGAAAATTATTGCATTTCAACGATTGACATCAAATCAGTAGAGAATTTAATTATGAATCTTTTACACTTGTTCAACTTTTTAACCGACTTTCAAAAAGGAGGAGGTTATCAATTCGTCGTGTATTTTTTTGTTTTTTGTTTTTGTATGTATGTATGTTACCTGATTTCTTCTCTTGTGGTGAACCCTTTTGAATGAATATGGTCTTGTTTAATAGAGTATATATCCGGATTGCTGAAACTTCAAATTTTGGAAAAGAATTCAATTGGTAAAAGTGATAAAATTTGTGAATGAACACATGCGTGCATGGAAATCGACCAATATCCCTCACATTTTCGATTTTTCCAAAACTCCTTATGTATGTATATAGTTTTTAACGCTTAATCTATTAAGGAAGATCCCTAGGTTATCTCATATACTTTTCTGGCCGATGCAGCATTCCAACTGTCAGAAAGGATACTGAAACTTTTTCTACTAAGAAATATGACCCATGAACAAAGAATTTTTAAGAAATTTCGAAAAGATTGTTGAAGAGGTCTTGAATTATTTTGTCTGTTCATTTGGGTTTTCTCTCCTCAATTTTTTTTTCTTATCTGTTTGGAGATGTTTCAACTCCGACTCTGGAGTCGTTGTCCACTATTTTGTTGAGTATTTCGAGGTTTTTTCAAAAAAATTTTGTTCTTTGTCCAAAAATTGTCACTTTCAAAATCTCGGGTAAAAATAAAAGGAATATAAATTATAATTATAATGTTATAATTAATAAAATAGTATCAGAAATAAACCCTATTTATGAAAAGTTTAAAAAATTGTTAGTTTTTTGTTTAATTTAGTTTGTTCATCACTTTCGAATCAATCCATGTTACGATTTTCTGTCCAAGTAATCTGAATATTGACCCATATTACAAGTGAGTTTCAACTTTCTGTACCAAAGTCCATAGCTACTAAACAGAATGAAAGAAAAGAAAAACTGTTGAGAGACAGAAGAGAAATACTGAATTTTGTCTTTGTCTATTTATTTATTCATAGATTCTAGTGAAAATTGGGGAGTAGGCCGATTGAGACCCTGAGTTCAACATTTTAAATCTGTTGTATACGCTAGTAAAGTATCTTTGACAATAGGCATTTGCGTCATCTCATGTTTTATTTGTGGAACGGTGGTTCTGTCAAGACCGGTATTTATGTTTGCTGTCTTATAGATTAAAATATAGTTATCCCATAAAATGGAAAGAAAAACATCAAACCGAAAGTGCGGTGTTGTTGATTTTGAAAATACATCAAGGAAAAATAAAAAATTACAATTCTACCGTTTTCTTGGATTTCTATAGCAATCGGAGAGGAAGGAAAAAATGGATTACAGCAGATCGTCATTAAGGACAAATTAATTAATTTTCCAAGTTATTCGTTACTAAATACATAAAATTAATCACAATTGTTGTTGTGTTAACAAAAATAAGATTCAATAACTCTTGTAATTAGAAAAGTTAATTATGTAAATTCTTTTCTATCCAAAATGAATGGAAATTTAAGGTTAACATAATTTTTAATTTTTAAATTAATAATATTTTCTTTTAGGAATAAAGAAAGAAAGTAACTTTTTAGTTACAGGAAGGATGAAAAGCCATGGCAACCAGGAACGTATTCAAGGATTTGCTGTGCTCATTTCGATGGAGCAGAAAAGTCAAGCAATGTAGATACATAACAAAGTTTACAATTCAACTATCTTTCCTGTAATATATCAATGTTTATACCCTTTTAAATAAATAACACTTTTTATTCTCATTATTTTTATTTTTTTATGAGCGCTTCTTTATTATTAGCTATTACAAAAGCTATAAATAATATATAATCAATATTCATTTCTTTGTGAATTAACATGTATATTTGCATCTGTTGTTGCTTTATTATCCTTGTTCCAACTTCAAAATTTTTATCTTGGTCCATTAAAACTTCGTCAGTGAAATCTACCAATAAATTATATATAATGAATAAAGTTAATTTGTTTTTTCTTATATATATTTACTTACCATTGTTAATCTCAATTGGAGCTTCTTCGAATCCTGAAGATGCAATTTTTTCTTGTCGTAGGTACTCGTAATCTTGCACTCTACAAACCAGTATGAAGATTTTGATCTTTTATATACATATTGCAGGAAATATAGTAGGATTGTAACTTTTGTTATGTGCATTGTTTACCTTTTTTCCCAAACAATTTGACCACTGCAAATCATTGAATTTGTTTCTGGTTGAGATGGATTGCCCCACAGCTGTAAGTAATAAATCTCAGTTTTGTTAACAGAACAACAATTATTATTAATTGTATACATACAATAATGATTAACAACGTGGAAATAACATCTATTTACTCATGATGTCGAACTGCTGCAATTCATTTTTTCTTCATCTCTAATTGATATGGTAATCCATGAACGGTGTATAATTGTAATTTTGGGTTTTTTCTAGGTGTATTTTCACAATCAACTACACCGCACTTTCGGTTTGATGAGATAACTAAATTTTAATCTATAACACAGCAACCCTAAATTACGGCTTTGACAGAACCAGCGTTCCACAAATAAAACACGAGATGGCGCAAAAGTCTATTGTCAAAGATACTTTACTAGCGTATATTAAAATATATAACATTTTTGTTGCGTTTTGTAGATGTTCACGTATAAAACTGGACGATATACTAGAATGATGCCACACTAATCTAACCTAAAACAATAAATCAACCACATTAAATAACATGCTGGCCATCCTACCCGCACGGTAATCAATTTTCTGTGTGATTTTTTGCACTAATATACATGTCCGTCATTATAACAGATGAAAATATAACGATGTGTCTTCTCACCCGGTAACTAAGTCTCATTCAAATTTGATATAAATTTTCAATTAGCACTGGCTGCAAATAAAAAGGGACTGCCAATGTGCGAATGTCCGTTATCTGTAACTGAAATATGTCCCAGTCATAAATTCATTCACATTCAAAATACCCGAAATAAAAAGTGAAACATGCAAATACGTTCATCTGTATAGAAACGAATTCAACTGAGCTGCCAGACATCCTATTTAAAATCATGTCAAATAACAAAAAAAATAACAGAAAGGAGCGGATAAAAAACGTACACGTGTTAACATGACAGGCTTACTATGATATCTCTAATAAATATCCTAAAAATAACGCGCAGCAAGCGTTGACTAAAAGCCATCTCTGTTCGGAAATTACTAGAGAGGCTCGAAACTAAAAACCGTCCACGGTTTTATCTTTCCATTTCAACAAAAGATACACTCGATTCCATTGGAATACCGTATTAATCAACCAAGAAATGGTCTTTACCGAAGATAACAGCTATTGATGATCATGACGACGATAATGATGATGAATGAAAACTATTGTGAACGACAATTAAACGATATTTGAATAGATAATCTGGCGATTGTTTCTTAAATCTAATAATGATTTGTCATTCAGGAAATTATACCGACTTGAGATCACAATAATAATGAAGCATTTTATAGGAGATGAACTGTGAATTATATGAATTAGAGTCTCTCTAAATGAATGCTGGGTTCAGTTCTGTATTTATGTAAATCAAAAATTACGTTGGTTAAGTTTTTGAGGGTAGGGCTAAGAAATTATTAAAGACATTTTATTATCTTATAGATGGTGTCCTAGAATATTTGGGCAATCTACCGGTTTCTGTTAGGTTCCAAAAAAACATTCTCTAGGGTCAAGCTGTCCAAACTAGATGGGTCTAGGGCCAATAAATATCAGTAAGTACATTGGGGACCCGCTAAATATTGGTAAAAACCAATACATAATATAATTTTTTGTTTTATTACTTTTTCATTTATTTATCTTTTACAATTCTGTCAACATCAACATCATTATTCGTAGTAGCTAAGGCAGTACATGTTTAAGTGTCAATGAAGACCTGTATTTCGATTTTATAAACTTCATAGTTGAAAATGCACTTTCACAATGATAGGTAGGTAAGGCCCATCATCAAATCCATTTTCAGTCCAAAATTTCGAGGAAATGTTCAACACGGAGCTTAAAAAAACAATCTCTGATTCTGTTCTGCCCTTGTAAAACAGATTTGATTGAAGATCACACAGTTCTAGTTGATAATCCAGCTTCACACTTTCAACTGCGATCGTTAACGGCTATATCACGCTCATTTTTTTCCAGATCTGCGAAACGCTGCTTCAATTCCACAATTATTTCGCCCGTGCAATTTACATGGTCCAAAACATTAAATCTCTAAATAATGTTCTTTACAACTTGGAAAAACGAAAAAGATATTTGAACAATTTCAATTTGGCTTCTAGATACATTGGCATGTCCGTACATGTTGGCTATATTATGTTTTTTGCCTTGCAACTTTAAATTCATTTCGTTCAATAGTTACGTCATAGCGCTGCAACCGCTGCCCAGGACTTAGCCATCTGATTTCTAAATGTAATAATAAATCTCTATCAATTTCACTTAAAAAGGCTCTATACTTTATATGTGTCAATGTCCTGTTTCCAACTTTAATCAACAACTCATTATCTTAACAACAACTTTCGTGGCATTCATTTGACACAAAGATTTTCCGCATGTCATTGTGTTTTAGATGTCCCGCAAATCCTGTCACTGTCCCTGTTATAGCTTTTGCCCCATCAGTTACAATAGAAGAACAATTACAAAATTCTCCGTACTTCATAACAATTTTGTTAACTGCTTCCAATATATCACTGCCTTTAGTTGTTCCATGTAATGGCATTTCCTCTGTGCTTGTAAATTTTTCGAAAAGCAACGTATAAAAAATCAGTAACGGACTTATATCGGTCTGGTCGGTACTTTCATCCAAACATTTTGAATAGTATTCGCAATCTAAAAAACGATCACATATCCTTTTTGAAATATATTCTAAAGATATATGATGAAAGAATGCTAAACTTTGCCGCCACTTTTGGCTGTATGAAGCGTTTAGCTATTGCAATAGCGCTTTTTTATTAAAATTCCATGACTAAATGGTTTCTTAATTTTGGCTAATTATAATGAAACTTCATTATGAGGCAACCAACTTTTGATAATTCTCTGTACTTAGTTTTGAATACATACTTGTTTGCTGTATTAGTTTTTTATACTCAGCTATCATAACTTTTCTTGCAGTAATAAATACGATCTCCAACCAGTGCTTTTTTTATTAAAATTCCATGGCTAAATGGTTTCTTAGTTTTGGCTAATTATAATGAAACTTTATTATGAAGCAACCAACCTTTGTTCATTCTCTGTACTTAGTTTTGAATACATACTTGTTTGCTGTATTAGTATTTTATACTCAGCTATCATAACTTTTCTTGCAGTAATAAATACGAACTCCAATCCATTACTAAATGGTTTCTTAGTTTTGGCTAATTATAATGAAACTTCATTATGAGGCAACCAACCTTTTTTCATTCTCTGTACTTAGTTTTGAAAACATACTTGTTTGCTGTATTAGTTTTTTATACTCAGCTATCATAACTTTTCTTGCAGTAATAAATACGAACTCCAATGAGTGATTTTATTATTAAAATTCCATTACTAAATGGTTTCTTAGTTTTGGCTAATTATAATGAAACTTCATTATGAGGCATCCAACCTTTTTTCATTCTCTGTACTTAGTTTTGAAAACATACTTGTTTGCTGTATTAGTTTTTTTTTGTACTCAGCTATCATAAATTTTCTTGCAGCAATAAATACGAACTCCAATTAGTGTTTTTTTATTAAAATTCCATGACTAATAAATGGTTTCTTAGTTTTGGCTAATTATAATGAAACTTTATTATGAAGCAACCAACCTTTGTTCATTCTCTGTACTTAGTTTTGATTACATACCTGTTTGCTGTATTAGTTTTTTTTGTACTCAGCTATCATAACTTTTCTTGCAGTAATAAACACGAACTCCCATGAGTGCTTTTTTAAATTCTATGACTAAATGGTTTCTTAGTTTTGGTTAATTATAATGAAACTTCATTATGAGGTGACGAACCTTTGTTCATGCTCTGTACTTAGTTTTATTTGCTGTTTTAGTTTTTTTGTACTCAGCTATCATAACTTTTCTTTCAGTAATAAATACTAACTCTAATGAGTGCTTCTTACTCAATTTATCACGCATCTTTCTAGTATATTTTTGAAGTGAAAATAGAAGATATGAAAACAATGCAAATTTTAGGACTGCTTGTTCTAGATTGTTTGGCTTCTGGTTGACTACATCTCAATCAACTAGTACCACCGTTTCAAATTGTCCTAATATTCTCACCATTTATTTCAATGCCATCTGTACAGTTGTTAAATGCTTCACTAAACAGAATTTCCGAATATAAGTTGAACAGGAGACAGAAAGCAGGCTTGTCGTTTTACAAAGTTCTATTTTCTTCGACATCTTGTTGTTTATTTTGATATTAAGGATATATGCTACACTTTTTGTTAATACCCAGTAAACTTACACTTACTTTACCAACACCCTCTATATTAGACTTAACACCCTCTATATTAGACTTTCGCCAAACACTGGCGACTTGTAAAACGTTACACCCCTTATACTGTTACATATATTCTAGTGTGTATATGTTTCCTAGTATATTGGGGAAGCAAAGGAATCAGGCTTACCATGTAAAGCTAAAAATTATACAACTTTCCATGCAAATATACCAAATTATTACATCCGTAAACTTTATACCGCTATAGATGTTTCACTTTTTGTTCTGTTAAAACAAGTAAAGTATCTGTTCACCAAAGTTTGTCCCAATCGGTTCAGCTCTTTTAGTGGTACTGAAAAAAAATCCAATCATACAATATTTCCCATAAATAATAATGCACTCACTGATACAGAACTCGCAACACCCAGAACGAGATGTTTAAAATTAATATTGTTTTAGTAAAAAATAGATACTAGTAAGGACTAAATGATTAAAATTTGATTAAAAAATAGCAAGGAGATTAATTTTTTTAATTTTTAATTTTTTAATAATGTTTATGTCCACCGCGTTTATCTATACACTCCCCAACACGTGGTGGTCTATTTCATCTTGAGGAATATTATCCCAAGCTACTTGTATTTCTTGTCTTAGTCCATGGGGTCTGGGATAAAGGACCCCGCAGAATCCTTATAGGAAATGGCTTTCGGCCAAATTTTTTCAAATTAAAGTATGTGGTAGCTCTTGAAGAGTAGATCAAAAGTGCTCATGGGCACAAAGCTCCAGAGCCAATAGTTTAGGATCTACAGCCATCTAAAGTTGACGTGGTCCAGCATCCTTCTGGGAAATGACCTTCGGCTATTTTTTTTCAAATTCAAGTATGTGATAGCTCTTAAAGAGTAAATTAAAAGTGGGCACAAAGCTCCAGAGCCAATACTTTAGGATCTGCAGCTCTCTAAAGTTTAAGCCATTTCCCATAAGGATTCTGGACCAAGTCAAATTTAGAGGGCCGTAGATCCTAAACTATTGGCTCTGGAGCTTTGTACCCAGGAGCACTTTTAATCTACTCTTCGAGAGCTATCACATACTTCAATTTGAAAAAATTTAGCCGAAAATAATTCCCGTAAGGATTCTGGACCATGTCCACTTTAGAGGGCTGTAGATCCTAAACTATTGGCTCTGAAACTTTGTACCCAGAAGCACTTTTAATCTACTCTTCAACAGCTATCACATACTTCAATTTGAAAAAAATTAGCCGAAAATAATTCCCGTAAGGATTCTGGACCATGTCCACTTTAGAGGGCTGTAGATCCTAAACTATTGGCTCTGGAACTTTGTGCCGTTGAGCACTTTTGATCTACTCTTCAAGAGCTATCACATTCTTTGATTTGAAAAAATTGGCCGAAAATAATTCCCGTAAGGATTCTGGACCATGTCCACTTTAGAGGGCTGTAGATCCTAAACTATTGGCTCTGGAACTTTGTACCCAAGAGCACTTTTAATCTACTCTTCAAGAGCTATCACATACTTCAATTTGAAAATATTTAGCCGAAAATAATTCCCGTAAGGATTCTGGACCATGTCCACTTTAGAGGGCTGTAGATCCTAAACTATTGGCTCTGGAACTTTGTGCCCATGAGCACTTTTGATCTACTCTTCAAGAGCTATCACATTCTTTAATTTGAAAAAATTGGCCGAAAATAATTCCCGTAAGGATTCTGGACCATGTCCAATTTAGAGGGCTGTAGATCCTAAACTATTGGCTCTGGAACTTTGTACCCAGGAGCACTTTTAATCTACTCTTCAACAGCTATCACATACTTCAATTTGAAAAAAATTAGCCGAAAATAATTCCCGTAAGGATTCTTGACCATGTCCACTTTAGAGGGCTGTAGATCCTAAACTATTGGCTCTGGAACTTTGTGCCCATGAGCACTTTTGATCTACTCTTCAAGAGCTATCACATTCTTTAATTTGAAAAAAATTGGCCGAAAGCCATTTCCCATAAGGATTTTGCGAGGTCCTTTCCGAGCCTTCTACCCATCATACCTCAAACGTGTTCTATGGTCGAAAAATCGGGGGATCTGGGCGGCAATGTCAACAGATGAGCCGATTAACGAATTACATACATCTCCGCTTCTTCCTGAAGATATCGTTGAGCTGGCATGTTACCTAGAACAAAGACTCAACATCAACTGTCCACCATAGTAGAATCGAGATTCATCAGAGCAGACCACCTGATGTTACTCCTCATTCCAATGTTGTCGTTCTTTACACGACGTACTCGTTGCCGTCGATGCTCAGCGGTCAGAGGTAACTCAAGATGGGGTCAATAATGCTGCAGTCCAAAAGACCTTATACGGAGGTAAACTGTAAACACTAAGGTGGCCTTGTTCTCCTAACCACCCATCTAGTTTTCGAAAATCGGTCTCTTAAAGCCATAAGACTAAGATGTTGATCTTGAACTTCATTTGTGGCCCTTAGACGCCCGGTGCCTACTGTTCTCCAATTTTGAGTATTACGAAACCACGCTTGACAACATCTCATAGCAGTAGTTGGACTTCTGTTCGTGCGATTAGCGATTTTCGAAATGATAAGCCTGCCTCTCGTAAACCAATAATTCGACTACTTTCAAATTCACTTAACTGGCGATAAATTCAGCCTACATGTGCTCTAGGCATTTAAACATTACTAAACATCGATTTTGAATCCCATCAAACAGTTTATTTTTTGGTACATTGTAAAAAATTCAAAAAACGACTACAATATTAAATGAAAAAAAAAATGTAAAAGCATTCACCAAAATTTATGAAATTTTAATCAATTACTCCTGACTATAGGAAAACAAAAGCATTTATTGTTTAATTTACCCAAATTATTATAATCCAGTCCTATACAAAAGCAAAAAGATTACTTCTGGAATATTTAACTGCACTGCTTTTGTAATTTTGTATTATTGGATTTCAAAAAAATTAATAAATGAAAGAACATAAAAATGGTAACAAGTTCTTTGCGTAAATCCGGTTTTAATATATGCCCTAACAATAAATACATTGTATTAGCTTTTAGTCATCTTAACCGAATGATCGTAATTGTTTACAAATACTTCTGAAATTGTCAAATTGCCGTTAATTAGAAACTCGTGATAATACCATAATTTTTAGTTCATTATCTCTTTACCAACGACAAACATTCTAATCAAAGTTAATCAAAATTAACACGAAGTATCAACAATTGGAAGCACTTACACACTGATGCTTCTAAAAGCACAGAAAAAAGGTAAACACGATAATTGCTAGAAAATTACTTGAAACTCGTTTTATTGGACAATGGTGTTAATTTTCACGTGGATACGCGTGCTTTGCTAGTTTAGGACGTGATGCTTTTATTTGACTCAAACTACATAACAAACAAAAATGCACGATGCTTATGGACTTGTTAAGGTTAATGTGTACAAAGCTAATTAGACGAAATATTTGTAGTTGGCTACGGAAAATAAATGCGGAATGTTGCACAACTAGTAAAGAATCGAAACGGAAAATCTACAGGTGGATATATTTTCTTAAGTAGGAATAATATAAAAAGATAAAAATTTATTTGAATATCAAATTTTCTTCATAGATCGACAAATATGACGTCGAAATAGATGTGTTGAAATTTAATTCTTAAATGGGGATATTCACCTTTGATTGAAATTCAAAAGTGTCAGTTTCATGCCGCCAATTTGGTATTTTTAACCGACTTCCAAAAAGGAGGATCAATTCGTCGCGTATTTTTTCGCTTTTTTTTTGTATGTATGTTACCTGATTTCTTCTCCTGTGGTGCACCGTTTTGAACGAATATGGTCTTGTTTAATAGTGAATACATCCGGATTGGTGAAACGTCAAATTTTGGAAAAGAATTCTATTGGTGAAGTGATAAAATTTGTGAATGAACACATGCGTGCATGGAAATCGACCAATATCCCTAAGATTTTAGTCGATTTTTCGATAACTCTTTATGGGTGTGTATAGTTTGTTAACGTTTAATCTATTAAGGAAGATTCTTAGGTGATCTCATATACTTTTCTGCGACGTGCAACTTGCAGTTTTGCAGAAAATCGCCGAAAATTCCAAAATTCTTATCAAAAATTTCATCGAAATGACATAACGGACATTTCCTCATAAATATTTTAATACCAACGTAATAGTGCGGTAATTTTAGGCACTGGAAGTTTTAATTACGAATTTGAAAATGTTCTATGTACATCTCAAGCATATATGTAATAAAGCATAGTATTTTCGGCCCCTTAAATCAATGAGTACCAAGCTCGTTTTGTTTGTATACCAGGTAAATACCTATTTAAATGCAAATTTTTCCATTTTGCGAAGACGGTACTTGGTGGCATATAGACAGGGTGTTTACTAATAGCAAACAAAATCACAAAGTAAAGTGGTAGAAGGAGTTGCATTTATATGAAGATTGAAATATAGGACGGACTCGAATGATAGTGGTCCGTAGGCAGCCGTATATACAGGATGGTTGGAATATAGGGTGGACTGGACGTAAAAAACGTATAAAAATGTTGAAAAAAATGTGAAATTAAAATTATATATGGTGATTAAAAAACTTTATATGATGTGGACGTAAGCAAATCATATACAGGATGGTTGAAATATATGCTTGAGTTGAATTATATTTATACATTGTGATTAAAAAATTATTTCTTTTATAGCCCATAAGAAGTTACATAAAGTGTGGAGAGGAATTAATGTTACACAGGGCGATAACATAACATGTTAAAAAGGAAATAATTTATGGGGTAGCCCACAAGGAATTATATACCATGGTTGAAATATAGGACGGATTTGACTCCGTAAATATAGGATGGATCCTACTCCGTCCTATAGTTTACAGAAGGCAGCTAACAAATTTATGCTTGTCCGTGGGTAGTCGTATGTACAGGCTGGTTGGTACATAGGTTGGAGTGGAATTATCTAGTTATACAGGGTTGTCAAAAAAAGTTGAAAAAAGGTTACATGGCGTAGTCCATAAGGTATAAATATATTTTGGGCTTATTAAGTCAACGCGTACTAGTACATTTTGTTTGTAAAGATTTACCTGTCAATTTAAATGATAAAGTATCATTGTGTTATGTTGAGGCTTTCGATGCTACCTGGTTCTGTCTATTAAGGTTATACATACAAAATAACAAATAAAGAATGAAAACTACCTGAGTTCAAAAAAAAACTAAAAAATTGAAAATAAAACATTTAAAAAAAAATATATAACCGACTTCTACCTATAACTAAAAAGCTGAAAATAATTATAACAAAATAGAACTCTAGCAAATAAATAACACATTCAATGTTGTAAGGTACCTACCCAGGAAGTAAAAAATGTAAACATTGAAAGGTGCTCATTCTGTATAAATTAATTACCTACCAATCTAGTATATTTTTGAAGTCGGTGCCAAGCAACAATCAAGTTTGATGAATTAGTAGATAAGTACGCAATGAAGGATTTTAGATTTGTTTGGCACCGACTTCAAAAATATACTAGATTGGTAGGTAATTAATTTGTACAGAATGAGCACCTTTTAATGTTTACATTTTTTACTTCCTGGGTAGGTACCTCACAACATTGAATGTGTTATTTATTTGCTAGAGTTGTATTTTGTTATAGTTATTTTTAGCAGTTATATTTTTTTTTAAAAATTGTTTTATTAACTTGAACAGACAACGATTATCTGTGATATTTTGCGTCCTAGGAAATAAAACAGTTCCCATAGATATTTTTCTTTCAGAATTGTACTCTGGCTAAACATCACTTATCTGTATTTGAGTATTCAGGAGCTTCTTGCAATGTAGATAGTTCATCCTCCATTGGTGGAAATATTAAATTTTCTATATCCCACTGAATTATTTTATTTATAATAATAGGGTATTTATTGTTTATCATTGATGTAGTTATAACAACTAACTTTTAATTTTGTAATTCTAACCTCGGCTTGGCTTACCTATAAAATTGCAGAAACAGTCAGAGAGATGGCAATGGCGCCATCAGTCTTATTCCTGTATGGACATTTCATTTCATCCCGATTGTCAATTAGTTGCAAGCTCAACTAGTTTTCGCTTAGAGGTTATATTTCTGGAACAAGCAATAGTGAAGCACTCGATTGGGAGCTGATTCCACCCATATCATGCTGTTTTCTTTATTGTCCTCTCTTATTAATTATGTAAAATTATCTGTGCATTGCAGGCTACCTTCAGAAGTAAGTGTAACCATAATCTAGAACCTGTAGCTCCGTCTGTGTTGGCATTTAGAAAACAAAGCTGTCCGCACTTCAGCGAATTATGTTCATCATATTTATGTTATATTATATATTATAAAAAGAAGAAGAAGGTATGTCGCATAATTATATTTAACAAAGTAATTCGAAATCTTTTTAGGATTTTATTATTTCTGATTTTAGGGAACATAACCCGTTCCACTTAATTTTGCAAGAATTGAATAGTAATCACCTGCTCAACTCCCCTGCAAGGAGGGCAACAGACTTCTTTTTGGAGCTGATTTCCTTAGCTGACTTCTTGGAATTGTCACCTTTCTTGTTCTAAGATTTAATAGTGTTATATAACTTTATAATAAATTATTAGACATTAAGGGTACCCTAGACTTGGCAAAACTCATTTCAATAAGAATGGTTTTATATGGTGGTCATCCTTTCTAGCTAGGAAAGGATATGAGGAAGGTGTATTTTATTTGCTCAGAACTGGTAAAAAGTAAGTCTATTCGTGTTTGGATCACAAAGAGGTCTTACCCATCACCAATAGGTTTAATAAGTTGGGCGAATAAAATGTAAAGCTTTGTCTCGTATCACTGAGTTAAGTAATTCCTTATTTGAAAATGGCAGTAATCTCTCTGTACAATAAATATCCAGGTTAGCAATGAGAACACAAGTATTTATTTTCAACACCGTTTCTTCCAATACTTTAACCCCACTAAACACATGATTATTTTAGCGATTTTCCTCGGACCCATGTCTTTATGTTAGGTGGATCCTTTTAAAGCTAACAGCCTTTGTCAAGTATCATGGCTTCTCATTATCAAGAACTGATGCATGCCCAGGCTTAGATTTGTTAAACCAATATCTAACTTGTGCCATAGTTGGCGAACGGTTCTCAACGACATCATCCAACTTCACTTTTATATCCAAAAATGTAAGACTCTGTCCCACGTAACTGAACAATGCGACAACACGAAATCACACGCCAATTGGATAAATTTATTTTCCTATAAGGAGAAAGAGGATTATTTTATGTGTTTGATAGTTTGCGGCTGCCACTTTGACGCAAAGCATCGCCCGCACCGCACAAATCGCGTTTACGTGTGAGACAGCCTTAAAGGAGTTACGGAGTGCTAATGGTCTATTTCTATTTTATCGAAAACGAAAATCAACCAATGACAGATGACACAACCTATCAGTGACGTCAACTTCTCAGCGCCACCTCTCTTCAAACAGGGGTACTTTTCGATGAATCCTCGTACAGGTGTTTTCTGTTCATTTCCGCATCAATAGCAGTTACTACTGTTGTCGCGTAAATATAACAAATATATATGCTAATAACTAGACACACTTAAGTAATACATACATATATATTTTTAAACAGGTGAATACTTTAAGCAATATAACATAAGAATAAAATCAATATTGATTGGTTCTAAAGTACACATTCTCTCGAAAAGTAATTATGAAGCTATTACGATACGCAATTTCCATATAGAAGAGCCCTTGACTTGAGTGTTTTATATAAGCCGTATATACGTTCCCATAATAATTTCTGTAAACAATGGCAGTGGTTGTTAAGATCGTCATAACTCGATGATATATGACTGGATGTTTAAACGGTGGACATAAACGCATCGAATAATAATTATTTGTAATTGTGTGTTCAGAGATGCCAAAAAGGGCGTAACAGCCATATAGATAATTTTATAACTGTGTAAATTTGAGTTCGTATTTCATTGCATTCTTATACAGTGTGGAACAGCCAAATGGAATAAATTCGATAACGAATAAAGGAGGGCGTGTTTGGAAAAACGCTTGGATATGTCGATTTGTATTTTTTATAGCGCATTTTTTCAACAAAAGAAAATTATATAGGGTGTGTCATGTGACAGTGGCTAATACCAACTTTCTTATTTCAAATGCAAGCCCCTGTATATTATTTATTTTTTTAATTCTCCAGAAAATTCTAGACATATTACATTTACAATGTCCTACACTTACCTTCAACTGTTTCAGAATAATAAATGCTTTCAGATTTATTACAAAAACTAACATTAAAAAAGAAAATTATTTTATTTCACAAATTCGTTACAATATACTCAATACTTAATTCCCATTTAGGTCTTGAGATTGAGATAGCAAGCAAAAACCATTCCTGCGTTACTTTTTACTGATTTAAAAAAGCAGTTTTGTTTATTTTCGTCAAAACTCATGGCATTAGCTTTTTGTTGTCTGCCTGCATGAGAGTAGTGATCAGTGTCAGTTCTATTGTCGTTTGAATTTCGTTAACTGTACGTAATAATATCAGAAAACTGGTTCATTTAACAGAAATGCACACAATAACCATTCTACAAATGATTGGTTATGGAGATAACACACGGACACAAATGAAAGTTTCTCGCTTATTTCGCCAAAATTTTCCAAATTTGTCGCCTGTATCCCAAGGAACAATTGGCAAAATAGAAAAGCAGTTTCGCGACCTGGGTCATGTGAGACAGATAAAGAAAGTAGGTGCCAATGTTCTAAGTGGTAATACGAAATTGGACATTATGCTTGAGTTTCAAGAAAACCCACAAAAGTCTGATCGAAAAGCAGCCCCACTGTACAACACAGCCACAAATCAATTTTTCGAGTATTAAAGGAAAGTAAAATGCATCTCTAGAAAATGATGCGGACTCTGGAGCTTGTGTAAAATGATTTCGGTAGGAGAAGGTATTTCTGTGAACAAATTATGGTTAGATAACAATGTGATCCAATTAGAAGATGTTTTGTTTTCTGATGAAAGCACATTTACACTTCACGGTTATGTTAGGCGTCAAAATTGCTGCTATTGGTCTCATGAGAATCCTCACTCGATGACAGAGAAACATATGCAATATCCTGAAAAAGTTAATGTTTGGACAGGAATTGTTGGAAATCATATCGTAAGTCCCTTTTTCATTGATGGCAACTTGAATGGAGATAAATATTTATAACTGCTCCAAAATAATGCCGTAAAAACTTATATCCTGCTCAAATAAACCCACAAGTTCCTGCCAATACCATATGGTTTCAGTCAGATGGAGCACCGCCCCATTACGAAATCAATGTCTGGCATTACCTGAACAAAATTTTTCCAAATCGGTGGATTGGGAGAATGGCCAACACGACCTTCTTATTTGACGCCATTGGACTACTTTTTGTGGTGATATGTCAAAAGCACTAAATACAAAACTAAACCCCTCAACTTAGATGACCTAAAATAACGAATCACGCTTGAGATTAGATCAGTCACGCCTGAGATGTTGAATAACGTTAGCAGACATTTCTATACCAGATTAGCATGTTGCCAAGACGTTCGCGGCGAGCATTTTGAACGTTTCCTTCATTGATATTAATGTTTTTAATGTAATGTAGCGAATTTGTGAAATTATAATAAATCTGAAAACACTGGCTATTTTGCGCATTTCTGTTAAATGAACCATTTTTCTGATAGTATTACGTACAGTTAACGAAATTCAAACGAAAATAGCACTGACACTGATCACCATAGTTTTAAATATAAATAAATAATTTCCTTTTTTGATGTTAATTTTTGTAATAAATCTAAAAAAACTATAATTTCCGAAACAGTTAAAGATAGGTGTAGGACATTGTACACGAATTATGTATACAATTTTCTGGAGAATCCAAAATATAAAAAATATACAGTGGCCTAGTGGAGTATTTTGATCTAGAGAACGGCCAAAAATTAAAAAAAAAACAGTAGACTATTTCGGGAGAACGGTATGTAGAAGTATACATTTCTTATATTCAGAAAATAATATCGACAGACAAAACTCAATAGCCATTATAATAAAAGGGGGTGGTATAAAAAAACTAAAGTGGATCTTACCCGGACCTAACAAAGTGTTATTTCCTTGTTTCAACTTATACTTTCATGGAAAAATATTGGCATACATTGCAAGATGGCAATTTTTTAGAAATTTTATATGAAAAATTCAAAGTTTGAACAAAATCTTGTAAAGTGCACCATATTGAGTGAAAATTCCCTTTCTGCCTAACAAATTTGCGTCCAAATTACCTTTGTGGTTGCTTTGAGAGAGAAAAGGAGGGGCTAATGTCTGCCAGTAGAAGCGGAACCTTGGATTAGACCTAATTATATACTTCAACTTACCGTCCACTCGAAACTGCACAATGGCGACTACGGGTGTCCCAAAAGACTCGAGGAAAACAATTCAACAAGCGAAAAGTTTCTGAAAGTACGGAGACACAGTAGGCAGCGGCGAACTTATCAAAACAAAGAAACACGGATTCCACCAGAAGAATTTTTAAGGACCTGGAAATTGAGACACTCCAATAGAGTCATAAATCTCAACAAGCAGAATGTTACTGAACACGCCAGAACTATGCAGGGAGAGGAGAATGTGTCGTCAGACAAATACCAAGAAAACAAACCACAACGTGACTCAAACCAGGAGAAATCGGGTAAAAGAAAAAGAAGTTCAAGTCTCCAGCAAACAGAAGTGTCGGCAAAATAACCTAAAATTACCTAAATTTGTTGTTGGAAGTACCTCAGAAGAATGTGACCCACAGAAACAGGTCCAAGATCACAATCAGAAGTTATCATATATGCAACTTCTCAATGAATACTACAAAGATGCAAAGAACAATTTAGATCTACACAGAAGCAATCCTATAAGAATCAGATATTATCCTATATGTGTTAAACGAATTAATAGAACTTGAGCACCAGAGACGAAGAAATCCCTCTACTGTGAAAAGACCCCGTGATATCCTGAATTATCACATTGACTATTTGACAAGGAAGAATATGGTTCTACAATCGCAAAATAATACGGACGCTTACATAGCCTACTGTGGTGCAATGGACAAGTTGGTGTAGGTAAATAAATTGATGAGACAATAGAAGATTTTAAAATGGATTTATGTGACAAAAGTACTACCTCTGGATACATTGATGAACGATGTTAACGTTATATTTGTTAATTAAAAAACTAAAATATATTATAATGTTGTTCTTAAGGTTATATTTGTTATATAAATGACTAAAATATTTGTATATTGTTATGTTTCTGTTAAATTTGTCTTGTAAAAACTGACATATTTTCATTATAATGAAATATTTTCTAATCTGTTGTTTTTTTTTTAATGAAATGGTTTCATTGACTAACGGTATTATCGTGATATTTATTATTGATATGAGGAACATATTTTCGAATTTCCCCCTCTATCTCAAAAACCGCCGTTGGGCTGTATATGTATTAGGGTGATTCATTTCCGCAAAAAATATTTTTTTCTAGGTGCTCAAGCAAAATTTTAATCTACCCATAGAAACAAAAATTCTCACCAAGATTGAGCTCTTAATTTTAATTTTAAGTACTTGTAATTTAAATATGAAGTTTTCTCTTTTAAAATGCACGTAAAAAAAGTTTTTTCAAATTCCTAATGGACCTTACGGGAAATTCCACGCTCTTTAAAATTGCTTTAGTATTTTTTTTTTCGTAACTTGCACTGGGTCGTCAGTAGGAGCGATCAAAGTGCAGTTTTTGGAATAAGTTGTTATTTTTCAATTTTGTTTAGTAAATCGCAAAAATTAGGGAGAAAAAAAGAACTGACTCTGAAAAAATAGTTTTTTTACCAATATTTAATGAATTTACAGCCATTTTTAGGCCTTCAAACGTAAGAAATTGATAAATACTAACTAATGTTGCTCTTCCATTCAACTTTTTTCTTGATTACTAACATGTTTCTCTACAATAATAACTTTTTCTAAAGTTATTATCGTCTGTGACCTCTTTTAAATAAAAAAACAATACATTTAGTAATAAAATAACAACAAAAGCTTTATTCAGCTTTAAAATCGTTAAGTGCTTTTTATAAGAGTCGTAATTATTTAAAATTTATTAACTTGTTTTTTTATGATTTTTGAGATAATTATTACATTTGGAATATATTACATAATAACGTAACCATCTGTATGTTTCGAATAAAGATTTGTTGTTATTTTATTACTAAATGTATTGTTTTTTTATTTAAAAGGGGTCCAAGACGATAATAACTTTAGAAAAAGTTATTATTGTAGAGAAACATGTTAGTAATCAAGAAAAAAGTTGAATGGTAGAGCAACATTAGTTAGTATTTATCAATTTCTTACGTTTGAACGCCTAAAAATGGCTGTAAATTCATTACATATTGGTAAAAAAACTATTTTTTCAGAGTCAGTTCTTTTTTTCTCCCTAATTTTTGCGATTCACTCAAATAAATTGAAAAATAACAATTTATTCCAAAAACTACACTTTAATCGCTCCTACTGACGACCCAGTGCAAGTTACGAAAAAAAATACCAAAGCAATTTTAAAGAGCGTGGAATTTCCCGTAAGGTCCATAAAACCGATTCACAAAATGTTAAAAGGTGTCTGAGCATTAGGAATTTGAAAAAAAACTTTTTTACGTGCATTTTAAAAGAGAAAACTTCATATTTAAATTGCAAGTACTTAAAATTAAAATTAAGAGCTCAATCTTGGTGAGAATTTTTGTTTCTATGGGTAGATTAAAATTTTGCTTGAGCACCGAGAAAAATTTTTTTTTTTGCGGAAATGAATCACCCTAATATGTATGTAAAGGGGAAAAAATGCTCCAGATCGTCTCACAAGCCAGGACAGGAAGTTAGAATTCCTGGAGTCCTTGAGGGGCTATATCCTAGACTAAAGGTTTCTTTCATTATTAAATTATTGGAAGGATCAGTACTATACAAGTTACAATTTTTAATGTCATCAAGTTATACTACTAATACAATCATTTATATCAAACGGAACAGGTGTGTTACTCAAATCCAGATTTTCATGACACTTTAAATACATAACATAGTCTATTAGTTTTGGAAGTTTACTAAATTTCCAATCCTTATGTAAAGGTAACTTTTATCTCTTGTACTGCGTTGTTGTTGTGTTATGAATATTTTTGTATACAGAAATTCAAATCGAAAATGTAACTTTCTCTAGGATTAGTGAAATATTTAAAACAGAAACAGTAGGTATAACTTTTAAAATTAATATTGGTGAAATGAATGGAATTTATTTTTAAAGATTGAGAAATATTGAAATTCAGAATAGCATAGCCACTAAATATTTTTCCGTTGATACTTTATATTCATTCATCACAAGCGGAAGCGTTTCTTTTGGTGTTTTTGAATCGTCACATATGCTGATGGATTGCCAGTCATTATAAGCCTTTGTGTTTCTCCTTCTCATTCATGAGCATGAAAATTAGGGTCAGTTTGCACTATCTGTTTGTTTTCGAATGTATTTTAGGAGTTATTTAATATAGATTAACCTATTTTTGTTCTATCTTGTATATTATTCAACGCTTTATGTGTTTGTTGAAAGTTAAGGATACTAATGATCATGTTGACAGATGAAATAATTGAGAGACACAGAGCGACAGGTAAGCCTGACGCGAATTTTCTATTTTAAACAGAATTTCAAGGCGAACAAAACTGGTTAGTTAAAGTTCTTTGTGAATAATTACATAGCATGAATACTTTATATATTTACATCAGAACTACATTTTTTGAGCCAAAAGCTTCAATTGGAAACACTATCTGAAAAAAGTTCTTGCGAACAATAAAAAATGTGAAATTAAGTGCAATATAAACTGCAATATCATCAATACAAGCAAAATATTTTAACACAAACTTTAAGGCCGTATGCTGAGTTGAATATTATATTTCTTCACTTCACAGGTAGCCTACAATTAACGCAGCTAGTTTCAAAGTAGGGTGGTCACTGTAGTATGGAGAAAAAAATTGTCAATTTTCTTTCCCGTACAGTGATAAAACGGTGCCAAATTATAAGTGTAAACAGAGTGTGAAGTTTGGTGGTATCGGTATTAATCTTCTGCTTCCGGTTTCACGTGGAAATTTTCAAAAAATGTGTTCAAAACAATATGAAAACAACTTGCACTGATCAACGTTATTTATAAATAAAAATCTTAAATCAATAGTATTTGTGTTTATTAAAGAGAAATTCACATCGCAAAGCAAGTAGTGACGGAATCCTTTTTGATGTCGATTTTCTTGCATCTATTTGGGCTTTGATGAATCCTGCTCTTGCTGATTTATTGCATAAAGTAGCAGAAGCTTCAGTCACGGTTTTGACTGATCTTTCTACTAATCGAAAAGCTGTGGAACCTTTGGTGTGTCACAAATGTAAAAACACAGTTTTGCACCCTAACACCAAACCTTTATTTTCAACACTCTTTAGAATTGATAGAATTGATAACTTAATTACGAACGGTTCGTATTCAAAATTAATCAGAAATCCTTTATCAAAGATGACATCAGAAGTAAACAAGGTCCTTAAAGCATGCAAATCTATTGTAAGTCCTGAGCTGAAACGAAGACTACATGTTTCTAATCCAACGATCCCGAAATTATATGGCCTTCCAAAAATTCACAAACCGGGAAAAACAGTACGTCCGATTGTTTCAAAGATTGACGCCCCATCTTATAAGTTAGCGAAGTGGTTAACAAAACGATTCGAAAATTAAAATTTACCTTGTCCACAGCAAAACTTTAGCGTAAAGGAATTCTTTAGAGTTTATTCAATCTATACATAATGTTTCGCTGCAACCTGGAGAAATTTTGGTATAGTTTGATGTTAGTTCTTTATTTCCTAGTGTACCCATTCCACAAACTCTGAAGTACCTGGAGGACTTACTGCGTCAAAACTCTTTTTGTGAGGCAGAAATTAATGAATTAATTTCCCTCACAAAATTATGTATGAGCCAAAATTGTTTTCAGTTTGGAGGTTGCTTTTATGAGCAGACGGAAGGAACTGCAATGGGAAACCCCTTGTCACCGTTTCTGGCCAACTTGTTCATGGGCAGGTTCGAAGTTGAAGCAAAAAATTCCAGTATTTTCCTAGGGTATGGATACGGTAAGTGGATGACATATTTGCTATATTTAATACTAATGAACTCAATGTTAATGATTTTGTTATGCATCTTAACAATAGGTTTGCTTCTATTAAATTTACATATGAACAGGAACAAAAGGGTACTCTACCATTTTTAGATGTATTAGTTTTAAGAAATGATAGTGATAAGTTAGAGTTTGATGTATATAGGAAAGATACTAGCACATATAGATATTTACCTAATACGTCTTTTCACTGTCAACAACATAAAATGGCAGGGATTCATTTCCTTGTATATCGGTTGTTGACATTCCCTTTCAATAAAGAGAGGTTTGAAAATGGAAAGAAAACTATTAGAGAAATAGCTGCATGTAATGGTTATCCAACAGATATTATAGATAAATTAATTAGGAAGAAACGGCTTCGGTTACGAATGAAAGAAGTGTCAACTTTTCGAAATGAGTCACAAGAACAGTCGTTATACTAGGGGCTTTAAGAAAGTTTTTAAAGAACTTGGTATGAAGGCGATATATAGCACAACTACAACACTACAGAAATTGTTGGGCAATCCTAAAGATAAAATTGCTGATTTCGAGAAGTCCGGTATTTATGAAATCAAATGTAATGATTGTGATTTAAAGTATTATGAACAGACACGCAGATCTATCAGTACCCGTTTCAAAGAGCATATTGCCCATTTGAAATACGGAAGAGTGGATAAATCTAATGTTGCACATCATGTTTTAGAACACAACCACTCTGTAGATTTATCTTCTTTAAAATTGGTTAAACAAGTAATTAATTTTAGGAAACTGGACTCGTACAAAAGCATTATGATTTATAAAAATAAGAAACCAATGAATTCAGATAATGGTCCTATTCCATACAGTTCATTGTATAGTTTACTTTCTAAGAATCCATAAAATAAGTATTAAAAATGACATTACTTAATAATGTAGGGTAAAAGTAGGTAGGTAATTTAGGATTATCCTAATTTACATATTTGCATTATATAAAACCTGCCTTATCTTTGAAGTCTGTCAATTAGAATTCAGGTACTTAGGATTTACCCCTTGTACTACTTACTTAAGTAATAGTTTAGTGGTAGGTATAAATTAGAGAAAATTGTAATTTAGATTTAGTTTGGGTTTACTCCTGAAGATGACAACTTGGAGTTGTTGAAACGTGCGTTGAGTGTTGACAATAAAGGTTTGGTGTTAAGGTGCAAAACTGTGTTTTTACATTTGATTTTTCTACTGCTTGTGGATGACAGGGAAGGCATAATAAATTCAATTTTGCCTGGTATGTTCGTCGAAATAGCTTGAAACTGTGTTATAGAGCGTTCTTCACACTTTTCTAGTTCTTTGCATATTGTCCCCTGAAAATGTTCATGGTCAAAACATACTAAAGTTCAAAAGCAATAGACAAATTAGACCTGTAAGTGTCGATCAAATATTTTTTCTAGTATCCACTGAATTTACCACATTAACATTAGTACGTTTAAATTTCAAATCTGTGACGTAACAAAATATTATTCACTTAAAACAAAAAAAGGTAAAAATTTAAAAAAAAACAATAAGAAAAAATTAAAGCAAGTGTACCATTTAAGCAAAGGTAAAAATTTAAACAAACAGTAAGAAAAAAATTAAAAGTGTTCAAATTTAACAAATTTCAGAATACCATGTAAGTATAATTACAGTTATACAGAAAGTTTCAAAAAATGTTTAAAGCAGTTGAATATAACAGGATCGCTGAAATATAAAGTGGAGTAGAATTACAGTTATACAGGGCGATTAAAAAATGTTATATAGTGTGGAACATAAGGTGTTTGAAGTATATATTTGAATTATCGAACGAGCTATAACATAATTATGGACATGGGTTAAAAAAAAATAGAAGCAATTGCATATACCGGGTGGTTGCAATAAATGGTAGAGTAAAATTATAGTGAATTTTGTTATATATGGTAGAACACGAGCAGTTGCATAAATGGAATACTAGACATATGGGGCGAAGTAAAATCATAGGTATACACGCATAATTTAGACAATAGAAAAATAGAAACAGTCAATAGTGGGGAGAGGATTTATATTTACTAGCTGTCGCCCAGTGGTCGAAATTCGACCAATTGTGTCAATATCTCTGGTAGGTTAAGTAACCTGAAAATTTTATCGTGTCATTCTATCCTAGGACTTTAGGAAGAACAGCAGTTACACGAAACGGATCCAGATTCGGAACTTCTGTGTGATAGTTTCCTCGAAAATCCTAGATGTGTTCTTACATCTCGGCTCTACAAATAAGTAACGAAATTCAAGTTTTTTTCAGATATAATTCATAGGACATTAATGTGTTCAAATTCGTAATTCTTAATTTAATATGACAACAATTCAACCGCTAATGGGCTACCTTACAAATTTATTTTTTCTAACCTCCCTGTATAGCTATAATTGCACTCAATTCTCTAACATTTATTAAAATCCTCATTATAATAATTCTAACTCATTAAATATTTCCACCACCCTGTATATGCAACTGCTGATGGACCACGCATAATATTTTTTAACATTTTTGAACTTCCGGTAAACCATTCTGTATATGCCACTGCCTATGAGCCACCGTATTTACTCTTTTTGTTTATGAAATTTTTAACTATCTTCTGTAAGTATAATTCTACTGCGACCTATATTTCAATCATCATATATATGGAACTCATCGTGGGCTACTCTATAAATCATTTCCTTTTCTAACATTTGTTATCATCATACTGCATATCTATAATTCCTCTTATCCTATATTTCATCTTCCCTATATATACAACTACATTTTCATTTCCGCCACCCTGTATATGCATCTCTGTATAATATTTTTTGCACCACCCTGAATAATTGTAATTCTACTGCACCTTCTATTCCAATGGGCTTCCCTATATAATTATTTTATTAATTATAATTGCACTCTACTCTATATTTTAAACACCCTATATATGCAAGTGCTTATGTGCTATCCACGAAAAAAATGATTTATAACATATCTGGAATGGCCCTGTATAATTATAATATACAACGATTACTTTACCACTAAACAATAACAACGATTGTATGCCACTTCCAGAACTACATGCTCTAAGTATATAACCGCATTGGTCCCTCTATATATATCATTACTCAATGTTTTGAGTCTGGCGGCGGCGGCACATTCAGTTGTTTGGCGTTGACATTATGGACTTAAATAATGAATTTTTATTTTATTTAATGAATGAAGCAATATTATAAATTAATAATAGCATTCTGCACTGAAGGTCGTCAGTAGCTACTAAACAAAACAAAAATGAAGAAAATCGGTTGAGAGACTGAGGAAAAAATGGTACCTAATCGTTTTGTCTTTGCCTATTTATATATAGATATAAAGTGGTTTTAAAGATATCTGGACCGTTGCAGTATTATAGTTGTAAAGAGTGGTTCAGAAAATGATAGACAAATAAGTTATATAGGGGTAACCAATACACAGAAGCATATACAGTGTGGAATCAATATAGAGTGAATTAGAGATACACTTATACAAGGGGTCCAAATAATAAAACATATAAAAAAAGTTAAAAAACATTTAGAAAATATAGCAAAAGAATACAAATTATAGAGAGAGAAAGAGAGGGGGAGAAAGAAAGAGAGAGAGAGACAGAAAAAGATAAGAATTGTACCTTAAATCACATAAAAATGAGATATGTCGGTTGCAGTCGATTCTTTTTTAAATTTAAATTATTTTCTAGTAATTGATGCATATAAAAAAAAGTTGGCGTAAAAAACCCCCCTTTTTAGAAGTCGGTTATTAAAAAAAACATTAATTTTTTGGAACATCCAACCAAACACGGACTCAATAATATTCATTAATTAATTGTGAAATAATAATGTCAGTATTTATTCAATTTATGGCTCAAAATTAGCCTAAACCCAACAAAAAACAATAGTAGTACCCTTCAAATTTCATTCACGTATTAGTAACGTTCAGAAAATACGAAGGGGGAAGATCACTTTTGACTGGCACTGTATATTATATTCAGCTGGAACTTCTGTTAAACACAAAGAAAACTTTAAATACATTTCATCTGGACTAATAGGACTTTGACAGACTTTCTAACAGCCTAATAAATTCGATACTAACTTTTCGAGATTTTTCAATCCATTGGACGCAAGACAATATATTGTTTCTAGTGAAACTGATGAAGGTTCTTGACTACTTACTGAGTGTAAGTAGCATTATCATGGTGGGTTTTTCTTGAAACTTCTGTATGTCGAAATCGCTCTCTTAGATTGATGGTCTTGCAAAATTTCAAGGTAAATATATCGTATTAATATTTATTTTTAATTATTGTTTCTTCTCAAAGATTTTTAACTAAACATCTATACTACCAATGTCCTAAAACATTCCATCCTGCGGATGTAATAAACTTGTAGATATTTCTTGAATACAATTGTACCTAACTATATATTTTTATACTGGAGGTACATAATCAGAAACGTTGGTTATCATTGGATCAATTGGGACATGTATCACTTGATGAAATAATGAATCAATAAAGCGGGAAATCAGGTAATAACAGTGTGCTGAAGAGAACAACAGAGGGGAGCGAATAACAATCAAGTCAGCATCAGATCCGTGTCGTCATGACAACCAACGAGGGGGAACAGGAATTATTATTCTGATGGTTATGGAGTCGTTTCGGGTGTTTTCATTTTGAGGGTTTATAAAAAGGAACTAATCGTAAATAAATATCGGTAAGGGTATTTAAAGTTTACCCTTTATAATTACGTTAATTAAAAACTCCGCGTACAACAAAGAAGATCATTTTAATTACATAATTTTGTGATGTTGCTCCTTAATGAGTTTTGAAATATTTATTAAACAATTTAACTGCTATTTAGCAAAAGTTTTCCAACTTTTTTTTAAGTCAAGACTTGTAAAAGACTTTCTGTACAAATTTTGATTAGCTGAATAGTAATTCATTAAGTTCGTATTCGGTGTAAGTTTTCCAAAATATCATTTATTTTAAGAGTTTGTTGTGTTCTGAAAATTATTGGATATCAATATATAAAGGTCTTTTGCATGATATGTTAGGATGAATCAGTGATAAAGCCAAAATTTCGACCAGTCAAACTCTTTTCATCTCGTATGTACCAAGTTACACCAAAATCATGAAGGCTTTATTGCTACCGTTTTCACTTGCTTTCTAAGACAGACCATTCTATAATTCTGAATAGTCAATACCAATACATAACAATACAAATCACCCTCAAAATTACAAAAAACATCTATATAGCTGATTTTTGTCATCTGGGCATGTGGAGATTGAACTCCAGCAAAGTAAAGTCCTTCAATCCAGCGAGATTCACAACAGCTTTCATATACATATTTATAACAGGCGACAGTTATAGTACTGCTAAGAAAATAGTAGGTAGGTAGATTCAAGTATCATTATCTAAATTGCAGTTCCCAAAACTATTCATACTAGCCTCTACGCATTCACAGGGAACAAAATTATTGCCTTCCAGGTAATAATATACTCCCTGACAAAGAAATTGCAATACCCGGAAATTTAATATTGTTTTGGTAAAACATAGAGTGAAGAGTAACTGATTAAAATTTTAATACAAAATACCAATAGTTTAATTTTTAGGGTTCCGTATATAAAATATACGGATACCCTTATAATATCACTCCGGATTTCTGCCTCTGTCACATCACAGCAATTTTCTCCTAAACTACTGGACGGGAGAGGTTGAAATTTGGTATGAAGGTATAGTTTTGTGACCCGATCAGGAGTACATATCGCAAAAAAAGAAGAAATTTTCATTTTAGGGGTACTTCTGGGGGGAAAAACTAAAAAAATCGACCGTTCCCCCATCCTGATCACCGAAACTACTGAACCTAAAATTTTGAAAAAAATAGGAAATACAGAACGTTGCCCGAACTTTACAGGAAAAATAAGGAGAAACCGTTAATATAAATTTTCGGCGGCAAATTATGGAATTAAATGAAAATTTAAAAATTAAAAATTTTTAAAACGCATCATGTAATACATCAAATAAAAGGTCTCATTCTGAGGAACACAAATATATTTTTCTCATATTAAAAAAAAATAATTTAAAAGAACCCCTAATATTCATTTTAGGGGGCAAATTATAGAATTAAATGGAAAATAAAAAATTAAACTTGTTTCTAACGTTTCATGTAATATATCAAATCACAGGACTCATTATGACTAATACAAATATATATTTTTATTTTTTTTAAAGTAAATATTTTAAAATATATAAAAAAATATTAAAAAATTACCCATTCTCCTCTTTATTCCCAAACTATAAGACCTAATTTTTTTATTTACAGGAAAAATACGAAGAAATCTTTGATATTAATATTGGGGGCCAAATTATAGAAATAAACGGAAAATAAAAAATATTTTTTTTAACGTGTCATGCAATATATCAAATGAAGGGGCTCATTATAAAAAATACAAATATATATTTTTTATATTTTTAAAATTAATTGTTTACAAGATATTAACAAAAATATTAACAAAAAATTCTCATTTCTCGCTTTATTTCCGAAACCATACTACCTAAAATTTTGAAAATAATTAGGGGTACTGGGGCTCACTTGAAATTTTTAAGAATAATTATTAGAAAACCTCCATAGTAATTTTAGGGACAAATTATACGATTAAATGGAAAATAAAAATTCAATTTTCAAACACATCATGTAATATATCAAATAAAAGACTCATTATGTGAATTACAAATATATCATATTTTTAAATTATTTGTTTAAAAGATATTAGCAAAGGTATTAAACATCGACTTAATTCCCATTTTAGAAACTGCACTATTTAAATTTTGAAAAATATATTTTATTTGTATTTTTAAATAATTTCAATACCAGATTTAATAATTTATAATTTAAAACTTGACCTATTTTGCCCTTTATCTTCCAATCTATCGAGCCTCGAAATTCAGACAGTAGATTATAAAAGGCTTCCTTGAAAGTTTATTAGTAAATAAAACTCTAATGTTAATTTTTAGGGGCCAAGTCAGAAAATAAAATACCGCGAATCTTGGAGCTGGTACGGAAGCCTTAATATGCGAGTCCAACTCACACTTGACCAAATTATTTTTAATTAAGTTTGTTAATTATGTGTTTGTCCACCGCGAATATCTATTCACTCCCCAACACGTCTTGGCATTGATTTAATAAGGTGTTCTATTTTTTCTTAAGGAATAGAATCTGCAGCTACCTGTATTTCATGTCTCCAGAGTCCGTGAGCGCAAAAAAAATATACGAGCATTCTACCCATTCATATCCCAACATGTTCTACGGACAAAAGATCGAGTGATCTGGACGGCCATGAACACAGATTCACTTGAGTCTCTTCGAAATGTTTAAACTAACTAGAGCAACTTGAATGTTGAAATATGGGGTACATCAGCCGATTAAGGTATGGGAGGACATAGGTCTCCACTACTTCATAAAGATAGCTTTGCGCTCTGATGTTGCCTCGAACAAAGACTAAAAATCAACTATTTCCATATGCAATAGCACCCCACATCATAACACCTCGGTGAACATGTCGCTCAACATCAAATTGAGGTTGACGTCTTTCTCCTCGAAATCGTCTAACCCTGCTTCGATCCTCCCAAGCAGAATCGCGATTCATTAGAGAAGACGACCTGATGTCATTCCACATTCCAATCTTGTCGTTTTCCGCACTACTGCAGTCATGGCCGTCGTTGCTGAGCGGCCAGAAGTAGCACAAGATGAAGTCCAAAAGACCTTATACGGCAGTAAACCTTTCTGACACTTACAAAATGACCTTGTTCTCCTAACTACACGTTGTTAGTGAGTATATAACATCTCTGTGAACTTTGATACAGGAGCTTATTGGTAAAAAAGGTATTAGTTCAAAAAGTCTGAAAGTGGAGAAATGGAAAAACGTTCTAAATGTTGCAATTATTTGAAAAGAAAGCGAAGTTTCATCACTGGATCGATAATCTATTAGAAAACAAAACACTGTAATACTAAGTCAATGACATTAACATAACACAGAGTTATTACCTAAAACCTTCACACAATCACAAAATATTGTTAGAGCAAAAATTCTCAATAAGGGATGTAAAAAACTATTCACTGCTATTTCGTGAAATAAAAAGTGTAAAATGTTTAAAAAATGGTCTGGGAGATTTTTTACGAGTTTCGAATCATCATAGGAAACAACTTCAAGCATTTTGACTTAGATTTTTTATTGTAAATTTCATCAAAAATGCAGTCTTTTTGATCTTGGTTTAATCCGAATAGATAACTTATGTATTACTGAACATTGCATTGGATTGTTCAAAGAACGCTTGATCTTGGCCTTAAAACCAATATTGTCAGCATGACAACTATGACGGTGCAAGTGTCATGGTAAAAGTTGGCAACAGCAATTTTGTTTCGAGCACGATATACAGTCAGCTGTGGTCTATATTCTAAAACATAAATTCGAAAGTAAACTAGAGCTTTCATAAAGGATTTTGACTGAGATATATATATAATGCAAATATGGTAGAAATAAAGGACGATCGTACCTACAGATATACAATGGCAGAAATGAATCCCAATTTTCAGATATAAAAGTTAGAGACGAACATAATTAACTTCGTACAGAAGAAAGCCTACCCTAAAAACTGGATATTTTAGTAAAGCTGGGGTAGCATCCAGACAAGAATGACCAAAAATTAAGGGTTCACAATACGGCAAGGAACGAAAAGCATTTTATGATGTAGGTACAGATAGCAATTGGGAAATAATTCAACTTTACAGAGTTTTTTGGCAAATATGGAGATATATAAGAAATAGAGTATGAGATAACACCATTGATCACATTTGTTACTAAGATAGTTCCAAAAAGAGAAGTGAATTAGTATTTGGCATAGTTAAGGTATAACAATGTGCTGTTTTATCATTTTTACTTCTTCACAAAGAATTTTTTGGCCGTTGACTATATATGTAGTACGTTAGTACACCATTTCTATGGGTGTATCACAAATGTAAAAAAAACAGCTTTAGACGATAACACCAAAACTTTATTTAAAACACTCAATGCCGTTTCAACAACTATAAGATTAAGATTAATCTTCATTAAGTAAACCAAACTCAGTTCTCAGTTTCAGTAATGAAAATAAATAAAATATGTTTTTCATAATAAATTTAAAAGTAGATTACATCCCATAAAAAGGCATTGGGCGAGTATGAAGATACTCCCGGTGCCATCACTTCTAGAACTCATAGTGTAGACGTAGCAACATTTTCCAACAGATAAATGTTTTCAAGATCAATTTACATGAAGAAGGAAAGGTAATCTTCTACTTGTTATAATATTTTTTTAAGTTGTCCACTTGCTTAGTCACAATAGAGCAAATATACTGGGTACTAAATAACAAATTTGTTGACGAAACTTATCCATGAAAGCCATAAATTAGTGTTTGCATGCTAATAAATTTAAGTAAGTCCCCTATTGTGACTAGAATCTAAATTAATGTAATATTTACACAATTTTTGTACCCAAGCGTTTCTAAATCAATTCAGAAATATGAAATTGATATGACTATGCTAATATGATTAATATACATATCTAAACAATAAGCTGAGAAGGTAAAACGTAAGTGAATTATCAGTTAATATATGTACAGGGTGTATCAACAAGGTGTATAATAAAACCGAGCTTAATCGTTAATTTATATATAAATAGGCTAAGACAAAACGATTAGGTACCATTTTCTCCTCTGTTTCTCAACCGATTTTCTTCATTTTTGTTTTGTTTAGTAGCTACTGACGACCTTCAGTGCAGAATGCTAATCTTAATTTATAATATTGGTTCATTCTTTAAATAAAATATAATAAAAATTCATTATTTACGTCAATAATGTCAATGCCAAACAAATGAATGTGCCGCGTGCCGCGTACCGCCAGACTCAAACCATTGAGTAATTATATATAGACAGACCAATGCTATTATATACTTAGAGCGTGTACTTCTGGAGGTGGCATGCAAGCGTTGTTATTGTTTAGTGCTAAAGTAATCGTTGAATATCATAATTATATAGGGCGATTCCAGATATGTTAGAAATCATTTTTTTAATGGGTGGCACATAAGCAGTTGCATATTTAGGGTGTGTAAAATATAGAGTAGAGTGCAATTATAACTAATAAAATAATTATATAGGGAAGCCCATTAGCGGTTGAATTTACAGGGTTCTTGGAATAGAAAGTGCAGTAAAATTACAGTTATACAGGGTGGATAAAAAAATGTTATACATAGATGCATATACAGGGTGTTGTATATATATAGTTAAGATGAAATATAGGGTAAGAGAAATTATAGATATACAGGATGGTGATAAAAAATGTTAGAAAAGGAAATGATTTTTAGAGTAGACCACGAAGAGTTCCATATATATAATGATTGAAACATAGGTCGGAGTAGAATTATAGTTATAGAAGATAATTAAAAATTTCATAAACAAAAAGAGTACATACGGCGACTCATAGGCAGTGGCATATACAGAATGGTTTACCGGGTGGTTCAAAAATGTAAAAAATATTATGCGTGGTCCATGAGCAGTTGCATATAGAGGGTGGTGGAATTATATAATGAGATGAAATTATTATAATGAGGATTTTAATAAATGTTAGAGAATTGAGTGCAATTATAGCTATACAGGGGGGTTATAAAAAATAAATATGTAGGGTAGCCCATTAGCAGTTGAATTGTTGTCATTTTAAATTAAGAATTACGAATTTGAACACAAATAAAGTTCTATGAATTATATCTGAAACAAACTTGAATTTCGTTACTTATTTGTAGAAGCGAGATGTAAGACCGACATCTAGGATTTTCGAGGAAACTATCACACAGAGGCTAGGAATCTGGATCCGTTCTGTGTAATTGCTGTTCTCCCTAAAGTCCTAGGATAAAATTTTCATGTTACTTAACCTGCCAGATATTGACACAATTGGTCGAATTTCGACCACTGGGCGACAGCTAGTAGAAATAAAGAGACGAAAACAAAAATTTATAAACTTAACTTTCACAGATTTTTATAGAAAATGTAGGTAGTTTTCTTAATTGGCACACCCCGTATTATATAGTATATAGTTCTCTGATCCAAGAGCGAAGGAGTTTTACTCTGTAACTCATTTTGTTGCTTCTCATCGCCGGATTAATAAGCAATCATTTTTTGTACAATTTAGCTAAACAATTTTTTTTCATAGTTAGTCTAAGGAACCTGACACATATTCCCAGTCTTATTTTATAAATTTTTATTACCCGCTTAATATGCATGGATCAATTCAACAAACTCTATGTTTTAACTGATTAGATTTATCTATGGAATAACTTTTTTTAGCTTTAGCATATCCTATTTCTGAAACCTACACTTTTTTTACATTTTACTCTTGAACCAGCAGTGGCGACTATAATTATACAGGGTGTTCCTAAATTGGAGGTACAAACGAAAAGGGGAGATCCCTTGAATAGTTTTAGGAAGAAAAAGTCCCATAAACATGGGTCGGCAAACGTTTCGTTTTCAAGATACAGAGTTTTAAAGTTTCAATTTTTTTCAAGTATTTATCTCATAGTATCTGCACTTCACAAGATATTTAAATGAAATTTGGCATAAATATTACAATTAAGAGTTTACACCTTGTGACATGCCAATTTCGATTGCAAATCTACAGGGTGATATTTTTTCGGGAACAATGTCCACTGTTGTCCTTCGGAACTTTTTTTTGGTGAGCCACTGGTACTTTCAAAAATTGTAAAGAAAAGCTTTGTTGTTATACCAAACTTTATGTTCTCTTGTAGTTTTGTCGTATCTACTACCGGTTTCGAGAAAAAATTTTGAATTATTAAACTAGCAATGATTCTTAAAGATTCGATAAACTAGTATAATCATCAAAAAAATGTAATACTGCAAGAAACGTACAACTTAAAAATTAATCATAATAAAAAAAACTAAATGACAACAAAGGAACTAAACTACAGCAATTGTTGAAAATGTCCTCCCCAAATCCTTAAACAAGCTTCTGTTCTTCTTCGCATAGACGATCGAACTCTTTCAAACACTCCTGGAGTATTCCTAATTGTATCAAACGCGCCTATTATACGATTTCTCAGTTCGTCTACGGTATTCACTGGCGTTATGTACACTAGAGATTTCAGATGGCCCCATAGAAAGAAATCTAAACTATTTAAATCTGGGGATCTGGCGGCCCATGGCTGATGTCCACCTCATCCAAGCCACCTGTTTACATAATTTTCGTTCAAATACTCCCTAGCCAAAAGTGAAAAATGAGCAGGAGCGCAGTCGTGCATGAACCACATTTCACGTCACATCATAAGAGGTATATCATCCAATAACAAGGGCAAATCATTCTCTAAAAAATGTCTGTATGATTGACCAGTAAGTCGCCCTGGCAAGAAGAAATAATCGCCAATATTACCACCCCAAACATTTAATGAAAATTCCTCTTGAAAATAAGCTTCTGCAATTTCATGTGGATTCTCCTCGGCCCATATGTGTTCATTATGAAAATTTATGATTGAAGTCCTTGAGAAACAGGCTTCATCAGTGAATAGGATTTGGTAATCAAAATGTGGATTGTTCAATAGCCTGTTGAGGTACCACTGACAAAAAATAATTCTTGGATGACAATCTCGAGGCCAGAGCGCCTGCACCCTCTGAATGTGATAAGGATAGAGCAAAGAATCCCGCAAGATCCGCCAAACAACTTGATGACTTGTATTTAAGGTAACACTAATTTTTCTTGTACTGGTTCCTGGATGTTCTTCTATTTCGTTCAGCACTGCCTCTTCGAGTCGTGGTGTTCTCACACTTCGTGGTCTACCTGCATTAATATTTTTCTCAGAAAAAGATCCAGTTTCTGAAAGACGCCTGTGAATATTAGAGAACATCCGATGACCAGACATCAGTCTATTGGGATAGCATTCCATGTAAAGACGCTAGGTTCTCTCGAATTACCATTTGCAAGACCATACATGAAATGCATGTCAGCCATTTCGGAATTCGTGAAATTCGGCATGTTTTGATATTAAAATGCAACCATCTTTAATTTTCAAAACACAGGAGTTTAATTTGATTTGTCAAAACTAACAATAAATTTATTCATTCACCACAGCCTACTAGGTAAGTTACTAGATTTCTTGACAATTCGGAATTTTCTGAGGATTTCAAGAGAATCATTCAATTTTTTTTTCTCGAAACCGGTAGTAGATACGACAAAACTAAAGAGATCATAAAGTTTGGTATAACAACAAAGCTTTTCTTTACAATTTTTTAAAGTACCAGTGGCTCACCAAAAAAAAGTTCTGAAGGACAACAATGGACAGTGTTCCCGAAAAAATATCACCCTGTAGATTTGCAATCGAAATTGGCATGTCACAAGGTGTAAACTCTTAATTGTAATTTCTATGCCAAATTTCATTTGAATATCCTGTGAAGTGCAGATACTATGAGAAAAAAACTTGAAAAAAATTGAAACTTTAACACTCTGTATCTTGAAAACGAAAAGTTTGCGGACCCATGTTTATGGGACTTTTTCTTCCTAAAACTATTCAAGGAATCTCCCCTTTTCGTTTGTACCTCCAATTTAGGAACACGCTGTATACTTTTCTCGGGAAAATGAAAAAGTTGTCATATGCCTTAGACACGATTTTTTTATTTCTGGCCCTTTTTTCAGAAAAAATACACTGAGGGGGTTTGTTTTCCCATTTTCTAAAAAATGTGGACAAAACTGTTATCACCAATTAGGTGAACTTCTACTTCTGTTTGTTTCACTAGACCTATAGCCTATAGACAATAACTATTTAAAATTTCATTTTTGAACGTTTTCTCACAAATGTATTTTCTTTGAGAGTCTTTATGTTTACAATACTCCCATTCTGCATCAAATTTTTCATAAATCTGAATGAAATATGGTAACTATCAAATCTTTCCGCACAACTCGTCATATATTAACATTCTGTCGGTCTGTCGGTTTTGTTATATTGTATGCAAATTTAATTTGAAATTCTGAATTTTGGTATTCGGCAACGCATAATTATTGGTGGAAGGGGAACAGCATTTCCCCTGACGGTAGAATACGAATAACATGTCATTGAATTGACATGACATTTAAAATGCTTTTCCCAAGGAAATTACATTATATGCAAAGGTAAATGAAATATAAATGGTGATTTTGTTATTCAGTAGTTTTACAGCATAATTAATAACTTTGTCAACCGATTTTCTAATATATTGCCAACTATGTTATCTAAAAATGTCGGGTTTTACAATAAGTACACTTTGTAACTTATAGAAAGTTATAAGGGACCACTAGAGACCTTCCTTAACAGCAATAATCCATAAAAAAGATCCCGACAAATTGAGAACCGTCTCCAGATTTTGAAGTCGGATAAAAACCCAATTGGGTTTTTATCCGAGCATTATTGTGATCCAAATTTTTGTTAATTGATATGTGAAGTTCACTCAAAGCATGTAAGAAAGATAAGAAATAGTGTTCAATTCTTATTGAAACGAAGTTTAAAAAATTCTGACTCGTTTTCTAGATCCAGTAGCACGGATCTAAATTGAAATGTGATCATAAACGAACTCCTTCCATACGCCGTCACCCTACAAACAACGCAATCGGCGACAATAAAATCACATTCATGTAGCATATTTTCCTCGGATATTGAGTTACACCCTCCGAACAAAATAATAAATAAATGTGTCATATAATATGCACCCTCAGCCTTGGGAAATTGACCTTCTCCTATGGATTATGCGGTTTACATGGATTAGCCCTGGCTTTTTAACGTTGGCATATTGAATGTGTAAAAGTTATTAAATGATTTTGATTTATACGACGCGTGCCCACTATAAAAGTGTTTGTGAAGGAATCATGCTATTTGATTTTCACACACAGATGAGAGATGAGAACACGATGAATTGTATTTTTTAATGAGTGTAATTCTTTTGTAACGGTTTGTTAAGGCCGACTAGTCAGTGAATAAAGTGCGTTCGATTTCTATGAGAAAAATCAACATGAACTATAGTAACTATGGTCGAATATTAACATAAACCTAATTAAATTTCTGAAACTAATACTAAAATCATCATAATGATCTAAACACGCCAGTCTGTAGAAAATTGAACTCATTTTCGTACATAAACTTTAATAGCAATTCGCTGATGCCCTCAGGGACCTGTTTCATAATCAGCTTCTAATTTGTAGTTTTGTAACTTGTAGAACTGGCAACGTCTAAATTATTCTACATGTTACAACTAGTAAAATCAAAAATATTAGTATTCGAAAGGTGCACGAGAGTAGCACAAAGCACAGTTAATGCAAAAAAACTTTTTCCGTTTGAATTCGACTTAGAAAGACACACTGTATATAGAAACCAACTGAAAACCTCCATCTTGAAGTTGATTAACTGACATTTATTTCGATTTATTTCCAAACAGATTTCAATTTATTACAATTTTAAATAATACAGCACAATTGGATGCAGTTTTCATTCTAATAAACTTTGTTTGATTATAATTTGACATACTATAAAAAAATCAAGGTAGCTTAAACAAAATTGTCATATTTTTTAAAACCTAGCATATTGTTGGAAAAGTTACACAAGTACTTATTATACAATTTTTAGTGCAATGGCATAAGTAGATGCAATTTTTAATTCTAATTACTTCTAATTGATAACAATTTTAGATACTGAATTGATTCGGCCGATACTTGTTGGAAATTCATTATAATAATTAACTGTTACTACAATTGCAATTTGCACAATTTACGTTTTCCCCCCAGTATTCCCCAGTATACCTCCATCAGACGCTATCACTATCACAAGCCATCTCAAACCGATCTAACGATTCACCGCACTTCTATACACCCATATCAACAAAAACTTTCCGCTTACAATAGTATGGTTCATAGATTACTTTCAATAAAACAATCACCAGATAATTTTCAGAAAGAATTAAACATAGTCAAACAGATAGCAGTAAATAATGGGTTTGAGGCCGAATTAATAGAAAATATTCTTGGAAATCAAAAACACATAAAGGCATTAAGACAAATTTACCCACTCAAAAAAACCAATAATGATTCATATAATAGTATAACCTATTTTGGCAAACCAAGTTTAAAAATAGCATCCTTTTTAAGAAAACATAATATCAGCGTTACATTCAAAACAAACAATAGTCTTGGAAAATTTATCAAAAATAACAAATGGAAAATTGATCCAAAAAATAAATCTGGAGTCTGTAAATTATCATGTGGGTCATGCCCTAAAGCCTATATTGGTCAAAGCGACAGGGAGTATAAAAAAAGTAAGTATGAGCACTCTAATTCTTTCATTAATCAAAAAACAGATTCCCAACATTTAGTAACAGAAAATCATCATTACACCGAGAATTTTAAATTATTACATTCATAAAATAAAGGTAATAAATTAAACCTTTTAGAATCATTGGAGATTAATAAACTTAAAAATACCGGTAACTTGTTAAAGGACCAGACAGAAATAAATAATTCCTCCTTAATAAACCTCTTTACATGTAATAAAATTAAATAATCCTGTTCAGAATTAAGTAACTGGTAATTATATCACTCGTTGAATATAAATTAAACTGCCTCAAGAAATACCCAGGTAGTCTAGTTCCTTGCCAAAGACATTATTCGAAACGCGTCGGACAGTTTTTTTAATATAACGTACATTGTGGAAATTGCAATTGTAGTATCAGTTAATTATTACAATTTTAGATCTTAAAATAAAGGTACTTTAATTTGTAATCAAGATTCCTTTTTGATGACAAACCTCGTCTATAGTCAACAAGTGACATGGAATGATTACTGCTTACGTCTTAGACCAGGAAAATCTGTTCATGAAAAATAACTTTTTCTATTAAATTTATTTATAAAAAGGAAACGTTTGATTTATGAATACACACTGTATATACATATTAACTGACATTTATTTTGATTAGTTCAATTTATTTACCATGTACCCCCAGTTCCGAACAGTTTTCAATTTATCCCATGTTCCGAATAAAAAATATTTCATATTTTTGATGGCGGTTATTCCACAATAGCATAGTGTATAAAAGTTTTTACCCATTTTCTAAGAAGCGGTACAAGCTATACGCATACGAAGGGTTCCGTACCACCTTCAAGATTCTAATATTCCAGTTTCAGACAAGCAGGGAATGAGCGCATTTTGTTATTTTTACCCTAATATCTTTTAAATAAAGCGTTTTAAATTTATACAAAATATACACTTTGATTTTCAACACATAGACTTTTTATTTTATCTGCTTCAGGATTCGCTTGATTTTTATCACAATACATATGTACTTAATTTTCTAATTTGGCCCCCAAAAATTAACATTAGATTTTTATTTTACTAATAAACTTTTATAATCTACTGTCTGAGTTTTGAGGCTCTGTAGATTGGAAGATAAATGGCAAAATAGGTCAAGTTTTAAATTATAAATTATTAAATCTGTTATTCAAATTATTTAAAAATATAAATAAAATATATTTTTCAAAATTTAAATAGTGTAGTTTCTAAAGTGGGAATTAAGTCGATGTTTAATATTTTTGTTAATATATTTTAAACAAATTATTTAAAAATAGGATATATTTGTAATTCACATTATGAGCCTTTTATCTGATATATTACTTGATGCATTTGAAAATTGAATTTTTATTTTCCATTTAATTATATAATTTGTCCCTAAAATTATTATGGAGGTTTCCTAATAATTTTTGTTATAAATTTCAAGTGAGCCCCAGTACTCCTAATTATTTTCAAAATTTTGGGTAGTATGGTTTCGGAAATAAAGCGAGAAATGAATTCTTTTATATCTATATGTTAATATCATGTAAACAATTAATTTTATAAATATAAAAATATGTATTCCTATTTTTCATAATGAGCCCTTTCATTTGATGTATTGCATGATGCGATAAAAAATATTTTTTTACTTTCTGTTTAATTCTATAATTTGGCCCGCAATATTAGTAATACGGATTTCTTCATATTTTTCCTGTAAACAAAAAAACGTAGGTCTTATAGTTTGAGGAATAATGGGGGGAATAAATAATTTTTTTAATATATTTTTTTTATATTTTAAAATATTTATTTAAAAAAAATTAAAAAAATATATTTGTATTGGCCATAATGAGCCCTGTGATTTGATATATTACATGATCCGTTAGAAACAATTATATTTTTTTATTTTCCATTTAATTCTATAATTTGTCTCCCAAAATGAATATTAGGGTTTTCTCCTTATTTTTCCAGTTAAGTTCAGGTAAGGGAATGGGTAATTTTTTCATATTTTTGTTAATATCTATTAATTAATTTATTTTAAAAATATGAAAAAAATATATTTGTTTTCTCCATAATGAGCCCTTTCATTTGATATATAACATGATGGGTTAGACACAATTTTAATTTGATATTTTCCATTTAATTCTGTAATTTGCCACCCACCATTAAAGGTCTCTTCTTATTTTTTCAGTAAACTTCAGGTGAGACCCTATACCTTTATTTTTTTTTCAAAACTTTACGTTTTATAGTTTCGGAGATAAGGGGGTGGAAAGTGTAAATTTTGGTATATTTTCGTCAATATCTTTTTACCTATTTTTTAAAAGGCGATAAAAATATATTTGTATTCCTCAGAATGGGACCTTTCATTTTATGTATTACATGATGTGTTTGAAATTTTTTTTTATTTTTAAATTTTCATTTAATTCTATAATTTGCCCCCCAAAATTAATATTTATTGTTTCTCCTTATTTTTCCTGTGAAGTTCGGGCAACGTTCTATATTTCCTTTTTTTCAAAATTTTAGGCTCAGTAGTTTCGAAGATCAGAGGGGGGGGAAGGTCGATTTTTTTAGTTTTTCCCCCCATAAGTACCCTTAAAATCAAAATTTCTTCTTTCACAATATGTACTCCTGATCGGGTCACCGAACTATACATTGATACCAAATTTCAACCTCTTCTGTCCAGTAGTTTAGGAGAAAATGGCTGTGATGTGACAGATGGAGAAATCTGGAGTGATATTATAAGGGTATATTGTATATACGGAACCCTAAAAATATGATCCTCCGGAACAGGATCCAGTATAAACTGTCGAAATTCCTTGAGCCGTTTGCTGAACAAACATAAAAAATAGATAGAGACGAATTGAAGGCCTCCTTCTATTTGAAGTCGGTTAAAACTCTCCAACGATGTCATACCTGAACCTTCCTCATGAATCACTCTACCTATTGGTGAAACCCGTATGTAAATCAGTTCAGTAGTTTTTGAGTTAATAGCCAACAAATATATAGACAAACGGGGTAGAGAACTTCGCTTTATAACATGGTAAAAATGCTCCATTTTAATTTCTTTCTACCCTTTTTAGTAGGCAAACTGTGGACGCCCTGATGTTAATAATAAGTAATAAATTATATTTAATTTACTAGCCTGTAAAAAGAGTATTCTTGCTACTTTTTTAAGTTTAGTAGTTTCCTAATAATTGCATACATTGTGCTATTGAAAAAATGTTATTGAAAAGTAAAGCTTGAAAACTGCAGTTTACATTTTATTAACGGCAGTTTATTATTTCCTGGCGAGCAAGTCCTCCCTGCATCAATATATTACATAAACTCTTCAAACAATAGAAAATAATATAACGCTATTCACTATCATGATAACCAAACCAATGATTTTGGAGAAAATTGCCTGAAATACACAACCGGGGTGATAAAGTTTACGTCAAAAAGATAATATAATAGTAGAACGTCTTTGTTGGAACCAAATGAGGGTTCTTAAATCAAACTCCAATACGGGGTTAGTGACGCTAATCGAGCGGAAACTTAAGATTAGAACTCCTCCTTAGCGTTCACAGCTTTCCTTCTCGTGCTATTTTATATCACATGCAGAGAATAATACACCTTACTGCCTGCTATTATGTGTTTTCAATATAAAGGAATATTAGGTTTTATTGAAAAAGGAAAGACATTTTTCACTTAGCTCTGTAGTAAAAAAAATGTCGAACTGAAAATGAGGTTATGTCTACGGTAGGGTCATGAGTATCTTGTTAAAATGAATATTACTTGGAATGCTAAAGCTCTTCTGAAATAATCTAATATAAAATGTGAAACTGATATATTCATACACATATACAGGTTAATATTTTATAAAAGAAAATAAAATTTTTGTTCGAATGTAATGTTTTGCTTTTTACTAAAATTTGCATAAGCTTAACCGGCCTTCATATCATCAAACAGTACTCTTTACCTAATCTGTTGTCATTGTTGTAGACTTGACCATACAACGTATGGTAACACACTCCCTCTAAGGCACGCTTAGGGGAAAATTCACTAAACTTCAGAAATACTACATATCAAATGGGTCGTGGCTGCAGTTTCCCATGAATTTTCGGACCGTCCGGGCTGTTCCTAACAGGACGAGTTTTTGCATCAGTTGGTAAAGATGTTCGTCCAGACCGAGGTATTTCAAATTGTTTAATAGATGTTTTGGGACTAGTCATGTAGTTGACATAACAATTGGTACAGTTCGTGTGTTGTTCATGTCCCACTGTCTCTTTATTATCCCTGTATTTGATTATTTTTTCAACCTACTTAATAATTACAGTATTGTTGTTAGTGTTTGATATGTCATTTAAAGTTGTTTTCCGAGAGACTTTATCTACTAAAACTATATCTAGTCTATTGTGAGCAACAGTCCGATCAGTCAATATCGTGCAGTCCAGTAAAGCTTGTAGTTGTAGTTGTTATTTTCTAAAACAGATTCTGGTTTGTATTTATAATATGGTAATCTCACCGACTGTGATAGTTCAAGTTTCAGTGCTAGTTGTTGGTCCAGTATGTTTGCCACACCATCGTGTCGTTCTTTGTATTCAGTTGCATCGAACGCTTTACAAAATCCTGTAATATGCTGGATAGATTCAGATGTTTGGCAACCGTACCTGCATCTGTCGTTGTTAATAGAAGGGTCTTTAACGACGTACCTTTCATAGTTCTTGGTTGGAATTACTGATCTTGAATTGCCAAATAAAGCCTTCCGTTTCGACGCTGCACTGTCGACATAATCTAAGTTGACGTCATTTATATGTCTTCCATGAATGGGGTTCTCATTCCATTTCAGCAGATACTGATCAGTGGTCTGGTGGTGTGATTGGACATGTTGTTGTGTCAGTCTAGTGGTGTTGCGTCATCAACTTGGCATATGACTCTGTGTAGATCAGAAAATTCTGCGAGTTTCTGGAAATGACTACGCAACATAGAAACTTCCTGACCGTCCGGGCTGTTCCTAACAAGACAGCTTTTTGCATTTGTTTGTAAAGATGTTCGTCCAGACCGAGGTGTTTTAAATTATTTAATAGATGTTTTGGGACTAGTCCTGTGGTTGACATAACAATTGGTCCAGTTTGTGTTCTGTTCATGCTGAACTGACAGTCGATATTGATAAGTTTTCGTTATAAAATATTCTAACGAAGAAAAACTGAATATGGTGGAATGTTATATCATATGCCATAAAAATTCAGTTCGTGCAGCTGAGGAATACTTTCATAGATATTTTAATCGTAGTCAACCTCCTCTATGTACATTTAAGAGGCTTTACGATAGTTTACGCAGATATGGATATTTTACTAAACCACCAAAGGAACGTAATCAAATTAACAAAGCAGCACAAATAAATGTTTTGGCAAGGATAAATCAAAATCCATCTACATCAACTCGTGAGATTGCGGCAGAAGCTGGCACATATCAAGAAACTGTAGTTAAGGTACTGAAAGCGCACAAGTTCCACCCGTACAAATTTCAATTTCTCAAACTTTGCATGCTGGTGACGAACATCGACGTATTTTCTTTGATACATGGTTTAGAGACATGTGCCTTGACAATCGACAGTTTCCATTAAAGGTGTTATGATCAGAAAAAATTAGATTTATTAATTGCAGTATGTTCAATAGACACAATGAGCATATCTGGGCTTAAGAGGACCCTTTCCATGTAGAACAAAGACGATAAAATTTGGTTTCAATGTTTGGTGTGGTATCATAGGGTCTACTATTCTGGGGCCTTTTATCTATGACGAACCACTTACTGGGGAGCGGTACTTGAATTTCTTGCAATACACTTTTCAAGACATGTTGCATAATTTGAATTTGAGAACTGATTTAGAAATTGAGTGGTTCCAACATGATGGAGCACTTGCTCATAACTCGTTATTAGTAAGACAACACTTAGATAATATATATCCAAACTCTTGGATATGAAGAAATGGCCCACGCGAATGGCCACCCCGGTCTCCCGATTTAGCAGTTATAGACTTCTATTTATGGGGTAAGCTAAAAAACAAAGTATACAAAAGAAAGTATGAGACAGTTGGTGACCTAAGGGAGGAGGTATTACAAGCAATTGAAGAAATCGATAGGCGGTCTTTTTGTCTAAATAACAATGGTGGACTTTTCGAACGTAAATTGTAACCATTATTATGTTTTTTAATTTCTTACGTTTTTAGTCAGTACCTACTTATTTAGTTTTTTCGTTATATCTGATAAACCTAATAAAAAAATCGTTCAATGTTTTTTGGAATAGTTATTAATCAATCAATCAATTTCATGGCTAACTAAGTTAAAATTGAAAATAAGAGAGAAAAGCATCCATAACTCCGTTATTTTTATGAATAACTATATCGAGTATTATATCGTTGAAAAGCTATAAAAATGTCCGATTTTTTGAGGTCAATGCCAACTATGGTTTCCATTCAAAAAAAGATAAGTTTGTGTCATATCTCGAAAACGAGAGCTGTCACGCATACGAGGACATGACAATCATATTCGGGGTACAATTCCCTTCAATTTTGATATTTACACTTTTTTATAAAATCAAAAACAAAGGAGCTAGAGGGATTTGACTAAATCGACAGAAGTTCGTTTTTTCAAAATATCTAGTTTGCCATGAGTTTTCACAAAAATCCGAAAGTGTCATTAAATTGGGCCAGTAAAACTGCAAATCTTTCCCAATTTAACCATTGCTCTCTCCGCTAGTTTCCGAGATCCAAATACTGATCATCAAAAAAAAATCATCCAGTATATAAGAAATTGTACTCATTCCCTGCTTCTCTGAAACTGGAATATTAGAATCTTGAAGGTGGTGCGGAACCCTTAGTATACGAGTCCAACTCGCACTTCACCAAATTATTTGGCATACTTCTAATACCCGTTTCTTTTGCTTACAATTTTATGCCACATTCTATAGTCTTTTGCCCCACTAATACCCCTTTTCGAGAATTAACTATTTAGTGAACGCATGGCAATATATTGTATCTAGTCGAAAACTTTCATCAGTTGCGCTTTTCTCAATGAAATATTGTTTATGTAATTCCTACGTTCAAAAATTCAGTTGAATTCACGACTCTCGATTTGGAGTCTTTGTGGTGTAGTTTTCCCGGTAACTTCTAGATGTCGATATTTATTTCTTGTTAAAATGTATCAGAATTAGAGCTTTTTATCCAAAGAAGTTAAAATAACAAGTCAACTTACTACACAATCAAGGTAATTGCATATTGTAAGTCTATTTGATATACAAGACTCTCCAAAAATTAATCTAAATTCCACAAATACGATTTCATAGGAGTGCATATTACTATCAACCTAGAGGAAAACTCAGATAAATTTATCACACTCATGTTTATTCCTTCTAGTAAAGAAGAAGAATATGGAAGAATTGGAGAATATTTTATTCCAGTTACCCTTTGCATTTTCAGTATTATCAAAATTCAAATAAGTCGGACCCCCATATACTTGAGTTTGAATAAAAAACTACTTATACCGTTTGAAACGAGCGTATGAATACATTTCCATTACTTCGAAGCAATTTTCTCCAAGTATTTGGATAGCAAGATGTGAAGTATAGAAAGCAGGTAAGCAACCAACAACGCGGATTTGAATACTTGTAAAATGGCGACATTTTCATGTTGCGATTATGGTTTGCATAAAAATGTTACAATACGGGTTTTCTGAAGGTTATTTATTTAGTATATATATATATATTTTTTTGATAATAACAGTACACATAGAGAACGAAAATATATATTATTTAAAAATAATTTTTTCAAGTGAGAGTTGGACTGGCATACCAAGTATATATTTTTCAAATATTCCAGTTTCAGACATGAGTGCATTTTTTATCTTTACCCTAATATCTTTTAAACTAAGCATTTCACATTTAAGAAAAATATTCACTTCTATTTCCCATACAGAGACATTTATTTTTTTCTGCTACATGATTCGTTTGATTTTTATAAAAACATTTATTTAATTTTCAAATTTGGCCCCCAAAATTAACATTAGGGTTTTATTTTACGAATTAACTTTCAGCGAAGCCATATATTATTGCCTGCATTTTAGGCTCAGTATATTGGAAGATAAAGGGGAAAATGGGTCAAGTTTAAAATAATAAATAACTAAATCTTTTAGACAAATTATCTTAAAAATACAAATTAAATATATTTAAAAAAATTAGATCGTGTAATTTTCTTGATAAAGGGGGAATAAGTCGATCTTTAATATTTTTATTAATATCTTTTAAAAAAAATGATTTAAAAAATATGAAGAAAAAAATATTTGTATTACTTATAATAAACCCTTTTATTTGATATATTACATGACGCAATTGAAAAAAAAATATATATATATATATATATATATATATATATATATATTATTTCCCATTTAATTCTATAACTTGCCCACCAAAATTAATATTGGGGTTTTCTACTATTTTTTTCTTATGAAGTTCAAGTGGGGCCCTGTACCCCTAATTATTTTCAAAATTTTAGGTAGTATGGTTTCGGAAATAAAGGGGGAAATGAGATTTTTTTTAAATATTTTTGTTAATATCTTGTAAACAACTAATTATAAAAATATGAAAAAATTATATTTGTATTCCTCCTAATGAGTTCTTTTGATGAATGATGGGCTTAAAAATAGTTCTTTTTTATTCATTTTCAGTTTTATTCTATAATTTGTCCCCCAAAATTAATATAAGGGATATCTCCATATTTTTCCTGTAAAGTTCAAATAAGGCCATATAAGCCTATAATGTTTATATTTTCGTTAATATATATTAAACAATTTATTTTAAAAATATGAAAAAATTTCAATTGTATTCCTCGTATTAAGTCCATTTGTGGTATTGTATGATGCGTTTAAAAAAAGATTTTTTATTTTCCGTTTAATTCTACAATTAATATTAGGGATTTCTCCGTAAAGTTCAAGTATAATATAATATAAACATATTTTTTTAATGTTAGCTCTTATAAATCACAAATAAAAGGGGGAAACAGTATTTTTTTATATTTTTGATAATATCTTTTAAACAATTTATTTTTGAAATCTGAAAAACACCGTTTGTATTCCTCATAATAAGCCCTTTCATTTGGTGTATTGAATGATGCGATTAAAAAATTTATGTTCCCTTTAATTCTATAATTTGTCCCGCAAAATTAATATTAGGGATTTCTCCATATTTTTCCTGTAAAATTTAAGTGAGGCTGTATACGACTATTTTTTTTAATTTTAGGTATTAAAGTTTCGGAAATAAAGGGGGAATGCGTAAATTTTTTATATTCATGTTAATAACTTTCACAATATTTATTTTAAAAATATGAAAAAACGATATTTGTTTTCGTCATAATGATTTGATATATTGCATGATGCGTTAGAAATAACTTTAATTTTATTTTTTCCATTTAATTCTGTAATTTTTCAACAAACTTAATATTAGGAGTTTCTCCTTATTTTTCCAGTAAAGTTTAGTGAGGCCCTATGTCTATAATTTTATAATTTGTTATCATCTTTTAAGCTAATTATGTTTAAAATATGAAACATATATTTGTGTTCTTCAGAATGAGCCCTTTCAGTTGATATATTGCATGATGCATTTGATAAATGTATAATGTTTAATTTATCATTTAATTCTGTAATTTGGGCCCTAAAATCAAAACTAATGGTTTTTCCTTATTTTTTCTGTAAACTTCGGGCAATATTCTATATTCCCAATTTTTTAAAACTTTAGGCTCAGTAGTTTCGGTGATAAGGGGGGAAGTCGATTTTTTAGTTCTCCCCCTCCCCGGAGGTACCCTTAAAATCAAAATTTCTTCATTTACGATATGTACTCCTCTGGTGACCAAACTATACACTGATACCCTTCAATTTCAACCTTTTCCGTCCTGTAGTTTAGGAGAAAATTGCTGTGATGTGAGAGTGGGAGAAATCCAGAGTGATATTATAAGGGTATTCGTATATTGTTCATACGGAACCCTAAAAACAAACGTTTATATTTTATTATAAGTCAGATCATAATTCTATTGACAATGAGATAAAGGACCTTGAAATTTTTAGATTTAAATATACGGTTCTTGTTGTTCACGTATGATGTTACTTTTAGTAAAGGCGCGTTGTTAACAACTATTATTTACTCGGCAATAATAACAACCGTGATTGCCTGCTCAACATAAAGAATAACAGATATACGTTTTCTGCAACTTCGCGTTTATAGATTAACGACTTAAGCAGCCCAGAGTACAATAGCAGCTAACCTAAAGTGCTTTTTTAACAGCAGTAACAGCGAAGCCGAACGCCAAACCACTGACAAAATAGTAATTGTTCTATTTCGATATCGGATAAAACAAATAGCAGACAGCAGTGGTTTTCGAACTCATAGTTTCTGTTGTTGATGGTGTTGTTAAACAAAACGTAAGCTGAATAGCAATTGCTGAAAAATATTTAAAAAATAGCAAATAGGGCTTGTTAGGTTCTCGTTCAGATAAACTTTTGGTTTATGGTTGTTATTGTTGAAATTTTGATAATTTAAATACAAATGATTGGTATATATTAGAAACTGTATTGCGGATAATGGGTATATATTATCCCCGACATGACCGTACACGTATCGCAGCATACGCCCTCCTTTAGGGGAAAATTCACTAAACCCCAGATATTCTAGATATTAAATGGGTTTATCTCTGTGGGAGCCTTTGTCAGGGGCCCGATTCTCGTACCATTCGACAGCTCTACTATACGACTTTCGAAGTAAGTCGTATGAAAAGTTGAGGTAAATGAAGTTTAACCCATATATTAAACTTCATTTATGTCAGATTTCATACGACATACGTCCCAAGTCGAGTGGTAGAGCCGTCGAATGGTTTCAAGAATCGGGGCCCAAGTTATCAGGCCTGTGGTTGGCCTGGTGGCTGTAGTTTTCCACGAATTTTCAGACCGTCCGAGCTGTTCTTAACAGGACGGCTTTTTTCATTAGTTGGTAAATATGTTCATCGAGACTGAGGTATTTAAAATTATTCAGAAGATGTTTTGGAACTACTTCTGTTGTTGACATAATAATTGGTATACTTCATGTGTTATTCATGTCCCACTGTGTCTTTATTTGAAAGTCAAAATCCTTGTATTTGACAATATTTCTCAGCCTGCTTGATATTTAAATCATTGTTATTAGGGATTGCTATGTCAACTAAAGTTGTTTTTCTACAGACTTTATCTACCAAACTAAATGTGGTCTATTGTGGGCAACAGCCCGATCGGTCAGTAAGTGTGGTCCCAGTACAGCTTGTAATATGCTGGATAGATTCAGATGTTTAACAACCATATCTGCACCTATTGATGTTTACGGAAGCGTCTTTAACGATGTACTTCAAATGGTTGGAATTAGTTGATTTTGTATTGCCAATATAAAGCCTTCAGTTTCAGGAAACATGTGACGAAAGATCAACCAGTATTTCGTCGCTAAATTGTCGATATAATCTTGGTTGACATCATTTATATGTCTTCCAAGAAGGGGTTTCTCTTTCCATTTAAGCAGTTTCTGATCAGTTGTCTGGTGGTACAATTGGACTAGTTGTTCTGCCAGTAGCAGTAGTGTTGAGGCATCAACTTGGCATATGACTCTGTGTAGATCAGAAAATTCTGCGAGGTTCTGCTAATGACTGCGCAAATTAGAAATTTGTTTATCTACTAGTTTGCTTATATCGGCCAATACTCTGTTGTTAGGTCCTATTTCATAGCGGAGTGTTCAAAACGTTGAGCCTTCTTTATTGCCAGGTATTTATAAGTATTATCTTCCACTATGAATTCAATATAGGTGCCTTCTCGAATTTCTTAGGGCCTCTTCTCTATTTTGCCTTTAACCATATTAATAATTCAGCATTTGCCTAGATGTCACTAGAGAACCCTTCTATTTTAAGCAAATCTTACTGCTGTTGTTTCGTAGCTGCCATCAACATTGAGTCGTCCATGTAAAACAAATGGTTTATCTTTAATGCTTATTAGTTGTGTTTAAGACTGAACCCAAAGTTAGTCGAATTCAGTTTGTTTGAGAGAGGGTTCATGGCAAGGCAAAATCACAGCGGGCTAAGAGAGTCTCCATGGAATATAACCCTTATGATTGAAATGGAGTCAGTTTATAATTATTATTATTGAACTGGTGGTGTATGTTATTGAAAGGTATTAATTATATAAACTGTTCGTACGATATTAAAATATTACAGTAAATTAATACTATAAATATTTATCCTTAGTATTTACTAAGTATACATTAATCGGATATACATAATAATATAGTAACAGAACATGAGTATTAACATAAGACATAAATAAGACTAGTATATCGATCACGGTAAGAAAATAAAATATTGACTATTGACTATTTTATAGTCGAACAAAAATCTGGTTCATAAGTTAGAGATGTTAGAGTTAAGGGGGTCAGTGTGGCTCAAATTTCAGGCTAGAGGTGGCCTAAATCTACATTAATTTCATTGGACTGGCTACAAGAACTAAAGAAACACAAAATGAATTAATTTTGAAAAACTGTAGAAGAAGAAGAGTTTCTATGAGAAATTAAGGTTTAGATCTGAGAAATTGGAGAAAAAGCGATCGTAAGAAAAAATGGATTAAAGAACTTATAAGCTATAGACCTCATTTGATAAAGCGATCTTTCGATTTATAAGGAATTAGAAAGCATGTCGGAGCTAGCCGAAACTTGAGGAAGGTTAATGGAATTCCCTCTAAAAGACTCAGAGTTAAGCCTACCTCCCGAAATTCTCCGGAAAATATGCGAAGTAAGGTTCAAAATGAATCATAATGAAGTTTTTAACAAGCGAAAGCGTTAACCCAGCCGAAATTGAGGATCTAGGGAATGCCGAGTTGTAAGAAGATTATCAAAAATAGAAAATGTGAGTTATTGAACAGCCTTGATCTTTCACGATAAGAATTTTATAAGTTTGTCATTAACAAATAAGCAGTTGAAGGGGGAGGTTCTATCACTGAACAAGTCTGTGCGCAATTCATTGGACATTCGCTAAAGATATTATTCCAAAAAAGACACGAAAAAAAAAACCTGTTTTATAGGAAAATACATTGAGTAATTCTTGTGGCATTATGTTGACGATATAAACGTTATTTGGGAACCCAGGCGTGAAGAGTTACAAGAATTATTAAATGACGTAAACAGTAAAGAAAAAACAATAATATTCACTGTATAAATTGAACAATATAAGCAACTACCTTTCCTAGACAAATGTGTGGTATATAAAATTCTGGTGGATGCGCTAGTAGTAAGTAAAACTCCCATTTATGTATGTCAGATGAACTCCATGATTCCAAATTATTGTATTGTTATCCCAACTACATATTCATGTTAACTTTTATTTCTTTATGATAAATAGAAGTAAGCCAAAACTGATTTCCAAGAATTGATAACGTAGTTACAAGTGAAGCTAATAAAAGCATGTTGCACATACCTACAAATTATGTTTTTTTTCCTAAATGTGAAATATAGATATATGTAACATCACCGCACACTTTTTACGTGCCGTTCAAATATTTTCACTCCCTCTCGAACTCCTATTCGCTTTCGAAAGCACCATTTTCTCATAAGCGGCACCATTCCATTTAAACGTGTTTGTTGAGAAAGTAGAAAATGAAATTGCCAGAATATTGGATTACAGAAATTTAAATATAAAGTGGAACTGGTAATAAAATGGGGAACTTGCCAATTCAAATGGAGGTAGTCTTATGCATTTCTCATTTCCTTCCACTCTCTCGTCCAATAAACTTCACGAGGTAGCATACTCGTTATATTGCCGTTGGGGTTCTCTGATTTAGCCCGCGAATCAGAGACAAAATGACACTTATGACATCCGAGATTAACAGTACGCTGAAATCTGAATTGACATAAATCCATGGTAATAATGAAAAATGATATTGACATGGTGATTTACATTAATTTATTTGCTTCACAAAAATCGTTGAGATGCAGAGTACCATAATTAGGTTAAAAATTGTAATAACTAATATAGGATATTTTACTGTGAGTCATATTGCTTCCTGCCAAATAACTTTTTACAAATTACATTTGAAACAATTTGAAGCCGTCTGCTTTATTTGAAACTTTGCACACATATTACGGACCTACAATGATAGAAAATTTAATAACTGTTTCCTAATGTCCTGAACAGAATCGTCAGGATAAAAAATGACTAATTTTAGCATTCTCTATCGAAAGAATACGCTTTACTATCATAATGGACTAGAATAAACTAAAATATTTTTCTCTCAGTTTGGAGCTCAGTTGTTCCATCTCTTCTCCTCTCTTCTCATCTCTTCTCATCTCTTCTCATCTCTTCTCATCTCTTCTCATCTCTTCTCATCTCTTCTCATCTCTTCTCATCTCTTCTCATCTCTTCTCATCTCTTCTCATCTCTTCTCATCTCTTCTCATCTCTTCTCATCTCTTCTCATCTCTTCTCATCTCTTCTCATCTCTTCTCATCTCTTCTCATCTCTTCTCATCTCTTCTCATCTCTTCTCATCTTTTCTCATCTCTTCTCATCTCTTCTCATCTTTTCTCACCTCTTCTCATCTCTTCTCACCTCTTCTCATCTCCTTTCATCTCTTCTCATCTCTTCTCGTCTCTTCTCATCTCTTCTCATCTCTTCTCATCTCTTCTCAACTCTTCTCATTTCTACTCATTTCTTCTCATTTCTTCTTCTTCTTCTCATCTCTTCCCATCTCTTCTCATCTCTTCTCATTTCTTCTCATCTCTTCTTATCTCTTCTCTTCTCTTCTCATCTCTTCTCATCTCTTCTCATCTCTTCTTATCTCTTCTCATCTCTTCTCATCTCTTCTCATCTCTTCTCATCTCTTCTCATCTCTTCTCATCTCTTCTCATCTCTTCTCATCTCTTCTCATCTCTTCTCATCTCTTCTCATCTCTTCTCATCTCTTCTCATCTCTTCTCATCTCTTCTCATTTCTTCTCATCTCTTCTCATCTCTTCTCATCTCTTCTCAACTCTTATCACCTCTTCTCATCTCTTCTGATGTCTTCTCAACTCTTATCATCTCTTCTCATCTCTTCTCAACTCTTCTCATCTCTTCTCATCTCTTCTCATCTCTTCTCACCTCTTCTCATCTCTTCTCACCTCTTCTCATCTCTTCTCATCTCTTCTCATCTCTTCTCATCTGTCTCATCTCTTCTCATCTGTCTCATCTCTTCTCATCTCTTCTCATCTCTTCTCATCTCTTCTCAACTCTTATCATCTCTTCTCATCTCTTCTGATGTCTTCTCAACTCTTATCATCTCTTCTCATTTCTTCTCATCTCTTCTTATCTCTTCTCTTCTCTTCTCATCTCTTCTCATCTCTTCTCATCTCTTCTTATCTCTTCTCATCTCTTCTCATCTCTTCTCATCTCTTCTCATCTCTTCTCATCTCTTCTCATCTCTTCTCATCTCTTCTCATCTCTTCTCATCTCTTCTCATCTCTTCTCATCTCTTCTCATCTCTTCTCATCTCTTCTCATCTCTTCTCATCTCTTCTCATCTCTTCTCATCTCTTCTCATCTCTTCTCATCTCTTCTCATCTCTTCTCAACTCTTATCAACTCTTCTCATCTCTTCTGATGTCTTCTCAATCTCTTCTCATCTCTTCTCATCTCTTCTCATCTCTTCTCAATCTCTTCTCATCTCTTCTCATCTCTTCTCATCTCTTCTCACCTCTTCTCATCTCTTCTCATCTCTCTTCGCATCTCTTCTCATCTGTCTCATCTCTTCTCATCTGTCTCATCTCTTCTCATCTCTTCTCATCTCTTCTCATCTCTTCTCATCTCTTCTCACTCTTCTCATCATCTCTTCTCATCTCTTCTGATGTCTTCTCAACTCTTATCATCTCTTCTCATCTCTTCTCATCTCTTCTCATCTCTTCTCATCTTTTTTCATTTCTTTTCATCTCTCCTCATCTCTTCTCTTCTCAGCTATTCTCATCTCTTCTTATCTTTTCTCATCTATTCTTATCTCTTCTCAACTCTTCGTATCTCTTCTTATCTCTTCTCATCTCTTCTCATCTCTTCTCGTCTCTTCTCGTCTCTTCTCGTCTATTCTCTTCTCTTGTCTCGTCTCGAATGTCTTCTCTTCTCTGATACTGACACTGAATCCTCTACTCTGTCTTCTTCTGGATTTCAATTATTTGCAAACCATTACGAAACAAATTTTTATTCCTCATCTAGATAAATATCTTTTCAATGTATCTGTTGTTTAATAAAGAAAGTGTAGCGCGTTTGAGTATTCAGAAACATTATATCCCAACGTCGAATATTCGAAAACTAGACAGCAGACAACTCAATAGACAAATTCTGCTTGCAGGAGCAGTAAGGGTTAACTACTTGCCAGACTTTTTATCTTCCCGGTTTATGTCCTTAAACGAAGTCGCAAAATTAAAATTATACAAAATGAGAAATAAGTTTAATTTTTGTAGTTAATTTGACATACACCCTAGCGGTTGTTATTTGTCATATAATACGACAAGTTACGAGTCAATTGTTATTAAATTTTTAGCGGCAAGAATTTCTGACGATAAGTCGCATAATAAAAGCAATATTCCATTTCTTCAATGTCACTGGGAATTACAAGACGGAGAAAAGCGGAGCGGCAATCGTGAGAAGGCACGAAGTGTCGTCGACTGCTTTCGAAGTATAATTCAAATTTGATACTAAAGAAATAATAAAAAGGAATAAGGCAATAAAGAACCGCCGGTTAGAATATGAAATTGCCGCCTGGATTTTCGCCAACTTTAATTTCTTTTGCTATAATTCAGCGACATTAAAATATTCCGCCACATTTCCACGACACCAGAGAATTATTGGGGTAAATTACATTTTCACATTTGAAATATTAAAATTTGAACTACTGAATGATATCCTTCTCTGCCAGATTTACTGTTCGTTAATATCTGTTTTGCGAAATTTTACTCGTTATTCATCATCCACCTTTTGAAATTCGCTTCGTATTTAAATTGAATTTATGCGAGATTCATTCATTTTGAAATTGAAAAGGTCTGGAGACGAAATATCGCATTGCTTTGGTACAACATTCGATTAAATGATTGAAAACTAAAAAAAACTCGGTTGGACTAAGCAAGCTAATGGAAATTTGATAAATTAAAAAATTTTAACATGTTTAATATGCTAGGCATTATTTTTGTTCATAAGAATACATATGGTGTTCTCAAATTGAGCCATTTCTCTTAAAACGGTGTAGAAATCAGAAAGAGAAGCCCAATTATCAAAAATATATGTATGAAAATTCCAGAATAAGAAAGTTATAAATAATATTAGATTGTAAGCTTCAAGTCACAACAAAAATTATCAAATAAAGCAATTATTAAAATTTATTTACAAAAAAATAAATTTAAAATTGTTTTTTACACACCTGATTTATTTTGGAACACTACGTTGTAAAAATATACAACTTGTCCCAAATTAAACGTCAAGCCGAAACCCAACAGTGAACAGAGTAAAAATAATTTTAAAAATCCGACTTTATTAAAAAACGTCCAAAAAGAATAGCATAGACTAATTTTTTCAGTTTTATAATTACAATTTTGAAAATATGACTGTTGACTGTGTGTATTGGTAACCTAATTAACTATTTTATCAGCTATAATCCCAAATTAAACAGCAGTGTATGTTCTTTTATCAAAAAAATATATATTGTTACATTTATTAAGAAAAATTTGGAGAAGTAATTTTTTTCAGATAAGTTTTTCAGTTCATTTTATAAAAAATATACCTAATTACTATGGTAAGTTGCCAACTTTTAAATACTTGCCATAGGAGATTAAGGATATTTTTTATACAATTAGGTGTCAAACTTAATTGACAAACATTATTTTTCCATATTTCTATTAATTATTCCTTGTTTCTATAACAAACAATATTTGTTTGTGATAAAACAACATCCATTGTGATTTCATTCCGGATTGAACCTTTCGAAATGGTTAATTGTGTTACCTTTACAAAAATTTCATTTCATTTTCAAAATTGTAATTATTGTACTGAAAAATGTAGTGTATCCTTTTTGGACGTTTTTTAATAAAGTGAGAAAAAAAATGTTCCGATTTTTTACATTATTGTTTCCTATGTAGTCGTAAATAAGTCCACTCCTAGATTTTGGCTTTTGACATTGTTGAATTTTGGAATATATTGTATATTCCTCGAAGTTTCCTTGGACAGGTAAATGATCATTCACCTGATGACGATAGCAGATACAAAGCTATTGAAACGTTGTGAGTTCTACATTTTCAAGACGATGGAAGTCCAAGGAAACTTCAACGAACGACGGTCATTACTACCAAATTCAGACTAATATTGTACATTGTTTGTTTCTTGAGAGGATCCAAGGAGGGGGCTATGGGGACGATCGCCCCAGCGAGAGATTAAAAGTTAGTAAATTTAATATTAAAACGAGGTAATCTTAACTCCAAAGTCAAGAAGAAGGTCACTTCTATGGGTTTAAACTACGTAACGACTATTTTTAATGTAATAGTTTAAAAAAATATGGGTTTAAACTTATATTTTGGTAAATTTAGTACAGGTTCACCTCCCCCGGAAGCAACTGTCTAGATACGCCCCTCGTTTGTTTTGCTATTAATACTAGGCGTGGTTACTTTTTTGTATTGTTGCACGTTCACACAGAAGTGTATGATTTTATTTATTTATTTCATGGTATTTTGTGGAGTTAATACTGGATACGTTTTTAAAAACATTGAATTAATGGCCATAATATTAATTTACGGGAATTCAACAAAATGCAAGCACAGCATATCTTGTGTAAGACTTCACGACAAAGGGTATTTAAATGAACAAGATGCAGGTCACGCCAGAAGACCTGCTCCATGTGAAATGGCGAAAAAATAGCCAAAACTAGAAGGATACATCTAGCATTAATTTAAGTAGTTTCTAAATGATTGAGAAGGTAAATGAATGTTCATCTGGGATTTTCTCTTCTCGCAATGGTTTCTGAAAAATATAGTATTCCAGTATAATATGTTGGGATGTATTTTGTATTGTACTTATCTGGTTTTTTTGTGACGTTTCGATTCCTTATCAGGAATCGTTGTCGAACAATGTTTTGCACTATATTCGTCGCTTGACTTTTTTTGGCAATGTCAATTGACTAAACGCAATCTCAATTGACTGATTAATTGACTTTGAAGTTTCCTTTTTGATGTTCATTTGTTAGGAGCTGTTGCCATGCAACCGGTATCTCTACAGAGGGTGTCCCAATTTCTCCATTATTCAACAACATGCAGACACTTTCTTTGATTTTTCTTTTTTTGGTATGTTCTTCTTTAAGTAGTATTTTTGTCTTATTCCAGTCCATTTATGTGTACCATTATTCCTGAGTACATGATTTGCCAATCTTGATCTGTCTATATGTCTTCTTGAGACGTTGTATTGGTGCTCTTTGGTTCTCATTTGTAGAGGTCTTGATGTTTCACCGGTATATGTTTTTCCTCAGGCACAAGGTACACACAATTTTTAGAACTTTGAGTACTGTTTTCCGGTTTTGTTTTTGAAAAATTTGATCTTAAAGTATTATTTGTTTTAAAAATCGTTTTTACTTGGTATTTATTTCCAATACTTTTAATTTTTTCGGAGAGGCCGGAAACATAAGGAATAACGTTTATAATTGTAGAGTTAATATCAGTTTGTGTGTTATTTAAATTGGAAGTATTGTGTGTCGTTTGTTGGTTTCTTTGTTTTTTCTCGATTTGGTAAATTGTTTTGTTTATGAAATTTCTTGGGTATTCGTTTTGTTCTAAAACTTCCTTTATCAAACGTAACTCTTTCTCAAAAATTTCCATTGCTGCTGAAACTGCTTTGTCATATAAGGATTTAATGACTCCCTTTTTTACATTTAAAGAATGATTTGAACAAAAATTCAAACATCTATTAGTATGCGTTGGTTTCCTATAAATGCTTGTAGTGAAATTGTTGTTTGATCGGTCAACCAACACGTCTAAAAATGTTAATTTCCATTTTCTATTTCAATAGTAAATTTAATTGTAGATTCTTTGTTATTGATCGTGTCTAAAAAGCAGTACAAGTCGTCTATGCAATGTTCCCATATTGCAAAAATATTATCAACGTAGCGCCACCATACTTTAGGTTTTTTTGAAGAATTAAATATAAAAGTTTCCTCAAAGTATTTCATAAATATATTACTTACTATGGGTGACAAAGAAGAACCCATAGCCATTCAAACATCTTGTCTGTAGAAACTTTCTTCATATTGGAAATATGTTGTTTTTAAACAAAGTTCCATAAGCTTTACTATTGTATTAACTGATAATTTTGTTCTTCCTTGAAGTGAATTATAAAGTTCTAATTTATCTTTAATAATTTGTATAGATTTATCTACTGGTACATTGCTGAATAAACTGACAACATCAAAATTTCATGGTTATTTATTTGTGTATTTTTCAATTTTGATAAGAAGTCTGCTGTGTTTTTTAGTGTGTTGTGGTTGAATTCGTATGGTTTAATAATTTTGAATAAAAATTTTGAAGAACTCTGCAATGGTGAGTTTATCGAGCTTACAATGGGTCGTAAAAGAATTTTTGTGTATCTTGACATTGCCAAAAAAAGTCAAGCGCGAATATAGTGCAAAACATTGTTCGACAAAGATTCTTGATAAGGAATCGAAACGTCACAAAAAAACAGATAAATACATCCCAACATATTATACTGGAATACTAGTTGACAAATCTGTAGACCTACTTTCTCACAGTTGATCCTGCGGGAGAGTTTTTTCTATAAGAGGGCAACTAGTGTTCCGGGCAGTTTCCTCAAACTGCCCTTAGATACCACACCTTGATATTCAAGTTCTTAACTTATCTGTATTTTTCAGAAACCATTGCAAGGAGAGAAAATCCCAGATGAACATTCAAAATAGCATTAATTTCTTGAGACTAATAAGACTATGAACATAAATCTAAAGTAACTAAACTGACAATAATCCACTAATAGTGACTGATCTAAAGTTTACTTATCATTACTCAACTTGATTTCATCCTATATTACCTTATCCGTGATCAAATTTTTATATTATTCACTTTTATATCCAACTTGAAGATAAACCTTTAAATTATGTTATCTTTCTCAGATACTCTTTCAAAGCACACCTGCAATATATTGGATCATAGGATTGCCATTATGTATTTTTGATGTCCACTTCACTGAAACAATATTTAAATGTGCATTGCATAATATTTCAAAATTGCCTTTTTATGGTAATTTGATATTTGGCAAATAGCAATATGTTATATCTAGCATAATAAAATCGACCATCCAAAAATATATGCGCCATTAGAAACATTTAAAATATCAAAATTCATATCAAGTAAATTGCAAAGTAGTATTAGTAAGAGTTGAGGTTTTTACCCCATCGATCTGGGGTAAATGACTTATTTACCAAAAAGGTTTCATTACAATAGATTAAGTAGATGCAGTTTTTAATTTAAATTACTTCTATTTGATTTATGAATACACAGTATATACAGACTAATGGAAAAAATTCACTTTGAAGTTGATTATCTGGCATTTATTTTGATTCATTTAATTTACTTACAATTTATCCTAAGTTCCGAACGGAATTTTTTTTAACACCAGTACCGTTTACTATATAAGAAAGTCGGTAAGAATGTTTTTTTCCGATTTTCTAAGAAACGGTACAAGCTATTTTACTAAAAAATATATGGGACCACTTCGGAATATCCCGGAACTCATCCAATATCTTTTTAATTTATCCCATGTTCAGAACAGAAAAATTTTCATATTTTTAATAACGGCGACTCCACCGAAGCATGTCTATAAGAAAGTCGGTAAAAAGTTTTTTCCTCATTTTCTAAGAAACGGTACAAGCTAAGTTAATGAAATAAATTTGGGACCACTTTGCGATCTCCTGGAACAGGATTAATCGCTGAAAAAGGATAAAAACATAGATATAGACGAATTGAGAACCTTCTCCTTTTTGAAGACGGTTAATAAAAAATTTTAAAAAATTTTTGGAAACAAACGAAAACTTTGTCTCTATGTCATATTTATTATTTAAGAAATCATGTCTTGTTCTACAAATCAATCATCTAAAGGAAAATACGTTTTTATATAGGTAACTTGGTGAAATTAAGAATTCAACAGCGAAGCTGGGTACGGAATGGTTTGTTATTTAAAAAATATCTACGTAAATAATGTTCCCATCATTAAATGTGTTATAATTAAAGTCACCTCGTTATATATTCCTGGAATATCAAATAAGTGAAGTAGGTTAATAGTTGAATCGTGACAAAATAGTGACAATTATTTTAATTTTTCTGAAATTTGTCCATTAGTAAGAATAGCAAAAAGTTTGAGAAAAAGAGACAATTATTTTACTAAGAATGGCACAACGGAAGATATAACTAGAGACGGCAGTATATTTCGCAAAAGCTTTCACTTCCATTGTTCAGTCTCAAATAACTGCAACTCTTTTTTATTGTCAGACTACTGTTTTGAATTTTATCATCACATTATCTTACAAGTCAAGAGAAAGGCCGGAAAAATTAAGGGAACACATTTGTGACTGCGTTCGATAGCATAAATTTTTGCAAATAAAAAAGTTTCTAACTCATCAAAATCAGTTGATTAAGCAGGGTCTTTGATGTAAATCTGATAAAAAACCTACATATTGCAAAAAAATTGGGAAAATGTTAAACCCCGAAAATCGCATAAACTGTCTATTTTGAAGGGTTTACTAAACTTTTTCTTTCAAATCTTTTACAATGGTTTTATATTCTTCAACTTCTTTCATAAGGTGATTCTTTTCCATTTGCATCTTCTTTAATAACCTCTTTTTTGGCAAATCTTTTAATGTCATACTTTTACAATACAATACAAATCTCCTCTACTAATAGCAATTTTTCAAACAAATGGAAGAAAATACAATATCAAATACCCATAACATAATAAGTGCAGGTGACTTTCCACAAGAAATTATTATTGTTAATATCTTTTAAACAAATGATTTAAAAATATGATATATTTGTAATTCACATAATGAGCCTTTTATCTGGTATGATGCTTGGAAAATTAAATATTTATTTTCCACTTAATTGTATAATTTGTCCCTAAAATTACTTCAAAATTTTTGGTAGTATGGTTTCGGAAATAAAGCGAGAAATGAGAATTTTTTATATCTTTATGTTAATATCTTCTAAACAATTAATTTAAAAAATATGAAAAATATGTATTTGTATTCCTCATAATAAACCCTTTCATTTGATGTATTGCATGATGCGTTAAAAAACATTTTTTTATTTTCCGTTTGATTCTATAATTTGGCCCCCAACATTCGATTTTTTCCCCCCAAAAGTACCCCTAAAATCAAAATTTCTTCATTGACGATAGGGTCACCAAACTATACATTGATGCAAAATTTCAACCTCTTCCGTCTAGTAGTTTAGGAGAAACTTGCTGTGATGTGACAGAGGCAGAAATCCGGAGTGATATTATAAGGGTATCCGTATATTGTATATATGGAACCCTAAAAATGAACTTAAATTGGCAAACAAGTTTCTTCAGCAGGAAATCAAACAATTCAGTTTTGGATTTACAACAAAAAAATAACGATCTTAAGGAAAAATTTAGGCAACTACAAGACAATTCGTTGATCTCTAACCAGGACCGAACCATACTCAACGCTGAGAGTAAAATTTCTATCCTTTCTAAAAAAAAAATGATGACCTGAAGCTTAAGTTCGGAGAAATGAAGAAAAAATAAGAAGGAACTAAAGCAAGGTGTCGTATGTTGGATACTGATTTCGAAATATTAAAATCTAAATTTGCCATACTTACGGATAAGAGTCAGAGAATTATTGAAACGCTTTCCCTACAATTGACAAGTAAAAATAGTAAACCAGACAAGGTCCAGAAGGAATGGTTACTAAAGAAGATGCAAATGGAAAAGAATTTACTAAACTTGTTTAAAAAGTTTAAGAAATGTATCGTAAGAGAAGTTGATATTAAAATAAGAAATTATACATTTTACTCCAAGATAACCTTTTCAATGAAACGTCACTCTTCCGTGAACCCACCCTGGTATAGTTAAGTATCTTACAGATAAACCCCGACTGCCCTAAACGTTTACAACATAAACAATACCATCAACTTATATTTGTTAATCCATCGAAGGAATAGTATTTGTTCAGGCGATTATCACGGTTTCCGGCGTTTTAAAACAAACGTGGGTAAATACAGGTGCGCCAACGTTTAACACATGTCTGTACTTGACGCCACTTAAGTAGTACCGAAAACAAAATTACTGTAGAAAAAAAAACGCAATCACGGCGGCGTGAAAAGATGAAGGGTAGTTAAGGATGTGCTCCTTCTACGTTCACGGGGCAATCATATCATTACTGCTAATGGTGTTTATTAGATTTTAATGTTACCGGAGGTTATAAGCTGAGTGCTCCGTAAGAGGTGCTTAACAGTAATGAGCCTTGGCACTTCGAATGTTTTGAAATGTCTAAAATGTTTGAAGGGAAAATAAATTTTTGTAATTGATGGTTTAATTATTTCTTGATCGGGATACTTTTAAAGTGTTTTGACTACTTTTTTTAATTCTTGTCGTTAAATTCAGGATGAGTTTCCAATTTAATTTCGACTGGAATCTGTCTTCTAATGCTAGTAAGTGGTTCTACTCGAAACGCGACCTGATCTTTAACTGCGGCAATATTTAATTCAAAACTGTTTTAAAATCTATTGAACCTTGTTTATTGAGAAAACCGTTAATTTACTAAACGACCGTTTTATCCCTAATTTGTTGCTTGAGGAAGAATTATAATAGTATGCACAAAGGCATCCCTTAGTGGTCAACACCACCTCCGAACACCCCAAAACGACTAAAAACGGAAAGTAAGTTTATTCTAAAAATAATTAACGGAGCTATTCTCTCGAGTAGGTATATAAGAGAATAATTTGGTCAGGACATAGAGTCTCAGTATAGAGGGGGGGATATGGCCCTGGGGGAGATATTTATCAAAATCCAACGACGACCCTTTGGAGCATTAAAAGATGCTCTTAAATATTATACAGCAAAGTTATAAGTTTAAGTTGGAGACCGTAAATGCTTCTCGGTCCTCTTGTGTGGCAAATCCATTAAACAAATAATGTTTGAATAGATGCAAAGAATGTATGAAGAGGAAATTTATACAGTATATTAAAAAAATACAATGTACATTCCACATTTGAAATTAGTTCCATTTCAAACGCTGAACAAAATATGAGTGGCTACAACTAACTATACAGGCGAAAATCCAGAGCAAAGGGACCATCGGGCCGAGAAGGATATTTTGGTTACGTAATTTACGAGAATGGTTTGTATACAACTCTAACCAGTTGCTTCGTTTAGCAGCCTCGAAGATATGAATTGCATTGATGATTACCAACCTTTGCAGCACAGGTAGCACGTGAAGAAGAAGAAGAAAATGTTGGTCTCTACTATTGGATTCATTCGAATAAGTAAATTTTTATGTTCTATGTTCCATTATCTCATAATTTTTTGTAGGTCACAATCAGCCAAATGGTATAGCCTTCTATTGGTGACATTTGGAACCAAAATACTGCATGATTGCTCTACAGATTCGTTCTTTTTAGTATGATGACTTTAGTGGTTTCTGTAAAATACAACAAATGCCAAATTTAGTACTTGAAAGAATTTTTAAGATGCTTTTGATGCTATCTTGCCCATCTATCTTCTTAGATCATGTACCTTCTAGATATAGCCTGTCATGCAAAAATGTCGTGGTAAGACCAAAGAAAAACCATTTCACTCGGTTGGGAGCTGCTTCCAATGAAATGTTGTTCATTGGTTGCTTCCACCCACTAAGTGAAATAGCCTGTTACTGTCTCTATTGCCCTCTCTTTCTAGCATTGCCACGATTTTGTTCATGACAGGCTATATCTAGGAGGTACATGATCTAAGTCTATCTTTATTGTATGATCTGTTGTCACAAGTTCTGAAGTTGTGAGGTTAATATTGTGCTTTGTGTGGATGACCTAAAAGACTAAACCCTATGATGTTTTCACATCTATTATGTCAACATTGTTGATGTATCAGGTATAAGTAAGCAATATTCAAGTGAGTTTTTTCCTATTTTTTAACTTAACAAAAAATGAGCTGTAGAGGTACCTACCTCGTTTGAAACTAAACCTGTAACAAAAAACGCACTAAAAAGAGTTTGTAGAAATGTTAGTATATTTCATAATTTTCCAAATCAGATCGCGTTTTCAATAATAATTATAAGAAAGTTTATGAATATGAAAAAAATGTTAAACTAATTTCAAATTGTAAATGTTTTAAAGTAAAATAATTTTTAGCTTGAATTATCCCAATTAGGAAAGTCCGTTTCTCATATGTCACCCCTATTACTCAATAAATGCCTCTTTATCATAAACCTGTCTTTACAATAGACCGTTTTATTACCAAGGAATTTCTTCTTGGTTGAAAAACCATTATATTAATCCTAATATTCAATTTTTCGGTCAGCTGCATCGAACTATAATTGCCCACATGACAATCAATATTATTAAAATCGTTATTGTATACCAACAGTCAAGAAATAGAATAGACGTGTATGAAATATGAATCTCTTTCTGCATACAATATAATATACGAACAGGTATTTCAATTTGCGAAGGGTTGAATTATAAATTGATATCCACTATCCACTAGGAAACGGTTGTGGTACTTAATATTTTTTTGCAAAAAAAAATTAATTCTAAAGGATTGTTACCCGTATATGGTTTTAGTGGGTTATGGATTGGTATCTTAATTTATAGCGATCCAGCAAAATGCAAACCTTATTCTGCACATTTCAAAAGTATCTACATATGTGCACTTCAAAAGTAGGTATTTGGATAGGCTCATATTTCACTAACGATCAAAATTCCAATGTAATTCACTAAAATTTAAATTTTGAACGTTATCTGGGTTCTTTTTGTCACAGAGTAAATGTCTATAGGCATTGTATATATTTTTATAATCATCTGTTACATGAACTACCGGCCTGTGTAGGTACTGGTGTTGATTTAATTCCTTGAAGTGTTAAAATCCACAATTTAATGTGAATGTTTGAAAATAAAACTAATCACAACTGGGATTGATATTATTAAAAAAATGACATTTCTTTCTAAAGTTATGAAAACGACGGTAAAAATAAAGGGTTTTTTTAAAGCTGGAATTTTTAACAGTTGTTTATTTTCATAGAAACTGTACTATAATTTTACTTCAAATAACTAGTTGTCTATGCAGTTCCAAAGTTTTAATGTATGGCGCGTTTAACTGAAAAGCGGCGAAATAAATTTTGACGATGGTAGGTAAGTTTGCGAATTGATTAATATGAAGTAGAATTTTGGGGGCCAAATTAGAAAATTAAATACATATGTATTCTGATAAAAATCAAGCGAATCCTGAAGCAGATAAAATAAAAAGTGTATCTGTGAAAAATCGAAGTGCATATTTTTTTGAAAATTTAAAACGCTTCCTTTAAAAGATATAAGGGTAAATATAAGAAAATACACTCATTTCCTGCTTGTCTGAAACTGGAATATTAGAATCTTGAAGGTGGTACGGAACCCTAAGTATGCGAGTCTAACTCGCACTTGACCAATGTATTTAATTTACCTATAGTATTAAATTGTTACAGAAAATATTATTTTTTGGTTTTGTTAATTTTCAAAACATTTGTCGAACGACTTTGGATTAGGACAGCAATTTCTTTAAATACCATATTTCAACATTTTCTTATCAAAAACCGATCTCTTATGTTTTAATAAAAACTATGTGACATTTTTTAATCTATTGAAGACGCAGATGTTTCAATACTTCCCCATAATTGACGTTAAAATCAATACAGCCCGTTGGTAACATTCACATAACTAGAAAGCAAACAGGGCGGTTAACTTTAAATATAAAGCGATTAAGCTTTTCCTCTTATATAAACACCCCTAAGTAGAGGATGAACACCACTCACCACTGAGGGTATGATGTTACAAAACGCCACCGATAATGTTTAAAAGAAGGTTTCCAAAGAGGGTCGTAATTGACTTCACTTAGGGTTGGAAACTGTAGCTCGCTAATCAAATTGGATTCAGTATTTGTTAAACTTTGTGGGGTATTTGTTTTAGGTCGGTCAGGTGAACTAACAGTGAAATAGACAATATTTGATTTTCAGATGAAAGGATTTTCTTATTTGGCGTTTATCTTCTTATTTTTTTGACAATTTAATAAAAGAAGATAATTATTCGTTTTACTCATTTAGTGCCATACATGCTATAGAATATATTTACAAGGTTATCTATAATATATTAATAAGTTAATTAAAAATTTAAACCCCAAAGTTATTTCTTATCATTAACTTATTAAAATTAAATGGAAATAGACACGCCACTAACTGGTATAAATTCAAGAAAACGAAGAACACTGAAACAATTAATTGTTGATACGGAATGGACGGGAATGTTCGTGGTGGTTTGATTAATCTAATATAAATACTAGCAGTTACCCTTCACTAGCACATGTAGTGTAAAATTAGTTGAATATACTTTAAATCGGCTTATATTGGTTGTATTGGTGTTATATTACCAACAGCTACCAAGATAAAATAACTACTAAATTTTAATATTAATCAAATCATTTTCAACCCAAACCCAACGTCTCACTTTAATTCTCAATTTCAACAGCACCTATGATGCATAGTGTTAGTTAATAAAATAGAGCAATATCAGCTGAAATACAACAAAAATTTTCGAGTTAGTCAATATTAGCCACTCCTAGGTACAGCTGTAGAGCAAAGTTCCTGATACAAATTCAGCATAACCAAAATAAAAAGCATATATTTTCTAGTTTTAAAATTAGGTCATTGACATCTCGTCAATATGTAGTCCAGTTAAAGCTTTAATGTAAAAAATATATTTAAAATTAATATTGTCTAAGAATTATGCAAGATAAAATACCAACGCAATACTCTTCATGTATATGTATAAGACCATGTTTAAAACAGTAGCTTACATTATTTTTTACACTGGGCATTTAACCAGAGATGCATAGGAAAATTCGTAAAGAAGTCTAATAATGTATACAAACACATTGCATTCGTTGAGAAAATGCATTTTCTTTTGTATCTCGGCTGCCTTCGTAACAGAATAAAATATTTACTCGTTCTTAAGCCAAATCAACAGCTATTAAAAACAAAAAAATCACGAAAAACATAAAAAAGAGTCAGTATGAAATACTAGTATCATTCATTGAACCAGCACCAACAACAAATAATCATCATAAATGTATAAATATATTAGACTACGGTGGAACAGGTTTTAAGAGTGGTTTTTGAATGATTGAGGAGGCAAATAGTTATTTTGGATGTTTATCTGGGTTTTACACTTTTCACAATGGCTCGTGAAAAAAAGCCAAACCAAAAGCCTCAAAGTTAGTAAATTTATCCTTCAATGTTTTTTGGAATAGTTATTAATAAATCAATCTATTTCATGGCTAACTACGTTAAAAGTGAAAATAAGAGTGAAAAGCATCCATAACTCCGTTATTTTTATGAATAACTATATCGAGTATTATTTCAGCTCTAAAAATGTCAGTTTTTTTGAGGTCATAGCCAACTATGGTTTCCATCCAAAAAAAAGATAAATTTGTGTCTTATCTCGAAAACGAGAGCTGTCACGCAAACGAGGATAGGGCAGTCATATTCGGGATAAAATTGGTACCTACACTTTTTTATAAAATCAAAAACTAAGGAGCTAGAGGGATTTGACTAAATCGACAGAAATCAAATAATACCATTGTCAAATATTTTAATTTACATCTTAGAATTGTGCCTTTTTTATCCGTAGTTTATTAACCATTGACAACGGGGTCTGATCTAGACCCCGAAACGTTTGGAATATAAAGCAATGTTATTTAAACTGTGGTGTTATTTCCCAAGAAGTACTTAGACATTGAAAAATATGCCACAAGTATCATTCAGAAAACAACTAAATCGACAGAATTTCGTTTTTTTAAAATATCTACTAAGTTTGAAGACGCGAGATGTAAGACCGACATCTAGGATTTTCGAGAGAATCAGCACACAGAGGTTCCGAATCTGGAGCCGTTCCGTGTAATTGCTGTTCTCCCTGTTCTAGAAAGCCATGACTTTTTTCAAAAATCCGAAAGTGTCATTAAATTGGGCCAGTAAAACTGCAAAAACTTCTCAATTTAACCATTGCTCTATCTCCGCTAGTTTTCGAGATCCCCATACTGATCATCAAAAAAAAAACTCACCCTGTATATTAGAACTACAAGCTGTAATAGTTTTTATTTCAACTGTTTCAAGCAGTAAAATAGTTAAGGCAATAAACAGACACTAATGACATATTGCAGCTCACACACTAGAACAAATTAAATAAAAAACATGATTGACCAAAGATAAATACTCTGCATTTACAATAGTAAATCTAAGTATTCATAATACAGAGTCACAAAAAAGTTGATTCAACAGCTGCAAAAGTAATTTGAATGAATTTGGATTTTATGTAAAAAACAAACTAAAAAAAATCTATTCTGACGAATTAAAATCCCTGATAATTGATTCTAACTTTCAAGTCGATTTATTTAAGCTAACTGTGATAGGTTTAATTTCGAGCTCTCCCTTCCTGTATAAAATTTTTTGCAGACGAGCACTTCCTATACCATAAAATTTCCCTAGGCGTCGAGATTTACGTTCTCCTTCCTGTTCGGTATTCAAATCGCTAACTCGCTTTTTCAGTCAAGCGGGTAAATTCAAATAAACATTTTAAACGCTTCCACTATATTTAGAATGGAAAAGTTTTCCGGGGAAAATCTATATTGCTAAATCACGTTCTAACTCTCAGATGTAAATCTGGATCCCCGTTTTATTTGCATAAAGAATGTGACGTATAAGTGACTGCCAATCTCCTCTTGATATTACCCAACTATGGAAATCTATTGGGGAGATACTGATTACAAAATGTCCTCATTTAAATTTTGATCGGATTCTTGTTCCACTAGTGGATTTCCATATAGATAAGTTCCAAGTATAAGAGCCAATTCGATAGATTGTGAATTTAAAGATGTCTTAACAATAAGAGTGGATATAAGCTACTTTACTAAATGGCATTCTGACAGCAGCACTTTTCATTGGGATGGTAATATTTGTATGCAAATATACAGGGTGTAACACAATGAAGTGCAGTCTGAAATTGGTAGACAATCTAACGCGTTCCTCGAAGTTTCCTTGGACTTCCATAGTCTTGAAGTGGTTGATCTCACAGCGTTTCAATAGCTATCCTCATCACGTGAATGACTCATCATTCCAAGTTCAAGAAACTTCGAGGAACAATGAAGGGCAGATATTTTGGCAAGTGATAGTACTAGTCAATATGGACTAAAAAGTCTTAACAATTATAAATCTATCTTTTATAGTTAAGGACCTATTCAGGGTGTAAACAGTATGAGTGCATATATTTTAGGTGGAGATAGTCCATATTAAAACAAACAAAAAACTCTTATAAATCAAGGGTCTATGGGCTTTAATAACCAAGTTATGACAACATATATGTTAAGCAAATTATTGTCAATGCGACAACATCGCTTATCCAACTATACACTTGTATTCTTTTCTCTTACTAGTAAAAAAATGACGTTGACCACGAAAACTGCACTACAGAGTTTTGAATTGAATAATTGTGTTTTGTCGACGATTTGCTTGATTTAGGTAAAGGAACATTTAAGAAATAAATGGTTTCATAACATTATCATTTTTAAAACTAATGTTGTAACCTTTAAAATTTGCGTAATTCTTTTATGTGTTAGGTTAAACAACACACGAATAAAAAGCATTTTACTTATGTTATGATATAGAAATAGCTTTTCACAAAACTCTTGAGTACCTAATTTAAATTGCATATTTCCAAAGTAATTAATTAATTCACATCCATCCCGACTTGACCATACAATGTATGGTATCACACTCCCTCTAAGGCACGCTATGAGTGCCTTTAGGGGAAAATTCACTAAACCCCAGATATCCTAGATATAAAAAGGGTTTAGCTCTGTGGGAGCCCTTGCCAGGTTTTCAGGCCCGTGGTTGGAGTCGTGGCGGTAGTTTCCCATGAATTTCCTGACCGTTCGGGCCGTTCCTAACAGGACGGCTTTTTGCATTTGTTTGTAAAGATGTTCGTCCAGACCGAGGTATTTTAAATTGTTTAATAGATGTTTTGGGACTAGTCCTGTCGTTGACATAACAATTGGTACAGTTCGTGTGTTGTTCATGTCCCACTGAGTCTTTATTTGAAATTCAAAATCTCTATATTTGGTTATTTTCTCAGGTTGCTTGATATTTATATTATTTTTGATAGGAATTGCTATGTCAATTAAAGTTGCTTTCCGAGAAACTTTATCTACCAAAACTATATCTGGTCTATTGTGAGCAACTGTCCGATCGGTCAGTATCGTGCGGTCCCAGTACAGCTTGTAGTTGTTATTTTCTAAAACAGATTCTGGTTTGTATTTATAGTATGGTAATCTTACCGACTGTGATAATGCAAGTTTCAGTGCTAGTTCCTGGTGAAGTATTTTTGCCACAGCATCGTCTCGTTCTTTGTATTCAGTTGCAGCGAACGCTTGACAACCTCCTGTGATATGCTTGATAGATTCAGATGTATGGCAACCGTACCTGCATCTGTCGTTGTTAATAGAAGAATATTTAACGATGTACTTTAGGTAGTTCTTAGTTGGAATTACTTGATCTTGGATTGCCAATATAAAGCCTTCCGTTTCAGGAAACATATGACCAGAGATCAACCAGTAGTTTGACGCTGCACTGTCGACATAATCTTGGTTGACGTCATTTATATGTCTTCCATAAAAGGGCTTCTCTTTCGATTTCAGCAGTTTCTGATCTGTGGTCTGGTGGTGTAATTGGACATGTTGTTGTAGCAGTCGCAGTGGTGTTGAGTCATCAACCAGGCACATGACTCTATGTAGATCAGAAAATTCGACGAGTTTCTGGAAATGACTACGCAAAATGGAAATTTGTTGATCTAATAGTTTGCTTAGATCTGTCAATCTCTTCCTCCTTCATACCATGGCAAAGTTGTACGTTCGACAGAGCTCTTTGGATGGTAATTTTGAGCTTTTGTTAAAGTAAGTAAGTAAAACTCGAACTTTCGTTGTAATTGTTCAATGTCAGTCTTGCACCAATTAACTATACCGAAAGAGTAACTGAGCACTGAACACGCATAGGTGTTAATAGCCTGAAACAGATTTTTACTGTTTAATTTAGTTTTCAACAGTCGTCTTACCCTTTTATAAAACTCTGCTGGTAGGTCCTTTTTCATATTATTATTAATGTTGGATAATAAAGTATCTACTTACACAATAACTAAATATCAAAATTATCACAACAGATATTCAAACTTCATAAATGCACAAATAAAAAAACTACAGTGAAACTTTATAAACAGCCGCTTACGCGATGCCCCATACTGCCATATCTTCTCGGTAGACTTAGGTCGAGTTTTCATTTAATTTAAAAACTGAAATAAATGTTATTTTAATGAAATTCGAATTAGTCAAGGCATAGAAATAGTTTATCATTTATTTATCAAGATTTACAAACATTTTGCAAGCAAAATTATGTGTAGGTGACTGTAATTTGGATCAAAATTTGTAACGTTTCAATTTTTTGACAAAACTATAGCTTTTTTGTAAAAATGCTATAAGACATTTTAATTTGTTTTTACTTCAACAGTCATTTCTCAAAATATTTGCAATCAAACCGTTTACACTTTGTACATCTGGCAACCCTGTACCTAGACAGTATGAAAATACTACAATAAAAATGTCATTTTTCTGAATGGAGAACGAAAACAAGCATCTTACAAGAAAAAGAGGCTAGGAAAAATCGTAATAATAAAAGGAGATCTAAATATTCCTGATTTGTGAATCATTTCATCACATAAATATAGTATCCCTTCACACCCCAAAATGTTGGATTTAAATATAGAAGAATACTATTATTGAATAAATTAAAAATACAAATATACTTGGAAAGTTCAAAACGTCAATAAAAATCAAGAATTTATAAAAAGCCTTGATTTGAACTTTTGAAAATATATTTTGTCCTCTGGCGGTGGAAAGTTTAAAGGCACTAGTTTAACTATTATGCAACTATTATGCAATAGATGGGGCAATAACTGTCAAAAACCGAAAATTTTGGTCGTTTGATCCAAGTTTTTTCATTAATAATACTAAAGACCGTCAATTAGCAATTCAAAAATTGCTCAAAAACAGAAAGAAATAGCACTGAACACTTGCATTTGCGTATTTATAAATAGACTTTTAAAAACATACACATATTTAAAACGTCAATATGTTAATTTTATGTAGGTAAAAGTCATTCACCCAGTATTAAGAGGTATCCTTTGGCAGGAATTGTATATCAAATAATAAATTAATATTAAATATAATATTATTATACTTCAGTATTTCCAAAATGCTTTAAGGATAGTCATATATTTTATAATTACGATTTCAATTTCTAAGAAGAAATGCAAAAAATCAACCCTTAAGTAACTATGAAGATGCAGTATTAATCACTACCACACATAATTACTTACATATTAGTATACCTTAAACTGCAATGTATATAAAATATCATTAATTTCAATTTAACACACGAAGTTAGCGATGACTATTCCTGTATTATATCAAAAATATAGTGAAATATAATACACCTACTGCTAATTTATGTTAAATAATACTTTTCAATGTGACAATTTTTGTATGTGTATTAAAATTGTAAATTTTTCAAATAATACGTTGATAATTTTCACATTAAATTGAAAAGGTACATTAACCTAAAGGCTAACAATATTATGATATGTGAAACTGAAATCGAAATAATCAACTTCGCTAAAATGAAGAAGGCCGTGAACATTAGAATTATTGCTATGATGTCAGATCTAACTATTTATCTTAAATCTCACTAATTGTATACATATCATGGGCTTTGTAAAATTGTATGAAATTATTAACCTTTAAAATGCAAAAAAACGTAAATTAAAAGCATAATCTTAAAATAATAAAGTATTACCGAGATCATATTGATCAGTTGCCACACAATATACAATTCCAATTTTAGTTGACAAACAAAATTTAGAAAGAAATTAAAGTTTCAAACTTACGAGTATCAAATAAATGGTTTATTATCCAAGCAATCTCGCGGCACTGTTTGGCATTGACAGTGTGGACGTAAATTATGATTTTTTTATTTTATTTTATTTAATCAATGAATGAATATTATGAAAAAAATTAAGCATTCTGCACTGAAAGTCGTTAAATAGGTACTAAACAAAAGAAACATAACGTCTATCTGTTGAAGCACAGATGAGAACATGGTAAAGAACCGTTTTGAGTTTTTTCAAAATTACACAGATAAGGGGGAATAGGTAAATTTTTATATTTTTGTTAGTATCTTTTTAAATAATTTATTTTAAAAATATTAAAAAAATAAATTTGTATTTGTTATAATGAGCCCTTTGATTTGGTATATTAAATGACTTGGATATGTAATTGTTTTGTAATACCATGTAATATCAAAAATATTGTATGAACAATCACCACCAAATATAAAAGCATTCCCTTGTGATAGACGACGTCGTATAGATGGGATCCCCTGTATATTTTATTAATGCAACTGTTCTATAGTATCCTTGTGAATATTTCTACTTGTATACTTTAATAATTTGTTAGGTTCTCTCATATCCGATATACAGTGATGGGCAAATGTGTGGAACCAAGTAAATATCTCTGGAATTATTGAGATATCAAAATGAAATTTGGAAGGTGGATACTGCAGTAGATTGCCTATTTGTTTCCAAATTGTTTTTACAATTTTGAACTTCCTGTTTTACCGGAAGTAATGAGTAATGTCGATTTTAAAATTTGCAATGAAACACCCTGTATAGTATTTTAGTTTCTGATGAAACATTTTATTGCGAATACAAAAATATCGGGTTTGATATTGTTTACTTCAATACCTACCGACATATTAACAGAAAAGTAACTAAGGAAAGGAAAAATTCGATGGTAGCTAAACTCGGTTCAGATTTCATTTACGCCCGATATAAACAAACCGCTCGGTAAGGATTTGTATTTCTATTGGCCAATCGGTGGCATTATACCGTCACAGCCAACAGCACTGCTTGTTCCATAGTCGAATACACGTGCGTTTGTTTAAATCAGGCGCAAATTAAATCTGAATCAAGTTTAGTAGTGCATGAAATTCATTACAGAAGTGACAGTTGTTGTCAAAATAAGTTTAGTTTTTATATTATTAGTTTTTTTATTTGAACGTAAAAAGATTGTATTGTTTTCATTTGATCGTAAAATAGCCGAATTAATTGAAAGAGAAAGAATAGAAATATTAATAATGATTGGGTATGGGGACAGGAAAAGGACGCATCAAAAAGTTTGTGACCTTTTTAACATTGTTCATCCGAATACACAAATATCCCGTTCAGTAGTGACGAAAATTTTGCGAAGGTACGACACAAGTGGAACAGTTAGCAATTTACCAAAAAGTGGACGGTTAAAAAGTGCAAAAGGTGTAGCTCAAAATGTTGGTATGTCTTTGGAAGAAAATCCGCACTTATCCACTACAGACCTCGCCAATATGCATGGAATTAGCCGTCGTTCAGTAGGAAAGATATTAAGGCGAGAAAAACATCATTCATAAAAAATTTGCCTCGTTCGAGAACTCTCCGAAGGCGATTTCGACAGACGATTGCAATTTTGTGAAACAATGATGGATATTTGTAACCGTGATAATAATTTTATAAGAAATACACCACATTTCATTTCAGGCGAGGCTACATTTTGTCTAAATGGTACGGTTAATCGATATACCTGCCGCTACTGGTCGCAAAGTAATCCTAATTGGGTACAAGAGGCTCATACACAATATCCCCAAAAATTGAACGTTTGGGTCGGCATTTATAACAACAGAATCGTGGGACCCTTCTTCCTACAAGATACTTTAAACGGAGATAGGTATTTACAGCTCTGGGAGACACAAGTTATTCCGGCATTGGAGGTATATGGACAATTACCAAATAATATCTGGTTTCAACAGGATGGAGCACCCCCCATTACGCTCGCATTGTTCAAGATCATTTAGATAGGACATTTCATCACAGATGGATTGGAAGATTGGGTACTTATGAATGGCCTGCACGAAGTCCTGACCTTAATCCACTAGACTATTTTCTGTGGGGTTACTTAAAGTCTACGGTTTATGTTGATAGACCAAATAATTTGCAAGAATTAGCTGCAAGAATAACTCAAGACATCCAGAGAATTACACCAGAAGTAATAGCTAATGTTACTAGAGAATTTAAAAACCGACTTGCTTATTGTCAAGAAGTAAACGGTGCTCAGTTTGAACATCTAATACATTAAGTTTAATTAAGTTAAGTTTCAACGTTTTGAAAATCACTTAGATTTAGTTAATAATTATGATTATGTATTTCTTTAATGGATATTAGATTTTTCCTTTCCTTAATTACTTTTCTGTTAATTTCTCGGTAAGTATTGAAGTAAACAATATCAAACTCGATATTTTTGTATTCGCAATAAAATGTTTCATCAAAAACTAAAATACTATACAGGGTGTGCAAATTTTAAAATCGGCATTACTTCCGGTAAAACATGAAATTCAAAATTGTAAAAAAAAATTGGAAACAATAGGCAATCTACTGCAGTATCCATCTTCCAAATTTCATTTTGATAACTGTGATAATTCCAGAGATATTTGCTTGGTTCCACACATTTGCCCATCACTGTATACGGATCGTGTGAATATGGAAAATTACTTTACGCCTCAACCTCAAAACTCTTGATGTGTGTTCCTGAAATACTGCCCACGTCATAGATCCTAAGTAGTACAATCAATTTTAAGGTGCAGTTGTCAAATTACTTTAATCATAGATTGGCCATAATGCCTAATACGAAAACAAATAGCATTCAAGGAAAAATTCGTAAGCATAATCGACTTTCGAGAAATAATATCCACTTATTGTAGTGATAATCATAAAATAATATCCATTCAATATTCAATTACTAAAATAACGTTCCATCATCCCGAAAGAATATCCCATCATGTTGATTCTAATAAATGACTAACGGACAGTTGAATATCTAAAATTCCAAAGGCATCGCAAGACTCTTCCCGAGCACTGAGTGTACATTTCAATAAGTAACTAATGAGGATGACTAGCCCGCGGTTTTCTTAAGACCACCCAATAACAATATCACAACATTACCATTGTTACCTCATAATAAATAACGTTAACTGTTGAGACTCAGTCGAATCGTGGCGGCCATGATAACATCTTAATTGCGACAGGGTCGAGTTTGCGCTAGCGTTTTCTTAATTAGCCACTCTGCAACAACACTGCAGTTTCCATTTTTTGGACGGATGATTTCGATAAAAAGGAACATTTCTGTTTCGGAGTGGAATTTACATAAAAAAACTCGATAATTTGCTAGGGTTTTTATTTGCCCTGATGCTACTGAAGGAAATTATAGCTCTACCCAAAATGACTCATTTAGTATTTACTTAGCTATATAAAGAAAGTCATACGGTATTATTCGGCTGTCTGGAATAAAGGACTTCACATTTCTTATGAATTTGGCTGACAATTTCATTATTTTGTCTATTCATTGGGTTTTCTCTCCTCCAAATTTTGTCCTGTAACAGATAAGTATTTAAAAATTGTATATGTAGAACAAAGTGTAGTAAGGCAATTTCGTAAAATTGCCCGGATTACTGGCTGTCTGTACAGAGATTCTTCCTCACAGTTTTTCTGAGAGAAAGAGATGTCTATAAAATGATCAACCAGTATTCCTGTATATTAGTAATGTATTGTATATTGTGTAATACTTATCTGTGTATGGAGACGTTTCAACTCCGAGTCTGGAGTCGTTGTCAATCGTTTAGTGTTGTTTTCGAGGTTTTTTTCCAAAAAATTTTCGCTTTGATTTCGAATTTGTTGTTTGTCAAAAAATTTGACACTGACCTAATAAGCTGTTCTGTGATCGTGCTAGTTTCTTATTTAGGTTTTCAGAAAAACTGTGAGGAAAAATCTCTGTGCAGACAGCCAGTAATTCGGGCAATTTTACGAAATTGCCTTACTACACTTTGTTCTACATATACAATTTTTAAATACTTATCTGTTACAGGACAAAATTTGGAGGAGAGTCAACAATCTTTTCGAAATTACTTACGAATGAGGTATGGGCCAATTTCAACAACAAATTTTAGAAAATTAGAAAACCTAAATAAGAAACTAGCACGATCACAGAACAGCTTATTAGGTCAGTGTCAAATTTTTTAACAAACAACAAATTCGAAATCAAAGCGAAAATTTTTTGGAAAAAACCTCGAAAACAACACTAAACGATTGACAACGACTCCAGACTCGGAGTTGAAACGTCTCCATACACAGATAAGTATTACACAATATACAATACATTACTAATATACAGGAATACTGGTTGATCATTTTATAGACATCTCTTTCTCTCAGAAAAACTGTGAGGAAGAATCTCTGTACAGGCAGCCAGTAATCCGGACAATTTTACGAAATTGCCTTACTACACTTTGTTCTACATATACAATTTTTAAATACTTATCTGTTACAGGACAAAATTTGGAGGAGAGAAAACCCATTGAATAGACAAAATAATTCAAGACCTCCTCAACAATCTTTTCGAAATTACTGACATTTTCATATTTTATAGATCTCAACGAAATGAACAAATGTCTTCATGTCCAATGACTGATTGTTTTCAAATTATGGTTAATTTTATATTTATGGTCAGGGTATACCACGATGAGCTGAGTAGATAGGTATATGAGAAATTACTGAGAGTAGTAATTCCAAAATTAATATACATGGGGTTTTCGAGAAGCTGGTTTTAGTTAAAATATTTTCAGTTCTACGACTTCCGGCTCTACCAGAAGTGGACCCACACTTTGTTTTTTTGAATTGAACACCCTATTTTTATAGCATTTTTATAATCTACGATGAATTTCAATATAATTTTTGTGGAAATATCATATGTCTTCAGGGCTTCAGTTAAAAATGAACTTTTTGAAAATTTTTATATGCAGTCCTCCACAAAAAAATATTTTTATTTATTTTTTTTGGAAAAGAAGAGGGTTAGGTCAAAAATTACCAGAATTTACCCGAATAAAACCTTCCTAAATCTTTGGAAACCTTTCAGAAAAATATACGGAGTGCTCAGATATTGTCGCCGAATTCGGCTATCTGTGAATTATCTGTACATTATTTACGGTTCAGGATCGCCATGATATTATAATGTTGCAGGCAGCTGCCTCGACCAATAATACTAGTTGTAAAGACTATCTGTTTATTTCTACTAATTATTTGGTTACACTATGCTACATCTAATCGTTACTATGCTACATTTTGAGCTTCGGACTGACGGTTCGCGATTGACATCAATTATCGAAATGTGCCATCAGTCGATTGTTTTGCAATTTCAACTATTTAGTGTACGTGATAATTTTTGTAGACCTGCTGAATTTAATCGGTTACCTAGAATGATTTATGATGCTGTTATGCTAATAATTGTTTTAATTAATTTCCTAAAAGTGTCATGAGGAATTTCCGTTACATATCTCGAAAATCTTGTAACTCATTTTTTTGAAATGGCAACCTGGTGGATTGTACGTTAAAAATTGGAGGGAGTTTATGTTTAAAACCCGATACCTACATTAAAGATATCTGAATTATCACTAGGCTTTTTTGAAAGAATCAACAAGAAACAAATTCTGAAGTGTAAACAAACAATATTTGGTAATAATTTGGTGTTAAAGCACAATTATATGGAAAGCATTTATCATGTCCCGTTCAGAATTTAGTAACTAAGTTCCGTTCGCGATACTCGGATAGACCAACACCCACTCATGACAAGCTAACGGGGCTTATTCACAATTGCAAAACAGATGGGCAATTTGTGAAAAAGCAAGAAAAAGGGAAACATGTCGTAGACAATGAAGTTACAGTCTTCCCATACTTCGGAACATATCCAGAATTCCTCAGTAGATGCAGAAAGAGATAGAGGAAAACCGATAATGAGTATTCTAAAAAACATAAGTACCATCCGTATTCATTCTCATTAGTTCAGAATTTTAGAGCAGGTGACGCGCAAAGACGGAATGATTTTTCAACTTTATATTAATCAAAATTCAGGAAGACGAACATTTTTTACACATAATAATTTGGAAGGGTGAAGCAAAATTTACGAAAAATGAAATGTTCAACCACCATAACTCACCCCTCGAAGTTTCCTTGGACTTCCATCGTCTTGAAGTGGTTGATCTAACAACGTTTCAATAGCTGTGTATCTGCTATCGTCATCAGGTGAATGCTAGAAAATTCAGATTATCCGTATTTATATTATACCCTTAACCAGTCATACGTGGCCGGTCATGGTCAGCGTCCTCGTACCTGGAGGTGGGTTGCCGGTGATGCGTAGCGGCAGAGAAGAAGAGCTCTCTCTGCTCGGCCTGGTCCCAGTTGATATTATGGTGTTCGGTCCATGCGTGATTAGCTAGCCCAGACTTCGTTACTCCGCCCTTAGAGTAGCTGTGCGGTGTACCTTAATCCTTGTGTCCAGCGGTCGCTTTGTCTCTACAATGTAAAGATTGCTACATTCACACGGTATGCTGTATATATAGTTATTTGGTATTGCTGGTGCGTCGGGCCTCGTTCTTGTTATCATGCTCGTCAAGGTGTTGTTGCTTTTGAAGATAATTCCGATTCCATACCTGTGTGCAATATTCTCCGACAAGCCTTTAGTATACGGTAATAGTAGAGTTGCTACCGTGGTATCCTCTTCCTGAATAGGTGGTTTGTCCAGCGGGACCAGGCCAGAGCAATTCACAAGGAAGAGCACTGGTACAAAAGAAAATTCCTAAGACAGCATATATAATCTCGAACGAAAATATAATTAGCGAGCCCAGCGTCCAAATTAAAAATATTTGGAAAGCTCTTCTTCGGCCTCTGCCGCTACGCATTACCGGCAACCAACCTCCAGGTACGAGGACGCTGATTGGACCAAATAAGACCCAATGACCATTATTTTGTTCTAGTGATACTCGCCTATCACTAAGTTATTTAGGAGAACATCATGATACATAGAAATGGACGTAGTTCTCAAATTGCTATATACTAGAATTCAAAGCATTAAATAAAAATTCCCAAGAAACAATGATGATAAAATGAAGTAGAGTATGCTTGTATGGCCTTTAATAAAGTTGTAACAGACTCTGGTTTACATTTCATGTTTTAGCTTACTATATAGTACTAATTTAGTGATAATCTGGTGAAAAATTTTACGCTGTAGAGGAAAATTGCAAAATTAGAAATAATGCTAACTTTTAATGAAACTAACGGGGTAGTAACCAAGAATTTTAAATTCTTATAATAAATTAGTGCTCATTTAGGGCTGCCTAAACAGCAGAAGAAGTCAATTTAAAAAATAAAAAGCCTGTTTTTTTCGGTGTCAGAGACCTTCATGATATATTGAATCAATAAAATATCCGTTTTAGAAATTCCGTTCTTTTATTCTTTTCAGTATTTGAGCTTTATTGAAATTTTAAAAGTAAAAATTATAAAAAGGTCTTCTGCTTTATAGACCACACTAATTGAACACTAAATAATTACAATAAAGTTGTAATTTCTATCGGTTTTGAATTCAATAGACATCTCCATTATTTGTAAATATGAAAAAAAAACATTTTTTATTTATATTAAAATAAATTCTCTCCCTCCACGTAAAGACAAAAACTATCTAAAACTAATTGAGCACTTAACTGTTAGAATTTAATAATGTTTCTGTATTCAGTTCTGTATAGTATTTTCCGTACTAAACTGCTAGCTTGACTAAAAACTAGCAATTTCTACCAAAGCCTTAAGTTTTATATATTGCTATAGCACTACGTCGTGAATTAAAGCATTAGTGAGTCTTCTCATTTGACCATGAGAACTTCACAGGCATATAAGTGTCCGGCAACTTTGAATAATTGCAAATAAGTATCTAAACACGCATTAAAAAAATAGGAAATGCATGCGACTAACAAGATTAGCAATTCCCCAAGATATTTCAGCAATGGATAAAATCAAGAAATCTGGAACTGAAATATGTTTGATATTACAAAAACTGCTTACAACACAATTTGTACTAATTAACTTAAATACTAATGTTGAGATGACGAATAATCCGCAACCCAATTTATTGACGATAAAATTTTCTTCAACTAAACGAATAATATTAATAATGTAAAGTAAAAGTTTTTTGAAATAAAACAAATATTTTTAAATGGTATATCTTTGCGAAACTCTGGTGCGTAATAGAACACATACCGCTAATATAATATGAATAAGTCAACAATAAAGTCCATACGCATATATCATAATCCGACCTTAAAACATACATGTAGCCACAGCCTGAATAAATTATAATCCAAAGAGTCATGTTTTATATGTTAAAACGGAAGATAAATTAATCATACTGATGTCTTCATTGAATATGAGAATTTATATGGGAGACGCATCTGGAAGAAATTCACTTGTTAACAGAGTTCATATTGCTAGTTCAACAAAACAGTCGATATTTATATTCAAATGAACGAATCCTTTTTGAGATTTTGAATTGTTAAAGTAACATTTTGATGTGGTTTTGCAGTCTTAGTTTAAATACCTTTTTAACCGACTTCCAAAAAGGTTATCAATTCGTATGCAACTCTTTTTTATGTATGTGGGGCGGTTAATCAAAAACAACCTGGGCAATTTTGATGATTTAATCTGCATTTTATTCAGAAACATTACAGAAAGGTCCCATATAATTGTCTATAACATGAGATTTGTGGATTTCTAGAAAATCAGAAAAAAAGTAAATTATGGATTTCAGCGACTAGGCTCTAAAAAGCGAAAATTTTTTAGAAAAAAACCTCGAAAACAACACTAAACGATTGACAACGACTCCAGACTCGGAGTTGAAACGTCTCCATACACAGATAAGTATTACACAATATACAATACATTACTTATATACAGGAATACTGGTTGATCATTTTATAGACATCTCTTTCTCTCAGAAAAACTGTGAGGAAGAATCTCTGTACAGACAGCCAGTAATCCGGGCAATTTTACGAAATTGCCTTACTACACTTTGTTCTACATATACAATTTTTTAAATACTTATCTGTTACAGGAAAAAATTTGGAGGAGAGAAAACCCATGAATAGACAAAAAATTCCTATATACTTACTTAAGTTTTGAATTAAAATCTATGTTTGGCCATAGCCACCTTGATGCCTTTTCAGCTTGCAAGTCTTCTTCGGGAACATGATTTGATGTAGAAATTTCCTTTTGATTCCAAAACTTTTCTATCATGGAATCGATGTGATTTTCATTTGTTCGTTCTGCAGATGTTACAAAGAAAGTGTTGGATGTTTGTGTCAATTGCGGGACACTTTGAATTTGAAACATTGTTATTTGGGTATATTTCCAGATATGAGCCAACCTAAAAGTGTATCTATTAAAATTGGAAAATTTTTACCCAACTTATATATAACTGTTTTCAATCGTAAAATAAACTCTGCCCCTGAAAGTAAATCATTTGGTCCTGGGGTATCAAAATTAAGATCAGCCAAGAAGGTTCTGATATGAGGACGTGTTGCCGGCAATGTGGAACTATTTATGACAACTTGTGGAAGATTTTGTGCAACTGAATCTACTAAAGCACAAGTTATTTCATAATTAACAGATTTCTCTACACGGGAATACAAAGTTACTCTATTCAAATTAGTAGGTACTTTAATGGAATATGCCTAAAACTTTCAACCTTTTGGGTTGTATACTACAACCTAATTGGTTACTTAATACTAAACTAATGAATGAGTTCTGACTGCCTGGATCTAGCAGAGCTCGAGCAACTACAAGGGGTCAGTACATGGATACATTCGACTTCTGCTGTTGCAAGTAAAACAACTCCAGAATTCAAATTCAATATTATTTCCTGAGGTTTTGTGCTGTTAACAGTAACTGGTTGTTTAGAATTGTCCTAAGATGCGCAAACTTTGTTTGCACCATTTTGCTTATTTGCAGGTGTAGAACTAGTTTATCTATTTCATCTTTTTTCGAAGCATAGTATGCTTTTGACCACACACTTGACATTGATTAGGGGATTTATGCTTAGGTGCTGATTTTTGCTTGGCTGGTGAATGAGAATGGGTTCTAGATCATTGTCAGATCGTGCACTGCTACTAGACACCTTTTTTTTATTGATTGGGTGAAGAAATGTTTTGAGTTCTGGAAGATAAAGGATTCTGATGAGTATCAGCCTGTGTTGACAAACTTTCAAGAATGTGATATTTGTTCTGAATAATTTTTTGCTCCATAGAAACATTTTCTTCATTGACAAATGCTCCGCAAAAGATCTTTTTGTATTGTAATCTAATATATCATTCAGTAAATTTACTACTAATGCATAAAATAAAAGATCTTTTTCTACCTTTAATGTAAGCAAAGAAGTGATTATTGAACGTGTTTCTGTTGCAAACTTTTGTAAATGACTTAAATTACTTTTCTTAATCCTACTAATGTTCATCAAATTTTGTAAAGTGTACATTCATAACATTTTTTGGACACTTATATCTAGCATCTAACAAATCTAAAGCAAATCTAAATTTCGTTTGGATGTGCTGGATGTGTATACATTCTGTGAAGCAACTAAATCTAATTTACTAATAGATTCTCTAATCAGACTACAAATTTGGAAAAAATTACCTTAAATTTCAAGCCTGTCTATAATTTGTTTCTCAATATCTTGAGTTTGTATTTCAATTTCATCTTGAAATTCACTGCATTTAGTATAATTCTTTTCTAACATGTCTAGTTTCATTTCTAATTTAATTTTATTTTCTAAATTTGTTGGGTCGGCTACCCAATTGGCTAAGTTTCTTATACAATCCTTTTGGACTGCTCATTATTTGAAAAGATCCTCCATCTTTACAAACTGCTTTTTAAAATACTATTTACTCTGAAAAGTATGTTAATTAAAAGTGTTTTCTTTCTTTCTTGTGGACTGTATTACTTTTTTTTCATTTACTCACTCCTTCACATTCACAGGTTGAGGATGCTTCTACCAGATCTTGAGACGGAAAGGGTTCTCTCCACTTTCCAGCTCGTCTGGATTCTGTGCGACTTAAATTCTGCTGTAAGGTTTAAATTCGGCTCGAATATGGACCATGATTACAACAGGATGAACCTTACTGCTTTAATCCGGCTCGTATAAGAATCATGTTTACAACAGGAGTTTCTTCTCGTATGGAGCTTGAGTATGATTTCAAAAGGAGTATCCAAGCCTTACTGACAAACAATATACAGATTTCAATTCGGATCATGTGTAATTGCGGGTATTTCCAATAATAGTTCAACTAGCACTATTTATTGTATTTAGGCAGATATCAAGTCTTTGGTTTGAGTCTTACTTCGTTTGAAACAGAACTCATTTCACTAATTTTTAAACTTCAATGGCAGCTGACGCCATTTTCAATATAATATTGTCCAGAGAAAGTTCCACATAAATTAACGCTTTACATGCACGATGCTTTAAAAATTATGCTTTTTGAAACTAAACTAACTTTTATCACATTAAAATTTGCAACATTCTACTAACGATGCTCCTGAAAACTCTTACCACCATCAAGACTACTAAACTAATACTACAACGTACCACTACAACGTACTAACTAAGACCACAGATCTTACAAAGAGAAACTGAGACTAACTTTTGGTTTCGAGATTATAATTATGACATACGCTGATAACTGAACGATTTGTTGGTTCATTGACTAATAGTTTTGATGTTAATGCCCGGTTATGCTGTTAGCTAACCAACCGCTAGAGTACGTCATCTACGCAACCATCTTTAGGTATTTGAGGTTATTTAGCCCTTTCAAAAAGAAAACTTTGTTTAAATTATGATCTAAATTACGCATTAGTATTAATACTTCAATAGTAACAAAATAGTGACAATTATTTTATGGCGTAATGTCCACCTGAAATTAGTGAAGGGCCATTTGGTGTAACCATGAAGGTCACAAATGTGCGCCAGCTAGGCTCACGATTATAGATGTTGTGGTCGGGGTTCTACCGCTGAATTTCTAATGACAACCAAGGAGAATTCGGGATTGTTTGAGATGATTGGGGGAGAGGGCGCCACTCAGCTTAGTTTAATCTATACCTCCTTAAGCTGAGAAAGGAAGTTGTATATATTGAAATATTTAGAGAAATTAAACACTAATGAACTCTAGAAGGATCTATTTACAACTAACTAAATTAGTACAAAATGATTCTGGAGCTTCTGAATTTAAACCAATTAAATCAAACTGTTAAGATAAATATTGGAAAATAAGAAAATTCTCTACAGGTAAGTAAACTTTCATTATTCATAGTTTTATTAAACTATTCTGGAAATTAATCATATCTTCTTAATAAACCTTAAATCCTTTGTTCAATCATTTCTGCAATAAGAGAATGGAAACTAAATATTTATTTTGAACTGAATATTAAACTTTCCTCGTTCAGTCAGTTTTATAATCAACAATGGAATTCAGAAATGTATTGCTATATATACTGGAACGTAACAAGAACTAATCAAAAAATTATATAATCTGATTTCATGGATAATTAACCATAGCTAAACGCCTTAATAAACATTTGAAAATTTAAGATCTATAACTTTAAACATGGATCCCTAAAATAAGTATCCATAAAATTTTATCTATTAAACGGGTATCTTTATATGCTGTAACTCATGAGTTATAGTTTACAATTTTTCTACACATAGACACTAGAGGTGTCGTACTTTGTGACTGACTTATTCGCAAAAATTTATAATCTAATTTTTAAACACATCAAAATATAATTTATATATACATATTTTGGTAAACCTAGAGTAGGCTTTCTTAGTCAAAATGAAAAGGTCTGACCTTAATTGTCCTTGTAGTAAATTTTACTCAAATTGATAAGTATGAACTGTCCAAAGATCTAATATCAGAGATGGGATAGTGTTTGCTAGATGGAGCAACATGGATGACCCTGTCTGGGTGTTTCTATCATCTGGCGTAGCAAAATGTGTGGACATCCTAACCAAGTCCTTCGCTGACACCGCAACTCAATTTTGGACGCAACCAAGGAGTGTAGACATCTCCATTAAAGTCCAGTTTACTCTCAATTATCTCTGAGCACAATCCAATTTTTCGATCAATGTTAGTACTATCCTAGACCAACCTCAGGTCTATTCCGGCTCATATAAAAGCCTTAAACCCAACCAAAATCCTTCTTTACTGGCGAAGGGTAACCACTCGAAAGGGGTACCTTCTTAAATTAAACCCTTGCGGTTATTACATAGGTTTCCCCAAAACGAACTATGGAAATCGGTGAACTTTCATTTTACGTTATAGTTGAGGGATATCTTAACAAATCGGAATCACTTTTAATACCACCTCGGAATCTTTCCGAGACCATTCTCAAATTTCCATTTTTTTTGTTCCCCTCGTGTTCTTCAGTTCACACAGGAAATTCTACTCTCCCGTCCGGTCAGTTCAGGCTTTTTGAATATCCCTATCTAAACTATCATGTAAAAACATATCAGCTGATCCGAGTCTGATAAACTCTGTTGGCAGAACTTTTGACAGTTCCACGTCGGGCGAAGCGTTTCTTAACCTCACGTCAAGGCATCACATTTCGCATGCGTTGATATCCATTAAATGTTAGGCAAACATTATATTATTCTTTATACTACCAAAAGAATCTTTCAACATCTGTCTATTTAAAATCATTATCTTTTTTCTTAACCGTATCTGTATTAATTGTTCTACTCATATGACGATTTAAAAGTTTTTAAGTAATCTAACTATCTTTAATATTTTCCCGGTTGTATGACATGTCAGACTTACAACCTAAAGAATTATCTTTTACTATTTACTCAAATATTTGACCAAATTTTAGTTATTGAATTAGATACTAGAAGACGATAAATAATTCTAATACTCTTCGAATAAAATTAATAAACGAAAGTATGGGCATAACATAACTCGTTTTATTAAAATAATAGCGTTAAGGTAGGTTTACATCGCTTGTTCATTCCGGGTGAGAATTTAAAAGAACCTGTAACTTGCACTGAATTATTTTTATAAGGCTGTGCAAACGTTACAATTTTATTTTTTCTAGAATTTATGTTCATTACGAAGAATGTCACAAAGAAAGAAATACAGACAGAGAGATAACGAGAAACTTAAAGTAAGTACATTTCGTAAGAAGTTTTAGCTTCCATCATTCAGTCTTAAGTTATTGGCTCTCTTTTCTATATTTATCATTTTCTCATAAATGCTTTCATTTAAAGAAACGGGATATAGCTTTAAAATTATTTTCAAAACCCTCCGGGTTTCTCACAAGCTGTATAAAATTAAACACCAACCAACAGCGTTAAAATGTTATTAGAGAAGAAAACAATTTTTATTATTTCTTTCAATTCCAGTCGTTAGTGATTGGAGTAGATATACACCGATGAGTTTTCCAAAGACTGCAGTGCTCAATCACACTTCAAATTACTTGAGTTTATGGGCAAGACCTGTTAGCTGTATAACCGAGCTTAAAGATATATGGCCGACATTAAATTTGAGTCAGCCTACGTACTCGGTACCAGAGGCTAGAGCAAAAGTTCTTAATGGCACATTGTGTGCTGAATTACCAGCTGAGGTACGAGCTTAACGCGGCCCATTGGGCGGTAATGCCGCCTCTTCGTTACGGTCTGAGTGACAATGCCACCTCGTACTGTCTTGTTAGTACGACCGTGTCTGGCTAGGCCACTTTACATTGAATGAAGATATCGGAATAATAAGCTGAATGGACACAAACTTACCAGATATTTATCAGCCGTGTTTTTTTTTATTTGTATTGCTTTTGAGAAGCGATACATACACAGCAACTAGAGCACTTTATGACTTCTCGATTCAACGTTATCTCGCGAAAATTTTAACTTCGAATGTTGCGATCAGTTTATAACTTCGGTAGTTAGCAGAAAAATAATGTTTTTAAGTTTCCTACCGGTACGCAGTTAAATGTTTAATGATTGGAATGTTGGCATTGTTACATTTGACTTGATAATGTAGATCGACTTTACATTATACAGCTGTGAAACTTGTATTTCTGAAAGGGGCAATTGAATATTAATTCTTGATTGATTATATTTAATAACTAGAGAATATCTAATTATCTTCTACACGTTGTTTGCGACACATTCTTGATTACTTTATTTGTTATTGCCCAAAAAAACATAAAAGTAATAGAGAATATCTGTTTATGTGCCTAAACCATTAGGATCTATTATGAATAAACATTACAACGAACAAAACTATCAACAAATTTTTTTTTGCTTATTCATTAGGGTTTTCTCTCTGCAGATTTTTCTGCAAAATATAAGTATTTGGAAATTGTAAATGGAGAACAGTTACAGTGATGAGAAAGAGATGTCTACAAAATGATCAACCAGTACTCCTGTAAATAAATAAGGTTTCATATATTGTATGAACTTATCTGCATTTGTAGACTTTTTGACTCCAACTCTGGAGGCGTTGTCAATCCTTAAAAATTTTGACAATCACTTGATACTGACCGTAGAGCGTTTTTACTCTTCTTGCAACTCAAACAGAGGTCCATGAAAAGTGCTGTGATTTCCGCGTTGTTTATCATCATAAAACTGGCTCCTTAAGGTTTCTCTTTTTTAAATTTTCTTCTCTCAACAAGATCTTTGTTTTGTCAGAGTCTCTCCTATGGTATAGGTGCTAGTTAATACATGTTTGTCCAAATTTGATTTCTCCTAATAAAATGCCGAATTTTTTTTTGTTGGCCCTATGAGAAGTTTGTGATGAACACCGGGTCTAAAAAACAGATGGCGCTAATATTCAAATGAATATATTGTTACGTACTTCTGGATTCCAATCTAACTTGTCTTCCAATTTATGGAAACTTTGATTATTGATGGTTACAATTTACAATCTTTCGAGTATATTTACAATCTTTCGAGTAGACTCTTGAATGTTCTGTGACTGTTGTTCATGATCTCCAAATTTCATTAACCAGTTTTTATAAAGACTGATTAATTCTAGCAGCTATAAAGATGATGACAAAACTTTATGGCAGTTGTCGTTCCTTGAGAGCAATTACTAACCTTGCAATATTACCTAGAATCCATTTTTCAATACATATTTTTGCCCCATCCAGTGTACATGGAATCCCTCATTTTATATACCCAAAACTATTGAAACTCCTAAGTCTTTTCTTGAAAAATGTTAAATTCAAAAGTGTCATAATTTTCCCCTAGCTATTCAAGGATTTGGCCTTAAAGTTTAAGGTCATTTCAAGGTCAAAGTTGTTTTTCACATGGGAATCCCTATTTTTTATTTCAGGTTAGGGAGAACGAGAAATTTCAGGTGCAAGCATGCCTTTGGCCATGTTCTCCACCTGGAGGTTCAAGGTCACCCCAAGGACAAATTTATTTTCTCAAATTTCTATTTGCGGATTTGGGGAGAGCAAGAAATTTTACTACCAAGATTACCTTTTTCACATCAGATCCCATAGTTATTACCTTCCAGATTTGCAAAAAACAAAAATTGTACATTAAAGTACGAAGTACGGAAAATCACATTTACGAATATGAACATAATCTTTCGCTTCGCCTTGAACAACTCTTGAACTTGAACTGTTTGAAGGTAATGTTGAAAAGATTTTTTCATTTTCAGCGACTGTAGGGTAGGTAGCTTGCCATCTCGTCTCGTCAGTTAAATCACAGAAATAGCCCGGCCAATTAAGGCAAGGCTTACAATCTGTGTTAGCAATGTTTTCTATCAATGCCATGGCAGATACTTAGACATCAAATTATTCGGTCTCTTGAATCTGGTGGAATAGTCGCGTGCACTTCATTTTTTATGCAGCCCCAATTTCATATCCATCTTAGATCTTCCATTATGGATTACGAATTTTCAAAAACTTTTTGAAAATCCGTGATCAGAGACTCCAATAACTAATAGGGCATAGTAAAAATCATACTTAGTTTAACATAAAATTTCCTGATATTTCCAAATCCTTAATAAGAAATAGGAGTGCCCATTTGAGAAAAAATTTCACCTTAAAATGACTTTCAAGGTCGTAGTGAAGGCCAAATCCAATATCCTCTTTAAATACGTAGGAAAAAATCCTGAAAATGTATTACATCAAATAGCAAGGCTCGTTTTGGGAAACAAGAGTGTACTTACATTTTAAAATGCAGATTCTAAAGGATATTAAGAAATACTTAAAAAAAATTGTTAATTAACCTGTTATCTACGAAATTACTTAGACAACAATTTGGTAAAAGTAACAAGAAATTCTAAACAAAAGTTCTGGACAAAATACGAGTAGAAAATTAAATATATTAATATTTTTATATAGGTTATAAGAAATACAAAACTTGATACCGAAGTCTTAAAATGCGGATTCATCTCCTATTTGTCCAAATTATTTTTTGCAAATATACCGAGTTTCAAAATTTTACAACCCCTATATATAAGATATATCCATAAATTTAAATATTAGTGTTCAGTCTTAACGAAAAATTCAACAAAAAATGTTTCAAATAAATTTTATTTCAGTGATAATTAATATATGACAATTAAATTAGAATAATTCTACAAAAAATAAAAAAACTTTTTAAATAAATATAACTACAAAAGCAAATTAATATCGGTATTGGAACCACTGCTTCTTATAACAGCATCCAACTTCTGATCATAGCTTTAATCAATTTATTAATCATCTCTTGAGATAAATTTTCTCATTCCTCTGTATCAGCAACATTCAGTTCTTATGTGGTTCTGTGAGGGTTAATTCTGTTAAAAGTGGCGCTCTTCAAGAAGTCCCAGACATATCCGAAAGGTCACTTCGCTGGCCATTCCAATCTAGTTAAAACAAACTGCTCATCTAATTCATTACGTAGAGATATACTGATGACATTTATGACATTAATAAGGTATATGAATTGATGGAGTTCTTCTGTTGAACATTATACTCCCCCTAAAAAACATTTGTGTCCCGCCACAGTAAGGGGCAACTCCCATAGCTGTTTCAAGTCTGTAAACATTTCCAGGTTCTCTACAAACCCTCTCCCGATAATTATCACACACTAATACAAACCAAATTTCATCAGAAAAAAGCACAGTCAACTAAACACCAGTTTTAGTGAGCTCTGGCCCACTGTAGCCAAGAAGTTAGTATAGGGACCCTTACAAGTCTCCTGGAGCTCAAACCTGAGGTCAAAACCTTCCTTCAAACTGTTGCATTCGAAATTACCCAATGATAAGTAGTCTGGAACTGCGATCTTAGGGCTGAAACAGTGGTTTCTTCGTACCGACTTATAGTTCTGCCCACTGTGCTTCTAGTAATGTTCAGTCTATTCTCTATCTGGTGACGAGATAAACCTTGCCATAAAACCATAATTTTGCTACGTATTAACTTGGCATTTCGCACTGTTACCACGAACCACACAATGAGTAGTAAAATAATGCACATTATTGAATTTCAGTTTCACTTAATATTTCAATTATAAATAATTTACATTTTTAAACAGTGTGGATAATACATAAGTTATTTTAATTGTGTCCAATAATATTTTATAATAAATATTATTATTTTTTTTAATTCAGGGAGTGGTTTCATACATATTTTGTTTACTTCATATTAACGTTTAGAAATGAAAGTTTTGAGGTTCCATACTTTATAGTAAGTTATCGCCATCGTAAGGGATGTTACAGTACTGATTGGTTACGAACAAAAAGAACCCAATTCTAATATATAGGTGTTTTTAAAATATCTTTAAAAGAAAAAGACAAAAAAACATGTTAGTTTATATTTACGGGGGGACACATTTTACACTTATCGCTCGCCTGCAGTTGCAAGACCCCCTAAGCGGGGGTCAATATCACTTCTACAAGTTTAAATACTCTGATCAAGAATCTGAGGTCAGATTTGCAAAATTCAAAATGGCGGATCCAAGATGGCGAATAAAAATTCACCAAACTACTTATAAGGGGGTATTTGGCTTCGCTGATCACGAATAGTATATATATAATAGTATAGTATCTTGAATTTTGTAAATTGCGGACCCATGATCAGAGACCTAATTTTATTTTTTTACGATTTCTATGTCATTACTCCGTAAAAAAATAATCTAATTTTAAAAAGTGATGTGTCAAAACATTGTCATAAAAGAGACCTTTAAAAAGAGGTATCACATGGTACCCCTTTGTAATTAGACTCTTAGAAGTGATATTCACCCCCGCTAAGGGGTTGAAACTGCCGGGTACATGTAAAATGAGTCCCCCGTAAATATAAATTATCGCGTTTTTTTGTCTTTTACTTTTAAGATATTTTAAATTATGTTGGATGGTTAGTTTTGAAATGAAAGCCCAGTAAAAAAGTTCCGAGCACAGTGTTCATACGATCTTCTTTTCCGATAATTAACGATAAAATTAGTCATTATCATAACTATCTCTATGAACGACTCTACATGAACATAGTTCCTTTGTTTTACATTGACTGTCATGGGTTCACTGAAAAACAATAGCTTTAACGTCAATATAATATTTCAGACAGTCGATAAGAAAGTTATTTAACTCCAGCAAGTTCCATGGACATTTCATGCCTCAGTCTAGTATACTTGAGATTTATATACGTCATTTTATAAACAAGTAATGATGACAGTTTCGAGGAGAAATCAGAACCTTTCATACCTCAATACTCGCCCGACTCGATTATTATTATAAATTATATAATTGTTTGTACTGCTAGTATTAACAATAATGTAGTAATGAAATAAATTTTGCGTTGAATAAACTTTGTGATCAATCATGTATATCACGATTATATTTAAAAAAGGATTGTTTCAGTATCTTTAATAATGAAGATTGTTGTAGTCAATCACTAAAAAAATCGAATACTATTTGATGAATTATTAACTCGGATCAATGTCCTAAAATATCGTAGGTATCTGCTTTTAATTTAATTATTATAAGATCCGTTCCGTCATTATTTTAACTCTTCATCAGGGTTTACCCTCCTCACTTTTCTGTGCAGAGTAGTACCACAAAAATTTTGGCAAAGGATAACAAAGCCAATTTCATAAAATTGCCTGGATTACTGGTTGGCAATAACAGAATGTCTTCCTAATAGTTATGTTCCTGTGTACAAACATGTGTATTGTGCACTGTACACTTATCTGTTATGAAGAAGTAATAACTCCAACTTTTTGCTGGGCAATAGCTCTTTCCAAGAAGTATCCATAGCTGTAGATGGAGCAACAATTATAATGCAACTGATGAAGGTTCCCTAACCAGAAACAATATATGTTATATATATTGTCTTGCGTACAAAGGAATGACACCTCGAAGAGAGTATTCAATATCTCTGAGAGGTGAAGTAACCTGAAAAATTTTATCGGGACATTCTGTTCTAAGAGTTAAGGGAGAACAGCAGTTACACGGAACTGCTCCAGATTCGGAACCTCTGTGTGCTAATTCTCTCGAAAATCCTAGATGTCGGTCTTACATCTCGCGTCTTCAAATTTAACGATATGTATCAAATACATAAAGGTGGCTTCCATAAGCTTCCTCTTATATGTATGATCACAAGCACAAGGTATACGCAATTCTTAGAATTTGAGGCTACGTTGGTTTTCTAATAATTGCAACCTACAACACCATAACATTATCATTAGAAGTTAAGTTACTTGAAATAGAAGAGGAGTTAAAGAAAATTACTTGGGGCATCAAAGCGTTATGCGATAGAAAACGTAACTGTAAAGGCTGGATATTACTGAAACCTGTACAGGCGCTATACCAGTCTTTTGTAGAAGATAAAAGCTTCGGAAGCGTGAAACTAATGATGAACAAACAACATAAAGAAAATATTGAAGTGATAAAGAGAATCTTACATCCGAGTTTAAAATTACGCTGAAAGTAATAGTAGCCTAACCTATGTCTAATGAATAGCTTATTATATAAAAAATAGAATATGGACTGGGGTAAATCATAACCGAAATAGATTCCATCATCACTGACAAAAAATCAATTCTCGGCGACGTAACAGTGCTTAACCAAATATCTATCCAAGAAAACTCAAGATGGTTCGAATAAACGGTGACCGAAGCACCAGAAAATACAGAGATAACAGACATTAATGAGATAAACAAAACACAATTAGACGTTCTCACAAAATCAACAAACGAGCACTGCCCAAACAGAAGGAAAATAATAACACCAGATCATTAATAGGGAAAAGGAGAGAATTAAACCGCAAAAATCCAGTACTACAAGAAATAATAAGAGCTGTAAATAAAAAAGTCTCCAAAAATATTCGGAAAGACAAGACAATACAATAAAGAGCGCATACATCAAACTATCGAAAAAATATAAATTTGAAAGCTCTCAGACGAAAGTTAAAAGAAATTGTAAAATTGATAAAGAGAAAATGTCATGTAACGTCAAACAAAGTAAAGAAAATCAAAAGAAGATACATAACCTGCCAGAAGAAACAGTGGTTAACCAGGTTTAAAAGACTTACACCTGATATTACTAACGACAAAATCAAAAATGCTCATAGAAATATGAAGAATAGAAAAGCACCTCTAAAGGATTGCATAATAGCATAGGCTACCAAGTTGGGTCATTGTCGTGTGGATTACAAATATGCCCACTTAATTTATAACTTCTATAATACATTAAGGACAATTGTGCAACTACATGAAAAAAACAATAAGTTCTTCACGGTCGTTCTTGAATACTCCTTTAAAAATCCCTCAAAGAGAAAAAACAAGTGAAACTTATTGAAGACCTTTTGACGAATTGATATCCGGAAACTATCATTACCAAGACATTTGAAGAGCTCGACAAACCGCCTAGGCAGGAAGAGGACACCACAATAGCAACTCTATTGTTACCATATACTAAAGGCTTGTCGGAAAAAATTAGACAAATTGTACAAAGCTATGGAATCAGAATGATCTGCAAAAGCAACAACACCTTGAGGAGCATGATTACAAGAACGAGACCGGACGCACCAGCAATACCAAATAACTGTATATACAGCATACCTTGTGAATGTGGCAATCTTTACATTGGAGAGACAAAGCGACCGCTGGACACAAGGATTAAGGAACACCGCACAGCTACTCAAAGGGCGGAGGTAACGAAGTCTGGGCTATAACGCATGGACCGAACACCATAAAAGCAACTGGGACCAGGCCAGGGTAATTCACAATTAAGGAATAACAGCTTGGGGTAAGGGCAGAGCTATAGAGAGAGAGAGAGAATGATCATAAATTCTGCCTGAAGAAACTGAATCTTCTTGTTGGTTTTTTGAAGTAGTATGAGGATGACATATGCCAAGCTGTAATTGTTTATCCATGGTTCATGAACTCAATATTTATTTATTTATTATTTAAGTATCCAACAGCACAAAGACCAATCAAAGGTCAGGGACAAACATAGAATATCAAAAGTAAGGACAATTCGTTACTAAACATTATATATATATATATATATATATATATATATATATATATATATATATATATTCTGAGAGGCTTGTGCGGTCATTACTATGAACAAGGCTAGGTTCCTGGTGAGAACCGCGTCTGACTTTATTATATACTCGACGTTTCGACTCCTGCTTTGGAGCCATTATCAAGAGACAAAAGTGAAAAAGAGTTTTAGAGTCTAGATCGAACTCGGGGCCTCAATCTACCTACTCCCCAAGAGTCAATAGGTAACTGAACTGAATTTCTGCTTCTGCTCTGCTTCTTTTATTTGTTTTGTCTATTGTCAATGTCTCTTAGGCGAATAGATCTTAGGGCCAAAGATTTAATGATAGAACTTAATTGGACAGGGTGATGATGTGATTGGGCATTTATGTATCGATTGGTGGGGTGGTTTCCTATAGACTGTATGTGAGAATATGCCATGGCTGGTTTTTGTTATGAGTACATCAAGAAACGGGAGCGAAGAATCGGATTCGATTTCCATTGTAAATTGAATGTTGGAATGTATACCATTGAGGTGTTGTAGAAAGAAGTCTAACGAATCTCTGCCATGAGGCCAAATGACAAAAGCATCATCAACATATCTGAGCCAGCAGGAAGGTTTTAAATTAGACGACTTCAGGGCCTGGGTCTATATTTGTTCCATAAAAATGTTAGCAAGCACTGGAGAAAGAGGTGAATCTATCGGGGCCCCACGTACTTGTTTGAACAGAGTGTCTTGAAATGAAAAATATGTGTTAGAAGAACAGTGCTGTACTAGTTTGATGATGTCAGAAGAGATATGGTGTTTAGTTTTTAGGATATCTAACGTTTCTGAAATGGGGACATTGGTGAAAAGAGATACAACATCGAAGCTAACCAGGATATCATTTTCTGAAATTCTATAAGTGCCTAACATATTTACAAAGGAAGAAGAGTTCTTTACGTAGGAAGATGCATGTTCAGCTAGAGGTTGAAGGGTTTTGGCTAAGTACCGGGCTAATTCTTGAGTGAGGGATTGTACCGAACTGACAATGGACCTAAGAGGAATGTCCAGCTTATCAATCTTGGGTAGTCCGTAAATTTTGGGAATTTTAGAAAATTTTTCACGAGAAATGATGGTCTTTTTGACGTCAAGAGGAAGATGTGTTGTGTTGATGATTTCCTTGGTCTTTTTCTCTAAGTAGTCGGATTATTGTTAATTATTTCGTAGTCTGGAGTGTGCCATGGTCTGTCAATTTAATCCATGGGGCAGGCAGTTTGTTTGGTGAAATCTACAGAGAAATCAGTCCTTTTTTGTTCTATTTCATTTTTCACGCAATGTTGGCCTCCAAAGCTACTTTTATTTTTTTTAATATTTGTCCTAACAACTACTCAAATAATACATTATTGTTCACATTATATTCAATAAGGGACTGTTCATAAATAAAACGTATATACAGATGCTATTTACATTTCTTAATTTTAGGTTAGTTATTAGATATGGGTAATACTATGGTTATGTTAGATTTCACTCGCTACTACGCAGATTGGAAGATGAAAAACAATGCAGAGTGGATATTTGAGCATGAAGTAGATGGTGGTTACTGCAATGTCAATTATATTTAATTTTGGGAGTTAAAATTGTATTTATATTTGTTGAAACTATTGTTTTCCTGTCTTTAATAAAGGGCTTTATGTTAAAAACTTATTTTTAATTATATACGATTTTTTTATTATTCAAATTTAATAAATAGAAGTTATAAAAAAATAGAACAATATGTTTGGCACGACAGGAAAATATAGTCAAAAGGAATGTGGCACTCAACAAGCTAAATGACTAAAAAAAACACGGGCATCTCCAGGCAGATGTATGAGAGCTTCTAATCCTCCTTAGACCTCACTTACCAATCATTGACGATTTTTTATATGTAAAATAAAAATAATTATTTTAGTTAGTGTCTACTATGTTTAAATCACATGCCTACCTATATTAACAAAAACTTTCTGATCCCCCCCATAGACCAAAAAACCTGGGTTTTTTCTAAAAGGTCCAATGTGCTAATTTCATTAATGTGTACTAATTAACAAATTATCTTGAAAATAAAGAATGTTATGCTTGACTGGAAGACATGTGTGCCCAATATAAAAAAACAGTGACTATAATATTGAACGCGATCTGTTGAAATAAGTTAATGGCCGCATTATTAAATATCAAGTAATAATTTACACCATTTTTTAAAAACCTACCCTATACAACTAAATTGTATACCACGTATGGGTAGTGCCCTCTTATAACCAAATGGGATACTAACATTTTTCTTACTTAATAGTTTGTTCTGACCTCTATGAACGACACTCTCAATCAGAACGTTTCTTAAGTACGCACGACAGATTCCGTAATTTGGTGTGGGTAACTACCGAGAGATGTCAGGGGCGGTTACTATTACTGAATTCTAAATGTTCGGTTTCATATTTGGCCACGAATTCAAAGGTGGCGGTATAATCAGTAAAAATTTAAAATTTCCATAATTGATAAACTTCCATTTATTTGGCATATTTTCCAGTCAAGACAACATAATAATAAACTTATAAAAATTAGTATATTATCCAAACACGAAGCAAACCGATTTTCCTTAGGCTGCAGCCGCAGGCAGAGGGACGTAGGGAGTGATTGTCCATGCGACCAGGTCCAAGAAACGGAAAATGAACATTCCCTGGATTTTTTGCTAACAATCCCGATTGTCTGTAACGACTGCTACTCTCTACTATTTAAATAATTATCTATACTATTATAAAATTGTACTTGTCTGTTTGTTTGTACGGGTATCACTTAAGAACAACTCAACTGATTTTGCAAATTTTTTTTTCTTGGAAAGCCTATAGCTTGACTTAAAATCTTGTATACATTTCAACTCCATACATTGACAAAAACCGTAGATATAGCGAAAAAACTACTACCATGTTCGGTAACGTACAATTTGTCAATTGTTTCTTGAGCGTGCACCTAATATTAGATACCTGTATTAGATTAGCTTTTATTCAAAATTCGGAATATGCCAACGTAACTGTTTCGATTTTTAAAAACTGAATATATCAAGTGTAATTTTACAGGATGTTCCATATAAAGGGTAGTTGAAACTTAGAGCAGAATAGAATTAGATGGATTTAAAAAATCTTGAAAAAAGGTATGTTAGGTGACCCATCAGCAGGTGCATATATACAATGTGGTTGAAAAACGGGTGAGTTGAATTATATTTATATAGGGTAGATCACAAAATGTTATATTGTTAGGATCATGCGTAGTTGCGTATACAATGTGGTTGAAATAAGGCTAGAATCCAATTATTTTTATACAGGGAGGATAAAAAGATACGTTATGTAAGCAGTTAGGATATTTGAATTAAATAATAAAAGGTGTTGATTATACAGGGTGGTTTAAATATAAGATGTAGTCGAAGTATAGTATTATTATAGTTGAGAAGTAGCATATATAGAATGGTTGAAATATGTAGCAGAGTATAATTACAAAGGAATGTTGTGATCTGTTCCATATACCGGATAGATGAAATATAGGGTGCAGTAGAATTCTAAGTATACAGGGTGGTGTAAAAATGTTATATTGGGTGGACCATAAGTAATTTCATATACAATGTTGTTGAAATATAGGGTGGAGTAGAATAATAATTGCACAGTGTGGGTAAAAATAATGTTAGAAAAATTTGGTTATATGGGGTAGCAGAGCATGAGCAGTTGCATATATGGAGTATCTGAAATATGGGCCGAAGTCAAATGTAGTTGTCTGTTTGTTTGTTTGTTTGTTTGTTTGTGCGGGCATCACGTAAAACTACTCAACTGATTATTCTGAATACAAAACACAATTTATATACAGGAATACTGTTGATCATTTTGTAGACATCCCTTTCTCTCAGAATAACTGTGAGGAAGAATTTCTTAACACACAGCCAGTAAACCAGGTAATTTTACGAAATTTCATTACTAAACTTTGTTCTCCATGTACAATTTTCAAATACTATTCTGTTGCAGGAAAACCCCAAGGAACAGGCAAAATAACTCAAGGCCTCTGTTTAACAGATCTTTACCCGAATGGTGAAAACTCCAATATACGGGCAAATTCGGTATGGTTTCAACAGGATGGAGCGCCCCCGCACTATTCGCGAACTGTGTGAGATTATATTGAAAATATTTTCCCAAATAGATGGATCGGAAGGAGAGATAATATCGAATGGCCAGCTAGGTCTCCATATCTAAGCCCGTTAGATTTTTAGCTTTGTGGTTAGGTGAAATCAAAAGCCGGAGAATATCGATGAATTAAAGAATATAATTAGGGCCGAAATACAACGAATTCTACCACAAACGCTAAATGAAGTGTTACGAGAATTTGAAAACCGTCTTAGGTATTGTCAGGAAGTTAATGGTCAACAATTTGAACATTTAATTTGATATGTTGATGTTTTTAGGGTTCCGTATATACAATATACGGATACCCTTATAATATCACTCCGAATTTCTGCCTCTGTCACATCACAGCCATTTTCTCCTAAACTACTGGACGGAAGAGGTTGAAATTTGGTATCAATGTATAGTTTGGTGACGCGATCAGGAGTACATATCGTAAAAGAAAAAAATTTAATTTTAGGGGTACTTCTGGGGGGGAAAAACTAAAAAAACCGACCGTTATCCCCCTTGATCTCAGAAGCTACTGAGCCTAAAATTTTGAAAAAAATAGGAAATATAGAACGTTGCCCAAACTTTACAGGAAAAATAAGGAGAAACCATTAATATTAGTTTTGGGGGGCAAATTATAGAATTAAATAAAAATTTTAAAATAAAAAAAATTCAAACTCAGCATGTAATATATCAAATGAAAGGTCTCATTCTGAGGAACACAAATATATTTTTTTTATATTTTAAAAAAATTAATTAAAAAGATATTATTGTTTCTAACGGGTCATGTAATATATCAAATCCCAGTGCTCATTATGACGAATACAAATGTATTTTTTTCATTTTTTTTTAAATTAATATTTTAAAATATATTAAAAAATATTTTAAAAAAATTACCCATTCTCCCCGTTATTCCCCAAACTCTAAGACCTCATTTTTTTGTTTATAGGCAAAAATATGAAAAAAATCCCTAATTCCATTATTTGGCCCCCAAATAATAGAATTAAACGAAAAATAAATTATTAGAAAACCCTCATAGTAATTTTAGGGACAAATTATACAATTAAATGGAAAATAAAGATTCAGTTTTCAAACGCATCATGTAATATATCAGATAAAAGGCTCACTATGTAAATTACAAATATATCATATTTTTAAATCATTTGCCTAAAGGATGTTATCAAAAATATTAAACATCGACTTAATTCCTACTTTAGAAACTACTCTATTTAAATTTTGAAAAATATATTTTATTTATATTTTTAAATAATTTGAATAACAGATTTAATAATTTAAACTTTGACCTATTTTGCCGTTTTTCTTCCAATCTACAGAGCCTCAAAACTCAGACAGTGGAATTTAAAAGGCATATCTGAAAGTTTATTACTAAAATAAAACTCTAATGTTACTTTTTGGGGGCCAAATTAGAAAATTAAATACATATGTATTGTGATAAACATCAAGCGAATCCTAAAGCAGATAAAATAAAAAGTCTATGTGTGGAAAATCAAAGTGTATATTTTTTATAAATTTAAAACGCTTCCTTTAAAAGATACAAGGGTAAATATAAGAAAATGCACTCATTCCCTGCTTGTGTGAAACTGGAATATTCGAATCTTGAAGGTGGTACGGAACCCTAAGTATGCGAGTCCAACTCGCACTTGACCAAATTATTTGTTTCTTCAATTTTGAAATAAATGTAATTTTTGGAATAGGATATTGTACATGAAAAATACTTAGAAGTCAATGCAGAATTCAAAAATAAAATAAAAAATACATGTTCCCATTTGAAAAAAATTATTTATGGCCCATCCTGTATAAATGAGTTTATCATCCCAGCGTTTTTCCAAAAAACCAACACCGGAATTTTAAATGAATTTATTCCACCCTACCTCATAGACATAGACTGAGCATCTACTGCATCCGATTGAAGACACTGTCAAGCACAATGTATTTATAAAACTAAGTCATAGATGGCGAGATTATTTTAAGAGTCGGGATTTAGATATTTGCTCCAGTGGACCGTATTTATAGAACTATTTACACACGATTTCTACCCAAGTACAATAAGAATGGACGTATAAATGAATATTTAGAAGGTTTATTTAAATTTATAAAACTATTTATCCTTATTGTTTTATCCAACTTGTATATATTTGAACTTAATTTTTGAAACCATACTAAAAGTCTTGCCTGCCATAAATAAATGTCTTTCAGAACGGGTTTATCTCTTCGAAAGATAGGAAAATTATCAAACTCAGTGCCAAAAGCTTTTAGGTTAAAAGGTGATCTGGTGCTAACTACTTGAATTTTTTGATACGCGCCTCGAGACAGAAAGCAGAAGCAAATATATTATTTTGCTATTAATAAGTTGATGTACGTACCAATAAATAGTTAAGGTATCAAGCTTTATCTCACTTGTTGTTTATGTTGCTCACATTCTGTGGTTTGTTTTGTAGTATATTTAGACGACGGTGAAAACAAAATAGCAAATAATTACGTAGCGTCATTACCTGAAATGCATTTTGTACTATATTCTTATGACAAACTTTTCGAACGGAACCCCAACAGGAGTAATGCAAACCGCTAAAAATATTGAGATAATCTAGACTTTCATGACAGAATCAGTAACTTTTGTCACAATGCACGATTATTCAAAATATGAGAAATTTTGCAAAATGTAGGAGTTATTAAGAAAATTTTGTATACGATTCTAACTTTGATGGATCAATTATATTCTAGACACAAGAACACGATATTCTATAAACTCCAGATGTTAATAGTGGGTTAGTGGGATTTTTTGGAGAACGGAGAACGGAGAATATTTATCATGCTAAAACCTCTCATTTACCCAAAAAATAAAATTAATGATTTTCCATGAATAATTTCTTTACATTAATAATATACTATTTCACACCTAGCAACACACCATAGCACAAATATTCTAACGAGATTGAAAACTATATATTTTTTAATCTACTTATGCAACCAGTATTACAATATTATTTCAAAATGCGTATGTATTTGCGTAACCAAACCGACATATAAAAAATTCATTCTGTCATTTTAATCTAAATACGTCATTAATTGTGTGCTATTTAAATCTCTCTAGAATAGAAATAATTTGGTCAAGTGCGAGTTGGACTCGCATACTTAGGGTTCCGTACCACCTTCAAGATTCGAATATTCCAGTTTCAGACAAGCAGGGCATAAGTACATTTTCTTATATTTACCCTTATAACTTTTAAAGGAAGCGTTTTAAATTTATAAAAAATATACACTTTATTTTCCATTTAATTGTATAATTTGTCCCTAAAATTACTATGGGGGTTTTCTAATAATTTATTTTCCGTTTAATTAATTAGGGGTTTTTTCATATTTTTCCTATAAACAAAACAAATGAGGTCTTAGAGTTTGGGGAATAACGGAGAGAATGGGTAATTTTTTTTAAATATTTTTTTTAATATATTTTAAAATATTTATTTAAAAAAAATTAAAAAAATATATTTGTATTCGTCATAACGAGCCCTGGGATTTGATATATTACATGACCCGTTAGAAACAATTATAATTTTTTATTTTCCATTTAATTCTATAATTTGCCCCCCAAAATGAATATCAGGGGTTTCTTCTTATTTTTCCAGTAAAGTTCAGGTGATTGGCTATACTTCCAGACTTTCAAAATTTTTCAGCTATGGTTTTGGACTTCCATCATGACCCTTTCAAAATTTTAATCAGCTATTAGGGGTGTAAAGTTCAGGTTGGTTCCAGCTTATTTTGGAATAGGGGGGATGGGGGAATGGGTAATTTTTTTTTATTTTTGTTAATATCTTTTAATTAATTTATTTTAAAATTACGAAAAAAATATATTTGTTTTCGTCGTAATGAGCCCTTTCATTTGATACATAACATGATGGGTTAAAAACAATTTTAATTTTATATTTTCCATTTAATTCTGTAATTGGCCCCCCAAAATTAAAAGTAGAGGTTTCTGCTTATTTTTCCAGTAAACTTCAGGTCAGAACCTATAAATCTATTTTTTTTCAAAACTTTACGTTTTATAGTTTCGGAGATAAGGGAGGAATGGGTAAATTTTGGTATATTTTCGTTAATATATTTTTAAATATATTTTTTAAATATGAAAAAAATATGTTTGTGTTCCTCAGAATGAGACCTTTCATTTGATATATTACATGATGCGTTTGAAATTCTTTTTATTTTTAAATTTTTATTGAATTCTATAATTTGCCCCCCAAAATTAATATTAATGGTTTCTCCTTAATTTTCTTGTAAAGTTCGGGCAACGCTCTATATTTCCTATTTTTTTCAAAACTTTAGGCTCAGTAGTTTCGGAGATCAGGGGGGGAACGGTCGATTTTTTTAGTTTTTCCCCCCAAAAGTACCCCTAAAATCAAAATTTTTTCTTTTACGATATGTACTCCTGATCGGGTCACCCAGCTATACATTGATACCAAATTTCAACCTCTTCCGTCCAGTAGTTTAGGAGAAAATGGCTGTGATGTGACAGTGGCAGAAATCCCGAGTGATATTATAAGGGTATCCGGATATTGTATATACGGAACCCTAAAAAGGAAAGTTTGATCGTTCGGATTATATAAATGAAATCCTCCTAGTCACTAAATTAAATCAAAATCATTAGAGCGGATTTCCAGAAGTGGTAAAAGAAAGATAAGAAAAAATGTAGAGATATAGGGATCCATCTTGTATTAGTAACTGCACAGGACAAAAAAGACCTAGAATATATGTCTAGAAAATTCTAGAAAAATAACGAAAGTGGGGGTTGCATGTCAACTCCAAAAAGAGGCCGAGTATGTGCATAGGAAGAGAAAACTCACCTAATGACTTAAATCTAGAAAGGGGAAAAACACTATAACCTGTTAGAAATGTGTACATGTTGGTATAAAATTGACATCAACGCCTCAAAGTGAATTAAAGATCGAATAAATAACTTAAGAAATAAGATCCTAGATGTACTGACAGACGGACAATCCCGAGTTCTGACAAGTTTTATACACATGATAGACAGTCAGGGAATCTGGTTGATCAAGGACCGATCTCATCGCCGACCGATGATTCCAAGGGTAATTAGGGCTAATGCGACAACTGCATGGAGCTACGACAGTAAAGTCACATTGTTTTAAGCCTTTGGATTCTCGGAACTCCAAGAGATATCTTTTCTCCTTTCTTGAGAGAAGTTCCGGCATATTGTAGTAGAAAGCAAGTGAATAGAAAACATTGAACAGCTCTAAAGTAACCTTAATATGGCCTCTTCAGAAAACATAAAACGGTATTGATGGTATAGATTACCTACTACATGGATATATAGGGAATTACCATGACATGTCCTTGATTTGAATCTCTAATACAAGTGTAGGACTAAGTGTTAATTCTGAGAGGAGGTCATATTGAGAAGTAGAATCGTGCAATGGCATTCCTTCAAAAGATTGTGTTATAATATGCAATCATTTTAGGTTAGATTAGGTTTCAAATTTAGTAAATCTAGTTTCTGAAACCTTCTCATTTTTTCCACCACCTTATGTCATCCTCCGGAGCATTTATTTGTTTTTTTTTCAGTTCATTCTTATATCTAGCTATCCTTTGTGACTTCTTTAGATATACTTTTATTTCCGCAGCACCCTCAAACTTTGTGGTATTTTTTTATTTACTCTGCAGTATATTTTTTTCCTAAAACTTATCAATGTGAAAGTAGTCAATTTTCGTTGATTGTCAATTAATCTTAACGATTACTTTTTAGGGTAGATTGTGGTTTTTCAAACTATTAAAATTACTTCCGAACGTTTCATCTGCAACTGCGGCAGACATCTTCAGCGGCGCGTTCGAAATAGATGCGTCGTTGATTTCTCGAGACGTATAGGACTCTCGAGCGGTGGAGCCCGGGTATTTATAGGTGGCAGGGGGATATAGCGGGCTTTGGTTCGCCGGTGGAAATGAAGTGGGTGTGGACTGCGCGTCTAGCGAGTTGCTTTGGTATCGGTTTATAAATTTCAATAAACAATAGTCGTGGGATGGTGTAGACAGTACATAGGTTTTTTAGTTCGTGGTCAAATTCTGTTGTTGTTCTGTTGTTTAAACAAGCTATAACTAAGTGAGCGGCTTTACGGTGTACTGTTGTCTTTTTTATACCTTTCCTTTGATACAATTATTTGTTAATAATAATTTAAAGTTACCTAATTCAGCAAAAATTCATTATCAAATAATTATTAAAAACTAAGAACCACAATACTACTTTTAAAATACTCATGCAAAAACGATTTAAAGAAACCTAATTCCAATACTATTCTATTAGTTACAAACAAAAAGGACATCAGATTTGATGTTCTTCTGACTCCCAAGATAACAGACCACTCAAATATTATGGCAAATTTTGAAGATGAACATGAACCAATCTATGAAATAAAAACCTATAGAAATTATAAAAATCTGGATGCACTAGGTTATCAACTCAAATTAATGGAAATGAAAATGCCATCAAATTCTTCAAATGTAAATACTTTAGCTGATAATCTAATTAACAATCTGATATCAACTCTTGATGAGTTTGCACCAGAACAACAGAAAATGATAAAAGTTGAAATGGGAAACAAGATGTGGTGGAATGAGGAAATAGACAAGGAAATCAAAGAACGAGACAGATTATATAACAGAGCTGTAGCTAGTAAGTTGGACAATGATTGGGAATGTTACAGACAAAAAAGAAATAAAACAGTATCTTTAATAAAAATATCCAAAAAGGATTATTTTAATAATAAAATAGATCAAGCCAGAGATAATCCAACAGAAATGTGGGCCACATTAAAAAAAATGATGAAGACTAAAAACCATGAAGATCTTAAAGATGAAATTATATTCAATAACAGCATTGTAAGAGGAGATCAAATAAGTAGACATTTTAACAAATACTTCTTAGATAGTGTAAAGGAAATTGCAGAAAATATAAAACCAAACAAAACACATCAAGAGTGTATTAATCACATAAAAATTAGTTCCAAGATGGAAAGATTTCAAAAATTAGAAATGTCAGAGTTAAGAAAAATTATAAACAACATGAAGAATAAAGAAGGTAGTACTGATGGGGTTACGACTAAAATATTGAAATATGCATTTGAAGCTATAGGTGATACATTTCTTAGCGTAATAAATTGCAGTTTGGAAACAGGCTCATTCCCGCAAAAGTGGAAGATGAGTAAAGTTATTCCTATTGAAAAGAAGAAAGATACAATAAGAGTGAAGAGTTTAGACCAATTAACACTGTACCTAACTACTAGAAATGTGCGTAAATAAACAAATAGTGAACTATGTAGAAGAAAATAATATCCTCAGTGAGTATCAATCAGGTTTTCGAAATAAACACTCTTGTGAGAGTGCTTTACAAAGTGTGGTATTCAACTGGAAAAATGCAATTGATGAAGGCAAAATTATTGGTGTAGTTTTTCTAGACTACAAACGTGCATTTGAAACAATCAACAGAGATCTGCTGCTAATGAAATTGGGAAAATATGGTTTCGATAAAACAATTCTAAAGTGGTTTAGTGAATATCTAAACAATCGAATTCAGGTAACAAAATACGGGAATACCTCTCTACCAGAAAAAAACCGAATATGGTGTGCCACAGGGAACTGTGTTGGGTCCAACATTGTTTATCTTGTATATTAATGACATTGTTAAAATTATAAAAAATTGTGATATCCAGATGTTTGCAGATGATACTGTAATATATATAGCAGGTTTTAATTTGGAAACTATCATAGAAACATTAAATGAGGAGCTTAATTGTCTATATGAATGGCTAAACAACAATTCACTTCAGCTAATTGTAAATAAAACAAAAATGATGATTATTAAACATAAAAATAATAAAACTCAACTAGATAATATGTATGTAGAAATAAATGGTGAAATCATTGAAACTGTAACACAAATTAAGTATCTGGGTTGTATGATAGACAATAATTTAACATTTGCAGATCATTTAAAATTTATAATAGATAAAATAGCAACAAAAACTAATGTATTAGTTCGTGTTTCAAAAGATTTAAGTACTTGGGCAAAGCTCACAACATATAAAACGAATATAGCTCCACACTTTTATTACTGTTCAACACTATTGTTTTTGATGAATAATTCAGAAATAGATATCTTACAGAAAAAACAGAACAAGATTTTACGTATTATTTTAGCCTGCAATAAATATACAAGTAGAAGTCATATGTTAAAAAGTACAAATTTATTAAGTATAAGACAAACAATAACTTACAATACAATGTTATTTATATACAAAATGTTAAACAATCTGTTACCAAAACACCTCCTTACTAAGTGTAAATTTGTTAGAGATATTCATGAATATAATACTAATTAATTAAAATGTGTAATAATTTAATAGAATTTAAGCGAAAATGTATATTACATATTAAAGATACAATTGTTTTGTAATATTTTTTTCTCTGATATGTATTTGTGACAAATGTTAATATGATATATTGTATTGTGTTCTAGCCAAGTGCTATTAATAAAGATTATTATTATTTATACTAATAAAAATCACAGCATTCTGCAAGTAAGTAAGAATTTCTTGTAATTAATAATTACAAGTCACAGTGTTTTGCATTTAAAAAGATAGAAAAACTAATTTGAAAATATTGAAATTGATTTCAATTTTTAAGGGACAATTGTGAGCACTCTGTACAAAATTATTTATTTTTTGCACTGGCTTCGTAGAACATCTGCCTACAACAGTCTTCCTCTAAATTTGTTTTAAGAATCAATCATTCGTTTTCTAGTTATGATTACATAAGAAATGGACTTCAAATGATTTTAAAAAACTAAATCAAAAAGGCAGCTTTGGCAACCAAAATCCAGATAGGTTTAAATAGAATTCCTGTAGAGGCTTCATTTGAGACAAATAAATACAAGTTTAAAAAAAAATACACTTTTACAAGTCACATTTTACTGGAACACCCTGTATGTCTGAAGAGTATTTAAAAAAAAGAGCGGCAGTCATTTGAGATTGAATCATGGAAGCGAAAGCTTCTTATGAAATGTACTTTAGTAATGCATATAATTAAATTAATTAATATGCATTAAATTAAATTAATATTAAATAAATAAGGTGAATTAAATTAATTGTCACTATTTTGTAACGAGTCAAGTATCAATCCTAATTTAATTCTTAAATTAAATATATATGCAAAGAAATATAAATTTAGATATTGAGTGTTTGTAAATAGTTTTGTTCATCTGAATAAGTATTTGAAGGCAAGATGTCAAAGAACGGTTCGGTTTGTTCTTAGCTAAAATCATTATAAACATATAACGTTTATACCAAGACAATTAATTAGATACCTATATATTCAACGGTAGCAACAATTTAAAAAAATTAATTTCTTATTCGCGTAACAATAAGATGAGTTTTACTCATTTTATGTCAATTGAAAATAGTACATAAAATTAATTAATCTATACTATTCTATACCATTATAAAATTGTACGTTTGTCTGTTTGTTTCTTTTTTGTTTGTTTTTTTTTTGTTTGTTTGTTTGTTTGTTTGTTTGTTTGTTTGTTTGTTTGTTCGGGCATCACGTAAGAACTACTGAACTGATTTTGCTGAATCAATTTTTGTTGCAAAACCTACAGCTTGACTTAAAATCTGGTAGATACTTTACCTCCCTAAATTGACAGAAACGGTAGATATAGTGAAAAAAATCTAGCATGTTGGATAACTCAATTACTGTATTGGTTCTACCGCAAGCACCAAATATTGGATATTTTAATCAGCCTAGCTTTTATTCAAAATTCGGTATATGCCAATGTAGCATATTTCGATTTAAAAAAATCATCTTATACGAGGGTGAATCAAATATGAACCCGACTTTTCTGTTTCTCGCCCTGTAGGTAATTCGAGTGGCGTGACGTCTCGATATATGTTAGGTAGGGATGTTAAGAAGGGGGGAGTTCGTCGGTTTGGCGAGGCGTAGTCGATGCGCTGTTAGTAGCATCATGTCAGGGCAAGAGGTGCATACGTCTGTTGCGCAACGTGTTTTTATCAATTTTTTGGCGCGGGAGGGCGTTAGACCGTCTGAAATTTTGCGTCGACTATCTGCACAGTTCGGCAATGAAACACTTTCAAGGACCCAAGTGTACGACTGGCACAAAAAGTTTTCAGATGGCCGAGAGACAGTGGAAAGACCCGTCTTTCTGCAGGGAAAATTCTTGCAAAAGTTTTTTGGGATTCGAAAGGCGTACTGCTGATCTATTTTCTGCACGAACGCCGTACAATTAATGCTGAGTATTACTGCGAACTACTCCAACAAGTGAAACTTGCCTATCGGCAAAAGAGGCGGGATATGTCTATCCGAAGTGTGATTCTGTTGCATGACAACGCTCGGCCACATACAGCTGCATTGACTCAAGAAAAATTGAACAAAATGCGTTGGGAAACCCTTGAACACCCGCCTTACAGTCCTGATTTGTCGCCATGTGACTACCACATGTTTGGGCCACTTAAAGAAGAACTGGGAAGCCACCACTTGGAGGACAACGAAGGTGTAGAACCGTTTGTGCGCAATTGGTTATCGACACGACCAGTTTCATTCTTTGAGAAAGGTATTAAAAAAATTCCCATTCGGTGGGAAAAATGTATACATAAGAGAGGAGACTATGTAGAAAAATAATATATATTAAAATTTGTATTGATCGTACCAATAAAATTTTTAAAACAAAAGTCCTGTTCATATTTGATTCACCCTCGTATATCAACCGTAATTTTACAGGGTGTTCTATATATAGGAAACTCAGTGCGAAGTAGAATTACATGGATTTAAAAAAATCTTTACGAGTAAAAAAAGTGATATTAGGTGGACCTTAAGCAGCTGCATATGTACAATGTGGTTGAAATAAGAGGGGAGTGGAATTAGTTACCGGGTGCTTGAAAAGAGTTGAACTGAGTGAGCCATAAATAATTGCATATATCAGGCAGTTGAAAAACGGGTGGATATTTATACAGGGTGGATTACAAAATGTTATAATTTTTGGCTCGTAGTTATGAAACGGGTTGAAAAAGGATTGGAAGCAGTTGTTTATAAAGTGTTGTTGAAATATAAGATGGAGTGAAATTAAAGTTTATATGGTCGTAAATAAAACTGTTTAATATCCACAAGTAGTTGCTTATATAGTATGGTTGAAATATGTCGCGGAGTATAATTACAGTTATATAGGTAGGTGTAAAAAATATTACAAAGAAATGTTATGCTCTACAAGCTATCATATACAATAACGAAAAGCAAATTTTGTGTAGGTATTCCATATTATTTGGATGTTATATTGGTTTATGTCCTATTTATTATTATTGAGAAGTCTTAATGTAAAATGTTTACTTTATAATATGAAGCTAGTCAATACATAAATTCAATGGCAAGTTTAATGGAATTCTTTCTGATGTATGACGTTTGTCAAGTCTCTATTTACGTGTATTTTCTATATATTATTGATTTGCTATAAAAAGAAGAATAATATATTACCTGGTCTATATTTCTTACACAAAGGACTGAATTGTGTGGGCATTTCAAGATCGAGCTAGTGTTAGTGTCGTTGGTCGGGTCGGGTGGGTCGGGTCGGATCGATACAAAGGAAATTAAAAGTTGTGCATTTCATTCCCTTGCTTATCTATTTTCATATGTGCAAGAGTGGGCCTCCGTTAAGAAGCTTTTGGTTCAATATACCTAAATTACACCCATTAAAGAATAGTAACATTATAATTTCGCGATAATTATGTGGCCTATAAAATGCCTGAATACAAACACAAATACTATAACAAATATACACTCCTTTGAACAGTAGCGAGTTAATCAATAATTTTTGTCTAACAGACCTATTGACTGGTTACTAACCGACTTCCAAAAGGAGGGAGGTTATCAATTCATCTGCAATTTTTTTTTATGTATGACAGGCGATTATTCAAAAACGGCTTGGGCAATTTTGATGATTTAAACTGCATTATATTAAGTAATATTACAGAAAGGTCCCATATAATTGTTTATAACATGAGATTTACGCTTTTCCACACAATTAGAACAAAAAGTAAATAAAGGAATAGAATTTCAATGAATCTTCTATGTTTTCTCTAAAACCGCTCAAGGAATTTGAATATTATAAATTGTATTCTACAAATATATGTTCCAGCTTGATTCCGTATATTTCTAAAAATTCTAAACCTCATGATAAATGTCAGATTTTCATCATAAATATCTAGTTTAAATGTAAAGATGTGCCATGAAAGTGTATCGTACAGGGTGTTTGAAATGGTTTTCATTTTAATTCGTTTGAAGTAAGTTTTTTTAGAGACGAAGTTAAGTTAGGGAGCTTATAGTTGCTTGAAATGGCAGAAAATATTCCGTTAGTTTATCGAAACGAAAATTTGTTATGTCCGCGAACTCTTCTATATGGTATACGGTTGGAATTGAATTAGTTATACAAGGTGATTTAAAACATATGGTATTGGGTGGCACATAAGTAGTTGCGTATACTAGATGGTTGAAATTCAAATGAAATTTGGCATAGATATTACAATTAAGAGTTTTTCGGGAACACTGTTATCCTTCAGAACTTTTTTTTGTTGAGCCACTGGTACTTTCAAAAATTGTAAAGAAAAGCTTTGTTGTTATAGCAAACTTTATGTTTATGTTTATGTTGAATGATTCTCTTGAAATCCTTAGAAAATTCCGAATTGTCATAGAAATCTAGTTACCTACCTAGTAGGCTGTGGTAAATGAATAAGTTTATTGTTAATTTTGACACATCAAATTAAACTCCTGTGTTTTGAAAATTAAAGATGGTTGCATTTTAATATGAAAACATGCCGAATTTTACGAATTCCGAAATGGCTGACATGCATTTCATGTATGGTCTTGCAAATGGTAATTCAAGAGAAGCTAAGCGTCTTTACATGGAACGCTATCCCAATAGAGTGATGCCTGGTCATCGGATGTTCTCTAATATTCACAGGCGTCTTTCAGGAACTGGATCTTTTTCTGCGAAAAATATTAATGCAGGTAGACCACGAAGTGTGAGAACACCACGACTCGAAGAGGCAGTGCTGAACGAAATAGAAGAACATCCAGGAACCAGTACAAGAAAAAATAGTGTTACCTTAAATACAAGTCATCAAGTTGTTTGGCGGATCTTGCGGCATTCTTTGCTCTATCCTTATCACATTCAGAGGGTGCAGGCGCTCTTGCCTCGATTGTCATCCAAGAAGTATTTTTTGTCAGTGGTACCTCAACAGACTATTGAACAATCCTCATTTTGATTGCCAAATCCTACTCACTGATAAAGCCTGTTTCTCAATCTTCTTCAATCATAAATTTTCATAATGAACACATATGGGCTGAGGAGAATCCACATGAAATTGCAGAAGCTTATTTTCTTTTCTTCTTGCCAGGGCGACTTACTGGTCAATCATACAGACATTTTTTAGAGAACGATTTGCCCTTGTTATTGGATGATATACCTCTTATGATGCGACGTGAAATGTGATTCATGCACGACGGTCCTCCTGCTCATTTTTCACTTTTGGATTGGACGAGGTGGACATCAGCCATGGCCCGCCAGATCCCCAGATTTAAACAGTTTAGATTTCTTTCTATGGGGCCATCTGAAATCTCTAGTGTACACAACGCCAGTTTGAAAGAGTTCGATCGTCTATGAGAAGAAGAACAGAAGCTTGTATAAGGGTTGGGGGAGGACATTTTCAACAATTGCTGTAGTTTAGTTCCTTTGTTGTTATTTAGTTTTTTTATTATGATTAATTTTTGAGTTGTACGTTTCTTGCAGTAATACATTTTTTGATGATTGTACCAGTTTATCGAATCTTTAAGAATCATTGCTAGTTTAATAATTCAAAATTGTTTTCTCGAAATCGGTAGTAGATACGACAAAACTACAAGTGAACATAAATTTTGCTATAACAACAAAGCTTTTCTTTACAATTTTTGAAAGTACCAGTGGCTCACCCTGTAGATTTGCAATCGAAATTGGCATGTCACAAGTTGTAAACTCTTAATTGCAATATCTGTGCCAAATTTCATTTGAATATCTTGTGAAGTGCAGATACTATGAGAAAAAAACTTGAAAAAAATTGAAACTTTAACACTCTGTATCTTGAAAACGAAACGTTTGCGGACCCATGTTTATGGGACTTTTTCTTCCTAAAACTATTCAAGGAATCTCCCCTTTTCGTTTGTACCTCCCATTTCGGAACACCCTGTATAAGCATAAGCAGTTAGGATATTTGAAGTACAGGACGTAGGACAGGGTATAATTATAGACACAGGTTCAAAAAATTTGAGAAGCAGTTGCACATACCGGATGATTGAAATAAATGCTAGATAAAATTATAGTCATAAAATGTTGTTCAAAAAGGTGAATTATTTTATATAGGGTAGACCAGTTATGCAGTTGCTTAAATAGTATTTTATTAGATATATGGGGCGAAGTAAAATCATTGGTATATAGGAATAATTTAAGCAATAGAAAAATAGAACGGGTCAATAGTGTGGAGAGGATTTATATTTATACAGGGTGGTTTTAAAGATATTGTAATGTTGTGGAATTATAGTTGTACAGGGTGATTCAGAAAATGATAGACCAATAAGTTATATAGGGGTGACCAATACACAGCATATACAGTGTGGATGCAATATAAAAAGTGGTCCAAATAATATAACAAATAAATAAGTTAAATTATATTTGGAAAATATAGTGAAAGAATAAAAATTGGAGAGGGAGAAAAAGGGAGAGATAAGAATGCGCTAAAATTTTGTACCTTAAATCAGATAAAAAAGTAGATATGTCTGAAAATAGTAATTGATTGCATAAGGTTTCTAAACGGTTTTTATTTTAAGTCAGCTGAAGTCGTTTCTTTTTTATATATAAATTATTTTATTGTTAATTTAGAAATGTGTATGGCTTCGTTATATAATGACAGTGATGGGCTAACATTTTTTTTTTTGTAATTTGAGCACGTCTCGACATCCCTGTCACAAAAATCACAGTAAATTTTATTGTCTATCGCCTGCACGTTATAATCGAAAACAAAGCAGTCGGTTTTCCTGGCATTTACATGTGAGATGTGAGTTCCCTTGGCGCCAGCTCAGGTCCACCGCGCGGTGCGATCTTTCTGTTCTGAATGTGTGTGGCTGTACACCATCCGTAACATTAAACAGATGACCAGTATCGGTAATGGGGCAAGAAACGAGAGCATTCATCGGGGTGTTGGCTTGGCTTGTTGTAATGAAAACAGAAAGGTTGGTATCGGCGTTTATCTCAACATAAAACAATGTCGACATTATGTTTCATATTAATTTTTTGTGAAATATAAAAAATGTTGAAGAAAAGAAGAAAAGGAGAGGATTCTTTTAAGTTAAATCTAGGTGCTCTAAATAAAACATAATACATGAAATAAGAACAATATTACCAGAAAAACCACGAGACTTCAGACATGACGCGATTATTTTGATTTTTAGCACCAATTAAATTGTAAAAAAAGCGGCAGTCTTTAAGACTGAACTTATCTTCCTGTCTATGTTTCTCTTTACATTTGTGTCATTCCTAGTAATGGTCATATATTTCAGAAAAAATAAAATAATTGTCACTATTTTGTTAAGACTCAGGTATTATTCCTAATAAGTAAAATGTAGTTCTTAATTTAAATGTAACTGCAAAGGACTATGTGACGCTTAAATTAATTTTTGTTGACGTATGAAATTTGTTGAAATATAATAATTCAAACACAATTCACCTATTTAATATTCCGGGAATTTAAAGCGACATCACTTTAATTATAATAAACAGTATTTAATATCCTCTTCCAGGTGTCATTATTTTGTACGCAAGACAATATATACGATATATATTGTTTCTGGTCGGAAACCTTCATCAGTTGCGCTTCCCACAATAGAATGCCCCCCCACCCCGGTCTCCCAATCCAATAGCTTCAAAGTTAGTAACTATAAAACTGAAGCAAATAATCTGAAGTTCAAGACATTCAATTTAGTTATCGCTAAAGATCATTCCAAATCCTCCTTCAAATTAAATAGTGGAGTTTTATTTAGCGGTCCAAAATAATGTTTTGGGTGTTTTAACCTTCTCATCCCTTATTTCCGATCCTATAGTAAGTAACGACATCGACAATCCCAAAAACAGAGAATTATTACTTACAACTTTAGAAAAGAGTAACAAGTGCCATGTTTTTCTTTGAGTTGTACCATTTACAACAAAAACAGTGCAGCATTTCATCCTTTATTTCCACTTCACTTCAAAAATGACTTACATCAATATCTCTATTCTTCCCGTAGACACTAGCTTAGGTTTAAAAAACCCCTAGTCTAAAGTTGATATCAGCCAACTGGTGCATCAAGTACTCCAGAGACCACTGCCAATGTCATATTACAGTTTAGGGATCAAGAACCCCCCAAATTTCAAATGTCAAATCATTTCCGCCCTTATTTACCACTTACAAAGTTAGTTTCTTCTGCACCTGTGCAGTTGATTGATCACATTTGGTACACATTTTGAAGATGTTTTTACAAATGGAATGCAACAATCGAATCTCGATTCATCTTGTTAAGCAATAATCTGCCCTACAGTGCTTCTTTCCCTTCCTGGACTATAAAGTAAATTGTGGACAGCCAATCGAATGCCCTAATTCCGAACTTAATATTTCGACAGAGAGCTGTCGATCTGGTCTGGAAGTATTTTTTTACATTAAATTTAATTTCCGTATTTCCAAAAAATAACTTCTTCCGTATTTCTTTATTTGTCCAAAAATGTGTATTCCATTGAAAACAAAATACGTTAGTAATAACCACACTTTCCAGACACAAAGCAAATTCGTCATTTTAAATACGGTGTACGAGTGATCTGAAGCACCCTGTAATTCAGAAATAACTTCTAGCACTCTGAAGTGCACGTATGGTATCAAAGTATCAATTTTATAAGCTTTATTTTCCAAATTATTTATTAAAATTTTATCTTCTTCCTATAATTATTTTTGTTTTCTTGAGAATAACACCACAATCGAAATAAAAAGCTTTATATTGAAAGAAAAACCAAACGTTTAAAAGTTGATTCTGACTTCGTTGTCAATGGTTATATGTATTTTTTGTATTGAAAATATAAATTGCAAAATGTAAGATTGATTTATGACATTATTGTGGTTTTGATGACATTTTCATAATTTAGGAACACAGTCTTGAAGAACTCGATAAACGATTAAATGACATAAATAACAAAGAACCAACTATCAAATTCACTCTAGAAATTCAACAACAACAACTGAATCTTCATTCGAAACAGAAGTTTATAGAAAACCAACTCATACTAACAGATACCTAAATTTTAATTCAAATCATCCAAATACAGTAAAGAAAGGTGCTATTAAGTTATTATATGGTAGAGGAAAGAACGACAGTTCTGATGATAATAAATTCAACAAAGAAAAAACAATTATAAAAAATTTTCTCACTGGAAACAGTTAACCCACAAAATTTATCAACATAGAGTTAAATAGACTTGAACAGAAAACAAACCTTCCGAATAAACCCAGAACTTCCCTTATTAACACTGCTACTCTATATATAGGGCCTGTCACAAAGATTGAAAAGAGTGGCAACTGATTTAATGTTAAAACAACATCCCAAACAAGAAATACACTGAAATCACTAATGTCAAAACAACACTAACCAACAAAACTCAGAACTCAAAAAACTGCATATACAAGATAAAATAAATTTTATATGGGAGAAACATCGATACCATTAAACGTACGAATAAATGAACACAAGAATTACATAAAGAAACGAGAATTTGAAAAATCAAAAATTTGTGAACATACTTGGAACCTAAAACATAAAATACAATAGACAATTTAACTATACTTCACAAGGAACAACATAACAAAACGAAAAATAAAATAGTCTGTCTTAATTCTTTTGAATGAAGACGATTGTATCGCTTCTATTTCTGTAGAATTCATTCGTATCTGGTTACCGACAATTAAGGAAGGAATTATTAATGGTCATCGTCATCTCTTTTTGAATAACTCAGTATCGGGATAGTTCATAAGGTTTTTCCTAGGTTTTCCCTAATGACGTTAATGGGATCACTGAAACAGCAGAATTCTTTGATCGCATTTTTGGCGAATGTGCTATCTCATAACAAAGTCGTACCTAGGAACGCCACTTATAAATTCTAAAGACATCTCTATCAAATTCTTCCAACTTGAAAGCTGTTTAACCATAATACATGATCTTTAGAATTTTTTGTGCTACCTGTATATATAACAACAACAATTTTTTTCTTCTGTCAACTAAAATGTTATAAATCAAAGTTTCATTTTGCAATTCACATTTTCAATACATATAGAAGCCATTGACAACGAAGTCAGAATCGAAACGTTTGGTTTTTCTTTCAATATTTTTTATTTCGATTATGATGTTATTCCCAAGAAATCATAAAAACAATCAAGAATATGCCACAAATAAATAACATTTAGAAGACAATTGGATCTATAATATACAGTTTTCACTTATATGTGCATATGTCAAGAGGAACTGAAAATTCTTAGGAATTAATATCAAATGATCTCGTTGTGAAAAATAAAGGTGTATATTTTTTAATAAATTAAAGCGCATAGTTTAAAATATGTGAAAAATTGAAGAAAATATATTATGATTTACCTACATTATACTAAATTTCAAAGATGCTACGAAACTCTTAGGATGCAAGACCAAATTATTTACTTTAGATGTGATAGTAAAAAGGTTATTGTTTTATTTCTATATATGAGCTAATGTTAAAAAACTATTAGAAACTGTGACCTGATTTACAGAAATGGCAAACCTTTAATTTGTTGTCAATAAGAAAATTAGATCGACCTAAAGTATATCGTTCAAAAAGACCAAAAAAAGATACAACTTTTCGGCAAATTATGAAGAATATTGCGTTCATTAAATCCCTCTAACTCGGTGTAAGTGACAAGTTGCTAATTTGTTATCTAACTTCTCAGTCTAGTCTAGTTGGCACCCGAGCAATTATCTGCCAAATTATGACACTTTCACATGCACTGACTAAAAACGCACACATGATATTTTATCTGTAGTCTCTAGCGATATGGATTAGGCGCCGCCGGAGGCATTTGGGAAGATCCGGTACACCAGCCAGCGTTGTGACTGACACATAAATTGCCGTTATGTAATTCACACCCCCGGCCTTCAAAATCTTTAAACAAATAAATTGTTGGGGTCGAAACGCGAGACACTTCGAAGTTAAAAAGTCCGTTTATTAGTTCAAATTCCTGATTTTGTGAATTGGAATTTTTATGGCAGCCAGACCATGAGAAAAATAGTTTAATAAAACTTTTGAGTATTATTCTCTCACTAATTTTTAAACATTTATGTTTGGAGTACTTTTGTATTGCCTGGAATTTTAAAATGAATCAATTTTGATTATATATGTGTAGAAGTCTCATATGCAGTAATATCCCTTCGCCTTGAATTGATGTAATTTCTTCCTGTTACTTCTGTTTTTTTTTTAACTTTAAAAGTTTCTCTTAGTGAATCTAAATCTACTTTCCATTTCTCTTTCTCTTACATATTTATCAAGCAATCTTTTTCTATGTTATTTAATAGTAATGCTGTGGAACCTTTGGTGCACCACAAATGAAAAACACAGTTTTGCACCCTAACACCAAACCTTGTTTTTAAACACTCAACGCCATTTCAACAACTCTAAGTTGTCATCAAGGAGTAAACCAAACTCTATGTTGTATGTTATGGACAGCGTTATCAACTAAACATCTAGAAAGTGGAAAAATATTTTTAGATAAAATAGTAAAATGGCAGTGTTATATAATTCGTAGAGTCCCCGCCCAAATTCATGTTGTACACTTTTAGCATACATGTTCTCTGTACTTCGGTATACATCTTAATAACAACTGGCCACCATTTTACACTTTCCTCAAGTTCAAAGTCAACAGAAGTGGATGTCAGGTAGATCAAATCACTTCAGGACTAAAATATTGTTAGATTCTTCATTGGAAGTAATCATAGTCTCTGTCACTTCATTTCTGACTCTTCTCTTCGCTTAAATCCCTTCATAAGAACTGCAGCCAGTATCCTTTCAGTCTAGAATTTGGTACACATTTTTCATGCAGCAAATAACTTTCTTAAAAAATTTTGATATTCGTATTAATTGGACCGTCAGCACATAATCTTAAAACTACCTCGAGAGGAACACCAAATGCAGGTTTCATGATAGAACTGGAAGTACCAACCAACATTTAAGTCAAAATTATAAACGACTCCACTCCCAATATTCTCTTGAGGTCAACTACAAATGACCGCACTATAAAAAGTTTGCATGCTCTGGATTTGGTATACATATTATAATTCATGTGCATCAAATCCATTTTTTTTTCCATAAGAACGTCTAATATTTTAAGATCAGTACTTCCAATAGACATATTAGCAATTCGGTGAAAATTGGGTCCAACTTTAGTTGATTTAGAAAATTTAATAAAATCTAAGACGCGATTGATCAGTATGACAATGGATATTAACATGCTATCTCAAGACTTTTTTAACCGCCTTCCAAAAAGAAGGAGGTTATCAATTCTTATGCAATTTTTTTATGTATGTCGAACGATTTTTCAATAACGGCTTGGGCAATTTTGATGATTTAAACTGCATTATATCAAAAAAATGTTTCATATAATTGTCTATAACATGAGATTTGCGGTTTTCTAGAAAATCAGAAAAAAAGTAAATAAGGGACTAGATTTCAACGATTTACAATGAATCTTCACTGTTTTCTCTAAAACTGCTCACGCAATTTGAATATTATAAATTGTATTGTACAAAGATATATCCCAGCTTGATTTCGTACATTTTTTATAACGTAAAACATACAATTTTTCTTAAATCGGAAAAATATATGCACAAAAACTGTAAACATCATGTTAAATGTCAAGATATGCCATGAAAGTATGTCGTACAGGGTGTTTGTACTGATTTTAATTTTGATGCTTTTGAAGTCAGTCTATTTTAGAAACGAAGTTAAGTTACAGTCGCGCGATATTACAGAAAACATTCCATTAGCTTAGTAAAACGAAAATTTGTTATTCCGGCGATCTCTTCTGCGTGGTATACGGTTGAAGGTGTGTGCGTGCGTGCATGTAATATTAGGTGGTATATAAGCAATTGTATACATAGGATGGTTGAAATATAAGTTGGAATTAGTTCTACAGGGTGGTTCTAAAAATATTGTATTGGGTAGCACATATGTAATTGCGTATGCAAGGTGGTTGAAATAAGAGTGGAGCAAAACTATAGTTACACAGAGTGGATAGTTGCATTATAGAACGGAGAATAATTACAGTTATACAAAAGGCTTTAAAAACTGTCAGAAGCAGTTGAGTATACGGGATGGTTGAAATATAAGGTGGAGTATAATTACAAATATACAGGGCGATTTAAAATATAGTTTGGAACATAAGTAATTGCTTATACAAGGTGTTTGAAGTAAGGGTGGGGTAAAATTATTGTTATTGAGGGTGCATCAAAAATTTGTTATATAAGCATAAGCAGTTAGGACGAGGTATAATTATAGACATGGGTTTAAAAAAATTTAGAAGCAGTTGCATATACCGGGTGATTGATTGATAGTCATAAAATGTGGTTCAAAAAGGTGAATTTTGTTATATAGGGTAGACCATGAGCAGTTGAATAAATGGAATACTAGACATATGGAGCGAAGTAAAATCATTGGAATACAGGCAACATTTAAACAATAGAAAAATATAAAGAATCAATAGTGTGGAGAGGATTTGTACTCATACAGGGCTGTTTTAAAGATATCAGGACCGTTGTAATATTGTGTTGCGTTGAATTATAGTTGTACAGGGTGATTCAGAGAATGATAGACCAATAAGTTATACAGGAGTGACCAGTAGACAGAAGCACATAGAGTGTGGATGCAATATAGTGTCAATTAGTTTCATTTATAGAAGAAAGTGGTCCAAATAATAAAACAAATAAAAAAGTTAAAATATATTTGGAAAATATAGACAAATAATAAAAATTAGAGAGGGAGAAAGAGAGAGAGATAAAGAGAAAGAGAGAGAGAGAGATAAGAATACGCTAAAATTTTCAATTGAATTTTACCTTAATTGAAGCAGATAAAAAAAAGATATGTCTGAAAATAGTGATCGATTGTACACGGTTTCTAAACTGTTTTTATTTTAAGTCAGCTGAAGTCGTTTTTTTAATTATAAATTATTACAAATTTACTCCTCCTAAAAGTTGATTTAGAAATTTTAATAAAATCTAAGGCGCGATTATTCAGTATGAAGATGGATACTAACATGCTATCTCAAGACTTTTTTCATTAAACAATTTCTCGTTTCAAAATACATGGAATATTTGTTTACACTTTACTAATATTTAATCTTCCCACTGCCTACAAATTCAATCTAAATAAATGACACTATTTAGAATTGAAATCACGTATGGAAGGAACATTTTTTGCCATTTTGTGAAATTAGCTTGTTTACCAATTTATAGAACAATCTATAGAAAAATTTAACACTTTTTATCAATCTCTTTTCATGAGAGTAACTTTAAACTTTTCCACATACTAATAAATTCCAGGAACAGATTAAAAAACAGTGACATCGCCACAACCACCTTAGATGGTCTAGCATTTAGAACTGGCTAGAAAACTATAGGGATCACCTCACCTAACATTATAATGACATGAACAATATTCTACTGTTGAAGGGAATATTACTTATTCTGACTTAATGAGTCAAAAATGTATCCACATTGCACGGCAACATATCAAATGCAAGGAATTTTTAAGGATTTGCACAAGTGAAAAAATATATTTGAGCCCAATATTTTTCTCATAGCACTGCAAAGTACTTTAACCAGGATTCCTTAGAGCTATTCTTATTCTTCCGAAAGTTACTGCTAGATTGGTTCTTCGTTTTATCATTTTCTTCTTCAGTGGTACATATCCATCGTAAAGAGAACCAAGGCATCTTGGAGTATCCAATAAAACGGATCAAATGACGGATAAACATTAGTGTATATATAGTCAATGGTCACCAAAATAACTGTATTAAACACCCATTAAGTTTTTATGGTGGCATTTATGATACAAAGTGCAAAAATCAACCACTTTTTTCTGTCTATTCAATGAGAGTTCCTAACCTCACGTTTTCAGGTTAACAGGCTATTTCGAAATTGCCATTGTCACATTTATTTTTATAGAAACAAACAATTAAATATTGTTACGAAATTTCATTTCAGTACGACAACGATCGCTGGGATATAAAAAAAAGCTAGAAGGTTCGGACGGGACAAAAACTTATCTCGATCATAACTCGGCAACTATTAAATTAACACTGGATTATACTAGAGAATTCGACGCTGATTTTAAAAGGAGGACCCATCCTCGCAGCAATGAGTTAGAAATGACGACGATCGTATATCGGGTGTTATTGTGAATTAGCTGTTCTGTATAATTTGATGTAAATAAAGTTCTAGAAAAGTGAAAGTGAATATTAGTTTTATAATTTTAAATTGAACCCACGGACTATATTGCAATATATTTCTTGAAAAATTATGAACTCCCTACACCAAGAGAACCAAAAACACTGGAAATCACAGCCGGTAAAGAGACAAGGATAATCACACACAAAGTCGAGGAAGTACACGGAAATTCAATAAACAGAAAGACTACAGGCAAGGTTAGAATAGCAAAATTATCTAATTGAATACAATGAAATAGCGATGACAAGACTACTAACAAAATTCATGAACAAAATTCTAAGAAAGAACAACAATATTGAAAAAAGAGGAAGCAATCACAAGAAGTGACAGACAACAAAAAGATTTGAATTAGTCTATCATAGTTAGAGACTTTCAAATTGCCCCAAAACCTAGCCACAACTTCTTTAAATGATCCTCGAAGTTTCCTTGGACTTCCATCGTCTTGAAGTGGTTGATCTCACAAAGTTTCAATAGCTGTGTATCTGCTATCGTCATCAGGTGAATGATAGGAAATTCAGATTATCCCTTGTATTTATATTATACGCTTAACCGGTTATGCGTCGCCGGTCATGGTCATTGGGTCTTATCCGGTCCGATCAGCGTCGTCGTACCTGGCGGTTGGTTGCCGGTGATTATATTTTCGTTCGAGAAAATATATGCTGTCTCTATGAATTTTCTTTTGTACCAGTGTTCTTTCTTGTGAATTGCTCTGGACTGGTCCCAGTTGATATTATGGTGTTCGGTCCATGCGTGATTAGCTAGCCCAGACTTAGCTATCTCCGCCCTTTGAGTAGCTGTGCGGTGTTCCTTAACCCTGGTGTCCAGCGGTCGCTTTGTCTCTCCAATGTAAAGATTGCCAGCTTCTCAGGGTATGCTTTATATACAGTTATGTGGTATTGCTGGTGCATCGGGCCTTATCATGTTATCATAGTGTTTTGATGATGCCAGTTTTCGTTGCTGATTGGTGGTTGGAATTGTAGTGAGGGTATAATCCTGTATGCGTAGCCTTTCTGTAGACTGTTGTTTGGATTCCGGTCCTAGTCCTGTGACACTTTACATCAAGGAATGGTAGTCACCCACTCTCTTCCATCTCCATGGTGAATCTAATGGATGGTTGGGACTGGTTCAGGTGCTCCAGGAATGCCTGTAGTTCTGTCTCTCCGTGTTGCCAAATAATAAAAAATAAAGGTGTCATCCACATACCTCAACCATAGCTTAGGCTGCTTGTCGTACCTCCTTAGTGCATATTCTTCGAATCATTCCATGTAGATGTTGGCGATGGATGGTGATAACGGGGAACCCATAGGTAATCCATCATCTTGCATGAAGAACCGGTCCTTCTCCTGAAAGTAGCAATTCTTTGCTTCAACATTCAAGTATGTCCATGATTGAGTCCATTAGTAACTCCGTCCTCTCCATCAAGGTTTCGTTTTCAGTAAGTTTCTTTCGCACTATGTTGCGAGATTCGTCTAGTGGTACGTTCGTGAAAAGGTGTTCAACGTCGAAACTTACTAAGCTATGTTCTGGCCCAAGTCCATTGATCCGATGATTTCGACAAAGTGCTTTGAATCCTTGACGTGCGGTGATATTTTGCCCTCCAAATAAGACCCAATGACCATGACCGGCGACGCATGACCGTTTAAGCCTATAATATAAATACGACAGATAATCTAAATTTCCTATCATTCATCTGATGACGATAGGAGATACACAACTATTGAAACGTTGTGAGATCAACCACTTCAAGACGATGGAAATCCAAGGAAACTTCGAGGAACGAGTTATATTGTCTACAAACTTCAGACTAACTTTTTTAAATGATATCCAATAATTTCTTTATATTATGCTGATCGCTTCATGGAAATTCAGTTTACGAATATTAAACCCAACGAAAACCTCTACCCTCAGTTTACCTTCTGATAAATGAGAAAATCTTCCACACAAATATTTAACAGAATCATCATCAAATCTTATTCCAAATGATGTTTCGTGAGGTGGTAGAAGAACGCTTTAGGGTCTACTAAAGTTTTGTGCACAATATTCATTTGTCAAATTTTGACTTTTTGAACCTTACTCTGCTGGTAAATTTACATATAAAATGTGGAAACTATATAATTCGTTTTTATTACACAAAGACCAGGAAGATAACTTTTAAATCTCCAGATACCCTCAAATCGGGATCTGTAGAGGTAAATTTCTGTAAAATTATGTTAGGATTGTCGTGATTGTCCTCCATAAGGATTAAATGACTAACAGAAAATTAAGCATAAGCATTTTCACTGTGTAACAGAACACAATTTAAACAGTTTTTAAAGGACTTTGAGTGAGTAGGTAAATATTTTAAAACAGTATCTAAGTAATAGAATGGTCGTGGTGGGGAACAGACCCTAGTACTCAATCAGGGAGTGCCAAGAGGTCAGTTCAAGATCGTACATTATGGAAAATAGTGTAGAATGCAATACATAGGTTCAGGCTACCGGAAGAATGTTAGATAAAGAGAGTGGTTTGATGATACGGCGGAAAAAACTAGGGTTGTGATCTTGAAAGGACCAGGTAAGAGGCAGAACATCAAGTTTAAATAATAAGATCGGAGGATGTGGTCGATATGCAGGTGAAATACATGAAGTATATAGATGTGGTGGGAAAGGGTAGGAAACAGTAGTGGGAATATGCCAAATATGGGAAGAGAAGTACAGAGCAGCGAGAGTACCTACTGGGGTAGTGAGATCGATTGCATCGTATATATAACAGTCTCCACAGATAGACTTTACGTGTTGACGGAGGAATTGCCTATTCGTCTTGCAGTGAAAGAAAGAGCGAGACTGAATAACAAAGGGGCTACGTGGAAAAAGAGGACTGAGAAGTGCAAGGAAGTGGAGAGATGGTTAGCTCACGTGCTGGAAGAGTGGGAGATGCAGAGAGAGGGCGCGCAGTCGACCAAGACACTTATCATTAGGCCCTAGCTGAGGTGCAGGCACAAATACCTAAATTATGTGGTTACTTAGTTACCAAGTGATCACGAGCATTTTAAAGCATACATTTCAAAAACTGAAGGACGAACTGTGTATCTACTGCGGAGCGGGTGATGTGGCAGAAGATACGTTTCTTGAAAGTGCTAGGTAGCTAGGAAGAAAGTAGGTAAGATAAACAGGGTGGAGATAATGGTGTAGAGCAGTGAAATTCGGAAAAGGATAAGTGAGTTTGTAATTGATGTTGGGAAATAAAATGAGGTAGAGAGAGAGAGGTAAGAAAAGTGACAGGTGTGTGTGGGATGTAGATAGGGGAACCCGATGTATATCATGGTTCCAGTTACGTAGAAAGCCATTGAAGGTGTTTTAGTGGGACTCTCACATACACCATTGTAACTAAGCGCGTGCAAATACATTTTCTGAATTTAATTTTGGGAGTAAATAAAAACTCAAAATGTGTTACTGTACGAAAAACTTTATTTTCTGTATTTCACCTTGGAAAAAAAAAAACCAGCCTTAAAAAGTCTCTGATCTTCTTTATTATTTTCAATGAAATACTCATTTATTCGTCTATCAATTTCGTGGTAGTAATCCAAACCCTGTTTTTAAAAATTGAGCAGCAAACTGTTGATCTCTTGTCGCATAATGTAAATAAATGTTCCGGATTCCCTATCAGTCTAGAACTAAGCAGTTGTTTTCTGAATGATATTTGTGGCATATTTTTCAATGTACTTCTTCGGAAATAACACCACAGTTAAGAAAATTGTTGTATATTCCAAACGTTTCGGGGTCTAGATCAGACCCCGTTGTCAATGGTTAAGAAACTATGGATAAAAATGGCACAATTCTAAGATGTAAAATTAAAATATTTGACAATATGTATTATTTGATATCTGACTTAACTAAGAGAATTTTATTTATAATATACAGGGTAGCACAGAAACTTCTAAAGATCATATAATCATAAAGTCAGAATTATTTGGTGCGACTTTGTTACAAAAATAACTTAGGCATAAACTCCTGTTTTTTGTATGACACAAAACTTCAACCTCATTTGTAGGGAATGTGATATTCATGTAGACATTTTGTCTCTTATTTTGAGGAGGGATAAGGCTTCATTTGGTTTATAATTTTTAATTAAATTTGTAACTTTATACTTGTTATCTCAGTTATCGAGTATTTTTTTATGTTTTTTTGTTATATCTTACTATTTTTTGCTAGCTGTTTTTGATGCATACTTTAGTATTGTCCTGTTAATAATTTTGTACTATTGGGCAATAAAGCTTTATTTATTTATTTATCGTATGCAACTTTCCATATCAAAATACAACTCTAGCAAATAAATAACACATTCAATGTTGTTAGGTACCTACCCAGGAAGTAAAAAATGTAAACATTAAAAGGATCTCATTCTGTACAAATTTATTACCTATCAATCTCGTATATTTTTGAAGTCGGTACCAAGCAACAATCAAGTTTGATGAATTAGTAGATAAGTACGCAATGAAGGATTTTAGATTTGCTTGACACCGGCTTCAAAATATACTAGATTGGTAGGTAATTAATTTGTACAGAATGAGCACCTTTTAATTTTTACATTTTTTACTTCCTGGATGTATAAGTGTGATAAGTCGAAAATAAATTAATTCAAATTATTTTGAGAATAAATATTACGACAAAATGTAAAATTTTTTTGTTCTATTTAGCCCGTGTAACTTTAAAAATATCTGACGTTCCCCTATAATTAGGAAATTCATTACCGCCAGTTTTTCATTTACCACAAATGTAAATGGTTGTAATTTAAAAATAGTCATATAAACGAATTTTTTTAATGAGAAAAATCTATATTTAAATATCTAAGATTGACCTATCCCAAGATTTTGTATTAAAATGAATAATAAAAAATTAAGAATTTGATCCTCTAGGTTTGAATGACCCAGTATCTGACTGAGTGTACATTCATATTTCGTATTAATCACTAAAGTTCATTAATCAAATCAAAATAAATAACAGAAACCTTATTCGCCAAATCCATTAAATTCCGATAGACACGACGTCCTCAGTCAATCAGGAACACAAATATTAGCTATGTCTCATTTTCTATTGGTAGTAGGCGGACCCAGCATGACGTCATGTAAAGTCCAGAAAAACTCAACTCTAAAATGCAGTGCTTTAAGAACTGCTTCCCGATAGTAGCTAAAACGTCCCGCTGTGCCTTAAAGTGTGGGAATTAGGGATCCTTTTTGTAGGTATTAGTAAAAGAGGGTTTGAGCTTCAAGAACGATTTGTCTTGATGTGTTATTAAAAACGCATAATTAGTTTCGATTTCGAGCAGTGAAGAAGTGATAATTGGTGAACTAATTAATGATGCTGCAACCGTACGATATTCATGACAGTGATATTTCTTGTGACACCACAAGTGTTTTGACGACTCCTTTTTCGGTTAAAGACATCTTAAGCATGAATTTGAGTAACGAAACTGATTATTGTAATGCTAATATAAAGAAGGAACATTACTCCACGCATTCGCAGTTTTGGGACAATACGGTTTTTACAACGGAATACAATTATTGCTGTAACAGCGGTACTGACAACAGACATTATTGGAACAGTGACAATGTTTATGGTGATGTATATTCACAACAATACAATCACAACACTGAACAACAAAACGAATCATCGATTCGGCTGCCTGTCAAAGATGATGGATATGTTCAAACTGAGAGTCCAAGTAAGTCGATTATGCATTTTTGTGGACAAATTTAAATTAATTTATTATGCGTACTTAAACTATTTTGGGACCAAATTAAAACTAGAAATATTTTGTTATAGTACGAAAAATTTTATCTTTTTATCTACTGAATACTTATAACAAGACCGTGTCTGTACATGAAATATTTTTTGAAAATGTCGGTTGTGTAGATAATGATCGATTTAGAATACAAATCAGCAATTTTTTTAATTTTTGTTTGTATTTTTGTCTATATGTCTGTCTGAATATAGATAAGGTAAGACCAAATTTATACAGGGTGAGTTTTTTTTTTGATGATCAGTATGAGGATCTCGGAAACTATCGAAAATAGAGCAATGGTTAAATTGGGAAAGATTTGCACTTTTACTGGCTCAATTTAATGACACTTTCGGATTTTTGAAAAAAGTCATGGCTTACTAGATATTTTGTTAAATCGAAATTCTGTCGATTTAGTCAAATCCCTCTGGCTCCTTTGTTTTTGATTTTATAAAAAAAGTGTAAATATCAAAATTGAAGGATATTGTATCCCGAATATGATTGTAATGTCCTCATTTTCGTGACAGCTCTCGTTTCCTAGATATGACACAAACTCTTTTTTTTTAATGGAAACCATAGTTAGCTATGACCTCAAAAAATCGGACATTTTTAGAGCTTTTCAAGGATATATACTCGATATAGTTATTCATAAAAATAACAGAGTTATGGATGCTTTTCTCTCTTATTTTCATTTTTAACGTAGTTAGCTATGAAATAGATTGATTTATTAATAACTATTCCAAAAAACATTGAACGATTTATTTTTTAGGTACCTATATCAGATATAACGAAAAAACTAAATAAGTAGGTAAAAACTTAAGAAATTAAAGTACATAATAATGATTACAATTTATGTTCGAAAAGTCCAGCATTGTTATTTAGACAAAAATTGCATCTTTTTAAGATTGACATTACCTCTTTCTTCACAGACCGCCTATCAATTTCTTCCATTGCTTGTAATACCGCCTCCCTTAGGTCATCAACTGTCTCATACTTTCTTTGTATACTTTGTTTATTTAGCGCACCCCATCACTAGAAGACCAAATCGGAAGACCGGGGGTGCCATTCGCGTGGGCAATTTCTTCCTATCCAAGAGTTTGGATAGATATTATCTAAGTGTTGTCTTACTCATAACAAGTTAGGAGCAGGTGCTCCATCATGTTGGAACCATTCAATTTCTAAAGGAGTTCTCAAATTCAAATTATGCAACATGTCTTAAAAAGTGTATTGAAAGAAATGCAAGTAGCGCTCCCGAGTAAGTAATTCGTCATAAATAATAGGCCCCAGAATAGTGGTCCCTATGATACCACACCAAACATTAAAACCAAATTATATCTGGGGTCGTCTTTGTTCTACATGGAAAGGGTTTTCTTTAGCCCACATATGCTCATTGTGTCTATTGAACATATCGCAGTTAGTAAATCTAGTTTCATCTGACCATAACACCTTTAATCGAAACTGTGGATTGTCAAGGCACATGTCTCTAAACCATGTACAAAACAAAATATGTCGATGTTCGTCACCAGCATGCAAAGTTTGAAAAACTGAAAGTTTGTGCGGGTGGGACTTGTGCGCCTTCAGTACCTTAACTACAGTTCGTTGAGATGTGCCAGCGTTTGCCGCAATCTCACGAGTTGATGTAGATGGAACGTTAATTTGATACGTTCCTTTGGTGGTTTAGTAAATGATCCATATCTGCGTAAACTATCGTAAAGCCTCTTAAATTTACATAGAGCAACTACTTGATGGAATTTGATAAAATTTGGTGCGAAAGTACTTCTGTACTTTATGAATATACAGGAAACATTTTACCACCAAAAAAGAACTCATTTCGTTCGTAATGTAGAGGAAATAGAGAACCTACACATTTTTTCCAGGCATGGTCCAAAAACTACCAAATACATTTTGATAAAATTGGATATGGAGGTACTTCAGTACCTACCTGGGTTAATTAATATACCTTAACGGGTGAGATAATATCTTATTTATATTTTTATAATATGGGTTCTTTTTTGTATAAAACGGAGAATTCACACAACATGTAAAAAATATTTACAATCTCTATTACATATTATACCAATACACAAAAGTGAGAGTATTATGGAGAAGGAATATCTGTAGTAATATAAATAGGTAAAATCGTTTGTTTATTTTTGTGTTTGTATGCTGAAAATGTCAAAATCCCAGAACTGTTAAAATGACCAAAAAGCTGAAAATATCAAAAAAGTAAAAAATTACAATCCTACTTTTTATATAGTTTCTTTCTTGCCATTGACAGTGGAGTGTGACGTATACCCCGTAACGTTTGGAATTATAAAGATTTTTCAAGTATATACGATGTAAAGAGTAAACATACCCCAACGATCATTCAGAAAACAACAAAAAATGTTAAAATAGATAAAACATCCAATACCAAAAACATCAGCAAATTCAAAATGAAATTACAAAATTAAATTTGAAAATTTTTGAAAAATTCCGTTGTTACCTATTACAGATTTTGGATAGAAAAAATTCGAATTGGGTATACACTTTTTTAATATTTTATCTGGCTCTAACTTTCTGTATTAAACAGAGAGACCCAAGATCGTATAGACAGAATATTATGTATATGTTGCAATATTTAACTGTGGCCGGAAGATGAGGGGTAGTAAGCGATGCAGATCTGTTTTTCCGAGGCATATATAGGGTGATTGCACTTTTAAAACCGAACACCTTGTATATTATTACATATTCAGATTAATCGGTCAATTTTAGTATGACTTTATGTATCATATGTGGTACCTAAAACCCACCGTCTATGTTCACGTCTAGAAACAGTTTTTCACTGGGAGAAATTTATTGACCACCCTCCATAATACGAAGAGTTTCTCTTTCTTGTGCCAGATTTTAAGTTTGGCCATGGATGATTTTATCAGATGGAACCCCTATGTTTTTTTTCAGTTTGTCTGTTAACAGATTTAATTTCCTTTCGTCCGATATTGCTTAAGAAATCAAGAAATCTTAATTATTTTTGCTTTTCGGTTTTTTTATTATTCTTAAAACGTGGTTGATAATAGAAGGCCGTGGAACTTAATTTCGTATGTCATTTGATGTGAAATTTCATTACCTACCTTTCCACCGACACACAATGATCGCTGTCAGTCACTAATATTTTCCTTCTAATCATCAATTTCTTATTATGTAGAAGCTTGATAGCTTTAGCTCCATTTTAATAACAATTTAATTTATACTCTACGATATTTTTGGTTCTTGTTGATACGTTTCTGAAAATGCCAATGTTTGCTCAAAATGAAATGATTGATATGGAATTCATTCTTGGAGAATGCTTTAAACATTCGTTCGTAGCATGTCAACCATGCAAAGCAAGACATCTTTATCCTATTCTTCATTCAAAGCAAGAAACACTTTTAAAATCCTGTTGGGATCATTCAGTTCCACAGGAAGTGTTTGCTACTCTCAAAAACAGGAGAAGACTAAATTAGTGATTAATGACGAACGTAACTAATTCATTATTCTAACTACTTTAGTAGAATGTGAATACCCGGCATTATTTCTTTGTTCTTTAATTGAACTAGATATAAAATATCACTTTGTTCTGATTTCCTTTGTAAAGGTTTCCATAGTTTTTATTATTAAACGTGTTTAATTCTCGTTTTTATTTATCTACTTCTTAAAGCTATTATTAATAATGATGAGTTCTACAAGCTGTTAAAAGAATTTGAGGTGTGGTGTTATCGTAGCATGCTCCGATTACCATGGATACTCCACATTACCAATAATACTATAATAGAACGAATGAGAAGGGAACTAGAAATCCTAACAACAATAAAGATGTCGTAGGTGAAGTATCGTCACCTCCAGCTGATACTACAAAGTAAAATTAAAGATAGAACGAGTACAGGTTGCCTAAGAAAGTCGATAACTAAAAAATCTCAGGCAACGGACAGGGTTAACATCTGCCACACTATTGAGATCAGCCCTGAAAAAAATCATTTGGACAAATATGATCGGTAACATTTATAGAGAATAAGCACCAGCAGTAGAATGTTAATATTCATCTGCTACTTATAAATTGTAATACTTTACTTTTCCTGTGAGGAGGTATATATGTACCTTCTAAGTGAGTCCTAAAATTAGCGAAAGATTTCAATTTGCCGCCATTTGTGCAGTACATTGTTGGGTTACATGAGGTTGCTAAGCGTTCGCTGCAACTGAATATAAAGAAGGACATGATGCTGTGGCAAAAATACTGCACCAGGAACTAGCGCTGAAGCTTGAGCTATCACAGTCGGTAAGAACACCCTACTATATATACAAACCAGAATGTATTTTAGAAAATAACAACTACAAGCTGTACTGGGACCGACTGTTGCTCACAATAGACCAGATATAGTTTTGGTACATAAAGTCTCTAGAAAAACAACCTTAATTGATATAGCAATCCCTAACAACAATAATATAAATATTAAGCAGGCTGAAAAAATAGCCAAATATAGGGATTTAGAATTTCAAATACAGAGACAATGGGACATGAACAACACTCGAAAGGTACCAATTGTTATGTCAACAACAGGACTAGTCCCAAAACAATTTCAAATACCTCGGTTTGGACGAACATCTTTACCAACTGATGCAAAAAGCCGTCCTGTTAGGAACAGCCCGGACGGTCCGAAAATTCATGGGAAACTGCAGCCACAACACTTTTGATATGTAGTATATCTGGGGTTTAGTGAAATTTCCCCTAAAGGTACGCTATGCGTGCCTTAGAGGGAGTGTGATGCCATACGTTGTATGGTCAAGTCGGGAAAAATCATGGAGCGTTACACTATACAACAACGTGTTTTCATTCTTGAACACTATTTCAAAAATAATGAAAGTTTCGCGGCCACAATTTGAAAATTGAATACAAAATATGGTCGTAATAATGCGTTAACTTCGTCAACTGTGAAAACAGTAACTGAAAAATTTACAGAGACTGGATGAGTTGGAAACTCTAAGCACAAAAATAAGTCGTTCCAATGCCAACATCGAAGCAGTGCCTAAGAGTGTTATGAAAATTCCGGAATATCAATTCGGCATCATGGACATGAACTGCAAATTTCAAGAAACTCTCTACAGCCTATACTCATAAACGATCTATCTTCGTGCTTACAAAATTCAATTTGCCCAATATCTGCAGCCTAATGATCATGCACAGTCCAATTTGGTCTTTATGTTACTCTTAATAAGATTGGTTCCAAATATCAACAGTTTTTTCCTATTTTAAATTCTTAACTCCATTTTTTAAACTTGTATACAACTTTTTGAGTTTTTTCCTTTCCTCTTATTTGGCAAATCATGTATTATATCTTTTATTTATTCCTCATTTTCTCACTATTTTTCTTTTGTTCTGTTATCTCTCATTTTTTTGATATTCTATAATTTGCCAATAGTTTAAAATTAAAGTAATTAAAATGTAATTTTCAGCTACAATTTAAAAGAGTTTACATTTATCAGTAGATAGTAGTCAAATTTTGGAAATTTGTTCTCGATATAATAAAAAACTTATTAGTAATATTAGTATTTTCCAAAATAATTAACAAGTAGAAATCGGCGGTTATCCTGAAGCACCCATGAAAATATAGTTATATACACTCAACATACTTACTTTAACATAATACAGGCAAACAATTTTATAATAAAAATTTGACGTGAGATTTAGCCAATCAAAACTGATCTTAAAAAGTATCGACCGCTCTACCACTCGACGGACGACATATGTCGAATGAAAACTATCATAAATGATCTTTAACCTTTAACTAAGGACGCGCGGTCTCACAGACCGCTTGGGATTTCAAAAATCGCGTTTACCCCACTTCCCCGCGTTCCCCGTACCTGCCGCGCTTAGTAGCTTCGGTTTTAGTGTCAAAACGTCTGCGAAGGCGAGAGGTTGTGTCACCGGCTGTAAATTGGGTGAGTTATTTTGTTTTTAATTTCGATCGCGGTATGTGAGACCGCATGTCCATGGTTCCCTTACAAAAAATAATAAATGCGATTTTGTTTGTTTTAGGTAGTTTATAATCAAAATGTCACAAAACATTAAGCCAAGTACTTCTGCTTGTAAACGATCTTCAAGGTCACCGTCGCTATCACAAAAGCATGCAAAATATTACGTGTCAACGATCCTTCTTTTGAAAACGAAGTCAGTACCTTACTTTTAGCGTCAGATCAGTCAGATAATGAAGACAACATTAGTGATTGTTTAGTGTATGAAACAGACATCATAGAACAACATAATAGTGACCAAGAAAGTGCCGGAACAGATAGCAGACAAGACTTTAGGAATGATAGTTCGGATGATGATAGCTCAGACAGTAACGTGCCACTTTCAAATATTCAAAGAAGACTTGAAACTTCAAACTCACTACCTAATTATTACTACGGCAAAAATCGTTACAAATGGTCTATTAATCCACCATCTAAGAGGGTAAAAACTCCTCAACATAACATTGTTACCTGTCGATCTACTTCTCGTTTGACCAAGGACGAAAACAAGGATCCTATCAGTATTTGGGACAAACTTTTTGATATAGATATGAGCCTCCTTCTTTGGAAATCGAATCCTTAAAGCGAAAGACCTGTAGAATCTGTCCACCTAAACTAAAGAGGAAGACTAACTACACTTGTGTTAGTTGTAAACAAGCGATATGCCTTCAGTGTTCCAAGTCTTTGTGCAATGAATGTCAATAATTTTACTGATTTTTGACCCATGTCAGAATTTTTATGTTTTAGGTTAAGAAGTTGATTTTTTGTTTTTTATGTTCAGTATAGTTTATAGTTACAGATAATTACCCTTGGTTTATGAAAAAGTTATTATTTTTCAAGTTATAGTTTTTTTTTTATCTCAGGTAAATTTAGGCTAAAAAATGCCTTAAAATATTATTTATATAAATATATAAGAAAAAAAGTTTATATAAGCTAAACTATTGTTATATTCTTTGATTTTGATGTCTCTAATGTAAATAAAAAATAAATAAGTAAAACTAAAACAATTGTTTACTTTTAAAAAAATCAAAACTTATAGCGGTCTGTGAGACCTCGCGTCCATGGACATGTTACAATATTGTGACGTCCACAGTTAAAGGTTAATATATGATTTAAACTTCATTACTGTCTATATATGGTTTGGATAATCGCAGCACAGCAGCGGTAATTTGTAACTATTACCGTAGCCGATTTATAGCGATCTACCGGTTATAACTTTGGTTCTACCCTTGGTTGACAGTGGTTGTACTTTGACATTTCTCTTTCATAGAATGTAATTTGGTTCAACCAGAAAACTTCAAAATCATATGTTAAATTGTTTTGTTTTTGTTTATGTAAAATTTGAATAAATTTGTTATAATCATCTAGTTCATTAGTGGTACTTAGGTGAATTTTGCAAAAATGATCAAAATTTATTGCTTAATGTATACGAAAACAGGTAGGTAAAATAGTAAATACCTAACCTCAAATGTTATTTAAGAAAGAGACAGACAATCAAATAACTACTGCTTTGGGTTATTACCGGTTGAAGATATTTCAAACATTGACGTAACAAAGGGCGATTTGTGACCGAAACCTCTAGAATGTGTTTGGTTTAAACCATTTAGGAACAAATATAACCGGTAGATCGCTCCAAATCGGCTCACGACAGTGTACTGTAAAAATGCACTTACTAGAAGACATAACATTTTCTAATTGGATAACATTATACATACCAAATGTTTTGAATAAGTATTATTTTTTATAAGATGTCGAACATGGAAAATACCAAACTCGTGAACGCGGCAAACGTGGTAATGCATAAGAAACTTTATAATAAATATTACTTAAAAAATTACCAATTATGCTTTGATTTATCTAGAATAGACCTATTTAAAGCTGAATACAAAAACAATGAACGCATTCTTTTAGACGAGTATTTTTTCTACGAACAGGCACCGCTTTTTTATTTATGACAAGGCGATGCCGATTAAACTGACGTGGGAACGGATTAAGGAACAACTCCATAGCTCTCGAGATTATTCAAAATCATAACATTTTTATTTTCTAATCGGTACTACAGTTAAATATTGCCGGCTCCTTGAATTGTTATACCGGTACAAAGGTAATTGATTAAATGATGGTTGCACAATTATAATGTAATAATACATCTATATACTATTATAAAATTGTAGTTGCCTGTTTGTTTGTGTTTTGTTACCTCATCACGTAAGAACTACTCAACTGATTTTGATGAATCGTTTTTTATTGCAAAGCCTATAGTTTGACTTAAAATCTGGTAAACATTTGATCTCCCTAAATTGACGGAAAGCGTAGATATGGCTAAAAAACTTCTACCATGTTTGGTAAAAGAATTACTCAATTGGTTCCACCCCACATACAGAATATTAGACACTGGCATCAGCTTAGCTTTTATTCAAAATTAGGAATGTAATGTAATATGTTTGGATTTAAAAAAAATCAACTGATATAACAAGCGTAAATGTAATTATAAAGGGTGTTCTCTATATAAGAAACTTAGTGTGGAGTAGAATTACATGGATTTAAAAAGTCTAAGAAATAGTTACATTGGGTGTCCTATAAGCTGCTGCATATATACAATGTGGTTGAAATAAAGAGGAGTGCAATTAGCTATACGGGGTGGTCCAAAAAAGTTATATTGAGTGGGACATAAATAGTTGCATATACCAAGTGGTTGAAAAAGGGTAGAAATTTATAAAGTTTAGATAAAAAAATCTTAGAAAAAATGTCTTATGTAAGCAGTTAGGATCTTCGAATTATGTTCAGAAGATATTATTGTTATGAAATGGGTTGAAGAAATATGAGAAGCAGTTGTTTATAGAGTGTTCTTGAAATATAAGATGGAGTCGAATATAATTTATGGTGTGGTTAAAAACTCGTTTTATATGCACAGGTATTTGCATATATAGGATGGCTGAAATATATAGCGGAGTATAATTACAGCTGTACAGGTGGGTTTAAAACATATGATAAAGAATTATTATGATCTACAAGCTGTTCCATTTACCGGACGGTTGAAATATAGGGCGGAGTAGAATTCTAAGGAAACAGGGTGGCACAAAAATGTTATATTCTGTGGCAAATACGTAGTTGCATATAAAAGGTTATTGAAATATAGGGTGGTGTAGAGTTATAATTATACAGGGTGGGTAAAAAATACTAGAAACATTTTGTTATATAACAGTTGCATATAGGGTGTACCTGAAATATGGGGCGACGTAAATTTGCAAATGAAATAGTGGGTGGAGTAGAATTATATTTAAACATGTTGGATAATTTTTTTTGTAGTATAGAACATGAGCTGTTGCATATATGCAATATCTGAAACTTAGATTAAAGTAAAATTATAGTTCATACAGTATGATTAAAAGAATGTTAGAAAAAACTGCATATAAGGGGTGGTTGAAATATAAGGTGGAGACAGATTATACTTTCAAATGTAGTTTAAAAAAATAGATATGTAGCGTAGTCCATAAGCAGTTGCATATATAAGATAGTGAGTAGTCCAGAGTTATAGTTAAGAGTTTAAAAAATTTGGTGGCCCCTAAGCAGATGCACACACTGGGTGATATTTTGTAGAGTAAAATTATGGTTATACAGGATGGTTCAAAAATAAGTCATAATGTTTGACAAATTGGCAGGATGGTTTTAATGTATTTGTAAGTAGAGTTAGTTATACAAGGCAGTTAAAAAACAATGTTGAATAAATAGTTATATAGGGTGGCCAATAAGCAGTTACAGTTCCGGTAAGTATTTAAATAAAAGTTTGGTGTTAGGGTGCAAAACTGTGTTTTTTTACATTTGTGACACACCAAGGGTGCATAAAAAAATGTTACAAAAAGATTATTATATAGGGTAGACTATGACCATATTGAATATCTGAAATATGGGGAGAAGCAAGATTATAGTTGTAGAGTGTGTAACACAATGTTAGAAAAAGTTGCATATAAAGTCAGGATGATTAAAATGTAGGGTAAAGAAAAATTGTACTTTAAACGGTGGTTCCAAAAATATCTGAAATAATTGTTGTACAGTGTAAACCATAAGCAGTTGCATAGCTGAAATATAGGGTAGATAAGAGTTATAGTCAGGTGTTCAAAAAGTTATATTTCTGTGACAAATAAACAGCAGCATATAGAGGATGGTTGCAATATAGGGTAAAGTACACTTACAGTTATTCAAAAAAATGTTGAATAAAACAGTTATATAGGGTGACCCATAAGTACATGCAGGTTGGGTGAAATATATTCGGGATTGGTGGACTTTGTGTACGCGGGTGAAACCGCGGGTAACGGCTAGTTGAGTAATAATTTTATTAAAGGGAAATAAGTAGACAACTATAATATTTTTGAGTTGATTACTTATTTTAGGAGCAGAATTTCTGCTCTGTTTTTCCTTAGTTTGCCTAAAAAAGATTGTGCTTTGTCTGTAGTTTCTCAGATAAATTAATTTTCACATGTAATATTTCTGTAGAGACTCGAATATGGACTTACAAATCGTTCAACTAAAGCAGTTGGAATGTTACTTAAAGCAAAAAGCTTGAATAAATAATGTATCAAACAAATAAAAATGTTCAAACTTTGAGAACTTTTAGGTAGTTTTTGTGAGTACACATCATTATTATTTAAGAATAAAGAGTTTTCTTTATTTTTACATAATAAACATTTAGATAACAATGTTAGTCTCAAGCTGGTAGACAATGTAACTCGTTCCACGAAGTTTCCTTCGACTTCTATCGTCTTGAAATGATTGATCTTAGGAGCATGGTTAATGGTTACTATGTCTAGTCAACTCCAAGTTCTGCAAAACAATATTGAAAAGTGATGAAAGACAAAATTTTAAAAAAGTACTAAGTAACTTGTGAACGCTAAATGTGATTTTAGCAAAACGTCAAGAGTTTTTTTATCAGAATACAATAGATCGGAATAAGCAATCAATATAAAGGGTGTCTCACATATGAAGGGATGACATTGCTCTCTAAGAAACGGTAAGAGGTACAAACAAGGTTAATTAGAAAAAAAGTTGCGTATTCTAGAGGCCAGTCGACTACTTAAAGCAAAAATACTCCCTCCTCAATTCGTTAATTATTGCTTTTCCCTAGACATAATGGATCGTTGCAAAAATCATGTTTTACGCAATTTGCAAAGCAACAAAAGAACAGTTTACAAATCTGTCCAAGTTACTAGATCTTGCTATTACCTATAACTTTTGTATTTACTTATTTTCATTGCAAGCCAAAATCTTGATTTTCCAGATGTTACTCAAGAAACAAAAGCTAATTATTTGGTTATTTCCGATTTTTCATTTACATCGCTTTATTATGCAAAAGATAAAATTGATAAAATTTATTTAATTTGATTATTTAGTCTATACACAGGACCATACTAAATTATTTTAATCTGATGATTATATTTGCTTCCAAAACGTTGCATAAAAAACATATGATATATCAGTCTATTGGTATATTAATACTTTATCATTATTTAAACAAAAAGTCCACATTTAAAAAAAATAGTCGATGGCACAAAAGAAACGAAACATAGAAGTAGATTTGGTGACGCCTTATTGTCTAAAAGAATATGTCAACAATGTTTTTTACCCTTATTTAATATTTTTCAAAGGAAGGTCACGAACTAGTTCCTGTTCCAGTGCACGATCTACTGGTCCCATCTATTTTCAATAAGATAGCTTGTACCTTTTCTGAGAAAATGGGGAAAAACTTTTTTACCGACTTTACAGTAAGCTTTGGTGGAGTCCCTGGATTAAAAATATGGAAATTTTTCTATTCGGAACATGATACAAATTGAAAAGAAATTGTATTAGTTCCGGAATAAGTTACCGTTTCTTAGAAAATCGGGAAAAACTTTTTTACTAACTTTCTTAAAAGTTGGTGGAGTTTCTGGTTTTAAAGATAAAAAAAATTCTGTTCCGAATATGGGGTATAGTAAATTAAAAAGTAATTGGATTAGTTCCGGTTGGTGGAGTTGCGGGTATTAAAAATATGATTATGGTTCTGTTCTGAACTTGGGTTAAATTGTAAATAGATTGAATTAATCAAAATAAATGTCAGTTAATCAACTTCAAAGTGAAGGTTTTCGATTAATCTGTATATACAGTGTGTATTCATAAATCAAACTATTTCTTTTCATTAATAATTTTAAAAGAAAAAGTTATTCTTCATAAACAGATTTGCCTGGTCTAAAACGTACTGTATCAGTCCATATCACTTTTTAACGTAGAAGAGATTTGTCATCAGATCTTTATTTGTGTTAATATCTAAAATTATTATCACATCCAATTGTGCTGTACTATCAAAAATTGTAATAAATTAAAAGTTGATTGGAAGTAAATCGAAATCAATGTCAGTTATTCAACTTCAAGATAGAGCTTTTCATTTGGTTTCTACATACAGTGTATCTTCATAAGTTGGATTCAAACGGAAAACTTCCATATGAATATTATTTATTGAAAAAGTTATTTCTCATAAAAATATTTGCATGGTCAGAATAATTAACAGACCTAAAGAATGATGACACTCAGATCGTCTACAATAAAGTGGATTCACCTAAGTTAAAATCATATACAAAATTTTCTTAATACATATACATATTTAGAAAGCAAATTATTCTATTCAGTAGTAAACGAGGTTGGTCAAACTATTAAATAATGCTTAAAAGAGTTACAAGTACATTCGTTTAGTTAAAATGAAATGAGGTACTATAAATGGAGATAGTACATTAGACACGTATGCTTATATTTTTGATACCGGCCTTACCGATTTGAAAACGGTACCATATAATATTCATTCACTTGAAACTTAAATTGTTCAAAAAATTTAAAACACCAAAAAGCACCTTTTTTCATAAATACCGATATTTAATAGTCAATATATATCGGGCAATAATTGTGAAATGGAATGGGGGTTTAACTTCGAGAATGTCTATCCGTCCCAGACGGTGGTTCAAGCGACTTTGGCAATGAGTATGCGCGTAAAAATCACCAACAAAAACAAAAAAAAAATACAAAAGAAAAGATTCGGAATTACACTGCTAATCCAAAACTCTTGTCCCAAAATAAATACACTAATCTACTAATAAATGTTAATGAATCCTCAACAAATTGTTAAAACGAAATTTTACCAAAAGAATCTAAATTTGTTAAAATTTACCAGAATACAACTAAAATTACCCACAATTCTCGTTCTCATAATTATTCTGAAAACAATAAGCGTCTTGATAAGATTTTAAAGCAATTTTAAATTTTGAATAAAATTCTGAAAGCCATAATTTCTGAGATAACTATAAAATTATCTGGGACATATCTCAGAGGTCATACAAATAAATGTAGGAAACCATAAAAAAACAAATAACAAAAGTTCATGGTAGCCTATGTTTAACTCAACTCTTTTTATTAAACTAAATATAGAAATGTTGTGACTAAGCCTACCACACTTATACGTTGGGCATTTGGTCCAAATGACTCAATCCCTCTTATGATGTAACTTTCTTATGTTAAACAATGTGCATGTTACGGACATTTCCTGTTATTCTAATTCATAACAACGGATTTATCAATGAACATAAGAAGAAATGGCGGTAACATCCATGTTGTTTAGCATAAAAGAGATACAACATAAGGGGGAAGATCTTTTTTGTCTCAATCTAAGCTGATATTCTAATATAGCGTAAATGATAAATTAACATTCCATATCAAACAAATCTTATTAAGCCTAATAAATAAAACTTGTATATTAAACAAACGCCCTTAATTCACAGAACTGCAACAAGTAACAAGTTCCAAATCAGAGCTCAGAAAATTTGGAAGGCAAAGGTCAAAACGAAAACCTCGGGTCCTCTTCTCACAAGCACAAGTTCACGAATTGGAGCAAAGGTTCAAACAACAGAAATATTTGTCTGCATCAGGTAAATATTGCCTTGTACATACACCTAATTTATTATTTATCACCGGCTGAATACATACGTATAGATTTGAGACATATTTTGCTATTATCAAAATCCCCGACTTGACCATACAGTGTATGGCAGCACACTCCTTCTGAGACACGCATGGCGTGCCTTTAGGGGAAAATTCACTAAACCCCAAATATCCTAGATATCAAAAGGGTTTAGCTCTGTGGAAGCCCTTGTCAGGTTTTCAGGCCCGTGGTTGGAGTCGTGGAGGCAGTTTCCCATGAATTTCCTAACCGTGCGGGCTGTTCCTAACAGGACGGCTTTTTGGATTTGTTTGTAAAGATGTTAGTCCAGACCAAGGTATTTTAAATTGTTTAATAGATGTTTTGGGACTAGTCCTGTCGTTGACATAACAATTGGTACAGTTCGTGTGTTGTTCATGTCCCACTGAGTCTTTATTTGAAATTCCAAATCTCTATATTTGGTTATTTACTCAGCCTGCTTGATATTTATATTATTGTTGTTAGGAATTGCTATGTCGATTAAAGTTGTTTTCCGAGATACTTTATCTACCAAAACTATATCTGGTCTATTGTGAGCAACAGTCCGATCGGTCAGTATCGTGCGGTCCCAGTACAGCTTGTAGATGTTATTTTCTAAAATAGATTCTGGTTTGTATTTATAGTTTGATAATCTTACCGACTGTGATAATTCAAGTTTCAGTGCTAGTTCCTGGTGAGGTATTTTTGTCCCAGCATCGTGTCGTTCTTTGTATTCAGTTGCAGCGAACGCTTGACAACCTCCTGTGATTTGCTGGATAGATTCAGATGTTTGGCAACCGTACCTGTATCTGTTGTTGTTAATAGAAGGAAGGGTCTTTAACGATGTACTTTAGGTAGTTCTTAGTTGGAATTACTTGATCTTGGATTGCCAATATAAAGCTTTCCGTTCAGGAAACATATGACAGGAGATCAACCAGTAGTTCGACGCTGCACTGTCGACATAATCTTGGTTGACGTCATTTATGTCTTCCATGAAGGGGCTTCTCTTTTCATTTCAGCAGTTTCTGATCTGTGGTCTGGTGGTGTAATTGGACATGTTGTTGTGTCAGCCGCAGTGGTGTTGAGTCATGGCACATGACTCTGTGTAGATTTGAAAATTCTGCTAGTTTCTGGAAAAGACTACGCAAAATAGAAATTTGTTGATCTAATAGTTTGCGTAGATCTGTCAATTGTCTTCATCCTTCATACCGTGGCAAAGTTGTACGTTCGACAGAGCTCTTTAGATGGTGATTTGGAGCTTTTGTTAGTAAAACTCGAACTTTTCGTTGTAATTGCTCAATGTCAGTTTTGCACCAATTAACTATACCGAAAGAGTAACTGAGCACTGGAACACACATAGGTGTTAATAGCCGGAAACAGATTTTTACCTTTTATTTTGGTTTTCAACAGTCGTCTTACCCTTCTATAAAAGTCTGCTGTTCGGGCCTGACCTTCCCCCATAGATTCAATTTCGAAGTGCCCCTGCTCTATTTTGCCTTTAACTAAATTAATAATTCGGCATTTGTCTAGGCCAAATTTCATATGGATGTCACTAGAGAACCGTTCTACTATTTTAAGCATATCATGCAGTTGTTGTTTCGTAGCTGCTATCAACTTTAAGTCGTCCATGTATAACAAATGGTTTATCTTTAATGCTTGTATGTTGTTGTGTTTGACACTGAACCCAAAATTAGTCGAGTTCAGTTTGTTTGAGGGAGGCAAGCCAGAACCACAGCGGGCTAAGGGAGTCTCCCTGGAATATACGCCTTCTGATTGGAATGGGGTCAGTTTGTATAGAACAGTTGGCTTCATTCACTGAGATTTTGGTTTGCCAGGTGGACATGGCATATTCTAAAAATTTAATAATACAATTGTTCACTTTATAGAGTTTCAGGACCTTAATGAGCCAATCATGTGGAACTGAATCAAAGGCCTTTTTGTAGTCCACATATGCTATGTAGAGATTTCGTCGTTTGGCGGGGACTTGATTGCAGACAACGGAATCAATTATCAGTAGTTCTTTGCAGCCCATCGAATTTTTCGCACATGCCTTTTGTTGTTCAGTATTTATGTTGTTCAGCTCACAATGTTTGGAAATGCGATGATTAATGCACGATGTTATGAGTTTGTATAAAGTTGGAAGGCAAGTGATTGGTCGGTACTTTGCTGGGTCCTGTGCACATAGGTTGTCCTTTACTAAGAGGTATGTAGCACCATGCGTAAGGAAACTAGGCATCTTGTGTGGGTGGGTAATTACGTCATTTATAAGGGCTGTTAGTGTTTCGTGGGTTGCGTACAGTTTCTTTATCCAGTAATTTTGTACACCATCTGGTCCTGGTGCTTTCCAGTTATGGAGGTGCTTCATTATGTTGGATGTGTCTTCCGTTGTAAATGGTTGGTGTTGCAGTCACAGTTCGGAGATGATGCCTCCTCCTCATTAATCCAGCTGGCTCTGGAGTTATAGGAGATTGTTGTTGAAAGCTGTGTTTTCCAGAATTCCTCGATGTCTGTTTTACTGAGGTAACTAGGGGCTTCATTATTATTGTTTTTGTTAACTTTTCTATAAAACCCTTTTTCTGGTTGTCGGAAGAGTGTGTTGTTTAGTTTCCGTTGGTTACTGGTTTTGTACCTTCTCAATCGACTTGTGTAGACGGAGATCTTTTGTCGTAGACTGTCAAGACACTGCTGAGATGTGATGTTTTCTCCATCCCACTGGTAGTGTATTCAGTTATTGTCCATGATAGTCGTGACAAGCCTTTCTACTCTGTTGTTCCTGACTCCTCGTTGGTACTCGGTCAGTCTTCCAACGTCTTTCCGAAGAGAATTGATTTTCCCTTCTTGTCTTCTTTGCCAAGGTGATATTCGAGGTATTTGTCTAAATTGGGGAGGGTCTTGCTTTGGTCTTACTGCGACCACAATTGTTCTACATATGGAAGTTGCAGCACAGTAGATGATTGTGTGTAGCGACTCTAACGTATTTACATCTAAAACATAGTTTGGCCAGATAAATTTGTTCATAGCCTGTAAGACGATACCCAGTTTCTTAAAAGATCTTAGTTTATTATTATTTTAATCGTACAATTATGTTGCTTTTGTAGATGTAACAAATATAAATCATTACAACTAAAATGAGTATTAATTTTTCCGTTACATTTGTTAACACATATTCTTTTCTTTCCCAGAAAGAGAACAGATGGCACAAGGACTCAAACTGACACCAACTCAAGTCAAAATATGGTTTCAGAACAGAAGGTACAAGAGCAAAAGGCAAAGTTTCGAAAAATGCGACAACCTTAAAAGGAATTTGGATCCAACAAATGATGTTACAACAACAGGATTTTCCTTGAGTCAACAAGTACCTCAAGAAGGGCCCTTCAAATTCCATAATTTTCCCAATACATCGACGCTCTACAATCATGAATATATGTGTCACGATACGTTTAGATACACAGAAATGGGAATGCCGTTTAACTGAACTCTGAAGAAGACGTTTTCTTTAAATACTTTTTTTGTCGAAAAATCGACTAACTACCAAAGTTGTACTCTGCAAAAAATCTGTAAATATTTTTAATTAATAAAAAGGTATTAGAATAATTTGTAATAGAATTACAGAGAGAACGTGATAGTTTTGTAAATGTTTTTGTCCAATACCAGAGGTGCATATTACAATATAAATTTTTTGTTGTTAACCTCACTTATTTTTCTATTCATATTTAAATTTACATTTTTTATATATATTTTTTATGTGTTTCAAAATTGTCCAGGTGTTACCTTTTCATGTGGATTAAATCTGGTCACCAAAACAGTTGACACAATTTAAAAAATGATAAAAACGTAAAAAAGTATAACAAACACCCTCACCACTGAAAGGGTTTACCGAAGTTTTAAACGAAACATTCGACGTACTATTATCTAAGTTTCGGTCTGGGCAATTCAACAATAACTTGGTTGACACAACCTACTGAAAAATAGACAATATAAGGCCAAATTGTGCCCTCTGGTGCCTCTAGAGTTACAAAATCCCCAGGTTTGTAGGAGCTCAAAAGGATTAATTACTACAGTACATTGATGATGCGTTTGTCCCATAATATGAAACGACCATCACATGACCTATGAATGTGTGGTATTCTCAAAGTCGTAAATAATTATCTTAAACTCTTAAAATATTCTTAGGTCTCAAATAAGGCTCTACACACTAAGTACCTAAACCAGAGTGTAATCACCATCTACAGAAAATGTCGGTGCCATTTATAGATCCTCCAAAGTATGACTCAAATTTTATCGCTATAATCACAAACCTAAAGCAAATTTAAATTTAAAAAAATCTATTATTTATTGAACAATAAACGTTTTTGGTAATCAGATTTAGTTCGTAATCATAATTGAATTTTTAAAGGCAGCTTTTAATGAAAAATGTATATATCGACACTATATATTGACTATTTTCTTGATTTTGTTCTAATCACCTTAGAGGGTTACTTTAAGTTCTTAAAAAATAATCAAATATTTACTGTCTAAAAATACATTTGAGCACAATATATGTTTCTGCAATTCATTGGAGTATTTAACTTTCATTTTCGTTTTATGTTCTTATCATATTTACGACCTTACATATTGCAAATCTCTCTCGGCTTTTATTTTCAGAAAGATCTTGCTTCAACTTTTGATTCCAACTTACTCTACGTACTTATGTTCATATTTCCTTATCTGATATTTAATTGGCATGATAGTGAGTTTATTTTCCATAATTTAGTTTTTGTTTAATTTTATTTATATTGTTTAATATCATGTCAAATTTCCCTTCTTATTTTGTCTTTGTCCTTAGATCGGTTTCGGTTTCTTCTTCTATCTTGAGTTTCATTTCTTTTATTTATTCCTATCCAGTCCCGTTCACTTAATCTCCATACATTTTATTTAAATCCCATTTTTTGGACGCATAATTCCAGATTTTTAGAAACAGGATGATATGTTTTCCGTCTCTTGTTATTCGTTTATTCAACTTTGTTATTTGTGTGGCTATTTGATGACCCTGAAGTTAGCAGACATCCGACATTTTAAAAACTAAAATGTCTCGTAACTTTTTTAACAACTTGTTTTTTTTTATTGAAAAAAATGCTCGTGTTTATTTGTCCATTATCTAGACCAGACTTCTTTATTTTTGAAAAAAATAATATATCGAAGTTGTAATTGAAGTTTCAAATTTTTAATCATTTTTCTCATGGTCACAGATGTGATCAAAATTTAAAAATTTCTGTTTGTTTTTGTTCAGCCTACACGAGCAATTGTTTATTTTTTCATTTTTCCAGTGATTTTTGAAGTTAGGCGACATCCACTATTATAAAAATTCAAATGTTTTTCACTAATCTTTCTTTCATTTAATAAGTAATATTAATATGTTCGGTATTTTTTTTTAAATTTGTCAGCTCATGTTTCATTTCCCTACATTGCTTGTACTATTGTATCTTCAAATGTGATTTAGGTTCTAAAAGAAAAGATTTCTTAAATATGTTTATAGTTATACACCTATTTTTAATATTTCATTTATATTTCTGTTCTATCTTTATTATTAACTTATGGTATACAATTAACAACTTCTAATCTATTTATTCTTCTAAATACTTGATAAATACAGATCTGAGAATTTACAAAATTGATGAAATATTTGAAGCAAATATATAAATTTCGGAAATAGTTTTTTGGTTATATAATTAAATTTTAATTATTTTAAGTGATTCTATTAAATTAATCAACTGTATATACTTTGTCTTAAGAAATTAAATCCTGTTCTATTTGTTTATACATACTTATTTATTTTTCACCTATTACAGTAGAAAAAAAAGTACAATTTTTCCATTTTTTCCTGGACTTCCTCACCATTTCAATGGGAATATTCATGTTTCACTTTAATTTTATAGCCGTCCGTAATTTTTTTAAAGTCTAAATATGGATATATCAATTATTATTTAATGTTTAGTATCAACTAAAATATAAATGATTTTTCTTCTTAAAAAGTACAACATTTTCTGACTTGTCTAAATACTTCTTGGGAAATAACACCACAGTTTAAAGAAAATTGCTGTATATTCCAAACGTTTCTTAGCCATTGACAACGGGGTCTGATCTAGACCCCGAAACGTTTTTAATATACAGCAATTTTCTTTAAACTGTGGTGTTATTTTCCAAGAAGTACTTAGACATTGAAAAATATGCCACAAATAGGATTCAGAAAACAATTTTCTGACTTCTCTCACTGAATTGAAATCTCAATATCCGACTTTAACCCGTTTAACCCAACATTAACAAATATTCTTAGATGTCAAATTTTCTGTACGTTAAGTCTCTGATTTAAACTTAGAGCATTTAACTTCTAGAAGGAAACCTGCAAACTTATAACATGTACTTCTGCGGATAGCATGAAATACACAAATGCCCTGACAAGATTTAAAAGAAAGGGCAATAGAGAGAGCAAGAGGTTATTTCACTCGATTGTTAGTTTAGTTAGTTTAGTTTAGTTTTTAGTCTTTCTAACCTTGGCACGAAATTTGTGCATTGCAGGCTACCTCCAGCAGTTCAAGCTCTATGCCGAAAACTCAAACATCGTGACAAGTTTAGAAAGTGAGACCATTAAATTCTACAGTCCATCGAAACTCTATTGACAATTAAATTAATTAACATTTTGTTTGTTGCTCTCTTTTTCTAAAGTAACCATATTTATGCTTTGTATGCTACCTCTAGTAATATATACTTTAAGTGGTTTTTCAAAGGTGTTTGAAATGTTGCTGTATGAGCATATATTCTTTCACGTTAAAAGCCATATAACATTTGACCAACATGGCTTTATTAGTGGACGCTCAACAGTGACAAATCTAGCATGTTTCGCCGAATATCTGTCTCAGTCATTAGATGAAAGATCACAGGTTGATGTTATTTTTACGGATTTCTCGAAGGCTCTCGATAGGCTCGATCATTCAACCTTACTCAGCAAACTTTCTGCCTTTGGCATGAGTAATCATTATGTCGAGTTTCTTCGCACCCACCTAGTGAACCGTACTCAGTTTGTTTGGTACAATAATCATAAGTCTGTTAGTTATATTTCTAAATCGGGGGTACCTCAAGGTTCAAATCTGGGGCCACTAATGTTCCTAATTCATGTTCATGTTCAAAAATTGTTATTTGCAGACGATCTTAAGCTCTTCTCTTGTGTGAAAAACATGCTCTAAGATGTCATGTGAAAATGGCCGGATCAGGTGTCTGGTCCAGATGTCGGAGTTAAGCATTACACTATCTTTCTGATTTATTTTCATATGTGTGAGGGCCTCCGTTAACAAGCTTTTGCTTCATTTGTCTCAACAAGGAGACCCTTGAGAGGACAAATATCTAAATGTTCACCATCGATGGTCCGCGTTTTTTATGGTCATTCGCTGATGCCATTGGGAATCGATTACAACACCATATCGGTGAAAGAACACAGTTCCAGACATGAACGAAAAAAAACTAGAAAAATAGGATTAAATATTAACGACAGTGACAGTATAACTGTGCACATGCGCCAGAGAATACCAGGGAAGACGAAACCGAGTAGGCCAAAATAAGTCAATGAGAGAATTCATTGAAAAAGGCAGTAGCTTCACATAGATATGTGAAGTGCAATAATAATAAATGATAACAACATTCAGGAAGAAATAAGGACCAAAATTCTCAATGACAACAAACGTACCTATGTACTGATTAAAATACTGCCGCTGAAACAGGAAATTTAAAACACAACTCTATAAAAGAGCCATAAGACCGGTAACGTACTATATCTGCGAAACAGGGACAATGACAAAAGTAATTGTGCTTAAACATCAATGGTCCATTAGTAGATATTATCACGCAAAGGTAAAGGATCAACACTTGTTGAGCTGTATAAAGATCCTGATATATAGCCCCAAATTTGGGAGGTGATTTGACACCTTGAAGGACTCGTAAAAGATGGAGAAAACACTCAGAAAACGATCTTACGATTATAATGGGTTATGAACTGAACTCTGATTTCAGGAGGGACCGTCAAGCAGGAGCGAGCGGCCATAGCCAAAAATTTTGGGGAAGGGGGGCGCGCAAAATTATTTTCAATGCATATTGTCGATTATATTATTGCAGTCAAAGACCGTCTGTAGATTTAACTTTTGTTTGAAGAGATTTGTGAATGTGACTTGTACGATTTTGAGACGGTCATGACCCTTGTAATCCCCCAATACGGACTGCCACCACAGATCATACAGAGAAACTGCCACAACCCTAAAATTTAGAGACTGATTGTACATTGAACCAAGACTCTCGAAGGGTTGTGGAGCTACGGTTCACCTACAGAATAAGTACCTACTTAAGTAAAAAGGTGATTGTGAACTGTCTGTTCAAAAATCTGTTGACAACGAACTCACACGAAGACCTTGAAACGTGGATTTTTGTATAAAAATAATATAAAACACAAATTATTATCAATTAATAAATATACAAACGATGCAGTGCCATCTAGACACGACAAGTTAGACTAACGAAAAGACAGAAATCCTATAATAAATCAGCCATCTGAAAAAAAGAACATGCACTTGTATAAAAACAGTTTTCTATAATTCTGTGAACTTATCTAGTCTATGCTCCGGTAGATGGCAAAACGACATGATAGAAAGACATTTTATTTAAATTTAATAATTTCAAATATAAACACTTTTATGTTACTTTCTAAAGATCAAATGAGAATTACTGTACAACACTAAGGGAACGAATGAACGTTGTGTTGTAAATTATTATAAAGTGTACAAAATTAACCCAACAGTAATTACATTTTCCAAAAAAATGGGGGGGCTCCCATACAAGTCATTGCGAATACTGTAAGAAATAGTGGCAATATTTTGAACAATCATGATGATGAAAAAACTATTACTGTCGATAACGATAACATTTTAATTGAATTTTAAAAAATGCCGATATACTGAGATTAATTCTGGCGAAAGAGACAGATATTTATGTTTTTAGAATATTGGAAAGAGAGAAACTCCATTTATATAATTAAACTCCTGTTCAGAATTTATTAACTTTAGACCTATAAGCTCGTTGCCAATTTGCCTATTTTTAGCAAAATATACAATAAGTAAATCGAAACTTTCTTAACAAGATTCTTTTTAACGATAAAGCAACATTAATCATTTATGTACCAGAAAATGAACATGTTATAAGAGAAAATCATTTTCAGCATAATTTTAAAGTTAACATTTGGTATGGAGTAGTATCTCTTTTGTAATTGGTATCTTGAACTGCTAAACGATTCAAATGGACCACATTATTTAGATTTCCTTTAAGAACGAACTACTCAAGAATATATATCTCGCGTTTAGTCAAAACTTGTACAGCATACACTACAGAGTACTACGACTCTACTCTCTACAATATGTCAATACTTAAAAATGAGTTGGTTTTGGAAGTGAGTTTGCATGGCGACCGATGAGTACTGATATCAATCCTTTAGCTTTTTTAATACGCTTTTATTAAGTCGATGTGTATGTATGTATGTATCTATCTATGTAACGGAAACTTACAACGTAATTTTCACCAACTTAAAGAAGTCCAATTAAGTTGAAAATTGATACACGTGTCAAGGGCTAATGACAATACAATTCTTTAAGTTGAATTTTCCTGGTCGTTCTCTTTTTGTCACTGTTGTTGACTAAATACAAATTCTCCTATTAACTACTGCCATCTAGTTGGCAGTAATAGAACTGCAATGAAATGGAAAGGTTAGCAAGCATGAAGTAAACTTATAAATGTAATACTATAATACCAGCAATGTTTGAATATATATATATGTAATTGAGTTCTGGAAAAGGGCTCTAATGATTTTGAGGAAATTTTCCCATATGAAAATTTCGATGGATAGAAATCGATTAGTGAGGGTCTCTCTCATCTTTGAGAAAAATCGTTTTACTGCGAAATTAAATTATTAAAAAGTTTATTGGCAGTTTGACAATCAAGGCGACTGCTTTGTAATTTCAAAGCGTTCAATATAGGGTGATTTGGTAATCTACTTAAGAGTGAAACTACTGTTATACAAATTCTTTTAATACAGGGTGATTTAGTGACCTATTTGAGAGTGATTTTTTTTATACATTCTTTCAATAAAAATTGTGTTTGTATGTTGCGAACATGTAACTGTATTATGCCTCCGTCATATTTTCCTAGCATTATATTTTTATACGTAGACATGTCAAATTTTAAAGGTGAAAAAATTAGCACGGACGCAATTTTTGGATGAGTAAGATCTCATAATTTCGCATGTTAATTTGATGCATATAATATGAATTGGTGGTGTAAAATTATACAGGGTCTAACAAAATATGTTAGATGGTCCATATGAGTTGCTATGCAGGATGGTTAAAATATAGCGTCAAACGGAATTATAGTATGGCTAGGAAAAAGCGAGAAAAAATAATTGTGTAGGGTACCCCATAGGCAGTTGGAAATTAATGATAGCTGACATACAGGGCGGAGTAAAAGTATTGTTATGCAGGTGGCTAAAAAAATGTTAATAGAATGTTTTACCTAGTTTATTAGCATTTGCATTTACAGGGTGGTTGCAATATAGGATGTACTGGAATTATAACTATACATGGTGGTTCAAAAAAAATATAATAGGTGGCTATAAACAAATGCATATACAGGGTTGTTAAAACATATGGTGGTGTGAAATTATAGTTATATACTGTGATTTAAAATATTTTATATTAGGTAACCTGTAAAAAGTTGCATATATAGGGTGGAGCGGAATCATATGTATTAAAGTGTTTACAAAAATATTATAATATATATGAAAGAATTTGGGAACAAAAGTGTTTGTAGGATGGCCAAAAGCGGTCGCATATACAGGGTTGTTGGAATATGGAATCGAGTGGAATTTTAGCTTAATTAAAAAATGTTAGAAAAAATGTTTGGATGGGTTTTTCATATGAAGTTGCATATATAGGGTGGTTAAAATGTAGGGGGGAGTTGAATTGTAGTTACACCATGTAAATAAGAAATGTGAGAAAAAGGTATTACGTTAGGGAGTTTAAATTAGTTTACATAACAAAGGTCCGATTATTTGGATATATGTACGTTTATGACAAAACCTTGAATTTACGAGTAAAGCTCGGTCATCCAGGTACTACATTGTTATGAGACTAAAAACTTAGAAAATAATTATAGTTTAAAAAAAAAACAAAAAAATACGCTTTAGTAGAAAACCGAATTAAAAAGCAGTAAATAATGTTTAATTATGAACAGTTTATATTAGAGCAGTAGAAAGTAAAAAACGTGGGGTGCTTGAAATATTAAATTTTACAATTATTCTATTGGCAACAAATGGAGAGGTTATTTCACTCGATTGGGAACTGCATCTAATGAGCTCATTCCCTAAACCTACCAATCAAGTGAAATAGCCTCTTGGTGTCTCTATTGCGTTCTCTTTGTATCCTTGGCACGACATTTGTGCATTGCAGACTAGCTCCAGAAAGTGTATGCCCTAAGGGAGGTTAGGTTAGGTTAGGTAAGGTAATACAGGCTTTACATAAATATCGTGACAAGACTCAAAAAAGAGAGGCCAATTAAGATCAAACAGCCATTGAAGTACGTGTTGGACATATTTCATTGGAGGCAGCTCCCAAACGAGTTAAATAACCTCTTGCTCTGTCTATTGCCCTCTTTTTAGTTTCGGCACGATATTTACAGGCTCTTCCAATAGTATAAGCTCTAAGTTTGAGGTTGATAATAATCCACGGTTCCAGATATCGAGATTATAATTTATACGTGGCATTGTAATGTAAATTGTTGACTCGTTATCGTCCTTAAATAAAGTTTCCATTAAAAGAAAACTTTTAAATCCAACGCAGTAACCATAATAATAAATATGATTCTCCAAAGATAGAAATCTTACTGAAAGCACCTAGGCTGCATGTCACTGCTTTCCAAAAACCTAAAAACCTCTATATTTTTACAGAACTGTATATATAGTTCACAAACTCTAATCGTGTGAGAGTCTAGGTAAGAGCTTTACCAGTAGAAATTATAAAAAAAATAATTAAATTTGAAATGTTTAACTAACTGGAGTGACGAAACTAAGGAAAAATTTATTTACGGTTATTTGTTAAATACTTGACAGACCAATAAAATTATCATCCATCCTTATTTATTGGTAATCAAGAACAACTGGATTCCAGGGAAGTAGAAATGGTGTAAGTAGATATGACTCAACTATCCTTCAGAAAACAACTAAATTATTCATTTAAAAATAGGCATGTCCACACTCACCAAAGTTATATAATACACCACTGAATTATTAGCTAGTAAATCTTATCAAATTCACTCGAAACCCTGTCCTGAGTACTCTCCATTAGCTGAGAGTAAACAACTAAAACGAACTCAATGAAATCGGAAACCAAACAGAAAATGACTATAATGTTCGTGTTTGATCAGATATTATTTATAAGTGATTCAACAAACAATCGAAATGGAGCTTTTAGTGACTGAACGAAGAAAGATCGCTAATCAATTGCTGCCATTTAATCTTAAGTGCCCTCGAGCGAATAAAAGTGGAACCTGAAAGTGTAAATATATTGATTTAGAAGATGAACATATAAGACGGAAGTGATGAATTAGTATGGGAATTTTGTTTATACATTCTTTCACACTTTTTATCTTACTGATGTTGATGAGAGTAATTAAATTTGCGCTACTTTGGCTTCACGAATCTTCGTATTTCGAGGTTTTCTTAACTATGTCGGTTATTTTAAAAATTATACTGAATTCACAAATCAGTATCTACTACAGAAGACTACTGTGAAATTGCAACATACATTATAAACACAATGTAGCAAGCTGGAGAAACAAATATTATCATAAGGAATGGAGTCTACACGTTGATAATAAAATAAAACAAAAAGGCAACCAATTATGTCAGTTAGATAAGTGGAATTTAGGAAAGGAAAAAGTAAAGGTGGCAAGAATAGTTATACAAAAAATATTTAGAGGTAAACTAAGGAATACACTATCTTAAGAGGAATGGAAATGCAAGATATTACTGAGAAATTATACAATAAACAGAAATATTTCATGGTAGTCTATATGGTAAAAAAGGTAAACCGAAACTTCAATCAAAGAAAGAAAAATAATCATGAAAAGGTCAGAAGAAATGTTGGAGAACTAAGATATGGATTCGAACAATTGCTGAATAGCAGAATACTAGTAGATATAAAGGAATAGTGAAAGAAAAATTGGAAAGTTTGAACGGCCATATGGGTTATTCATAAAATACGTTACCCAAAATTTTTCATTTTCTGTGTCCCTTATATACCGTGTGGAACAGTATATAACGAATAAAGGAGAGCGTGTTGGGGAAAACGGTGGGACATGTCGATTTGTATTTTCAAATGCGCATTTTTTCAACAACAAATTATATAGGATGTGTCACGTGATAGTGGCCAATACCAACTTTCTTATTTTAAATGCAAGCCCCTGTATACTATTTATTTTTTGGATTCTCTACAAAATTATAGACATAATTCATGTACAATGTCCTACAGCTACCTTCAACTGTTTCGGAAGTATTAAGTGTTTTCAGATTTATTACAAAAATTAAGATCAAAAAAGAAAATTATTTTATTTCACAAATTCGCTACAATGCACTCAATACTTAATTCCCATTTAGCGCTTGATATTGAGATACTAAGCAAAAACCATTCCTACGTTCCTTTTAACTGATTTGAAAAGAATAACAGTTGTTTATTTTAGTCAAAACTCATAGCCTTAGGCATTTTGTTGTCTGCCTACAAGATAGTTGGGATCAGTTGTTTCCATGGAGACTAACCTTTTCCCCAAAATGTTTCATTTATAATACCACCAAATTGTTCTTCCTTTACGAGATATACTAAAAAACGTAACTGTTACATTTTATTCCTCATTATCGGCCGATCCAAGAAGGTGCAGGGGCGATGGAGACGATCGCCTCTCCGAGAGCCTCAAAGTTAGTAAATGTAATGTTAAAGCGAGGTAATCTTAACTCCTAGTGTCTAGGAGAAGGTAACTTCTATGGGTTCAAAGCTCAGAAAGACTATTTTTAATGTAGTTGCCCTAAAAATTGGGTGTAAAATTATATTTAAGTAAATTTAGTGCAGGATCGCCCCCCCCCCCCTGAAGCATGAAATCACCTCCCCTCCCCCCGGAAGCATGTATCTGGATCCCCCCTGTTCCTCATCACCAATTTCCAGGCTCTAATTTAACAACACCTCGCAGGTTTTTAATACAAATCGATCAATATTGTAGTTCCTGAATACCCTGCTTTTTAAGACATAATCTATAGACTATTACTGATATTACTTGTGATGGCATAATAAATTATGTGAGTTGAACAAACTGCAGTTCACGAGTAATCTGAGTAAATAAATTTTGTTTGCGTGACTAGGTTTGTCCGCATGCTGGTTCGTCTTTGGACGGTACCCACTTAGAGACTAGTCTACTGAATACCACTTGCCAGGCTTTTAAAATGGCACCAAGGTCAGCGCTTCGATCATAACATCATGCATTCGTAATTTAACACGTTCGCTACCGCCATTTAAAAAAAAACCTTTGTCATAGACCACTTTGTTTTTTTGTAAAAGATGCAAGTAGATAAGGTAATGACAATAAATTGATGAGTTTTTTTCGCAAAACTATTTTATTTTTCTTGATAGTAATATGACTCATATATAAGACAGTGGTCTACAGTAATAATTTGTACTAATAGACTGCAAGTCTCATATATGAGACACCCTTTTACACACTAAAAAACTAAAAATATTATATTTCATTTGAGTTTTCATAGAAAACTAGCAACAAAATATATAATAGCAAAACAATCTGTTATACTGTACAACATAAAATATGAAAAATTATGTATGGTGATGCGCAAAACAAGTATCCGGACATAGCCCTATTGGATTTCCTTTCCTGTCTACGCACACATTGCAAACAAAAGATGTTTGCTTTCTTTTTTTATTTTGTGAACAAACGCGACATCTTAGTCTTTTTTCGATTTTTTTTTGGAAAATGAGGAATTCTGGGACTTTGGACAGCATAGTTCTTGTCTGTCTCCTTGTCAGCTGTCGTGGAGTCGATGGGTGATTGTATTATATCGTCCCTGAAGTTCAGATAAGTATTTTTCTTCCCTGTAGCTTCCTGATACAGCCAATTACTATTCCATAAGCAAACGTCCAATAAATGAAAGAATAATTTTAGATACCATCTAATGGTTTTTCTTGGTGTAGTGTAATATGAAATCATTTGATCTGTGCGGTCAATCCCAGACATACTTTTGTTGTAATCGACAACAATGTTTGGTTTCCTACATTCTCTGCCTTTTCTGTTCTGAGTATCTTGCATTTCAAACTTATGCGACGTCGAAATAATGAGCACATCACGTTTGTCGTGCCATTTACCAACAACATGCAAATTCACCTTTCTTATTTTTGCGGAGCGTGCCAACAATATGTGTTTTTTTTCTAACAGTTTTTCTGCAAGAGCTACACTTGTGTAAAAATTATCCAAAAAAATTGTATGACCCTTTCCTTCATAGGGTTTCATAAGCCTCTGGACCACAGCATATCCATGACCAAATGCACCGTCTTGAGTGGTACCTTTTCCAGAATATATGAGAATATTCAGTAAAAAACCGTCCGGCGTACATAATTCATATAGTTTGATACCATATTTAGCAGCTTTGTTTGGGATATACTGACGAAAATAAAGACGACCTCGCCATAGCAATAGGGCTTCGTCTAAGGATAGATTTCGTCCTGGATAATAAACTTTTTCTATGTTTTTGACGAGATGAGCGACAACGTTACTTATTTTATGCAAACGACTACTGGTGCCGTCAGTGTTGTCATAAAAACACAGGCAACGCAAAATTAGTTCAAACCGATTTCGTCCCATCGTTTTATTGAATAGTGGATGATAGTAGACTATATTTCTTGACCAATAATGCTTTATACTCGGCAATTTCACATTCCCCATTGCAATACACAGAGATAAAAACCGTTTCATTTCATCATGTGTTGTATTTTTCCATTTACGCATATTTGATGATTTTTGGACCGGTGTTTGTATCAGCATAAGTTGTGCCCTATTATTTGTCCAATGAACAAGTTTCTCAATCAATGCGTCATCAAAAAGCAAAGAAAATATTTGAAGAGGTGAAACGTTTGGTGGTATATTGACCTTTAGGCCCTCTTGTTCACTGAAGTCGATTATTTCTGGATCTCGTTCTACATCTACCCAGGCAACTACATCATTATTACAGATCCCTTCGTCTTGATCCTCATTATTGTCATTTTCTACATCAGTATCATTTCCGCTATTATTATCTGAATCTGAATTTTCCGGAAAAGACAATTGCCGGTCACTGCCAGAATCTTGATATGGTTCTTCAAATGACTCTTCATCTGAATCCAAGTCACCTTCAAAAACTTTTTTTGCTTCTTCTAACAGCTCACCTTCAGATAAACGTCTTTTCTTTGACGAAGACATATCTCACTAATATTTACTTACACATGCACTGGAAACCGACATAACCTTAAAAAATATCCCGAGACCATTCGACTCATATGTGTGTCATACATTCGTACAGACCTCTTCAAAGTATAGAGTCTCTAGCGATAGACCAGACAGAAAAAATTAACTTAAAGTAGAAGTGCTGCATCGGCTCATATAGAAGCCGGTGGTCTATATGATAAAACAAGACGACTCATATATGTGACGAGCGGTAGCGAACGTCTTAAGGAACTCATAGATTTCTATGAGGCTTCAGACGGTGGTGGTACCATGAAAATGCCATAATCTTTATATATGTTAATTATAAAAATAATAAGGGTTAATAAATAGACTTCGTTAGAGTTTCAGAATTCAGTGTGTTTTATTTGCATTTTTTGAGTGTACAAAGAATAAAATTACAATAAAATACGCAAAGGGTAACCAATAAAAAAAATTAGAAAAGTAGACTAAGTAGCGAAAGCTTTTTCTTTTCTAATTTGTTTTCTGGAACCCCAGTATATTTTTTTATATTTACAACAATAGAAACTTTCATATAAAAGAATATCATGTTTACTGTCTGTCATATTTTTTTATACAAGGTAATGATAAAGTTCAGTTCTATCCAAGATTCTGAAGATAACTCCCGCTAGAGTATAGTTTGTTTTAATTACTTGTTAAAGTACATCGAGTATGTACATGAAACTGCGTTAGGAAAGAATGAGAATATTAATAACCGCAGCCAAACATTTTCCTTCCACTATATAGTTACTATCACATAATTAGCATAGTCAAATAAGATGCCACAGATCATAAATGTTATAAACTTTTATAACTGAAGAAACCATTTATTAAGTATTTTCTGTCTACTTTAACCATTCTCGCAGTCACAGAAATAAAATAACTGACCCAATTTGTAGCTCTAAGATAGAGATTCTGAGAAACTCTGGTCGTCAAACTTATCACTTACTGAGTACCACAATACAGTCAAACTAATTCAGAATATTAACTTTATCACAAGCTATAAAAATCCAAATTAACAAGAAATTGGTACCACAACTACTTTCAGTCCTTGTTAGACCAAACTGTCAATGGCATCACAAATTAGAAACAATTTTGTGCTCAGAATGTTTTTAGTTTAATTATTTCAGCCATTTAGAAATTGGCAGGTTATCTCATTACCCGAATTGCTACAATTTCTTAAATACCTACCTAATTACTGCAGCTCACAAGTTAAACTATAGTATCGGAAACCGCTTGATCAAGGGTAAAGGACGTCGAAAATTAAAAATAACTAACCCATTGGTATCTTTACCTGTCAAGATAGTGATTTTTAAGACATAAACTGGATTAGCGACTGTTTATCGAAACCTGCAAAAACAAAAATATCGGTACTGGCGGCGTAACAAAATAGCAAGTAAATACCTATTTGTCCTGTACTATGAAATAGCTATTCCAACTTAATGAATATACTTATTACACAACTCTCTCTGAAACATTCCTTGATCTTGGGTTAGTAAAAGTCTTATTTGGATTACTCTCTGACTTAAACCCCGCTATGGTCAATCAATATCATTTCATCCACGTTGAAAATTATTTTAGGTGCCTTCCATAATTCTATTCCAATCTTCAAGATCACTGGACCATCCTGTTCACTGATGGATAAAAAATCACATATTTTGGGATCTTTTCGATCCAGATTCACAAATTCTAATCACTTCATCTATATTCCCATAACCCTAGATGACTAACCCCCACTGTGTTATAACGCATTCTTAGGGTACAACACAGGAACTAGAAGAATATGAAGTAAACTGGTTGCTCAGGGCCATGTCAAGAGGGAACTTCGTGGCCGTGGTACAATTCGCTGGGTAGATGCGACGAAACAACTGTGACAGTCACAAGAACTAGTCAACCCCCAGAGATGCCATGCTGCTATTGCTAAAAATATCCTTGTTGAGAGCGCTCCATGCCAAACATGTCTGATAATCCATTGCGTCTTTTGATGATATTCCTGTTCTTGGCCTCTATTATTTGGCCACCTGTCATTCCAGTTACCTAAACAGCTCAATCTCACTGTATAAGGCAACATTTTGACTTGCAATCAATGTTGCTCTATTCTGAATAATGAATCACAACAGTGATCTTGCCATTTTTCGGTCAATGCCATTGGCTAACTACCTTCTTTTTAATCACGTTGAAAGATTAGGTTGAACTTCTGATTCTATTTTAGTAAAAACTCCCCAGATCAGTCCTGCTCACAGTTCAAATTCATATGTTTAATTTTCTCGTCCAAACTAGGTCTCGTGTTTTCTAGTAAACTTCTTATAGTCCAGTAAATGAAGGCAAAAAACGGTAATACTCGGTATCTCGGTAATATGTCCAAGCAGCACCGATTTTCCTAAAAATTTAATTTTCACTTACTCTCTACTTACCCTCTAGCCCCTCCAGGGTGTGAAAAAAATATAAAATAAGCCCGGGAATGAAAAAATTGACAAATTTTAAGCAATTTTTGTAACAAGAGAAAATAACATGTTTTCATAGGTTTTTCGTAAATAACTTTAAAAATATGCACTTTAAGAAAAGCTTGTTGAAATTTTATTTTTACTAGCTGTCGCCCAGTGGTCGAAATTCGACCATTTGTGTCAATATCTCTGGCAGGTTAAGTAACCTGAAAATCGTAACGGGACATTCTATCCGAGGACTTTAGGGAGAACAGCAATTACATGGAACGGATCCAGATTCGGAACCTCTGTGTGATAGTTTCCTCGAAAATCCTAGATGTCGGTCTTACATCTCGCTTCTACAAATAAGTAAAGAAATTCAAGTTTTTTTCAGATATAATTCATAGGACTTTATTTGTGTTCAAATTCGTAATTCTTAATTTAATATGACAACAAAGCAACCGCTAATGGGCTACCATACATATTTATTTTTTCTAACCTGTCTGTATAGCTATAATTGCACTCAATTCTCAAACATTTATTAAAATCCTCATTATAATAATTCCATCTCATTATATATTTCCACCACCCTGTATATGGAACTGCTCATGGACCACGCATAATATTTTTTAACATTTTTGAACCACCCGGTAAACCATTCTGTATATGCCACTGCCTATGAGCCACGGTTTTTACCCTTTTTGTTTATGAAATTTTTAACTATCTTCTTTAACTATAATTCTACTCTGACCTATATTTCAATCATCATATATATGGAACTCTTCGTGGGCTACTCTATAAATCATTTCCGTTTCTAACATTTCATCATCCTGTATATCTATAATTCCTCTCACTCTATATTTCATCTTCCCTATATATGCATCTGCTTATGGATTACGAAATGTTGCATTTCCATTTCCGCCACCCTGTATATGCATCTCTGTATAATATTCTTTGCACCACCTTGTATAACCGTAATTCTACTGCACCTTCGATTCCAAGAACCCTGTAAATTCAACCGCTAATGGGCTTCCCTATATAATTATTTTATTAGTTATAATTGCACGCTACTCTGTATTTTAAACACCCTATATAGGCAACTGCTTATGTGCCACCCACGAAAAAATTATTTTGAACATATCTGGAATCACCCTGTATAATTATAATATACAACGATTACTTTACCACTAAACAATAACAACTCTTGCACGCCACTTCCAGTAGTACATGCTCTAAGTATAAACAGCATTGGTCCCTCTATATATAATTACTCAATGTTTTGAGTCTGGCGGTGGCGGCAAGTGGCACATTCAGTTGTTTGGCGTTGACATTATGACGTAAATAATGAATTTTTATTATATTTTATATAATGAATGAACCATTATTAAAAATTAATATTAGCATTCTGCACTGAAGGTCGTCAGTAGCTACTAAACAAAACAAAAATGAAGAAAATCGGTTGAGAGACAGAGGAGAAAATGGTACCTAATCGTTTTGTCTTAGCCTATTTATATATAGATTTGTCAAAACACAAATTGAGAGGTTTATCATGAAATAACTGAAAAACAACGCATTTTTGGGGAAAAGTTTCTAATTACTTTTTTAAAGTGCTTAAAACACCCATTTAATTGTTTTTTATAAAAGTCACTAGCATGAAAATTAAGCGAGTTATGACATAAATAAGATTGTTTTTTTTTGTTTTTTGACAAAAAAATATACAAATTAGCCCCCTAAATACCACACCAGTTGAAATTAATTAATAAATAATCACCAATTTGTAGTTTTTTATAAGCTAAAAAGCTCACGTAAATTAAAAATATATTTATCCCTTATTTTTGAAATGGCTTGAGCTAAAAGTATAGTACTATTTACGAACATGTACAAACAATTTTGTACTCTAGAAAATTTTGCCTATCTCTCATAGTATTTAAGTTATTTTGAAAAAAGACAATTTTTTGCAAAATTACAAAAATAAAATATTCTCTTGAGGCTTGACTTTTTTCAAAACTACTTACTTTAAACCGGTCAAAGTTTCTGGACCTATTTGAAAGTCAAGTGGGGTGTTATTTAGGGGGGAATTTGTACATTTTCTTGTCAAAAAAGAAAAAAAAAACAAACTTTTTTATGTCATAATTCGCTTAATTCTCACGCTAGAAAAACCTAATTAAAAGATTTTTTTAAGCACTAAACAGGTATTTATAAACTTATCCAGAAATATGCATTGTTTTTCAGTTTTCTCAGGAAACAAAATTTTCACAAGCTATAACTCCGTTTGTACTGGTTCTACAGAAACCACAAACCAAACATATTTTTTTTATTTTATAAGCTAAATTATTAATTTAAATGATTTTTGCATATTAATAAAGTTGTTTACGAAAAACCGTATGAAAACATGTTTTTTTTTTTGTTAAAAAATCGATAATTTCACTTGCGATTGTCTCGAAAAGAAGTAACATTCACAAAAAACTTTATGGAATAAAAGTTGCTTAATAATTAGTTAATTTATGTATTCCCGGACTTTTCTTCATATAATATTTTTCGGCCCCTGCCCCCCCTCCCGGAAAAAAGCAACCCCCGGCACAAGGTCAACTATGAAGCAGAGGGTAAGAAGTAATCCAATTTTTTAGGAAAATCGGTGCGGCTTGGACAAATTACCCGGGAAAATGGTCATTGACTGCAGTATTACTATTCTGATGGGGTGACCAATATCAGATTTTTGTTATATCGGTTTACGAAGTATTTATTTCCAAGCCTCCTTTTAACTGTTAATTTTTTGAGAATACAATCCATTACGTTATTATATAGTTGTAGTTTCAGAAACTATCTATGTAGTAACTTAGGATGGATTAGTTCTTCTTTTGTTATAGTTCCCTGTTTTGACATCTTTTTACGTAAATTTGTGAGGTTTTTCCACAAAACACATCTTATGGTATGACTTTTCAGAATAATATTTACTCAATATATAAACTATTTTAGCTTATTGCTAGAATGTTTCAAACTTTAAGAACTCTGATCCAACACGTAGTTATAAAACATTGTAATATATAACAAAATGTAAAGGTTAGAGATGACTTGTTCCCTTTTTTTATACACTGAACTTTATCATACTGTATTATGAGAAAACATATTCATTTGTATTTCCGATATTTCTAATAAATCATAACAGCCATAGATATATTCACACAATTAAAACTTAGAAAGATTTGAAAGTTCCTTAAGACAACATAGTTTTAACAATTACATGTAACAAGAAATGTTAGATGGAGATGTCAGACATTAAGGCAAAATATTTGCCAAACTAGTGATTTTTTATTTGTTTCAAGACACTACCCTAATTCTACATCGTCTTGGAAACAAAACAAGAGTGGTCTGAGAACAATTTAACAGATTTACAGTGTTGTACCAAATGATATTTTCACCATACGCCGAGCACTGTTTTTCTAGTTCGGGTCTTCTTCTCTGTTTTCAATGTTTGTGTCTTCGTTTTGTTGAATTGCTAGATTCCCTAACAAGGACGGGTGATAATAGTTGAGGTAAGGGAAAAGTTGTACTGAACTTGAGTATTGCTGACACAGTGAGAACATAGATTCCTGAATTGATTTTGGATATTTTTGAGCTACGTTTTTGCTCAGCTGATCGTAAACGAAGTAGTCGTTTTTCGGCTGTTCCGATGAGTAATAGGCATTCTTTGGGTAAATAGGAGTTTCTTGCTGAAGAAATATGGGCATATCATCTTTGACTAGAACTTTTACTGCTACACGTTTAGCGTTTTGACCGAGCATGTTTGATTCCTGCATTTGTAGTTGTTTCCTCTTCGTTTTATATCTTCTGTTCTGAAACAAACAAAGGGTTGCATTAATCAATTTAATCAAAAAATTACCGGATACACTATCAACAAAATTTAACTTTTCTTCTATTATAGGGGAAGGTTGCTTAAGTCGTACCCCTAAAACAAAATTGACTTTAAATTGGAAATTTTTTAACAAAATTGTCAGTTATGAGACTTATTGGGAACATCAGTAAATACTGGCTTTATTTGTATAAAAATATTGTACAATTTTGATTACATTTCTTTTAAACGTCTAATTTCAAAAATATTGTAATCGGTACGACTTAGGAAACTGGTTACCTAAGTCGTACCTCCGATACCTTAAGTCGTACTTATGCTAAAATAAAATAAAAATGAGATTATATAGTAGTTAAAAAATAATTGATTTATTTGCAATTAATACAAATGAATTTTTTAATTCGTCTTGACACCCCAGCACATTTGTCATGCATCCAAATTTTGCATTTTAGGCATTGAATCATATCTTCCTTCCTATCCTCCTCGCAAAGGGTACAATACCAGTCCTTATTATCATTATTTTTTCTCTTTTTGAATTCTTCTGCAACTATTTTGCGATTCACAGAAGCCTTTTTCTGTTCTAGACATGTTTGGAGGTAATCTTTATACGGAGAAGCCGTTAATTCTATAGTGAAAACGCGTTTACGCGATGTGTCAGTCAAGGATGGCACTGGAGAAATCAGTTAATTCTTTTTCCATTTCCTTTGGTAGATCTTTTGGTCTACCAAAGCTTGTATGAGTATTTAATCCACGCAAATGACGGCGGAGAGTTGGTTTAGGGATGTTAAAGGTCCTGTGTGCCTCATTAAATCCCATTTCATTATTTCGCAATTTATTCAATGCCTCCTCCATATCCTCTTGTTTCCAGTTATTATATACTCTTTTTGACATTTTGCTGGATCTGTAATTAAAAATAAGAAAATCAAAATACATTTCTTCTGCACAGATATCGTGAGATGTAAGGAAACTTAAGTCGTACCGGTGGTACGACTTAAGAAGTACATGTGAGTACGACTTAAGAAACATGTGATGCCCACTTCAAATAACCTTAATAAATATATCAGAGTAAAGATTTTACAAAATCCATGTGTGAATCAATAACTGGATAGATGTATAACATATATTTAACATTAAACAAATATTTAGTTGACTTTTACTTACTTTAGTTGCTTCCAAAGTACACAATAAAATTAATGGGAACGAGGGACGAAACGAATTATTTCCATAACCTCTCTAAACATATTCGGCGGGAACGGACTATTGAATGTGCACTAAATATGACCTTCTGCTACGCGAATGCAGTATTTTAAGTTGCCTATAGTGTATTCTAGTTAACGAAACAACTAAGGTACGACTTAGGCTGCGGTACGACTTAAGCAACCTTCCCCTACTATGATCCCATATTTATATCGAATTATGATTTAATACATATAGATTTGTCTGTAATTAGAACAAATTTCCAATGTTTTAAACTTATTTCGCTCACATAGTTTACTTACATATATTAATGTAAGCACATTTGTATTTTAGAACTCGGGAAAATATTTGTTACATGTTATTCCATGAGTTTTATATCCTTCTGTTTTTCTCTGTTACTAAAGATCTTATCGGATCGATCCTGGGCTCATTTCATTGGTATGTCCATGCTTTACAATTCACCTGTTGACACCATTGAGATTAGTTTTTTTATTTTATAACATGCAACGAAAAAAAACGCAATTTTTTTATTTCAATTGTTTATATAATAAAGTGAAAAACCATAGTTGCGAGTGGAAAAGGTAGCAAAATATCACTACAAATCATTCTTAATGTGATGGCACAGGCAGTATCCTGATAGTATTTTTTGCACGAAAATATCTCTATTGATTGGTCTAATAATAATATCGCCTTTGCCAAAGGTTACTATACAGGCTGTTTCTAAAATAGGGTTTCAAACGTATACTGTATATAAAACTTATTAAAATAAGCCAAAATGTCCCGATTAACTAACATGTTTCTAAAACGCACCATTAGGAAGTTATATGCTCTTAAAAGGGCTCAAACAAAACTGTTTTTTTCTGTTATTGTCAAAACGGTCGAAAATAAATAGAAAAAAAAACTGTATGAGTTTTACATAATTTTTTAACTTGAAAATAGCACTACTGCAGATCATAAGAATCCTATTTCGGTTGATGAAGGGGGTTTTCGGCCCGTAATTTTTTTTATTCTATTTTTTTACAATTTTATAAAATTTTAATTAAAACCATTCAGCAACTACAGGAGGAAAGTAAAACTGCATGCATGGAAATAAGACAAACACCTAGAATTTTCGCAAAGAGTTCGCAAATCATTGAAGCGCCAAGCTAGCTTATGCATCGAAATGCAAGGTAATCACTTCGAGCAATTCTTGTAACTTTACTCATTATTATTAATTTTAATCCCAATATTATCTATTTCACATTTAGTTATTGTCTGAATCAGTAACTATTTCTTTAAAGTCCTAGTTTATGTCCTAACTTATTTTTTAAATGAGCGGAATCATAAGTGCAATTTATTTAAATAATGTTACTGAATTTTCGAGTTTACTCTAAAAATGAGGAAAATATCGATTTGGACAAAGATATTTTTTTAAGTAAACTTTTTAAGATTCTATCATTCTGTAGAGCTATTACCATTGCCAACTGATCCAACAGCCAAAATAGAATGGAAAACTTACAATACTCTCTGAGATCATGCTGAATACATTCCACCGCAGACAAGGAGAACATTAACGCCACATCAGAGCAAACCACCATATCTTTATGGGCTACCCAAAATACTCAAGTCTGAAGTACCTCTCAGACCGATTACAAGCTCACGTAACTCACCAATAGCAGAATTATCAAAATTCCTGCTACCAATCATCCAACCTTTGGAGGGCAAAAGATCATCGCACGTCAAGGATTCAAAGCATTTTGTCCAAATCATCGAATCCATGGAACTTAGGCCAGAACATCGCTTAGTAAGTTTCGAAGTTGAAAACCTCATTACAAACGTACTATTAGACGAATTTCTGGACATAGAAAGAACCTTACCGAGGACGTAACCCTAATGAAGAGGACAAACCTGCTAATAGATACAATCATGGACTTACTACATTGTTATTTCAAAAACTGATACTTTCAGGAGAAGGACCGGTCCTTCATGCAAGAAGATGGATTGCCTATGGACTTTCCGTTATGGCCAACCATCGCCAACATCTAAATGGAATGGTTCAAAGGTAATAAACTGAAGAGCTACGAGAACCAACCAAAACTCTGGTTAAGGTATGTCGACGACACCTTCATTATTTGGCAATATGTAGAAAGAGAACTACATGCATTTTTAGAGCATCCAAACCGATCACAACCATTAGATTCACCATGGAGATGGAAGAGAGTGGGTGCCTAACATTACTTGATGTGCAGTGCCAAAGGACTAGGGCCGGAAACGAAATAACAGTGTACAGGAAGGCTACACATACTGGGTTGTATATACACTACAACTCTAACCACCCATCAACAACGAAAACTGCCATCATCAAAACATTATTCCATAGAGCCAAAAATATTTGCAGCATACCAGAGGTACTCAATGACGAACAAATGAAATTTAGAGAAGACCTTTTGACAAATGGATATCCAGGAACCATTATTAACAAGGCATTTGAACAACTGGAGAAACCACCTAGGAAGGGGAAATCACGCTAGCTGTATTACTACCATACACTAAAGGCTTGTCGGAAAAACTTAGACGTATTTAGTAGTAATTAGAACAAATTTCCAATGTTTTAAACTTATTTCGCTCACATAGATTACTTACATATATTAATGTAAGCACATTTGTATTTTACCACTCGGGAAAATATTTGTTACATGTTATTCCATGAGTTTTATATCCTTCATTGACTTTTGTAACTATTTCTCCATAGTTCACCACTTTATAAGCGAATATATTTGATTACGATATTTCAAAAGTCATCCAAGCAACTTATCAACTCCTTCCTTTATAAGCTCCGTTATGTGGACACCTACAATATATTTTAGTATAGGCGCACTAATTTTAGAGAAATTATTTTTAATTTATCAGACACATACCACTTTTGTCCTTCCAGAAAATATTTTTTTGTTAATCTGAACTTGATATGCTCAGGATTTAAAATGGTTTGAGGTTACCTTTCTTTGCACAAGTATAAAATTCGATTGTCTTTTGAAAAAACGATTCTTACGTTTTCTGCTACCCCACTCACAGCATGGGCGGATCCAAGGAGGGCGATAGGGGGATCGTCCTCTCCGAAAGCCTCAAAGTTAGCAAATTTAATATTTAAAGGAGGTAATCTTGACTAAGCCTAATAGGTCACTTCTATAGGTCTAAACTTCAGAACGACTATTTTTAACGTAATAGTCCAGGAAATCTGAGTTTAAAATTATATTTAGGTAAATATAGTACAGAAGCGATGATCGTATCTGAAGGTTTCTTATTACCAATATGTTCCTTAGGAATTGTATTTAGTTTAGACCATAAATAAGCTCCATCCTTTAGGATCATGGCAGTTTCCTAAAACATTTAGTAATGAATCGGCATCAGTATAATGTAGTAGGTAATTAAAGTCTAAGGTCCCTTTTTCATCGAAAGTAAGAAAAAAAATGGTACATTCCCTTCTCAAGAGTATTTCGAGCATTTATTTGTTCCTTGTGAATCTTTTGTCAAGTTCAGATGCTGAACTAGAGCTGACAGTTCATGCTGATTGATTTTATGACATTGCGTAGACGTTACAATAACTGCTTTGTCTTTTTAGGTAGAGCTTCAACACTAATTTTCTTCGGAAAGTTTACTCTAATTATCAGATTTCGCCGGGTTGGGAAGCTCTTCACTGCGAAGAATGGGAAGTTTATGGAAGATTTGGGGATTTACCCCAGTCAATAGAGATTTTTAAATGAAATAAAATTCAACAGCAAACCGCTTATGGCATTACATAATAGGCAATAACTTTTTATTCGAAGAAGTAAATTCTATAAAAAATAAAAACCCATAAAAATAGTATTTCCTTTTGTTTTTTGCTTGTGTTATGAATAGTTACGGAGGAATCGTAATACTCTCAATGGAAAAGTTGTAAGCAATCGGAAAACCTTTAATATGAGCGTTTACAAGTCCCCATCGGAGCATTTTCACTGCGAAAATTCAAGTAATATTCCAATAGAAAGAATAATAGGGTTTGTAAAATATCCATTTAAATTGTTTAAAGTCTAATTCTGCAAAAACCATTTATTTCACAATAGTTATCTTGAGAATCGTTAATCGTAACATCATAAGCAACCATTTTATGGAAGATTAATATTTTAATTTTTAATACAACAAAATTGAATTTGTGAAAATCTGTTCTTTTTCCAATTTTTCCCGGGACCTATAAACGCTCATTTTGAAGGCTTGCCAATTCTCTACAACTTTTCCATGGGCATGATCAAGATTCGTTAATAATTTTTCTCAATATAATTAAAAAATAAATAAAATTGATATGTTTACTAGTTTTTATTGTTTAAATAAATTATTTCTACGAATTTGATATTAGAATTAAGTAAAAAAATCACCTATGTACTAATACTGAAGCTCTGGGCTCTATTGACTGATGTAGTAAATAATAGTTTATAAGTCTTAAGGTACAGAATTTGTCGGTTTCCTTGACTTAATCGTCTAGTCATTTTTTGGTGATACATAAATAATAGTCTGTTGGCCATTTGATTACATTCAACCACCTACTAAGTAATGTTACCCAACATAAACAGTATATATAAAAGGCCCAAGAAATGCACTGATCAATTTGACACCAGAAATAAACTTTTTTTTAATGGTCTAATACTCCGTTTTGAGAATTTTAAGAAACAACTTTCTACCTTTGATTCAAGTGTCAACCAAATAGAAGTGATTCACGCTTATTTTGACAATTGTGGTAAGTATCTTATATCTTTATTGTATTTTATATTTTAATACATAGTTGTTGAAACAGCTGATTCTTTAAAGTTAAAGCTGGCACTAGAATCCGAGTAGCTAGCAGCACGTTCTGGGAGGGAGGGGCACACCCTCTGCTGCAGTCATAACCATGAATCTCTTACAGTTCTGACCTACCATATCCGAAACATGTTCGTTGAGGCAAATCAGGTCATAATGATGGCCATTCCAGAGTCTCTATAGCATTTGGCATGGCTTAGGTTTAGGTAGGAATGTGAAGCTGGTTACAGCACTGCATTAATATAGCCCTTCACATACAAGTGACGCTCTATGCGTTTTCCAGATCCTGAACGACGCCTATAGGGTGTGTCCCACGTAAACGTGATATGCGCGGTGCGGGCGTTGCGATACCTCCATGTGATAATTATAAAATTCAAAAACGGCTAAAACAAACAAACTGAACGATGCAACAACACAAAATCGCTACAATCGCACGAATTTATTTTCTAGTAAAGGCAAAATGAATTCTTTTTATGTGTTTGATAGTTTGCGGCTGTCCCTTTTGACATAACGCACCGCCAGAACATATCGCGTTTAAGTGGGACACAGCCTAAGTCATGAGTCTTATCATTGAAACACCAAAGTACTCCCAAGTTTTTAACAGTGTTGATAGATTAGCGTTGTTCTGGAAATATACCACAAACAAAAAACACCCTCTTTCATGCTTACAATGCGTCCATGCCCACAATGATCCCGAATTCTTGGCATTTTAAATTTCGAAACAACTTGAAATCAATTTATAACAATTACTCTCGTTTATGTTTCATATTTTACTTCAACAAATTGTATTTTTTAATAGAACAGAAAAGGCATTCTGACATATACAAATAAATAATTGTAGAACGTCAACTGGTGACAGATTTTGACCTCCGATTTTCACGCTTCTGGCTCAAAGGTAATTGAAATGTGTGTGATTGTTGAATACAATGAAGCAAAATTTGCTAACACAGGAAAAAATCGTTTCCCATTTTCCGAGAAAACGGATTTATGGACCGATTTTCTCGCCTCTGCCATGTTGACTAAATGATTTCGATAATGCAACCAAGCTTCAAAATACGATTGGAATAAGTGTCGCATGTGGCCAATGGGTTCAGATTAAGGACGTGATCCTGTAAATTAACCTAATACTACCGCCACGATTTTCTTGCTTCTGCCAAGCGGAACAATGAAAGTTGATATCGACAGAAGTCCACAAAAAAATTGGCTGCGAATGCCAAATTCGTTGAAGGAACAGAAAATATTGTGAAAACTTGAACGATTCCTGTATTTAATATGAATTGACCATTTGCAAACCTTACGACAATTTTTTTGTGGACTACCCTCTATATCAACTTTCATTCTTCCGCTTGACAGAAGCGAGAAAATTGTAGCGGTATTGTTACGTTTCCTTACAGGATCACGTCCTTATCTCAACCCTTTGGCAACAAACGACACATGCTTATCGTATTTGATGCTTGGTTGCATCATAGAATTCATTTAGTCTAAAAGGAAATCGGTCCAAGACTTCTTTGCTATTCAACAATAATACAATTTTCAAAAACCCATCGAGACCAGAAGCCAAAATAGTGGAACAATATCTTTTAACATCTAGCGGTCTGTTAAGAGAGATACTTCCTTTCACCGAATGATCAATTCATTATGGATATCAAATAGAACCAAGGACACTTTAAAATATTAAGTTTTAACAAACAGTTATATATGCATTAGTCAACAGAAACAAGATAACCAGAAAAAAATTTCTTTGCGATTTCATTTTTCCAATTTCTTACAGAAAAAAAGACTTCCTTGTTATTTCAATTTTCTGACTTCTTTAAGAAGACATCTTGAAAAGGATATCTTTAAGACGTAATTTGTAGGACTTCTTGAGTGTCTTTAAAATGAATTGAAATTATCTACTTTCTCTTTGACTAGTATGAATGCTTGGATAAATATAAAGATGCCAACTACCATTCAAAATACCACTGACTGGTTCTCGGAAATTTGCGAAAATCTTGTCCATATTGAGTTTTATATGTAAATTACTAACGGTGTATTTCTAGTCTTTCTAATATTATATTATTAATTTATTGTGTGCTCTGAATTTGACAAGTTTTGATGAGTACTTATATTAAAAATAGTACATCTAACAGGGCATATCATTTTCATTAGGTACTGCGTAAGAAATCATTGAAAAATTTTATTTTTTTCTGGGTACAAAAAAAAAGTATCACTTCCTCACTTTTTACTAAAACCTGGATTGCATATACTTAATACTGATATACTGTTAGCAGAGTCTAGAGGTAGGCGCAAACATCACATTCCACACGTATATATATATATATATATATATATATATATATATATATATATATATATATATAGTGTGTATAGTGACTCTTGGGGAGTAGGCAGATTGAGGCCCCGAGTTCGATCTAGACTCTGAAACTCTTTTTCACTTTTGTCTCTTGATAATGGCTCCAAAGCAGGAGTCGAAACGTCGAGTATTCAATAAATTCAGACGCGGTTCTCACCCGGAACCTAGCTTAGTTCATATATATATATATATATATATATATATATATATATATATATATATATATATATATATATATATATGTCTATAACGTTTTACTGTACTTCGGGTCTTATGTGCATATTCGAAAATGCCTCAATTGGCTCTTCTGTTGTGGGAAGAGATGTGTTATTCTCAAATGGTTTTAAGTAAATATTTAGATGTAACATTTTTATGTCTCATTACCGCACACTATCTAAATATAAGGAAATTATTTTATTTGTCATAATCATTATGATGTTTCACATGTTTTGAAGATTCAAAATCTTAACTCGAATCGGAACTTAATTTGAGGTCATGTTTGACCAAATTTTGTAGGATATGTTTGATTTTATCATTCCCTATCATTTATTTAATATTCTATTAGGTACTGAGGGAATATGATAAACTCCACATAAACTTCAAAAACTTGTCAAAAAGAACCCCAAATTGTTTTAATAATCTCTCTTATTTGTAATGAATAATTCTATGTTCAATATATTTTCATAACTACTTTCTACTTTTTAAGGTTTTGAAATCAAATAACAATTGCAAAATAATCATCATTCTCTCATAATTGATTTGTTTATCTATTTGTTTTCATTTAAATTGTCAGCAAATGTTAGTTAGTTGTGTACTATATATTGAATATATAAAATTGTCAATTATATTATGTTCAGTCAATTTTCGCAAATTAGTGAGAACTAGTCAACTACAAAATACAGGGTCTCCCGTATGCCAAGCCGGAACCGGGTGATAAGCAAACTCACATTAGAAACATATAAATTAAAAAGTTACGTGTTGAAAAAAAATTACATATTAAAAAAATGAAAAAAATTATGCCCTGTGACGGTTTCTTCACTCCTGTTCATGCAAACTTTTACTTGTCCTAATTATTTTGATATGATGTACCTAATACTCACGAATGATTCTTTACTGTTGTCTTAACTTCATAGCCAACTGCTCCTGTTTGAAAAAAAATATCATTTTTGACCAAGCCAAGTGTTAAACTCAATACTTCGTCCAATTTATTAGGAAAAAGAGTACTATGCGAGGTTGGCAAATAACTTGAAAATCTGGTACATTTGATAAGGATCCCAAAATGATATGACACTTATTTTTTTGTAATGAAATCCAGTTTTGATTTTTTTATTTAACCAAAAAAATCTAGGCTTTCCTTAAGCCTTACCTTCAAGATTATACATTGAATGAGACGGAGAAGTCATTTCAGGAAATGTGAGCGAGACAGACAATAACTCTAATTTGACGAAGATAGACAGAGTCATTTTTTCTTTGAGAAAGTTTTATCGTCGGATGATGATTACCTGAGCCTGCATAACTTACGTGACTGGTCTGTAGGAAATTCAATTATATGATGATACAAGATAAATCACAGAATCGGTTTAAGATAAATATGTGGATTGGAATTTTAAATGGGTCTTTTTGAGCTGCCAGACGCCTCGAAGGGTGAAGTCTACTTTGATATTTTACAAAATAGTTTATCTATTTGAAGACTTGCTTATAATATTGTACAGGGACATATGGTTCCAGCAAGAGCAGGGCACTATGGCCGCTCAGTTACAGAATATCTCGATGAGGAATACCACATTAAATGAATAAGGCAGACTGTTGCAATCTCATTGCTAGCATGTTCGCTGGATTTAGGTCCGTTAGACTTTTTTACTGGGTAGCGGTAACAGAAGGTGTTTACCTAAACTCCGTCTGTGACAAAAATTCATAATCGTCTGTCGGATAACCCTAGCTTTTTTAAGAAGATTTCATTAAAATGTCATCTGAGCAATTAATTATTAGTTTATTTAAGCCATTTTGATCATTTTTAGTAATAGAACACTACTAGTACTCTTACTAGAAATTTTCTGTCTCGCTCATATTTCGTGAAATGACTTCATCCGTCTCACTCAAATTAGAATCTTAGATTAGAAGTTACAGCCTTAGGTACACTAGAATTCTTCTTAAGTAAATAAGAAAAAAAAAATCATAAGTTTTTTATACAAATATAAATCATTCAAAATTTAAGAAATAATCTATCAAGAGTCATACCATTTTGGATACAATACAGTCACTTAAAATCAGGCGAAGTAATGATATAAAATAAATAGTTGCTTTGCTCAAAAAATAGCAATTTTTCCAAGTAGGACTAGGAGTAGGCTATGAATTTTAGACAACAATTTACATAGCCATTATTCAGTAATACATCATAAATAAAAAAAGTAAGCACAGAAAATATTTGCATTAAGAGGAGTGAAAAGACCGTCGGAAGTTGTAGATTGTTTCCATTTTTTAACCAACTTCAAAAAGAAGGAGGTAATTCATCTGTATCTATATTTTTTTGTTTGTTCAATAACATAGCTTATACCGTTTCTTAGAAAATGGGAAAAAACTATTTTACCGACTTCTTATACAATATGCTTTGGTGGATTCGCTGGTATTAAAAATATGGAAATTTTTCTATTCGGAACATGGGATAAATTGAGAAGAAATTGGATTAGTTCCGGGATAACCCGTTTTTTTTTTCAATAGCATATATTATACTATCTCTTAGAAAACTTTTTTTAGCGACTTTCTTTAGAGTAAACTTTGGTGGATTCGCTGGTATTAAAAGTTGGAAAAAAATTCTGTTCAAAACATGGGGTTTAATAGATTAAAAAAAATTGGATTAGTTCCGAGGGATCCCGAAGTGGTCCCATATTTTGTTTCAATAACATAGCATGTACCGATTTTTAGAAACGACTTTCTTATACAGTAAGCTTCGGTGGAGTTGCTGGTATAAAAATATAAAAAATTTTCTGTTAGGAACTTGGCGTAAATTGTAAATAAACTGAATTAATCAAAATAAATGTCAGTTAATCAACTTCAAAGTGAAGTCTCTATATGTGTATTCATATATCAAATGATTTCTTTTTATTAATAATTTTAAGAGAAAAAGTTATTCTTAATAAACAGATTTGCAAGGTGTAAAACGTACACTGTAATCATTTCATGTCACTTTTTATTTAACTGTAAACGAGGTTTGTCATCAATTAAGAATTTTGATTAAAAGTGCAGTATCTTTATTTTTGTTAATATCTCTAAAAATTGTATCAAATAGAACTAATTAGAAATAAAAATTGCAGCGAAGTTGCGAAGTAGGGTACAACTAATAAATGTACTTTCCAAAATATTTTCACTTTAGTTTGGCACCTACTTCATAAAAAGTATTTAATTGTTATAGCAAAAAATTATTTCATACTTTTTAGTTGTTTCTTTAAGTCGGTTTTTGTTTTTAATGTATTTATTAAATGCTTATAATTTATAACATACCTAACTTTAATATTTCTGTATATTTTTTTATAACTAGTGTGACCTACGGGACACCCTGTATATGAATACAATAATCAAGCTATCAGAATCACTTGAATATATTCACCGATATGTTGAAATGTCACCAACAAATGTCTCTTACCTGATACCATATTTTCACCTGCGTCTCCGTCAACTTCAAAGCCGCCGCAAGTTCTGCCCTTTCTGGTCCACTTAAATATCTTTGCTGGCTGAAGCGACGTTCGAGCTCGAACACTTGCGCGTGGGTGAAAGCAGCGCGGGAGCGTTTCTTGCGGCTCGGTTGGCCGACGATATCCCTGCTGGAGTCGTCTGATTGGTGCGACGATTGATAGTCTGGCGATGGGACGGACCGCGAACTTTGATGTTCTGAAACGGGAAAACGGTGTTACTCTTCTCACTTACGTCACACTTTATTTTCTGAAAATGTGTAGATTAGAATTGGAAAAGAGAGTACGATTCTCAGGCAATCTGTTGTAAACGCAGCAAACTAAACAAGAGTCATTTTTTGAATTCGTTCTTTTTGAGCCTCATATATGGGGTGGTCCAATTTTAACTCTTTAACGGGGCGGTTTGAATTTTGTAAATTTTAGACACAGAGTAAGCAATAAACAGAAAATCTAGGTTTGAATTTCTGAAAATGTATTGCTAAAGAAATTGATAATGAAATTTAGTTTTTGTTTGCTGAATGGTCCTTTTTGTGCACGATCATACGCAGCTCTGAACTATTTGCTTGTGAAGTATTGGTAAGCATATTTTACTACTAGAGTTGAGTTAGAACATAAATCTCTTAATCCTACAGTGACAGTTTCCTAATTTAGGTCCTAAAATACATTCAATCTTTACCCCAGCTATTACAATGATGTTCCCTAAGCGATTCCTTAAGATATTTCATTTTCTAAGATATATCATACAATACAGGATACACATTAGAGAAAGTATACAAAAAGAAAGAAAGAAATTCAAAAACTACCAGACAGAGGAAGCAGGGCCGCACGTATCTTTTCAAAGGTTTTAAGAGCTACAAATATATCACGAGAAACGAAGTTAAGGGTGTATCAAACAATAATAAGACCCACAGTCACCTATGCGCGACAAATCAAATAATACATATTGTCAAATATTTTAATTTTACGTCTTAGAATTGTGCTTTTTTTATCCATTGTTTCTTAATCATTGATTGATGATCTGATCTAGAACCCGAAAAGTTTGGAATATACACCAATTTTCTTAACTGTGCTGTTATTTGCCAAGAAGTACTTAGACATCGTAGATTTGTATAATTTGATATAAAAATTCCAGGACGCATGGTTTATACAGGGTTACTTATTAATGGAAAATATAATAGATGTCCACTTTAGCAATATTTACCACTCACACTGTATAATGTATGAACACGTCCAAAAATTAGTTTCTTTAACATTATATTAGATCTTCCTATTTATTCAACGTTATAATAAAAAATGTGTTTTCTAAAAAACACATATTATATATATGGGCAACACGCTGTAATAAAAACTAATTAATAGCAATTTTTTTGTGCAATATTTATGTAAAAAAATGTGCAAACCACGTTTTCTGGAATAAACGGAAAAACACATCTGTTATGAGAAATCTGATACGATAAAAGTGACATTTCCAAAGTTTAACACTCTATATCTCGAAAACTAGTCATACAATTTTAATAATATTCTGCTCAGTAAAACACTGAACATTTGTTAACGTAAAAATGTAATAACAGTATAAAGAGACGGATAATATATATGTTTAATGTCTTATTAAAATTGCAGCACGAATAGTTCGTACAGGGTGACTCATTAATAGGAAAAAATAATATATACCTTCTCTAGCTATGTTTATGGCTCACACTGTATATTACAAGAATCAGATCAAAGAAATTATTACTTTAACGAGATATTATTTGTTCAATAACATCTTCTGATGTTTTCAACGTTGTAATAAAAAAAAGATTTTTTCCAAAATCACATGTTACGTATTTTTTAAATACCCTGTAATCCACCAAAACTTATGGCAATTGTTTTGTGAAATATTTATGTCCAATAATGTACAAATCACAATTTCTCTAATAACCGGAAACAAAGCACATCTATCATTCGAAACCTGATATCAAAAATTGCGGCATTTTTGATGTTTAACACTCATAGAATCTGTTTGAGCCCATGAACTCTTTTTGTCAGAACGTTAACTTCTACAACATACCAAAATTTCAAACAATTTGACGGAAGTCCATTTTTCCATAAGAAAGGTGCCTGGTCCTTTGGGAACGTAATATACTAAGAAAAATCTTTGGATGAATTAAGTGCCAGGACGAATATAGGAGAAGAAAAAATAATGAAATTGAGGAGTTATACAAAAAGCCAAGTTCTAGAGGTGAAAGTACAAAGAGCTAGATGGTTAGGGACACATTGCAAGAATGCCAGTCAAACGATGGGTAAAAAGAGTAGTAATTGGAAGTGAGGGAGTAAAAAGAAGAGGAAGACCTAGGAAAAATTGCTAGAGGAAGTGGTAAATGATCTGGAGGAAGTGGGAATCAGGGACTGGAAGAAGCAGGCGTTGGACCGAAATAAGTGGAAAAGAAGAGTGAAAGATCATAGCCAATGGCCACTAGGCCTGTTGAGCTCATATATATATATATATATATATATATATATATATATATATATATATAAGACATATAATTTTTCTAAAATATTTTATCTCATATACCCTTCGATCTTAAGAAGCGCCTTACTGGTTCTTTTGGTCCTATATTTCCTGTTCTCGTTGTAATTGCCTCTCTTTGCTCCTTTGTTGTATGTATATACCTCTACGGCTGTTCTCAGTTGTTCATTCCCGATTTAACACGGTGCGACCGTTATTCTTCTCAGGACGCTGTGGATGAGCGTGTGTCCCTATATGCCCCCTCCGTATGTCATTACTGAACTTACTAATGCACTTAAGTCGGAACATCGCGTTGATTATATGGATGTTCGTTGGCCCTATTGGTATGACGCTGGTGTAGAAGTTGTCAACTGCCAATGAGAGTGTTCATCCCTGTGGACCCCTGCATCTGCTTCGATCCTCCCTACTGTTGTTATGGTTCAGTCCATTCTGATCCTAAAACTGGTTCCGCAAAATCCTTTATTTTTCATATTCACTGTGAGGCCGTCCTGCCGAATCCTGCCGAAGATACATATTGAGTTTTTTCTGGGTTTCCTTCTCGATTCTACCATTCAGATTATTCATTTGCAAATTTTACCTAGGTTAACTTCTTGTCTTATTGACATGGAACAATAATTTCAATGATCATTTATTTCGTTGTCATAGAAACGTGATTTTACGAGAACGAAATTTTGGAACTGCTCTGGTCGACGCTTGATGATCAAAGAAAGTTGTCAGTGTCATATTTTCCAATTTATACTTCTTGTTTTGCCACCTGCTGTTTCCATTTCCGTTAACAATTATTTTATTAATTCTCCTTTAAACTATATCAAAAAATCAAAATAAATTTCAACTTAAATTTCGATACCTTTTATCCTTATTAAATTTGCCCAAATCATTCAATTATATTGTCAAAAATGTGAGTATTACTTTTTATTAAATTTTTTATGATGCAATGTTTATCTTTTATATGCCACTATTTATCCTTGCAATAATTCGCTATTGAAACATTTTACATACTGTAAAATTATTGGTTTATCTATTTCCTATTATATGATTCCTTATATTTATTTACACCTAATTGTCACTTCATTTCACAATTTAGATTCTTGGAATTTCCCTTTATTCTTATGAATGCATTTTATTCACATTACCCCATTAATTAACTATTTGAATTGGTAAGGTTTTCATATTATTTCACATGTATTTAAATCCATTACAATATTTTTTTTTTCGAACTTGCATGGTAATCGCGTATCAACTATGAATACTATGGAATGTTCACACGACGCCCGTTTAGTTTTGCTTCACAACTAAGGTTAGTTCTATTAAATTTACTTTCATTTTATTGTTTTATAAATTTTGTAATTGCAGTAGAGAATTTAAAAAATACATCTAAAATCGTTTCCAAAAAGTAATAGTAGATGTCAAAAACTAAAAATGAAACTCCTAGCAAAGTAGGTATGAGTTTCCTCAGTACCACAAAACTACAAGTTTTAACCATTTGAATATTGACAAAAAAATACTAGTTTCAGTAACTACTACTTGAATTAAATCTCGAGGAACCTTCTACAAAATCCAGTAAACTTCTTAAATATACAAACACACACAATTGTTTTCCAAATAGATGAGCTAAAGAAGCTTGCCCCTTAATTAGACTAAATCATGTAGACGAACAATTCTACTGATGCTTTAAATTAAGTCGACGGTTTTGATATTTCGTACAAAATTGGAGACTGTACATAGTATTTTATCGCGAAATGAATTCCGACATCCAAAAGTTTCAGGAAAATCGAGATCACAGAGACTCCAACTCGGGAATCGTACTGTGTGTAACGACGTTTACCTGAGATTCCTATGTGATTTATATCACATGAAAAAATTGGTAAGTTTACTAAAACCTGTCAAAGAATTTACGATACCAACTTTTCGAGATTTTTCAATCTCATGAATGCAAGACAGTATATTGTTTCTAGTCGAGAACCTTCATCAGTTGCGCTCCCCTCAACTCATTGAATTCTCGAATAACTATTTATATATATAGTACATATGTTATATAGAAGATATTTGTAGAAATGATTAAGAGTTCTGAGGTGAGCATTGTTGATTCTGATAACTACACTGTTGTCTAAATAAATAAGGCATGTCTTCCAATTTACTCCACTCAACAGAAATTCCATGACCCTTTCAAATGTACCCGAAGTATTGAGTAATCCAACAGGCATAACAGTGAATTGAAACAGTCTATTGCTGGTGGAGAAAGCTGTCTTCTCTTGTGAAGCCCAACTCGCCAATATCCACTATTTATTCCAAAGTTGAGAAACAAATAGATTCCGATAAAGTGGTGAGTGTGTCATCGATAGGGGAAGCGGATCACGGTCGTTCTTGGTAACATTATTCAGTTTCCTGTAATCGACATAAAATCTCGTTAACCGCTTATTGGTAACCTCGTATAGGTGGTAGCCTTATGAGTTAAGCATTTCCAATATGTATTCTGTGTTTCACGATATTGGTTCTGCAGGTGACTCCATCATTGCTATTGAAAATTTTCCAGTTATCTGCGATAAATTGCTTTGCCTTTTTATTATTTAATTCTTAAACTTTTCTAATTCATTTCGCACTCTGTGAAAATCATATTGTTCTTTGTCCCCAACTATTCGTGGTACGTCATTTTGTACATTGTCTTCAATATAGTTTACTTTCAACTCAACATTATCAGCGGACTGTTTTACGATCTGAATTTCCTTATTTATTCAGATTTTGTGTCCATTATTTTATTGTCAACTAGCTCATTTGCATTTTTAATTAGCTGCACCAGTTGGTGGAATTGTTATTGTTGAAATTCCATTAATTATTCTTTGTCTTCTTGTCTTTTGATCCCCAATAAATACTGTTCTTTTTGCCCTTTCTCATCTGATAGTTTTATTAACTGTTTTTATTGGATTTTCATTTCTACCCTGAACACACTACTCATCTAAAATAACCTTTCTGTCACGGACAACTGCTTTAAATATTTACTGTTTGACGTTCTTTAGTTTTCTAGATTGCTCCACATCACTAATCTAGTAGAGTTTTCTCGAACTGTCAATTACCAATTTGCTGACAGTGACATCTAGTTTGTATACACAGGATCATCCCTCGGACGCAGTTTTAACTTTCAGTGACAATACATAAAAAAATATTTACCTTAGAAGCATGCAAAATTTGTTTAAGGCATTTTGGACTAGATGATGATATTTTTGGGTTTAGAAAATATCATTTAGAGATTGAACATTCTCCTTGTATAGCGTGCCCGTATTTATCGATTTAATATACAATTTTAATATCGAGTAGGCTCTTTTATAACCATACGATATTGTCAAAGAGGACTTTACAAAGACTCAAAGTAATAAACTGCCGTTTTCACTCAATGTTGAACGGCCTCGATACAAACATTTTAAAATTGTTGTTGTCATCGGTAAATGACTTCAAATGATATCCAAAAAATAACACGTGTCAAACACGTGAGGACTGACACATTTTGTTGGTAATGGATTTCAAATGAACGACATAAATCTCCTCACCATCTATTGTTACGGCTAAAGACCGTTAATCTACAACCTATTACTGAAATTAAGTAACACGTAAGCAAAGTGCAAGAAGCTTTCTGTTTAAAAGCTCGGAAGTAGGTATAGGTGCCAGCTTGTGTCAACCGCTGTTCTGGAAACCTTTCTGTCATTCAATCGCCTGGAATATTAGCCAACAATGTATTCGCAATGTAAAACAATAATGGATTAAGTAAAAGTTTTCGTGGAATATTCAAAGTTTAGAGTCACTTGATTGTTGAAAAACAATGATGTATTAAGTAAAAAGCTTTCAAGAATTATTGACGACTTAGAGTTTCCTAATTATTTGAACAACATATACCAGTCATTAGAGCAAAATTGAGGCCTCTTTGGGACACAATTCAAAAGCAAATTTCTAACGTCACTTCAGTAACAGTTTATAGAAAGTAATTTATTTTAAAAGCAAATTCGCAGAAGTACATTATTTAAATAATAAATACCATCAAAAAATTTTTTTTTGTTCCAATTTGAGGTTAATTTTTAAATTTGCCACCATTTATATTTTTTGTACTAGAATATCATATGTTACTTTTATGTTTTTTTGGGGAATAACACCACAATAGAAATAAAACTACGTATATTGCAGGAATACCAAACGTTTCAAAGTCTATTCTGACTTCGTTGTTAATGGCTTTATATTTATTGATGTGATTGCAAAATGAAAATTTGATCTGACATTTAAAATTGACATTAGAAAATTTGTTGTTTTTAGATATACAGGTAGCACAAAAAATTCTAAAGATCATGAATTATAGTTAACCAGCTTTCAAATTAGAAGAATTTGAAAGAGTTGTCTTTAGAATTTATAAGTGGCGTTCCTAGGTACGACTTTGTTATAAGATAGCGCATTCGCCAAAAATGCGATCAAAGAATTCTATTGCTTCAGTGATCCCATTAACGAATACAGTAAAGAAAGGTGTCATTAAGTCATTATATGATAGAGCAAAGACCAACTGTTCTGATGATAATAAATTCAACAAAGAAAAAATAATTATAAAGAACGTTCTCACTGGAAACAATTACCCCACAAAATTTATCAACAAAGAGTTAAACAGACTTGAACAGAAAACAAACCTTCCGAATCAACCCAGAACTTCTCTTAACACTACTACTGCTCAAGACAACAACATTACAGTTACAACTATGCCATATATACAGGGTCTGTCAGAAAGATTGAATAGAGTGGGCAACAGATTTAATGTTAAAACAACATTCCAAACAAGAAATACACTTAAATCTTTAATATCGAAAACAAAACCAACAAACAAAACCCAGAACTCAAAAAACTGCATATATAAGATTCCTTGCGAATGCAATAAATTTTATATTGGAGAAACATCGAGACCATTAAACGTACGAATAAATGAACACAAGAATTACATAACGAGACGACAATTTGTAAAATCAAAAATTTGTGAACAGGCTTGGGACCTAGGCCATAAAATACAATTTGACAATTCAACTATACTTCACAAAGAACAACATAACACAAAACGAAAAATAAAAGAGTCCGCCTTAATTCTTTTGAATGAAGACGATTGTATCGCTTCTACTTCTGTAGAATTTAATCGTATCTGGTTACCGACAATTAAGGAAGAAATTATTAATGGTAACCTTCTTTTAAACAACCCAATATCGGGATAGTTCATAAGGTTTTTCCTAGGTTTTCCCTTATGACGTTAATGGGATCAGTGAAATAATAGAAATTCTTTGATGGCATTTTTGGCGAATGCGCTAACTTATAACAAAGTCGTACCCAGGAACGCCACTTATAAATTCTAAAGACAACTCTTTCAAATTCTTCTAATTTGAAAGCTGGTTAACTATAATTCATGATCTTTAGAATTTTTTGTGCTACCTGGATATCTAAAAACAACAAATTTTCTAATGTCAATTTTAAATGTCAAATCAAATTTTCATTTTGCAATCACATCAATAGATATAAAGCCATTGACAACGAAATCAGAATAGACTTTGAAACGTTTGGTATTCCTGCAATATACGTAGTTTTATTTCTATTGTGGTGTTATTCCCAAAAAAAACATAAAAGTAATCAAGAATATGCCACAAACAACGTTTAGAAGACAAATAGCATATGTTATTTGACAGATGACAAGTAGCAATATTCCGGTTAATAAAAATGGAGAGAGATATATGATTGAGCAACGCGTATTTAATATTACAAATTATTTTAAATTTAGTGAAAGTTGTGCAGAAGTTGGAAGAAAATTTCGTATAGAATATTGAAGAGAAAATTGTCCGTCAAATGTTACCTTTGGAAAAATTGTTCAACAATTTGTGAAAACTGGTTCAATAAAAGATGAAAAAAGCAAAAGATATAGTAGTAGTCGATGTTCAGAAGGAAATATTGCAGCTGTTACTGCCTAGTGTTGTTGAACAACCAAAAACATCAATTCGTCATGGTGCACAGCTATTGAACATTCCAAAAACCACTTTATTCAGAATTTTGTGCAAAGATCTTCATTTAAATACTTACAAGATTCAGATAATTTGAGTTGGATGAATTTGTTAACAAGCAAACTTGTCTGGGGTGAAGCAAATCCACGAGAAATAATGGACAGACCGATGCATCCGCAAAAAGTAACTGTTTGCAGTGGTTTTTGGGCTGGTGGACTGATTGGTTCAAACTTTTTTGAAGATGACAATGGAAATGCTGTTACTGTGAATGGTGATCGATATCGAGCGATGATTACTAACTTTTGTGGGATGAATTGGAGCATATTGATGTGCACAATATGTGGTTCCAACAGGACAGTGCAACATTCAGCAACAAAAACAATCAATCTTTTGAAACAGAAATTTGGTAATCGAATAATTGCTCGAAGATCAAACATTAATTGGCCCCTAGGTCTTGCGATCTAACACCTCTAGAGCTATTTGAAAGAAAAGGTGTATGCCAACGATCCACAAACAATTGATGACCTAAGGGAGAACATTATGACTGTTTTAAAGTAATTGAACCGCAGTTAAGCCAGAGTTACCGAAAATTTTGGCAAAAGTATAGAAGCTTGCCGTACAGCAGCAAGTGGTCACTTACAAAATATTGTTTTCCATTACTAAACCGAAACAATTGTACTATCATTTGAAATAAAAATTTGATCATTCTCAAATAATATGTGTATTTTATTAAAAATTTTAAAATTAACCTCAAATTGGAAAACCCTTTAGAAGAAGTTCTAAAGAATCAGACATCTTTCTTAATGAGCATTTGTTAGTCTTCATTGGATAATTTTTAATCGAGAAAGGGGAGAAAAACTCATCTTTCTTATAATTATAGTTTGTGATGTTAAATTCTAATGGACTCAAGATGGGTCTTGTACAATAAAATTTTTCCCAAAAATTGTAATTTAATTAATAGGGGATTATTTGGAAACACTAAACATATTAACTAGGCTAATACAATCGGAAAATGTTAAAGAATTTTGAAAGCTCATATGATGCACTTCAATTTGACTTTTTGGATTTTCTTTATAATAACGACAAATTGGTTTACAAAGATAGTTAATATTTCAGTAAAACGGGGAATATGGGGGACACAGTCAATGGAGCACTGACAATAGCCATGAAGGCACACAGTCGGATTCAGGATTTTATTTAGGTTTGTTTGTGTTTGTTTTTATTATCCCACCACCATTACCCGCGGTTTCATCCGCATATGGAATCTACAATTCTTAATGAAATAGATTAGGAAACATATGGGTTATGCCGCATAACTTTTTTTTGAGCGACTCTATATAACAATTTTGTAGTCAACATTTTTTTGAAACACTGTAACTGTAGTGCAACCATCGTGCATACACTGCTATTTATTTGTCACACAATATAAAAAATTTTTAGGCACCTAACTATAACTCTACTGCATCCTATATTTCAGCTATGCAACAGCTTATTATTCCTAACAATTTTTGAGCCATCTTGTAAGGTAATTTTTTTCCACCAAATATTTAAACAACGCTGTATATACAACTTTTTCTAAAATTATGTTAAACACAATGCACAACTATAATATTGCTTCGCCCCGTATTTCAGGTAATCCATATAGTAAGATGCAACTGCTCTTGGTCTACCCTATATAATACTTTTTAACATTTTTTGACGAACCCTATAACATGGTAATTCTGCTCCGCTCTCGATTTCAACCACCTTGAATATGCAACTACTTATGGACTACCCAATAAATCATTTTTGTACAACCTTTAATAAATATAAATCCACCATCCCCAACATATTTCACCCAAACTACAACTGCTTATTGGCCACATTATATACCAATTTTATGCAACTTTTTTCGAACCGCCTTGTATAACTAAAACTCTACTATATTTAAATCATTCTCTATATGCTGCTATCAATTAGTCAACAATTATAAGTTATTTCTCTATTAGTTTTTGAACCATTGTGATAACAATAATTTTATCTATGCTACTGCTTACGAGCTGAGGAGCTATTTAAGCATTTTTACAAATATTTTGTGAACCACCCTAGAGAGTATATTTTCTCACCACATTACGTTTCAACCACCCTTTATATGCAACATTGTTTGAATCATAGTCTATAACTATAATTTTACTTCGCTGCATGTTTCAGGTATCTCATATATGTAAAGGCTAATGTTCTATCCTATATAATAAAACACATCATTTACTGAGCCACTCTGTTTAACCAAAATTCTACTCCATACTCTATTTCAACCAGTATAACATTTCTTGTTTCATCGTGTGTAACTATAGATCCCCCAATCCCCAATAGAATTCATCAAAACTCTTATATATCACAATTTTATTCATTTTTTTAATCACCTTATATAACTCAATTCAACCTATGTTGCAACCATCCTGTAATTACTTTTGCTTATTCGTGACCCATTATAACTCCTTTGTCTGTGATTTTTTGAACCACCCTGTTTATTTATACAAAATATTTCATCATACATCCTGTATATGCAACAGTTTATGGGCCACCCAATATAATATTTTTTTCAAACACTTAACTGTAACCTTGTTCTACCCTTATTTCAACTATCATATCTGTGCAACTCCTTTTGGGCACTCTATTTCATTTTTTCTCATATTTTTTGAAACACAATGTAAAGTATAATATCTCTCCACCATATATTTATACTACCCCTTATATGCAGTTTTACTAATATTGTTTGAATCACCCTGTATATTTATAATTTTATCTCACTCCATTTTTCAGGTATTCCATATATGCAACTGCTCCTGTTCTATCCTAAAGAACAACATTTTTGTTGTTGTATTCCACCCTTATATTAATAATTACAGACTTTTAATTGCAAACTCTCATTGTAAGAGAAGGTATAGAGTTTACCCTCTATGTAGCAATAATCCACTTTTCCCTTAATTCTTTATCAACAGGAAATCTATTAATAAAACGATGTTTTTTTTAAATCACACCGTTTTATAACCTAAGGTACCTACTTAACCTAACATTAAAAAACTTACTTATTCAATGAAATCGAAAATTCCTTAATTGGTCGTTAAGTGCAATTATAAGCTCCCGATAATGACACCATTTTATCGAAGTCTTTTACACACAAATACCCTATGAACATACCTAATAAACAAATTTAATGTGATAACAGAAAATACTAGGTAGCACTTGAAACAACACAAATGTTTTGCCGGTCGTCAGCTGTTTCGCTACTGCTATCTCTCAAGTCGTTACCACTGCATCTATCTCAACACTTCTTCCCAACCTAGTATTATAAGATCGATGATCAAAATGCATTTTCTGAGGTAAAAACAATTTTATTTCTACCAGTGGCGTCCCTAAGGGTCATGCATTGAATATTCTTGGATGAAAAAAATTGTACGCCGGTGCTTTCTCTTAAAATAAAAAATATGTTTGATATTTAGATCCAGTGAATCCAATGACACTAGCCGTGAAAATCTACAAACCTTGATCTACGCTTGTAGTTGCGTACTCGTTTAAATATTCCCTACGTATACCGTATAATTTCACACAGGGCAAGTATTCGCCCTCTCAGCAGGCTCAGCAAATGAATGGATTCGATCATACATCACAAACCGTGAACAAGTGTTCAAGTAGGCGAAACTAAATCCAATTTCAAGACAGTCCATAAGGGGGTGCAACAAGGCTTAATATTTATTAATAATGTTTCATTATCATGTCCCACATCTGATCTCAAAACTCTCTATGTTGATGACACAAATTTTGGCATATTTGGGAAAAGTGACTCTGAACTTGTCAGAAATGCTAATGTAGCCACTCGGGAATTTCTTAACTATTTTAATTCACATGGTTTAGCGGTAAATGTTAAAAAATCACAAATAATGACATTCCTACCTAAAAACAACACAAATAATTGAAGTTATTTTGTCATGTTAAATAATCAATCTATTGAGCAGACAAATTCATGTACGTTCTTAGGAATAATTGTTGATAATAAACTTACTTAGGAAAAACACATTGATTATGTAACAAATAAATTAAGTAAGACCTCTTTCCTAATGCGCCAATTAAAATTTTCCGTAAGTTTCATCGTTCTTAAATTAGCATATTTCGGCCTAGCGGAGTCGATTTTGTCATATGGCCTTATATTTTGGGGCTGTTCAGCTCATATTGACAAAGTCTTCTCTAAACAAAAAAAAACATCTTACAATGTATAGCTGGTGTACCCCCATTAACTAGTTGCAAGCAATTTTTCATTGAGTTTAAAATATTCTGACGGTCAATTCATTATATATTTACCTATTAATGATGAATAAATATTAAGAAGCAAGTATCACTTACTAGAAATGATCAAATAAACAATTATTCAACTCGTAGCAGCAATGAACTACAGCAGCCATTCTCTAGGCTATCAGTTGGGCAAAATTCCCATATCTATAGGGGGACTATAAGGTTTAATAAATATAGGCGAATTTATGAAAGATGCTGAGTGACGCGGGTGGTGATTGTTTTGACAAGACAATTAAATCATTTGTATTTGTGAGATTAATTTTTTTATAAATGCACTGAATTTAAATGTTGAATAAAAGCATATTTATTTATTTATTTATTTATTCATGCTTGACCACACCTCATAACAGTAGTTGGATTTCTGTTCGTGCGGTTATCGATTTTTAGAGATGAAAAACCCTCCTCACGTAAACCAATAATTCGTCTTTTTCAAATTCACTTAGTCATACATGTTCACGTACTCTAGACCCTTTAACATTACAAAACATTTATATTGTATCCCGTCAAACAGTTTGGTTTTGGTAAATTAAATAAAAATGAAAAAAAATGACAATATTAAGTCATAAAAAAAGTTTACATGAAAAAACATTCACCAAAGTTTACCAAATTTTAATCTTCTTCTCCCTCCTTCTGTCTCCCTCTTTCTGTCTCCCTCTCTAATTTTTATTCTTTGTATTTATTTTCCAAATACATTAACTTTCTTATTTGTTTTATTATTTGGACCTCTTTCTATAAATCTAACTAATTCACTCTGTACTGCATCCACACTGTATATGCTTCTATGTACTGGTCACCCCTATAAAACTTAATGGTCTATCATTTTTCCTGTACAACTATAATTCAACTCAACACAATATTACAACGATCCTGATATCTTTAGAACCACCCTGTATAAGTATAAATCGTCGCAAAACAAAATTTTACCCCACCCTTACTTTAAACACCTTGTCTCAGAAACTACTTATGTTCCAAACTGTATAACTTTTTTAAATCACCCTGTATAATTGTAATTATTCTTCGTCCTATAAAACAAATATCCACTCTGTATAACTATAGTTATTTCAACCACCTTGTATACGCAGCTACTTATATGCCACCCAATACAATATTTTTAGAACCTCCCTGTATAACTAATTTAATTCCAACTTATATTTCAAACATCTTAGGTATACAACTGCTTATGCACCACCTAATATTACATACACGCATGTACACACCTACAACCGTATACCAAATAGAAGAGTTCGCCGAAATAACAAATTTTCGTTTCGATAAACTAACTGCCATTTCACGCGACTATAAGCCCCCTAACTTAACTTCGTCTCTAAAAGAAACTTACTTCAAACGAATTAAATTGAGACTCATTAAAAACACCCTGTACCATAATATTTACAGTTTTTTTGCATATATTTTCTCGATTTTCAGAAAAATGGTAACTTTTACGTTATAGATAAATATACGAAATCAACCTCGAAAATAGTTTTGTAGAATACAATTTATAATATTCAAGATTCTTGAGCGGTTTTAGAGAAAACAGGGAAGACTAATTGAAATTTAAATCATTAAAATTGCCCAAGCCGTTTTTGAATAACCACTCGCCATACATTAAAAAAAAAGTTGCAGATGAATTGATAACCGCCTTCTTTTTGGAAGTCGGTTAAAAAAATGGGTGTTGCGATTTCGTTGTCAGTAAGTATAATTGATGTCCTCAAATGACACTAAAAGAAAGTCCCGTTAATTACAAATTAAGGGGTTCCGGTCAAGATGGCGTGGTGGCCACACACTTGTACAGTACTTTACAAGAAAACATAGTTTATTTTTAAAAATTCTACAAGTTTAATTTAAATATTCATAAAATAGAAGAAAAAGTTTAGTTTGGAAAGTCTTTAAGTATTAAAGTTTTAGTTTCGGGAAGGGATGTTTAAGATAAGTGTTGTATTAGTGAAGATGTGGATGTTCCAACTTGTTAACTATTTACACTCATCTAGTGAAGGACGATTCATAAGTGATCGATATTTGTGTGTGAAGTTTCTAGTGATATATGTCTAGTATTTTTTGGTGAGGCCGGAACTCCGTGTGGCCCCCCAATTAGTATATAGCTTTGTACAGTTTAACGTGTTAAAAATGTAAAATGTAAAGTAAAAATGGTTAAGGGATAAATTTTCTACAACAAGTAAGACTGGTAGCTGGTCAATAAGGACCCTTAGGTTCAAGACCATATTCGCCTGTACAGCAGGCAACCTTGAGAAGAAGAAGAAGAAGAAAAAGAATTACAAATTAACATAGTAAATTACAATTATTATCAGGTATCATTTTACAAACAACCTGACATATCGCTCTATGATTCCCTGATATATACGGATTCAAATATGTGTAAAAAATATTATTATATAATTTCTTGCCGGTTATGAGGTATTGTCATTCGGTTATAGCCCGATATAATCCGCGTCCTAGAAATATATACAGATCCTAAATTAAATACAGTTTAACCTGTCCAAATCGTTTAAGCCGTTTTAACACGTTATGAACACACCAAAAACGAAAATCTTGAAAATTTGTTTCCATTTTCTGAATAATGATATTTTAAACAGAATACAATTTAGTTTATCCAAAATCAGTTATCCCCTGCCCTATGTAAGAATATATGCAATAGTAGAAATTTTAAAATGTGTTTTTTTTTATTTGCTGAAATACGGCATGTTCCATATCTTAAGTAAATATAATAAATAAAGTGACCACTATGAATCTACCTAAACCTATACATTTTAAGCGTTCTTAACTATCCAAATCGGGCAATTAATTCATTCGCGACAAAAGAGTAAAAATGGGTCTAAAAAGACGTTTCACATATAAAAGTGAAGTGAAGTCGGTTTAAAAAACATCATCACGTGGAGTCTTTAGCTCAAACTACAAATCTTTAAATATCATACAAAATATTTCTTCTTAATAAATAATAGGAAAAAACTAATAAATTTAAAATTTTTAAACAATATTTTTTAAAAGTTTGAAATATAGGTAGAAGAATTACTCTGACTCTCTTTGAATTGGTGTTAGTCAAAAATTCATTCTATACAATTCACAACCCATGGCAAATAATAGTTTTATTACCTTCACCTCCAATCTGACTTTTAGACATATCCAGCGCTGACTCCTGCAGATCACTGTCATCTTCAGCTGGCTCCAATTTATTGCTAAGGATGTCGTTGATGGAAAAAGGAGTAACGGAAACCGAACATTTTTCAGTTTTTTTCGCGTGTTGTGATATCTCGTCATCCATGATTTGAACAAACAACAAACAACGATTCACGAAAAACCTCTATTTTCGAACCACCGTTCCTGCTACGTCACTACGAAAACTGGATGATTAGTCCTGTTGCTGTTGATGCGACTAACGACACACACTCTTCCACGCTAGGCGGCCGCCGTTGAAAACGCTTCGCCTTGGTGGCGCATGTGAAAACTAATTTTTGATCTTTGTTAAATCGGATACTTTTACTAGGAGGGTGGGACTTATGAGACCGAATAGTCATATGGTAACTAAGGTTTACACTACTTTAAACATAATGTACTTGTTTATATACTGGAAGAAACGGGGTTTATTTTCGTTGTTGATTAGTGGCGTTTTGCCGTGGTTGCATTGTACTCTTCATAAACAATTCAGAAATGATTTACAAAATTAACGTTTAAAAAATTGAGGAAAAAAAGCACTTTCACGTGCAGGAATACGTATGCGAGGGCGATTGGGCAGAAAAGTGATTTTTTTAAATAACTTCATCTGACATTGGTATAATAGTTTTGAATTTCCTTCACCAGACTTTAATTTCAAATAATTCTGTATGTATGTTTGTATGTATGCGTGAATGTATGTATTGTTATAAATTTTTAATGTGGATTCAAATCACTAAATTTACTCAACAGTTCCACATCAAAAATTCATTCAGCATAAATGTTATACTACTTTTCTTGGACTAACGATGAGTCAATCGCACATCAACAGATTCACTACCCTGCTGCTGCTGTAGGGCGACATTTATAATCCACTCTAGATTGTTCCAGTTGTCTCTACTAAAGGAAGGAAGAAAATTTCGGTACTTTTTCATACCAGCAATTGTACGCACAGGAAATGCATCTTTTTGGTTATTCGGGAAATGGTTTTTGTTTAATGTCTCAAGGATTCCTTTATTAGAAATATAAAATTATACGTTGTAACACTGCCCTCTTTTCATTCTGATTAGCCCGTTAAAAATCGTCTTCTACATGACAGGGAGCCCCAGTCGATCCAAATGAACCACCTTCTTCTTGGCCCTGAATTCCGGTGAATGTAATAGACCACGTCGTTCATCGTTGTAACTATTTCATATGACCCATCCTAAGCTGCAGTGTGAGTCCCATTGGGCCCACAATGACTTCAGGACGCCTGAGTAGCTAGCTACCTCGTCATATCGTGGTCTGGGTGCCCCTTTATTGTTGAGTGAGAAGATACATTCAATGTATAGATCGGTCATTTGTTCCTGTACACATTGTTTTATTGTCCTGTCGGGTAGGTACTTTTTTTTCAGCGGAGGTGAATTCACTTACCGAACTAACAGCTGCACATGTTTTCCAGTTGCATACTACCATGTGGATACTACACACTAAAACACCTCCATCACCCTCTGGGTACCTGAAATCCATCTTAGATATATCTTCAGGTACCCCGGCGTAGTGACTATTACCGTTCCTTAATTGTTATGATGTTTATCATGTAATCACTAAATCTCTTCCACCCTTTAAGGTCGATGGTTATAATCTTTATTGCATTTTACAGCAGTTCCAAGTTCTGTTATCAGCACTGCTCCCTCAGAGCCCCACTTTTCACACTCCATCACCTTATGCTGAGGGGTGTCGTCCTGTCCACAATATATACAGATATCATCCTCCGCCCTTCTCATTCTCAGCAAATAGGATCTAAACGCTCCATGTCCAGTTAAAAACTGGATCAACCCATAATTCAATTCCCTAAAGCTACAACTCATCCTTTATCATTCCTGTCAGTAGTTTGGTCTACTGAGCTTTCTCCACATTTGCATCCCATCTATTCTGCCATAACTCTATGATCCTTTCTCTCTCCCTCTCTCTCTCATCTCATCTCTCAAAAGCTCAATGGGTATCTCATCAGTAACCATATGCAACCCTTCCATCGCTACCACTATGCACATGCCACTCTTAAGTGGATCGGTCTATCCGTTTTCTTCATGACTATGCGATAGTTCTTCACCTTCATCGCGCTGTGACATATAGGGGCCCCAGATAACAAAACATCTAAAATAACTCCCAGACACTTGACTGTTTTATCTGGCATAACCACCCTTTGTCTACAGTTGAACATTACCTCCCTATGTGTCCTGGTACGTTTCAAGATTACCGTCACCGTCTTTCCTCCGCAAGTTCTACACGATTGCTTTCCATCCACCCGACTATCTTACGGATCGTCTCGTCTCCCTTTTCCCTCAACTCCTCCTTGCTCTCACCACCATTGACAAATCATCTGCATAGGCCAGCGACTAACACCCTTTTAACAATGTTATACGTAGTACCAGATCATATAATATGTTCCATAGGGTCGGCCCTAGTACGGATCCTTGTGGTACACCCTGTGTCGGACAGGGTGTACCACAAGGTGTGTCTGGAGAAGACTTAGTCATAGTTCGCACCCTTATAGTGACTGACTGCTGTTCCAGGTGATGGTATAATTACGAATTACTAAATCTGACTGGTGATCTCGTAGACTAACTCTGCAGTCACTTTGGAAATACCTTCACAACGCTAAAATATGACCCCGGTTGCTCGGTTCTGTCTTATCTCAAGTATTTTGTTTATTTCGAACAGTACTTCTTGGAGGGTTGGATCTGATTCTTTCTGACGCAAAAACTGCTTGCACGTTTGATTTGGTCATGTTCACAATAACTTCGACTTTCAAAGCACGTTGCAGAACTTCGTGACTTTTCCTTATACCATCAAGTCTCAGATTTCGGTGTCATTTATAACACCTTGGATAGCCAATTGGTCTTCGCCGTCCTATGGTAATTGTGTCGATCGGCTAACCTCTGCTTCGAATTCTTGTAGACTTTCACCAGATTGTTGGGTTTTTCCACTCAGTTGCACAGAATCTACTTGACTCAGTGATCGTCTGTCATAACTTTTATCTAGGACCATAATGATATTGTAGAAGTTACATTGTTGTTAGACCGAATAACTTCCAACTCTGGATCTCTTAAAAATTACGATAAATGTAGACTTTTCTTTGCTAATTCCAGCCATGAATTGTATCCACTGCTTCAAAATGTGGTGTGTACATAAGTCATCAAAAATAGGTGGTTTTTTTTTATAAAAGAACCCTTAAAACTTATGGTGTTCTGAGATCTATCTCTTTGCATGTAGGGTTGGATGTTTTAAATCACCGTTTCTATCTGATTTTATAGTGATAAGTTCACATTGTACTTTGCTTTAAATTGAACTGTGACACTTTCGACCTTATGTTTGAAACTATCCATGGAACTTTTAGAATTTCAATTTTATCATTTATTCTTGCGTTTCGTTTTTGTAGTTTCAAAAGCTTTTCTTAGTTCCGCTAAATCTATATCATCTAGACTTACATCTGCTTTTTCTATTTTTTCGTCTTTTACATTTTTCTGCTGAAACATTTTCTTGTAGTTTTTACAAGTTATCTTCTTCTATGTTATTTATATGGATTCTGTCATTTTCTTGTTTATTTCGTGCATTAATCATTTTATAAGCTATTTGTTGTCTACCATGTATGTCATTTGCTCTTTAATTACGAACCCAAACACGTTGCAATTCTAACAAGCCAAATTCTTTCACAAAATGTGATAAAACTAAAATAGAATGTTCAAGTATCCTCTGATAAATATCTGGAGTATTCAGCAAATGGTTTGATTATCATGAAATCATCAGGTTCTGAAATATACAAAAATAAAAGTACATTTCATTTGATTACAAGAACATATATGAGCAAAATACTTTTATCATATACCAAAAATTATTTAAAAATGCAAGAAGTGTAAAAAAATGTGTGACAATCACAGTAATATCCCATTTCCATGAACAATATAATTTCTTGTTCATTTTGTGCAATACCATTGGCAACGGGGTCTGATTTAGACCTTGAAACGTTTGGACTTTTGAAATATACAGACTTTCAAGTTCATGTGGTGTTATTCCCAAAGAACTCTGAAGAAATAAAAACCAGAGATGCCACAATTATCATCCAGAAAACAACAACATGGTTCTCATAATATGGTTTTAGAATTTCTCCTTGTCTGTTATCACTTTGTTATAATTAAAATTCACTTTGGATTAGGTATAAAAAAATCAAATATGCAAATGTATTTAATCTTGTAAACATTTCAGGAATTACTTCTGCAATTAAACTTAAATATTGTGTCTGCCTCTAATACTTGTTTTAAGAGTCTTGGAATAATTCATTATGAGTTATTGATCATCTTTGACAAGATTGTCTTGGACACTGATGAAAACATCTTGAAAGAACTTCATTTTGAATATTTGACCAATGAATGTTACTCATTGTTGTTCATTGCTTATTTTTTAAACACCGCTGCATTTTACTCCTCATTAATCATAAACCTGTAATAAATAAATTAATATGTAAAATTTACCAATACTAATGTGTGTTTCATAAGATTTAAAGTTATGAGATTACTTACCTTTTAATTTGTTTTTTATGGTGTTTAATGTCACCTGTATTTGAGGAGTGATCCTATTAAATATCTATTGTCATTATTTCGTAGCTCTTCAACATTTACCACATGTGTTAAAACTTATTTATTTCTCATCACAATTTAAGATTGGAAACATACCGTTTTATATTTTATTAATTTTTTTAATTCCGTTTTTCTATGTAGCATTTTCAACTTCATCTAAAAGCATTATTAAACGTCATTATTTAACATTTTCGCCAATAGTTGCGCTACTCTCGGTTTTTTGCAAGATCTGTGTTCTGTGCTACTCTCGTGCACATTTCGAATACTAATATTTTGTATTTTACAAGTTGTCACTTGAATAATAATTTTCACGTTTAATTGTACAAGTTACAAAACTACAAGTTACAAGTTGATTATGAAACAGGCTCCAGGGGGGGGCGATCATATACTTCAAGGGGGCAATCTCATGCTTCCGGGAGGGCGATCCTGTACTAAATTTACCTAAATACAATTCTAAAGCCAGATTTCTTGGGTTTTACATTAAACATAGTATTGCTGAGGTTTAAACCCATAGAAGTCACCTTCTTATAACCTCATTTCAATATTGGATTTACTAACTTTGAGGCTCTCGGTGGGGACGATCGCCCCCTTCGCCCCCCCCCCTTGGATCCGCCAATGAATTGATAGTACCTTTTAGGAGACCATACAATACCACTCAATTAAAGGTTAAGAACAATAAGAAGTTATAAGAGTGACATTAGTAATGTCAATTAAAAGGGTCTCTGGCGATCAACTCACGCAATAGAGAAGAACTTTCTCTAAACTCGTATATTGTTTCAAATAAACATCCTTGTTACTATCAGGTTGCAGTAAACGTTTAACACTTTCTGTGTTAAATCGAGACACTGAGTATATTTAGAAGCGGTTTTGCTTTTAATTATTATAAATTACGAGGGTGAATCAAATATGAACCGGACTTTTGTTTTAAAAATTTTATTGGTACGATCAATACAAATTTTAATACATATTATTTTTCTACATAGTCTCCTCTCTTATGTATACATTTTTCCCACCGAATCGGAAGTTTTTTAATACGTTTCTCAAAGAATGAAACTGGTCGTGTCGATAACCAATTCCGCACAAACGTTTCTACACCTTCGTTGTCGTCAAAGTGGTGGCCTCCCAGTTCTTCTTTAAGTGGCCCAAACATGTGGTAGTCACATGGCGACAAATCAGGACTGTAAGGCGGGTGTTCAAGGGTTTCCCAATGCATTTTGTTCAATTTTCCTTGAGTCAATGTAGCTGTATGTGGCCGAGCGTTGTCATGCAACAGAACCACACTTCGGATAGACATATCCCGCCTCTTTTGCTGATAGGCAAGTTTCGCTTGTTGGAGTAGTTCGCAGTAATACTCAGCATTAATTGTACGGCGTTCGTGCAGAAAATCGATCAGCACTACGCCTTCAATGAGCTCACGAATTGCGTAGATATTCGCCTCATTGATGCTTGTCGTGGGACGGCGTGCATGAGGCTCATTTTCCACTGTCTCTCTACCATCTGAAAACTTTTTGTTGGGTCCTTGAAAGTGTTTCATTGCCGAACTGTGCAGATAGTCGACGCAAAATTTCAGACGGTCTAATGCCCTCCCGCGCCAAAAATTTGATAACAACACGTTGCGCAATAGACGTATGCACCTCTTGCTCTGACATGATGCTACTAACAGCGCTCGACTACGCCTCGCCAAACCGACGAACTCCCCTCTTCTTAACATCCCTACCTAACATATATCGAGACGTCACGCCACTCGAATTACCTACAGGGCGAGAAACAGAAAAATCCGGTTCATATTTTGATTCACCCTCGTATATTAAAACGCGAAGCATATGTGCTTTATTCTTATGATACTGGATAGGTGCGTTGCTTTCCACCACTCCCTATTTTTTCCACAAGTAATCTCCTCAAATATCCCAAATAATTAAATCGTTCTTGACCAGCTCTGTATATTTAATTTTATTAAAAATATATAATTTAGTGTCATGTAATACGAGAATAAATTAAATTTAAGATTGTTATTACTGCAGGTATATATTTAGAACCGAAACTTTTACCCCGTATAGCGAAACCGTGTTTTGAATAACTAATCATAATATTAATGAATACTCGGAAAATATTTATACTTAAATCTAGGCAAATCATTAATAGGTGCTACTATTTCATAATAAACTGAGAAGCTGAAACAAATTTCTTATACCTCTCTACATTAATATTTATGAATTCCTTCATCTAGGTGATTTCGAACTTACCGACCTGAAATGTTTGTATAAAATAAATTATATTAACCATATCTCTCAGAAGTGGGGCACTTTGTTCAAGTACAGGTACTTAAGCTGACTTGTTTATTAAATAACTATTTTAAACATAGTAAGTGGTCGGTATCTCAACTCTTCTGTAAGTGATGAGCTTCCTGAATATCATGTGCGTACTTAAACGCGCGTTCGACAGGGCTCGTAAATTCTTTTTCTTCGTTATTACAAGATATATTACGATATAAATCCCGTTTCGAGTGCTTATTAATAGAAAATTTTGCAATGTTTTACTTCAATGTTATCGAGGAATGAACGGAAAAATACGAGAGCATGCAACGTCCATATTTTACAACGGTAAAAAGATGAGTTGTTAAGGGTTGATGTTTTGTGGGATGGGCGCTCATGACTTTTTGATTGAAACAATGCGCTTTAATGGCTTACAGTAAACATATCTTCGGGGCTTGTAGCAATTACAAGTCTACGGACGAAAACTGATTATTATTAGTATTATGGTACAAGATTTAAAATATTTTATAATATTGATTAGAAAAGCTTATTTCAAAAATGTGATGTATTTATTTTAATATAAACAGAAAAGAATTGTTTTGAATGTTAGATGCAGTAAATTACGGTTTTTATTCTTAGAGTCGAAATTTAATAGGGTATCCAACAAGTCATTCTATATGTATCCATATTTTTTAACCGACTTCCAAAAAGGAGGAGGTTATCAATTCATGGCGTATTTTTTTCCGCTTTTTTTATATGTATGTTACCTGATTTCTTCCTCTGTGGTGTACCGTTTTGACTGAATATGGTCTTGTTTATATATATCCGGTATATATCCGGATTGGTGAAACTTCAAATTCTGGAACAGAATAATATTGGTAAAGTGATAAAATTTGTAAATGAACACATGCGTGCATGGAAATCCACCAATATCCCTAATATTTTAGTCGATTTTTCGATAACTCCTTATGGATGTGTATAGTTTTTTAACGTGCAATCTATTAAGGAAGATCCTTAAGTGATCTCATATAATTTTCTGCGACGTGCAACTTCCAGTTTTGCAGAAAATCGCCGAAAATTCCAAAATTCTTATCAAAAATTTCACCGAAATGACATAACGGACATTTCCTTATAAATATTTTAATTCCAACGTAATAGTGCGGGAATTTTAGGAACTGGAAGTTTTAATTGCGAATTTGAAAATTGTCTATGTACATCTCAAGCATAAAGGTAGTAAAGCATAGTATTTTCGGCTCCTTAAATCAATGGGTACCAAGCTCGTTTTGTTTGTATATCAGGCAAATACCTATTTAAATGCAAATTTTTCCATTTTGCGACGACGGTGCTTTTGGTTGACACATTCTTCCGGCCTAATAGAAAATTCAGTGACATCACATGTCGAACTTTAAACTGCTATTTGGTGCGTTTATAGACAGGGTGTTTAGTTATAGCAAACAAAATGACAAAGTAAAGTGATAGAAGGAGTTGCTTTACAATTCGTGTTGATTGCTTTACGGACACAAAAAAGAACTCAATTTATTAAAAATATGACTGTCGACATTATACCTATGCAAAAATTTGGAAACATAATATACCTTAAATAAATACCCTTTTCTAAAACACTCAAGAAATCTACAAAAATCTTAGAATTAATAAAAGTTTCTAAATTATTTGAGATAAGTAATAATAACAACAAATAAAGCTAACTTAACTGTTGATAAAAATAAAAATATCTACCTCTGGAACAGCTAAATGGAATAAATTCAAAACAAATAAAGCAGAGCGTGTTGGAAAAAACGCTTCGACACAAATTATATAGGGTGTGTCGTGTGACAGTGGCCAATACCAATTTTCTTATTTTAAATGCAAGTCCCGGTATATGATTTATTTTTTGAATTCGCCAGAAAATTCTAGACATAATTCATGTACAATGCCCTACACCTCTCTTCAACTGTTTCGGAAATATTTAAGTGTTTTCAGATTTATTACAAAAATTAACATTAACATAACACATTTTTTTAAAAATATATAACCGACTTCCACCTATAACTAAATAGCTAAAAATAATTATAACAAAATACAAGTCTACCCAATAAATAACACATTCAAAGTTGTTAGGTACCTACCCAGGAAGTAAAAAATGTAAACATTAAAAGGTGCTCATTCTGTACAAATTAATTACCTACCAATCTAGTATATTTTGAAGTCGGTGCCAAGCAAATCTAAAATCCTTCATTGTGTACTTTTCTACTACTTTATCAAACTTGATTATAGCTTGGCATCGACTTCAAAAATATACTAGATTGGTAGGTAATTAATTTGTACAGAATGAGCACCTTTTAATGTTTACATTTTTTACTTCCTGGGTAGGTAGGTACCTAACAACATTGAATGTGTTATTTATTTGCTAGAGTTGTATTTTGTTATAATTATTTTTAGCTTTTTAGTGATAGGTGGAAGCCGGATATATATTTTTTTTAAAATGTTTTATTTAACAGAGATTTGAAACCCCACGGACAGTCGTTTGACTTTGTGGGGTTTGTTTTGTAAATTATGAATAATTATATAAGTACTATAATGAATAAAATTTTTAGGGACATTCACTACTAACAAACCAACATAAGAACAAAATGATGAAGAACACTGGAATATGATCAAGACATATATACGACAAAAAATAGGACACACATGAATGACATTGGAAATTATGGACAAAATGGAAGAAAGACGCTTAGCAGAGATTGAAAACAACAAAGTTGTATGCAATGTTAAAACTTCGATTAAAGGGATATTTGTCACAACTTAATAAGAAAAGGTTACAATGTTATTTCCTATAGCCAGCGCCAGATCTAAGCTACTTTGTGACGTCTGCTTTCGGAAAAATGTATATCTATAGAGTAATCTTTTGGGTACTATCCTGGTACTAGCACAACATAATACTTAAAGGTATTCTGATAAAAAACAAAATAGAACAGGCAAATTAAAAGTGGTCATAAGAACAATGCCACGAACCAGAAAGAATACACAAATCACACAAACAGAAATATAAGCTTACTAAGACAAAATAATATAACAATAAGTGACAGTGAAAAACTTCAACTTGACTAGGACAAAAAACATAAAAATTTCTAGTATAAAAAACTAAAAAATACGCTTTAATAGCAAACGGAACTAAAAAGCAGAAAATAATTTTTAATTATGAACAGTTTGCATTACAGCAGTAGAAAGTAAAAATATTAAATTTTACAATTTTCTATTAGCAACTATTTATAAGAGGAGAGTTATGCAAATATAATGAAATGCACCTGTGCCAATTTTCAACTTAATTCGACTTCTTTAAGTTGGTGAAAATTACGTTGAAAGTTTCCATTACATAGATAGATACATACGTACACATCGACCTAATAAGAGCGTATTAAAAAGAAACATTTTATCTTAAATAGTTTGCTGTAATTTTTGACACATTTAGAATTTTTGACATGTTTGACATTTATTACATTTTTTGACGTTTTTGATATTTTTGTATTGATATTTTAAATTTTTTAACAATTTTGACATTTTCGTATAGCGCTTACGCTGACTTGTTTTTAAATATAGATAGTTATTGACAGTAAGTGGTCGGTATCTCAACTCTTCTGTAAAGCCTAGTTCTGACTGTGCTAGTAATTTAATAACTATCCGTGTCTGCACAACGAAAATTTAGTCGAGTAGTTTAGCAAGCAATTTAGTCGAGCCGATCGATTTTGTTCTATTTTTCGGTCGAGTAGCGTCCCCCATCACGCGTCACTGCTCACTGGTTCATCGGCTAAACAAGTCCGAACGTTTCAATAAGTCGAGTTCAACTACTGTTTGAGCTGTGGAGTTATTAGCTACCGTTTAGTTGGTTAGGTATTGCAAAAATGTAGTTTCGTTGAAATGAAGAAACAACTTTAAAATTTGTTTTCAAATATCTAGAATATGAGTGCGTATGGAATATTAAGTTGCAGGTTATTCCACTTGCAGAATAAACTAAACTTGTGTACTGCACTCGACCGCAACACGAACGTTTTTGGGGCAGTAATCATTGGAATAACTCGCCACTCGACTAAACTACTAGCGTAGTCTGAATTAGCCTTAAGTGATGAGCTTCCCGAATATCATATGCATACTTAAATGCGCGCTTGCCTGGGATCATAAATCCTTTTTTACAAAATCTATATAGAGTAAAAAACGGTTGATGTTATGTTAGGACGGGAATTCATCACTTTTTGATTGAAACAATTCGCTGTAACGGCTTACAATAAACATATATTCGAAGCTTGTAGCAATTATAAGTCTACGGACGAATACAGGTTATTATCAGAATATAGGCTTTGTCAAAGTTGTTGGTAAGTTTTTAAGAATTTTTATTTCAAAAGTTTATTTCCAAAATTTGATATGTCTAGTTTAAAATAAATAGAAGAGAGTTGATTTGAATATTAGTTGCTGGCATTTCAAAGCAGTAAATAATTGTTTCTATTCTTATTTTAGTTTAGACTCATTCGTGTTGTTCTAGAGAGATCTCTGATCATCCCAGATTAGTGTTCAATACACTCCTGAAATTCTCACATAACCATAGCATTAGAATTACTTTCAGATCAACTATTGATGAAGATCTTTCTTCTTTATATAATCAACTACAACCATATAGTCAGTGTATTGAACCTATTAAATGTCGGTGACATCTACCGTCTAGTGAGTAATTTAAGTATATGAAGGCATACTATGCTATAACATATACCATACTCTTAACAGATGGTTCGAGTGTTTTATATAAAAACACAACAGTAAATATATACCACAGATATATATCCACATATTTAGAATTATACCATATAATTGGAAATCAGTTACGAAAACTAGTGAAAGTGAAGAGGATCAGTTCTACAAGTTTTTTCAAGATCGTAAGCAATGGCTTGGATAAAAGTGTGCCACAAAAGACAAAAATGGTTGGAAACAACAAACAGGGCCCTAAATCTATTGACTGGGTTATTGAAAACCTTACTGACATGCGGGAAAGAGTCCAAACACAGTCTTCTTCATAAGCCAAACCGATATCAAGTACCCAAAAACATGGTCAATAATACAAGAAACTGTATTAAACAGAGATAGCAAATTCCAAAAAAGCTACTCATGATAATTTCATTGCTAATGAATCAAATAATCAGGCATGTGGAATATCATAAAATTCTCATAGTATGTTCACTCCAGCCTCGAAAATCAATCAACTCACTGCCAGGTGGTCAACGATTTTTAAGTCAATTGCTGGTGAGCTAATTAATAATCTTTTAACTTCTAATAGCTCCTTCAATGAACATTCATCAGATCTATACACTCAGTCACACCAAAAGTAGTTTAAAATAAAATTTTCCATATTAAAAATGGTGGTAGCCGAGACTTGTTTAACTGCTTTATGTAAGAAAGTTATACCTGTTTTCAAAAACACTGGAGATCGTGAAGATCAAACAAACTATAGATCTATATCTCTATTATCAATAATGTCAAAAATTCACGAATCCCTATTGACTACTTTAAGGTAAATAACATATTTATACCAAAAGCCAGTTTGCTTTTCTTAACAAAAAGAGCACAACTCTAGCTATTGATCGATTAAATGAGTTTGTGGGAGAGGCCCTTGAAAATAATACATATGCTATATTCGTAAAATTGTTTATCTCATTAGAACTTTGACACAATTGCCCCTTATCAAGTAGAAGCGAAAGAACGAGGAATCGAAGGATTCAAGTGTCTATGCTGGCTCATCCGTTATTCCTCAAATATGTAAATGACTTACCCAACATTAACAGTGTATTGAATCTACTGATAATCCTGTTTGCTGATGATACCATCACGTTGCTGCGCTATCAACCTTCAGACCCAATATTGCAGCGTGAAATTGACATTTTTGATATTTTTGACATTTCTAGCATTTTTAAAAATTGTTACAGTTTTGACCGACTTCCAGAAAGAAGGAGGTTATAAATTAGTCTCCAATTTTTTTTATGTTTGACGAGAGATTATTCAAAAATGGCTTTGGCAATTTTGATGATTTAAACTGCATTATATTACGGAACATTACAGAAAGATTACTTTTATGTTTTTTTTGCCAATAACACCACAATAGAAATAAAACGACGTATATTGCAGGAATACCAAACGTTTCAAAGTCTATGCTGACTTCGTTGTCAATGGCTTTATATTTATTGATGTAGATTGCAAAATGAAAATTTGATTTATGAATAAATATAAAGCCATTGACAACGAAGTCAGAATAGACTTTGAAACGTTTGGTATGCCTGCAATATACGTCGTTTTATTTCTGTTGTAGTGTTATTGCCCAAAAAAACATAAAAGTAATCAAGAATATCCCACAAACAACGTTTAGAAGACAATTACAGAAAGGTCTATAACATGAGATTCACGGTTTCCAGACAATCCTGAGCAGTTGCATAAATGCAATACTAGACATCTGGGGCGAAGTAAAATCATTGGTATACAGGAATAATTTAAACAATAGAAAAATGGAAAGTGTCAACAGTCAAGATATCAGGACCGATGTAACATTGTGTTGAGTTGAATTATAGTTGTACCAGGGGATTCAGAAAAAGCTAGACCAATTAGTTATAAGTTAAAATATATTTGGAAAATATATAGAGAATACAAATTAGAGAGGGAGAGATAGAAAGGGTGAAAAAGAGAGATATAAGAATACGCTAAAATTTTCAATTGAATTGTACCTTAAACAGATAAAAAAGAAGATATGTCTGAAAATAGCGATTGATTGCGGACGGTTTCTAAACGGTTTTTATTTTAAGTCAGCCGAAGTCGGTTCTTTTTTAAATATAAATTATTAAATATCAAAAATCTCAATATTTTTGCTCATGTTTGCTAATTTTGGAGTTTCGATTATTTTGAGACCTTTGATTTGAGACATTTATATCTATTTACGTATTTTTATTTTTTCTAGACTTCTATATGTTATATGTGTTATATATACTATATATATATATATATATATATATATATATATATATATATATATATATATATAGTATGGGATACCATACTATAATAGTTAAATGGCATTAATCGCTCTACAACGACTAACCTTATTGAATTTACTCAATTCGTTTCGGAAGAAATGGACGTGCGAGGCCAGGTGGATGTAGTGTACACAGACTTTTCAAAGGCCTTCGATAAAATTGATCACTCTATTTTGGTAGCAAAATTAAGAAATTTTGGTTTTAGCAACGAACAATGCGCACTACTAACGTCGTATTTATCGAACAGAGAACACTATGTGTCATACAACGGTTTTAAATCAATTAATTTTATTGCTATTTGAGGCGTCCCGCAAGGGTCCAACCTAGGACCATTGTTGTTTCTTATTTCCATTAACGATGACCTAAAGTTATACCTACCAATAAATTCTGCTGAAGATTGTCAGTTATTACAAACACAATTAAATAAATTAGATTTCTGGTAATTCAAACATGTTATTCTTGAACATATCAAAATGCAAAGTTTGCTCATATACTCGTAAGATTGAACCCATTCACTTTGTTTACCACCTCAAAGATATTCCACTACTTAGATGCGATGAAGTCAAAGATCTTGGTGTCCTATATAGCAGCAAATTGGATTTTTCTAATCACTTTTCTGTCGTAAACTCCTCATCCATGAAAGTCTTGGGTTGTATAATCAGAAACTGTGTAATTTTTACAAACTTAGAAGCAATAAAAACGCTTTTCTTTAGTCTCATTCGTACCAAACTGGAATATGCGTCTTTAGTCTGGAGCCCCTTTTATAGCAATTACAAGAACACATTGGAAAGTGTGCAGAGAAAGTTTTTGAAATTTCTGTCTTTTAGATCTAGTGGTACCTATCCACAACAGGGTATTGATCACAAATATCTACTTATGAGCTTAAATGTTCAGTCTCTCGAACATCGAAGAATTAATACCAGCATAAGTTTTTTATACAAGTTACTAAAAAACCGAGTTGATGCACCAACCTTGTTGGAAAGAATTAATTTTGCGGTACCAAATCATAACTCTCGCAGAGGTCTTGCTTTCTATATAAATCAATCCCGGACAAATCTTATGCTGAATTCACCTATTCATAATATGTGCCGAAACTTTAATAGGATTATCTCAAGCTGTGATATCCACTATAACAATCTCTCATATATACTTGCTAAATCTGATGAAATGTTTTTGTCTAAATGATTAAGATGACCTTTGTTACCTAATTATTACTATATTTAAATAAATGTTTTGTATTTGTACCGACATACCTCATGAAATATTAGTTATCACACTAGTAAAGATATATTAATCATTATATAGTAACTATTTACAGTAGTAAATATATATTTAATTTAATTTCTATAAATATATGTATGTATAGTTATAAGAAATCATATTCCATATTTACCTTGTAATTGGGATTTTCCTGTTGGGTAATAAAGCTTATTATTATTATTATTAATAGAATTAATTAAATAGATCACGTCCGTACTAATTTAAAGAATTAAAATCCTAATTCTGGTGCCTGTTTTTTTACTTGTTTTAATTTATTTTAGGAGAAGAGTAGATATAGCAATATTGACACCCGTGTCATGGTCAGGTCTAGAGATTTAGAGTTTCTTTATAAACAAATGTTTATTATTCCCCGCATTAGTAACTGAATTTTAGTTTTCGAAAAGTACCTAATGATTTTTTAATAAAATGGTTCCCCACCTGCCCCCAATAAGACAACTTAATTTTTGTAAAACAATTTGCGCAGAAGAGTAATATGGCATTTTCACCCCTGTATCACTTTTTTGTATGAGATATTGAATTTTCTTAAAAACAATGGAAACCCTTTGTCCTTATCCAATAACTAAAAAATTGATCGAAACAAAATATAGCCTTTGTTACGTAAAGTCATGTAGCTTTCTATAAGTGAGAATACATTTTTGGGGGCTAATTGTGAAACTGAAGAAAATACTAGAAAAAATGTACATTTTAGGCTTGAAAACTTTATTACTAGTCAGTTAATAATTTCTAGACAGAAAACATTAATAAACCGCTTTCTGAAGAGAACAGGTTTGAAAACCAGCTAGTATGAAAGTTTTTAATCTACAGCCCGTTTTCGCACAATTTACTGTTGGTCTGTATCCAGATGTAAATGATAACAAAAAAGTTTTATTATAAACTCTTTTGTTTCCACTTTATAATAATTTCATCAGTGTATATTGGCTTCCATTCAATTCAACACTTAACATTGTTTACTTAACTGCATTCATAATAACCTTGGTCATACACTCATTATATGTGATGATCTAGTATAAACACAATTCGCCGTTTCAAATTCTTTCGGCATTCTAAATTAAAATTTCGTTTTAAAAAATTATGCCATGGAGTTTAAAAAGAGTCAATACATTGTATAAATATACTTCTTGAATACAAGCAAGTAAACTAATATTTGTATTTAATATTTTTTCATAAGGAAATGTATTTACAGTGAGATATTAAATTATTTTTTAAAGAGACTTTCTGCGACTCAATGAATTCAGATGTTAATATTAATTGGAGTGGGTCATAAAACAATAATTCTTTCTGAGGTATGCAGAATATTTAATGAGAAGTATTCTGACCATCACGTTTTTCAGGCTACGTTAAGTAGAATTAAACAAAAATTTCCTCAATTTGGACCTGCCTTCCCATTAAACAATACCATCACAACTATAAAACCATCCAAAATAATCCCATTACGTACCTCCTACCCTTCTCCTTTTACCTGAAATTTCGGGGGGGGGGGGCAATTACGAGGGTGAATCAAATATGAACCGGACTTTTCTGTTTCTCGCCCTGTAGGTAATTCGAGTGGCATGACGTCTCGATATATGTTAGGTAGGGATGTTAAGAAGAGGGGAGTTCGTCGGTTTGGCGAGGCGTAGTCGATGCGCTGTTAGTAGCATCATGTCAGAGCAAGAAGTGCATGTCTCTGTTGCGCAAAGTGTTGTTATCAAATTTTTGGCGCGGGAGGGCGTTAGACCGTCTGAAATTTTGCGTCGACTATCTGCACAGTTCCGCAATGAAACACTTTCAAGGACCCCAGTGTACGACTGGCACAAAAAGTTTTCAGATGGCCGAGAGACAGTGGAAAATGAGCCTCATGCACGCCGTCCCACGACAAGCATCAATGGGGCGAATATCTACGCAATTCGTGAGCTGATTGAAGGCGTACTGCTGATCGATTTTCTGCACGAACGCCGTACAATTAATGCTGAGTATTACTGCGAACTACTCCAACAAGTGAAACTTGCCTATCGGCAAAAGAGGCGGGATATGTCTATCCGAAGTGTGATTCTGTTGCATGACAACGCTCGGCCACATACAGCTGCACTGACTCAAGGAAAATTAAACAAAATGCATTGGGAAACCCTTGAACACCCGCCTTACAGTCCTGATTTGTCGCCATGTGACTACCACATGTTTGGGCCACTTAAAGAAGAACTGGAAGGCCACCACTTTGACGACAACGAAGGTGTAGAAACGTTTGTGCGCAATTGGTTATCGACACGACCAGTTTCATTCTTTGAAAAAGGTATTAAAAAACTTCCGAATCGGTGGGAAAAATGTATACATAAGAGAGGAGACTATGTAGAAAAATAATATGTATTAAAATTTGTACTGATCTTACCAATAAAATTTTTAAAACAAAAGTCGGGTTCATATTTGATTCACCCTCGCATTGTTTCATTCTTGGCTAGATCAAAAGTGTTAGTCATTTACAATTTGTACTTCAGTGTGAGAAGTTTAATAAAGAGAAGTTTCAAAGTGTGTTTGTGAGACAAAGACTAAACGAATGTAGTCGCCCCAAGGTAAGTAACATTTGTATTTTTTATCCCTTAAAACGCCCCTTAAAAGTGTCGGAAAACTTTGTTTATATGTTAGTTCAGAAAAATAAATAAATTAAAACCGGAAAAATCAGAATCAGCTATGTCTCTGGCCGCGAAAACCTTCCTTTTTCAGGAACACGAAATAACGATTATTCTGATAGTAGATAAGAATTTTGTGAGAAGGTTATAAATAGAGGCAAAGAGAATCCCATGTTTCCAAAAAATATTCCTTTGTCGGTGTTGGAGAGGGGATTTCCTCTCTGGATGAGCAAAAGTCATACTCAGTATGGGCAAAGATAATATTTTTTACGTAAAGTTAAGATTTTGTAAATCTATAGAGAAAATTGTAAAAAAAATAAAAAAAATACAGGCCGAAACGCCCTTCACCAACCTAACTTATCATTTGCATGTCTAACAGGAAAAAAAACAATTTTATTTGAGCCTTTTTAAGGAAACATAACTTCCTAAGGGTTCTTTTTAGTGCACATCTCAATACGGAGTTATTTATATAGCAGAAGTTTGGAACTCTATTTTAGAAAAAACCTGTACATATACACCACGACAAAGAATCGCTTATCGAGCCCTATCGTGGTAAACGCGGGCCAGTTAGTGTCAGATTACTGAGAAATTTTCTTGAATTTTAAATAAAACCTAGTGGATATGGCGTATAGATTGACCAAGAATAGCAAATGACTGCAAAACTATCTTATTACAAATTCTTATTCATTCACACCAAATTGCAATAAATTTCGGGTATTGCCCGGATTTTCTATCGGAGTTGGTCGGTATAATCCTTGACTTCTTTGGGCGGTTCTTCTGGTGAGCCAAAAGCCAGAGCGCAAGGTAATCTCCTTTCCGAACAGTACCCTTGCTGGAGTCAGTCCGGCACTGTTATGGATGGCTGAGCGATAGGCCAACGGGAAAAGAGGGATGTGCTCATCCCAATCTCCCTGGTTATTGCTAACGGCCTTGGACAGATGTTGTTCCAAGGTCCTGTTGAAACCTTCCACCATTCTCTCTTGATATCCAGCCTCGTACAGACCTTCTAGAATACATTGGATTCAAAGTTACTCCCTTGGTCGGAATGTAACTCCAACGGGACACCAAACCTGCTGAATAATTGTTCTATCAGCACTGTCGCCACAGTGGTTGCCTCCTGAACGCTAGGCTGCTGCTCACTGGGCAAAATATTGTGGGGGCTGGTAGAGTGTTACTCAGCATTCGCCCTTTTATGCTGACTTGTTAACGGTCCCTGGACATGTGGTTGTTTTGTTGTTACCCCTGGTCGGTGATCAAATAGCCTCGCGTTGGAAGGGTCCTGTCCGTATTAAGCACACTAGAATCGTTTCTCTTGCCTGAGCTAAATATTATTTGCTATTATTATTTTACAATATGTAGATCCTAAAGGCTTAATAATGGGTGATTTTTAGTAGTTACTGGCTAGTACAGATAAGCAATTGGGTTGAAAAATGACAAAATTTGTGAACTTGTTAATAAACTTTGTTCACAACTTTAGAGTTCCATATATCTGATAAAAAAATCGTTCTAGAATCACTTTTGTATCCCATTTTCTCGGAAACTACTGAAAATAGTTAAAATTTGCTATTAAAGCATATTCTGGTGACGGCATAACGGAAATATATAGCGCAAATCCCCAAATTTTAATTAAAGGGGGCACCTCTGGGTCAAAATTTGACAAATAGACTATTCCGCCCCTTTACCTCCCAAACTATTGAGCGAACAATTTTGAAAAAAAATTGGTCAAGTGCGAGTTGGTGCGAGTCCAACTCGCACTTGACTAAGGCTTCCGTACCACTTTTGAGGTTTGATATAATGTAAACAAATCAAGCCATATATTTTTATAATATTTTTCCTCAATATATTTTAAACTAAGCGTTTTAAATTTATAACAAATATACATTTTATTTCTCATTATGAGCCTTTTTACTTTATAGGTATTTTTAAAAATATCTTTTAAACAGTTTATTTTAAAATATGAAAAAATGTATTGGTATTCCTCATAATGTACCCTTTTATTTGATATATTACTTGATGCGTTTTAGAAAAGAAGAAAATTATTTTTTTTATTTTCGGTTTAATTCTTTAAATTGCCCCCTAAAATTGATATTAGGATTCTGTCCTTGTTTTTCCTATAAAAATCAAAGAGTCCCTATAAAACTATTTTTTTAAATTTTAAGTCTAATAGTTTCGGAAATAAATGGGGAATTATATTTTTAATAATCTTTTAAACAATTTATTTTAAAAAAATGAAAAATATATTTATTTTCCTGATAACGAGCCCTCTGATTTCTTATGTTACATGATGTGTTTGAAACAATTTTAATTGTATATTTTCCATTTAATTCTATTATTTTACCCCCCAAAATTAATATTAGGGGTTTTTCCTTATTTTTCCTGTATACCTCAGGTGAGACCCTATATATCTAATTTTGTTCAAAATTTTAGGCAAATTTTTGTATATTTGTGTTAATATCTTTTAAACTAATTATTCCACAGATTGAGCCCTGTAATTTGATATAATACATGATTCGGTTGAAAAAAAAAATTATTTTCGTTTAATTCTATAATGGGCCCCTTAAAATTATTATTATTCGTTTCTCTCTTTTTTCCTGTAAACTTTGAGCAAACTCCTATACTCTCTATTTTTTTTTAAATTTTAGGCTAAATAGTTCTGGAGATAATGGAAATGGTCAATTTTTGTAAATTTTCCCCTCAGAAGCACCCCTAAAATCAAAATTTCTCCACTTACGATATGTAGTCCTAATTGGATCACCAAACTACACACCAATACCAAATTCAAATCTTTTCTGTCCAGTAGTTTCGGGGAAAATTGCTGTGATATGAAAGACGAAGAAATGAGGAGTGATTGTATAAGAGTTTCCATACATATACGGAACTCTAAAAATGACGAATATAGAACATTACCCAAAACGATAGAACTGAAGCGAAAATCCTGTAAATAATTTTGGGGAGCAAAGTATATATTTAAATGAAAGAATGTAAATACATTTTTATAATCAAATTATTCTAATGGCAATTCTGCTAAATCTTAACGTGTAATGTCGATGTTGAGCCCAATTAATCTTAACTTTCTATTACAAGGAGGACGATTTAGATTCCAGCTTTTATTACAACAAAGTTATGAATTCTTCAAAACAACAAACACTGTTTACCGGTTTTTCCAGTATTACTCTATGAAAAATGCTCCAATGAAGATTGGTGGACACGTATTTTGAAGATTTCCTAACTCTCTATATCACTGTTCACAAAATACCAAAAAACAAAAACAAATCCATATTTTTGGTATTTTTAACTCTCAAATAAGTTTGCTGTTAAAGATATGTCAGTTCCATACTATTATTTACGTGATGGCGTCACGGGTTTGAATAAAAATTCATCAAAATGTCACGCCATGACTTTTACCAGACGGCTACAAGATAGAGTGTGTTACTTTGTTAAGAACGAACAATATTAGAGATCTTGGTGTTAGTTTTGATAACAAATAAAATTTTAATGTGCATGTTGAAAATACTGTACAAGCAGCTTATAAAACTCTTGTTTTTATAATTCGAAAATATTCAGAGGCGATTTTTAAAATTTCTATCTTTTAAAATTGACGGTTTACATCCTCCCTTAGGTTTTCCTCAAGCTGAGCTACTGAAGAGATTCTCGCTTCTTAGTTTACACGATCGGAGGAGAGTTCACTCAGTTGTCTACGTTCTAAGTAAGTTGTTTAGAAACCAAATTGATTGCAGTGACATTTTACATCAATTACCTCTGCATGTTCCTCGACCTAGCTCGCGTACTGATAATAAATTTTATTTACCAAAACCAAGAACGAATATTTTACTAAAGTTTTCACCTCTGTTTTTTATGTGCAAAAGTTGTAACTCCCTAAAAGTAAAGATTTTTAATTCTTCCCTAGGTCTAATAAAAAAAGTAATCGCATTTTCTATTAATCTACTGTATAATGTTCAGTAATGAATTTAATCCTACAAATTTATTTGCTGAAACTAAATACAAAAAATATCTTAAAATTTACAACAAAGTTATAAAGGAAGCTAAATATAACTATGAGAAAAAATTATTTGAGGATAATAGAAATGACCCAAAAAAGTTATGGGAGTTTATAAATAAGAAAGTTGATAATAAAAGTAAAAAAATACTCATTTTAATTATATAATGGACGAAAACAATCAAAAAATAATTTCGGAATGTAATATAGTGAATACTATGAATAATTATTTCTTAGAAATTGGTGGAAAATTAAGTAATAATATTCCCACAACTCAAAGTAATATTAATATGCCAACCATGAATGATAAAAATATTTATCTGCAACCAACAGACTCAATTGAAATAAGCAAAATTGTACACAACATGAAAGTTAAAAAGGGGGAGTTGATAAAATTCTAAGTTCTAAGATTTTGAAACATATTTCAATTTATATAGTTGATGCTTTAATTATATCATTAATTTATGTATAAGTCTTGCACTATGGCCTGATGATCTCAAAAAGGCAGAAATTGTACCTGTGCATAAAGGAGGAAGTAAGTCTTGCCTATCTAACTATCGGCCAATTTCACTTATTTCAAACATTGCAAAAGTATTTGAAAAAGTGGTACATTTTTGAATCTTTAATTTTATTAATAAATGTAAATTATGTTCAAAATGGCAGTTTGGATATATTAAAAATATTGGGACTCGTGATGCTCTTCAGCAAATTACTAAAATTATTCACTGTAATCTAGATAAAAGTAAACCTTTAATAATCACGTTTTTGGATTTGGCAATAGCATTCGATACTGTAAACCACAATATATTATGCAAAATATTATATAATCTAGGAATTAGAGGTAAAGCATCTGATCTTTCAATTAGTTATCTTAAAAATAGACAACAAAGAGTGAAAATTAATGAATGTTACAGTACTTATAGAAATATAACTATTGGGGTGCCACAGGGTACTGTTCTAGGCCCTCTACTTTTTATACTATATGTCAATGATTTACTGTATCGAATGCCAGATGAAACGATACTGTCATATGCAGATTATACGGCAGTAATATCATCGGCAAACACCTGGGATGAAGCCCAACATAAGACGAATTTATTGTTAATGGAAGTGAATGAGTGGTTAGTGTCCAACAAATTATTACTTAATATAAATAAAACTGTTTATATTGCCTTTGGAAGATACAGGGATAGTGTGCCAAAAAAAATGAATATATGTATAAATGACAGCCAGATTAATAGAGTTGAACATCACAAATACTTGGGAATTATTTTTGATTTTAACCTTAAGTGGGATAAACATATGAATTACATTATTAATAAAACTAAGTACTTGGTTTTTGTGTTCTACAAATTATCTAAAATAATGACAGCTGATATAACAAAAATTATTTATTACGCATTCTTCCATAGTATTATTTCTTATGGTAATATTGCTTGGGGAGGAGCGTATTCCATTAGTATATTTCATCTGCAAGTGCTTCAAAATAGATAACTTAAAATCTTGAACAAAAATTCTAATAATACCAGTAAAAATCCAGTTAATCTTGTACAATTATTTGTCATTGAATCGTTATGTTATCATTATGACACACTTAAAACTGAGTTTTTAACAACCACTAGTGTTACTAGAAATAAAGCTATTCAACTACCTAAAATAAATAAAAGAATTTTTAATAAATACAACTATATCAATGCAATAAAAATATTTAATATATTACCAAATGAATACAAATGTATGGTGAACTGTGACAAAGCAAAAAAAAAAATTGGCTCAATGGATAATTAATAATATAAAATGAAGCTATTGTTTCACTAAATGCTTTTACTAATTATTAATGCAATATACACTGTGATAGCTAAAATATTTACTGATTTGTGATAGATGTTACATGATTGTTTTTGTATTATTTAAGTTTAGTTTTAAGGTTTAATCTTAAGTGTACCAGGCACGTACAGGGATTACTATCCTTCTTTGGGTTTATTTAATGCTAATTTTTCATTGTAAACTGTATACTGGTTTCAATAAATAAATAAATAAATTGTCTTTATTTTTGATATTTCTATGTTTGTCGGTGTCCTATAATTGGTCTTTGTACTGTTGGATAGTGTAATAATTTATATAAAATAATAATAATAATTTTATATAAAATCTTAAAAATCTCAATGTATAGCCAAATCTTAGAGCAACAGTGACGAATGCTTTCCATATTCTATAAATATTCCAGTCAACAATTACGGATCCGGCGTAGTTTTAATAAAAGTAATTGCTCACCGAGAGAATCGTTTTCATTTTCAAAAAAGATAATGACAGGACGGTAAATGCATATATATTCTTCGAACACGTGCACGTCGTGTGGTTAAGTCATGATTACAAAACCAGGCGAACAGTACTTTATACTCCTTTGGAGTGTCTGTATTTTCTTTACATGTGGATGCTGTTTCCTATACCATGTGTCTGAACGGGCGGAAGTATGTCAATCTCTGTTTACATCAATAACCATTTAGAATGCAGTTAAAATAACGTTTTAGCGTTATACTGATGCTTGTTTTGATTATTTTTATAAGGCAAATAGAGCTTTTTGATTACTTAAAGAAATGTTCATTAACTCTCGATCAGAATATTCGGTTTCAAATATTATTCATCCTTCGTGTGTACTGACACCTTATATATCAGTCATTTACATTTATGGTTTATTTGAAAGAAATCGTTAAATTTATTGGAAGAAATAACATATGTGGAAATAATATTATTTGTATGTTATTGACTTTTAATACAAAATAATTTAATATGTTTAAAAAAATTGTCTAATATCTGATGACGAACTGTAGCGTTAAATGAGTTGGACTAATCGGCTGACGTTACCTACTAGTTGTAGAAACTATATAGTTTTATAAACTAATTTTGCAATATCACTGAATTTGATATACCATAACAGCAGTCTCGCAACTTTTAATAAAACACATACAGTGTGAAACAGCCCAGTGGAATAAATTCGATAACGAATAAAGGAGGGCATGTTGGAAAAATGCTTGAACACGTCGATTTATATTTTTAAATGCGCATTTTTTCAAGAAAAAAAAAATATAGGGTGTGTCATTTGACAGTGGCTAATACCAACTTTCTTATTTTAAATGTAAGCCGCTGTATATTATTTATGTTTTGGATTCTCCGGAAAATTCATGTACAATGTCCTACAACTATCTTCAACTGTTTCGGAAATATTAAGTGTTTTCAGATTTATTACAAAAATTGACATTAAGAAAAGAAAATCATTTTATTTCCCCAATTTCTCTACATTACACTAAAAACTTAATAAGTAATACTGATTACTTCTTAATCATAAAAAAAAAACAAAAAATATTAATATCAATGCAGGAAATGCTCAAAATGCCCGCCGTCTTGGCAACATGCTAATCTGGTATAGAAATGTCTTCTAACGTTACTGAACATCTCAGACGTGACTGATCTAATCGCAAGCGTGATTCGTCTTTTTAAGTCAACTATGTTGAGGGGTTTAGTTTTGTATACAGAACTTTTGACATGTCCCCACAAAAAGTAGTCCAGTGGCTTCAAATCAGGAGATCGTGCTGGCCATTCTTTCGATCCGTGCCTCCCAATCCTCCTATTTGGAAAAATTTGGTTCAGGTACTACCAGACTTTTATTTCGTAATGGGGCGGTGCTCCATCTTGCTGAAACCATATTGTATTGGCAGGAACTTGTGGGTTTACTGGATCAGGATACAAGTTTGTCAAAGTTGGCACATTATTTTGGAGCAGTTCCAAATATTTATCTCCATTCAAGTTGTCATCAATGAAAAATACCATATGATTTCCAACAATGCCTGCCCAAATTTTTTCAGGATATTGCGTATGTTTCTTTGTCATCCAGTGAGGATTCTCATTAGACCAATAGCGGCAATTTTAACGATTAACATGACCGTGCAGTGTAAATGTGCTCTCATCAGAAAACAAAACATCTTCTAATTGGTTATCTAACCTTACCATCATTTGTTCACCGAAATACGGTGGTGCGTTCCCGCAATTTGTTTAGTGTATTGCTCAAATTTGATTGAATTACTTCATTGATTTTTAAACTTCTGCATCTTTTCCAAAACCTTCCGTCGTGCTAATGCTAATTTTAAGTGTTTTTTGCGTGTAAAATTTAGACCGTATTCGTGATTCCTGTATTGACTTCCAAGCTATTTGGACGCTTTTGATTCCGTCTTAAGACGGACGCTTTTTGTTGTTATTGTGTTACGATTTCGCGAGTTATTAGTTCCGGTCGTAACAACCGCTAAACCGCTTTCATTTTGTTTCTTTTGTGTTTACAAAAGCGCATCATTTGTAGTTAAACCCGCATTTTTTGTTTGCTCAATCAATGTACATTACGTCGCTATTTTTCGTGTAAGTTGTTGTTCAGACGAAACTCTAAAAACAGTTCCTGCCGCTGCGGGGCTAGCCTCTGAAGAAAGAAGAACCAAGAAAACAGCACCTGCAGAGCTTCGACATAAAATGTCGGTGATTAACTTTTATTTGGGATTTAATTTACGCGACGATACAATGTTTTATTGATTGTTCCGCTAAAGGTCCTTCGTCAATTATATACTTGCATTGAACCAGCATTGAACTAAAACCGCAACATCTAATTCATACTTTTTTTTTGGATATTATATGTAATGTGTCATCGAAGACATTCCATACGGTCTCCTATGCATTTTAATTGCCTCTAATACTCGAAAAATTGATGTGTGGCTAACGTTGAAAAGCGGGGCTGCTTTTCGACCAGAATTATGTGGTTTTTCTTGAAACTGAAGCATAATATCCAATTTAGTTTTATCACTTAGAGCATTGGCAGCTACTATTTTATCTGGCTTACATGACCTAGCTCGCAAAACTGCTTTTCTATTTTTCTAATTATTCCTTGGGATACAGGCGGCAAATGTGGAAACATTTCGTGAAATAAGCGAGAAACTTTAATTTGTGTCTATGTGTTATGTTCATAACCAACCATTTGTTATTTTGTGCATTTCTGTTAAATGAACAATTTTTCTGATATTATTACGGACAGTAAACGAAATTCAAATGACAATAGCACTTACACTGATCACCATTGTCATGCAGGCAGACAACAACATGCTAAGGCTATGAGTTTCGAAGAAAATAAATAAAACTTTTTTTTCAAATTACTAAAAAGGAACGCAGGAATGCTTTTTCTTTACTATCGCAATATCAAGAGCTAAATGAAAATTTTGTATTGAGTGTAATGTACCCAATTTGTGAAATAAAATAATTTTATTTTTTTAATGTTAATTTTTAAAACAAATCTGAAAACACTTAATATTTCTGAAACAGTTGAAGATAGGTGTAGGCCAATGCACATGAACTATGTCTAGAATTTGCTGGCGAATCCAATAAATAAATAATATTCAGAGGCTTGCATTTAAAATAAGAAAGTTGGTATTTTGTTGAAAAAATGCTCATTTAAAAATACAAATCGACGTGTCCAACCGTCTTTCAGTATCGAATGTATTCCATTTGGCTGTTCCACACTGTATAATAGACACACCAAAGCAATAAATACTCATATAATGATCATTAGTGATGAGCAAAACCAGTCTTGGTCTTGCGATGCAACTCTACTTTCGGTAGCAAGACCAAGATTGAATGATCAAAACCAAAACCATAACTAAATATATAAGACCAAATATAAAAAGCTCAACCAAAAACAAAACATTTCCCATAACTCTATAACCATCTGGATTAATGAGGAAGAGGCTATAATTTCTTAATTATGATGTAATGCAGCACAAATCCTTTACAACAACAGAAACTTCCAATATAATTAAGAATCTCTATAACTGGAAAGTACTAGGACCAGATGATGAGCATAATGATCAAAGAAGCAGCTTTTGGGAACATTCATGAGATGGTTCCTACGAAAGTATGTAGAGGATCAACGATTTAAGTACCGCATTGAGCGACATTCGACCCGCTCAACATCGCTGGAACGATATAGCTGTCAAGCCACCTTATCTCAATCCTGTCTTGGCAGACGACAATACAGAATAAAAATCCTCCATATAACACACAATGAATATCTACCATTGTGAGGCAGTGAAAGAATTGGCTGACATCCTGGTGTGGTTGGACTATTCTCACAGACAATGCTATTACTATATAATCCAGCTGATGTCAGGTCGTGGTAGTTTCCTACATTACCTGCACAGATTTCGGTCAATTATAAAGTGTTAAATTTATCCACTATAATTAGATTTAATTTTATTAAATTTTAAGGCAGCTTTGTTGATCCTATACACAAATTGCAGAAGTGTACTTCTTAAATAAAATCCGATTACGAAGAACTAGTCACTAGTAAAATCAAAGATCAAAAACTAAATACAAGAAAAACACGGCAAAAAGTTATAATGAAACTGAGAAAGGAAATGACTGACAAACTACATACAAAAATCCAAAGAAACAAAGAAATCGCACGGAAAAGAAAAGACAATAAAACATTTAAAATATATATATAACCGACTTCTACCTATAACTAAAAAGCTAAAAATAATTATAACAAAATACAACTCTAGCAAATAAATAACACATTCAATGTTGTTAGGTACCTACCCAGAAAGTAAAAAATGTAAATATTAAAAGGTGCTCATTCTGTACAAATTAATTACCTACCAATCTAGTATATTTTTGAAGCCAGTACCAAGCAAATCTAAAATCCTTCATTGCATACTTATCTACTAATTCATCAAACTTGATTGTTGCTTGGCACCGACTTCAAAAATATACTATATTGTTAGGTAATTATTTTGTACAGAATGAGCACCTTTTAATATTTACATTTTTTACTTCCTGGGTAGGTAACTAACAAAATTGAATGTGTTATTTATTTGCTAGAGTTGTATTTTGTTATAATTATTTTTAGCTTTTTAGTTATAGGTAGAAGTCGGTTATATATTTTTTTAAAATGTTTTATTTTCAAGTTTTTAGTTTTTTTTGAACTCAGGTAGTTTTCATTCTTTATTTTTTATTTTGTATGTATAACCTTAATAGACAGAACCAGGTAACATCGAAAGCCTCAACATTACACAATGATACTTTCTCATTTAAATTGACAAGTAAATCTTTACGAACAAAATGTACTAGTGCGCGTTGACTTAATAAGCCCAAAATATATTTATGCCTTATGGACTTCGCCATGTAACCTTTTTTCAACTTTTTTCGGCAACCCTGTATAACTATAGATAATTTTACTCCAACCTATGTACCAACCATCCTGTACATACGACTGCCCACGGACAAGCATAAATTCGTTAGCTGCCTTCTGTAAACTATAGGACGGAGTAGAATCCATCCCATATTTACGGAGTCAAATCCGTCCTATATTTCAACCATAGTATATAACTCCTTGTGGGCTACCCCATAAATTATTTCATTTTTAACATTTTATATTATCGAACTGTGTAACATTAATTTCTCCACACTTTATGCAACTTCTTATGGGCTATAAAAGAAATATTTTTTTAATCACACTGTATAAATATAATGCACCTCCAGCATATATTCCAATCATCCTGTATATGATTTGCTTATGTCCACATCATATAACAGTTTTTTAATCACCCTATATAATTTTAATTTCACATTTTTTCCAACATTTTTATACCATCAAACGTCCAGTCCATCTTATATTCCAACCATCCTGTATATACGGTTTCCTACGGACCACTATCATTCTAGTCCGTCCTATATTTCAATCTTCATATAAATGCAACTCCTTCTACCACTTTACTTTGTGATTTTGTTTGCTATAACTAAACACCCTGTCTATAAACGCATCAAATAGCAGTTTAATGTTTGACATGTGTTGTCACTGAATTTTCTATTAGGCCGGAGAATGTGACAACCAAAAGCACCGTCTTCGCAAAATGGAAAAATTTGCATTTAAATAATTATTTGGCCGGTATACAAACAAAACGCGCTTGGTATTCATTAATTTAAGAAACCGAAAATACTATGTTTTACTACCTATATGCTTGAGATGTACATAGAAAATTTTCAAATCGCAATTAAAACTTTCAGTGCCTAAAATTACCGCACTATTACGTTGGAATTAAAATATTTATGAGGAAATGTCCGTTATGTCATTTCGATGAAATTTTTGATAAGAATTTTGGAGTTTTTAGCGATTTTCTGCAAAACTGCAAGTTGCACGTCGCAGAAAAGTATATGCGATCACCTAAAGATCTTCCTTAATAGATTAAACGTTAAAAAACTATACACATCCATAAGTTATCGAAAAATCGACTAAAATATTAGGGATATTGGTCGATTTCCATGCACGCATGTGTTCATTCACAAATTTTATCACTTTACCAATAGAATTCTTTTCCAAAATTTGAAGTTTCACCAATCCGGATATATACTCTATTAAACAAGACCATATTTATTCAAAACGGTAACATACATACAAAAAAGCGACGAATTGATAACCTCCTACTTTTTGGAAGTCGGTTAAAAAAAACGAATGTTGTAGATGCAAATAAAGGTCAGAAATTTAAAACCAAAACGACATGTTGTGTGTATCTATGAAAACCAAAAATAAGGTTTTGTTGACTTGCAAAAAAGAAGCAATGAAAACTAATGAAGCTTGCTGAAAACAACTATACAAAAAACCATGCACCAATATCCTAAAACTACTAGACCAGAAGATATTCCTAAGATAAATGAAGAAGTATTGTGTTGGCAACTACGAAGGAGAAAATAAGGAAAAAACATTTCACTGGAATGGCGCTAGTCACGTGGTTCGACTGACTGATAAGAAGCATTCAAGAGCAAGAAATGGCCGCCCATAAGATTAAGTGAACAAATGTATCCGCTTGACATTAGCTTCTTGATGTGCAAGATCCAAAAAAAAGCAGAATATGAAAGAAGCTTTTGTATAACACTTAACATGTTTACTTGAATTATTAATTAATTTTAAACCAGTATGCAACAATATTATAATTAACTTTTAAAGATATTTTCAAAATTGTGTATGTAGTTATGCTGAATAACACACAAGTTTATATGATATATCCTTAACAATACTGAATAGTAATTGTCATGATGTTAAAATAGTTGTCTGGCAATCTTCTAATTCAATCAAAATCATTCAGTCACAACCTCAAATAATTTTCGTTCTATTTACTGAAACTTTCATAATCATTATATATAAAACTTAATGTCAGCCATAAACAGTTTTATTTTCAAGTAGAACGATAATAATTAATTAGCTATTTTTATTATTGGACTGTTATGAACTCTAAGTCTAAATGTGTACAGAATTTGAAATTTTAATGGTGTAGGAAACAGAACTCTGGAGATTGTTTATATGTTTAAGTAACATTAAAAGCTGCATTTATATTTTGTTTCTAAGGAAAGAAACAGACACTCCCGAAATCTGGCTTTAATTTGGCTTTTGTGTAAATATTGTTTCAATCTTTGTGGCCACTAACAAATTCTGAATGATGGAGAGTTTTAGCCTCACTAAAAATAGTTGTTTGTGTTCTCGTGTACATGTGTATGTGAACATAATGGCAAGTTTTTAAGATGATGCAAGTGTGATTCTGCTTTGTTATACTTTAAGCTGTCTTAAACTACGGTGAATATGTAAATGGAAAAATTCATCTAAAATTACTGAAAACATATACTCACTGACAACATAGATGCTATAGTAAATTATTAAAATTAGAATAAAAAGCACCAAGGATTGGATTGAGTTGGCTGACTTGATGGAAGTTGAAATTCATGATGATTTGAGTAATACACTTATTACAAACTTACACTTTATTTAAAAAATTGTGACAATACTGTATGTCATTGTATGATTAAGCTCCATCGGACGCGAAACAATTGTCACAATTTTTTAAATAAAGTGTAAGTTTGTAATAAGTGTATTACTCAAATCATCATGAAGTACCAGGAGTTAATTTTTTTTGGAAGTTTGTTAATAATGTGTTTGCCCATCAAGGTTATCTATACACTCCCCAACAAATCTTCGCATTGATTCAATAAACTAGTTTATTTCTTCTTGAGGAAAACTATCCCAAGCTACCTGTATTTCAGGTCTTAGAACCTCCAAAGTCCTTGGGGGCTGCGGTAAATTTCCAGCTTTCTACCCATGATATCCCAAAATGTTCTACGGGCGAAAGATTGCGTTATCGGGGTGGCCATGGCAACGAATTTAAAAAAGTTTTAACTAAATCGAGCAACATGAGGCCGAACATAACGCATATGTAGACAGTTTAACGTCAAACTCCTTGGTCATGTTTCCTGAAATGAAAGGTTTTTACTGGCAATCCTACTAAGAACTAACTTAAGTACATCGTTAATGATCGTTCTATAAAAAACGACAAAAGTTGTCAGGCCTTTGTAGCACCTGAATATAATAATATGAACAACATAATGCTGTGACAAAATAACTAGAAGAAGTACTGTTGCTCACAATACACTAGATATAGTTTTAGTAGATAAAGACTCTAGAACCACAACATTAATTGATATAGCAATCCTTAACAACAATTATATAAAATATAAGCAACCTGAAAAATAATCAAGTACAGGGATTTCAAATTCCAAACAAAAGACAATGGTCTATAACTGACACAGACCAATTCTTATGTCAATAACGGGAGTAGTCCCAATATTAAATAATTAGAAATATCTTGGTCTGGATAAACATCTGCAGCAGATGCAAAAACCTTTTGAAATCTGGGGTTTAGTGAATTTCCCCTAAAGACATGCTATTCATTCCTTAGACTAATGTGCCTCCCATACATTGTATGGTCAAATCGTTGTGATAATAATATAATAAAATTCCATATGGTTAAGTGAACACACTGTATATACAAACGAAATGCGAATCTCCAGATCTATTTTTAATTAATTCAATCCTAAACTTTACGTTTTATAGTTTCGGAGATAAGGGGGGGGGGGGGGGAATGGGTAAATTTTGGTATATTTTCGTTAATATCTTTTTAAATATTTTTAATATGAAAAAAATATATTGGTGTTCCTCAGAATAAGACCTTTCATTTGATGTATTACATGATTTTTTAAAATTTTAGGTTTAGTAGTTTCGGAGATCAGTGGGGGGAACGGTCGATTTTTTTAGTTTTTCCCCCAGAAGTACCCCTAAAATCAAAATTTCTTGTTTTGCGATATGTACTCCTAATCGGGTCATCAAACTATACCTTCATTCCAAATTTCAACCTCTTCAGTCCTGTAGTTTAGGAGAAAATTGCTGTGATGTGACAGAGGCAGAAATCCTGAGTGATATTATAAGGGTATCCGTATACTGTATATACGGAACCCTAAAAATGTCACCATTATTTATAATTTTATATCTTTGTTATTTAATTTTAAATTTTTAAACCTTACATATTGTAATTGTATTTTAATTGTGTGTTACTTGTTAACTATATTTTATTTTGTTAAACTGTCATGGTTTTATTTTTATTTATTGCTCTGTTAATGGTAGCTGTTGGGCAATAAGCACCAATAAATAAATAAATAAATAAAAGAATAAATATTCTTCATCAAACCTAGTACACAATTTGGAAATGTGACATGATATTACACAATTTTTAGTGATGTGGCATAATTAGGTGCATTTTGTAATTCTTATTAACCCTGTTTGATAAGAATTTTATATATTATCAAAAATAAGGGTATTTTACTTTTAAGCAAAATTCATATTTGCAGACAAACCTCGTATGCAGTTGAAAAAGTTACTGGTAAAGATTGCGGTATACTTTTCTGACCATGCAAATATTTTTATGAAGAATAACTTTTTCTCTAAATAATATTCATACGAATGATTTCCGTTTGAATCCTACTTATGAAGACAGACTGTATATAGAAACTGAGAAAATTAGCTATCTATTTATTACAATTTTTAATAATACAGCACAATTGGATGCAGTTTTCCATTCTAATAAACCTTGTTTGATTACCTCATTTTTAAACAAAATTGATATATGTTTTTAAACCTAGTATATATTTGGAAAAGTTACATAAATATTTCTTATATAATTTTTTAGTGCAATGGCATAAGTAGATGCAGTTTTTATTTTTAATTAATTTTTTGATAACAATTTTAGATATTAACAAAATTCCTATTTGATGACAGACCTCGTCTACAGCTAAAAAAGTGACATGGAATGATTACAGTGTACGTTTTAGACAATGCAAAATCTGTTTATGAAGAATAACTTTTTCTCTTAAAATTATTAATAACAAGAAATCGTTTGATTTATAAACACACACTATATATACACAATAATTGAAAATCTTCAGTTTGAAGTTGATTAAGTGACATTTATTTTGATTAATTCAGTTTATTTACAATTTCATATTTTTAATACCAGCAATTCCACCAGAGCTTACTGTATAAGAAACTCGTTAAAAAAGTTTTTCCCAATTTTCTAAAAAACGGTACCGGAACTAATAGAATTTCTTTTAATTTATTATACCCCATGTTCCGAACAGAAAAATTTCCATATTTTTAGTACCTGCGACTACGCCAATGCTCACTATATAAAAACGTCTGTAAAAAAGTTTTTGCCCATATTCTAAGAAACGGTATAGCTATGTTTCCTTCAGCCGTTTGCGAGTAATCTCTGAACAATTGACATCTTTCAATAAAGCTCATCTACAAATGAAAAAAGGGACATCTGATGATTTTACTTTTGGTTTTAGACCATGTAGATCCATTTATATACAACTTTTTTTTATTAATAACAAATATTTCATACTTTTAATTCAAATAACGTTAATATCTTCTCCTTCACCAAATTGTATCTTTATATTATAAAAATGTTGCCCCATTTAGTGATGAAATTATACACTCGTTACACTTCATGTTGCAGAAAAAATATGACACAATTCTGGAAGCACATTATTTCACAATTAAAAGCAAGTATCTAAATTAATTCCTAGTTGATGGAGTTCCAAATTAGACATGATAGTTGCCATTGAGGATACTGCTCAAAAATTACCACCAAAAGTATCAAGCAAGTATCGCATTAGAAACAAGTTACTTCTACAAAAAGAGCAAAAGATCTCACAAAATGTAACTCCAATTGAAAGACAAGCTATCAAAATACTTACTAAAGATGATACTATTAAAATTCTACCAGCTGATAGAGGCAATGCAACTGTAATTTTAGATTCACAGGAATACAAAACTAAAATGGCAGACCTCATTAACACAGGCACTAACACAAAACTCAACAAAGATCCTACATCAAACATAGAAAAAACAGCAAGAGACATTATTTCACAACACAAAGACGAATTTACTTTTTCAGAAAGAAAACAACTTACACCCCACTACAGTAAACCACCACACATATACGAAGTCCCCAAGATAGACAAAACTGGAATTCCTTTACGACCCATTGTAGGCTCGATAAACTCACCATTGCAGAATATTTCAAAATTTTTACTCAAAATCATCATACGAATTCAACCACAACACACTAAAAAACACAGCAGACTTATACAAATAATTAACCATGAAATTTTGGTAAGTTTTGATGTTGTCAGTTTATTCAGCAATGTACCAGTAGATAAATCTATACAAATTATTAAAGATAAATTAGAACTTGATAATTCACTTCAAGAAAGAACAAAACTATCAGTTAATACAATAGTAAAGCTTATGGAACTTTGTTTAAAAACAACATATTTTCAATATGAATAAAGTTTCTACAGAAAAGATTTTGGAATGGCTATGGGTTCTTCTTTGTCACCCATAGCAAGTAATATATTTATGAAAAACTTTGAGGAAACTTTTATCTTTAATTCTTCAAAAACACCTAAAGTATAGTGGCGCTACGTTGATGATATTTTGTAATATGGGACTATAGCATAGATGACTTATACTGCTTTATAGATGCGATCAATAACAAAGAATCTACAATTAAATTTACTATTGAAATAGAAAATGGAAATAAACTTCCATTTTTAGACGTGTTGGTTGACCGTTCAAACAACAATTTCACTACAAGCATTTATAGGAAACCAACGCATACTAATAGATATTTGAATTTTTATTCAAATCATTCTTTAAATGTAAAAAAGGAGTCATTAAATCCTTATATGACAGAGCCAAAGCAGTTTCATAAACAAATGAAACTTTTGAGAAAGAGTTATATTTGATAAAGGAAGTTTGGAACAAAACGAATAGGTACTTTACCCAAGAAATTTCATAAACAAAACAATTTACCAAATCGTGAAAAAACAAAGAAACCAACAAACGACACAAACAACCCACAACACTTCCATTTAAATAACAACACACAAATGATATTAACCTACAATTATAAAACGTTATTCCTTATGTTTCCGGCCTCTCCGAAAAAATTAAACGTATTGGCAATAAATACCAGTAAA